>OZ024857.1:19432403-19437403 GCA_964017155.1 Oasisia sp. SBJ-2009
AACAATATTAATAATAATAATGAATATATCAAAGAAAAGATTATAACCAAAGGATATTCTAGGTAATATTATACCTGTGTAAACTTATGCAAACTCATTTTTAAAGGTATCTTAACAATGAATGATCGCAGTTATTTATTCATACATTCAATGTACTATTATTAATATACCATAGTTATATTTATTTACTTATTGATGACTAAAGACAATGTAGTTTATTTTGTATAGTAGAAATGATTGTATCTTAAAAATTTACTATCAATAAAATATTGATGATTTTATGCATGGTATTAATTCTTTTACAATTATAATTCCAGCCAAAACAGTTATTTGGATAAGCGCGATATACGAAAAATATAATAATTATTACCATAGAATGAAAAAATCATGAAATATATCAACAGATATTAAAATAAATATTTTTTAATACAACATAATATAATTCCAACATATAATTAGGTACGTCCCCTTGTAGTTACATACAAGGCGACGTATACTTAGGCGTGGACGTTCCACATTTGAAATGCAAGACAGTTCAAGCATTTTTATATCTTTCAATAATATTTACGTACGTACAACAAATTAACTAAAGCTTACCGTGAGGCTGAGTTGTGTACGATTAAAGCTGTTAAAACATTTACAATATACCTTAAAATAAGTCAATGTGCTGTTGCGAGTATAACTGTTTCCTACAAGAAAAAAACTTTGAAAAACAAAAGAGAGGGAATGAGGAAGTGGGAGACACTGGGTATGTAGCCTGTAGTACAATCTAATGTAACTAGTTCGGCCAGGGGTACCTCATCGGTTGCTCCTCATAACGTTCCCTGGCACGGTTGGTCACAATCCTTACTCCCTCACAACTGACCGACTTCCGCCGGAAGTGTTCCTATGGGAGGAAATTACCTGGCCCAAACCCCGGTTCGCCGCACCGGTTGTGACCTCCATAGGATGAGCGTCACTGGTAACCCCTTCCGCCACGTGCGGTCGGAACACTCAGTTGCAGAAGGTAGCCATTTTGTTTGCTTATAAACCCATGCCGAGCCTTAGCTGGTGAAATTGTGGTGTCAACTTGTAAAACACGTAAGCTGATATATCTGACGTTATTTATTTTGTAGCATTACATTACAACTTCGCTTATATGTCATGCTATATCATATCATACATAAAACATGTTAACATGCATAACTATAATTATTAATGTAGACTTAACCAGATTCATGGTTCTATAGCGGAAGTTGGGCAACAATATGGCGTCGCCGACATTTCCTCCTTCATAAAATTAAATAAGGCATTCTTTTTAAACGCAGATACATAATACAGTACACCCTACAGTGAATAATATAACTCGCCTTGATATACGAGAATTCATAATTTAAAATAATAAACACAGGTGGATTAAAACATTATTAGTTATTTTCTTTGATAAATAAATACAATGCTTACCTACGATTTACATCGACGCAAATCAGCAAGTGGATCCATTCATTACATATAAACTATGTTGCCAAGTAATGTTTTGATTACTGAGAAATGTATTATCTGTATAATTATATTCACAGTAGAACGATGCTAACAGTTATGCATAATGATGATAATGTTTGTCTTCCGTAATGCCTTGCTGGTTTGACTATGCATGTTAGCGATACAGAATGTCGACACTGCATGTACCACATGGCAACTAATGTAATGTACTACCAACAGTTGCCGTTCTAAAACAACATTACACACATGGCCTACCTTAAAGCAATTGTCTGTAGCAGTCGTCGCTCTCTTTTTGGCGTCTAATTGTATATCCCAATGTCTGATGACTCCCCAAACTGCAACATGTGTAGCTCATTCGAGACCAACTGTCAAACCACATAGAGCGTCAAATGTATATCGTTTGCTGAATATCATACGATACGCTGCATCCGACCCTAAACGAAGCATCCGTAAACACGTGAAGTTGGTCTTGTACTGAAAACCGGGAGAACTGCATTTCGACTACAACTGCACTTAACATTCGACAAATCCATGCTTTCGATCGAACGCTTAAGGCATTTGTTTGTAGCAACTGCCATGTTCAACGCGACAGATGTTGCTAATTATACATTGTCAATTAGTGCGTTCTTGAGCGGGACCAAGAACATACCATTGTCGGAGGCCGCACGTCAGTTTAAGAATGTCCACGGCAGTGAAACATTGCATTGTCTGTGTTAAACTGACAATGACACATGACAGGTATTACACACGGGCAAATCAAGTTTGCCTTGAATGGCACAAGTAGCTTCGCTGTTCTTGTCGAATGTGCAAATACCCATGACCGTACCGAATTGCGGCTTAATTAGAATGACGGGAGGGTTGAAAAGGATTGGTTGATGAAAGTATGGAGGAAGACGGGTGTAGAGGGACAGTGAGAAGGGAAATAGTAGAGGATAAAGAAAGTGAGGGAGTGGGAGAGGGAGACGGCGAAGGGCCGCCAAGCAGGGAGGAAGGGAGAAAATGTTGAGTATTTTTAAAAGGATGGGATGGGGAGAGGTAAATCAGAAGAGAGACAGACAAAGAGAGAAAAACAACCTCACACATTTGTTCACTCTGACACATTGTGCATCAGAACGAAAACGGATTGCAGCGCTACTCATTTGTGCATTTCTTTCATCTATTTGCTAAAAATGGACACTGAACGGTTTAAATATTAATCATACAGTTTTTATATAGCGCTAATTCCCACATGACTGATCGTTGCTCTGCACAAGAAATATACTAAATGTATATTAATAAATAGAAATGTAAATTATATAAATTTATATAAATGATATTAATTTTTTGGTTTTAAGATGTACTAGGAAACCCTTGTATGTAAATTATATAAATTAATTTAAAATAAATTAAACACTGTTTTTAAGATGAATACTACAAAACTAGGTACGTAAATTATATAAATTAATATAGAATTAAAACCTTTACTAAAGCTGTGTACGTATATATATATATATATATATATATATATATATATATATATATATATATATATATATATATAAATTAATCTAAAACATAAACACTGATTAAAACGTGTATGGCACTAAAATGAAATTCTAAAGCATTGTCCGTCATTTCAAAACAATTTGAATTAATTGAAATGTCTAATAAAAATATATGCCTTTAAACACTTTCCAACAATACATAATCTCCCGGATGCATGAATGTTCACTATAATTTGTTCCACAATTCCTGCGCCAAATCACCAAGACACTTCTTTATAATGGTATTCTATATAAGGGATTAGATAGATGGGTGATATTAGCACTAACAAACATTATTCTGATAATGCAGTGAGGGGGTAGAGGGAGGGAAGGAGAGGGATGAAGGAAGGAGAGGGAGAGAGGGGAGACTGAGGGGAGAGACTAACGGGAGAAAAAAAGAGCGTGCTTTTACGTGTAAGAGATTGTGTTGTGTGGGTATACTGTTGTCATCGTCACATTTCTTTTTTGTATTAATCTGCACCCTCCTTCCGAAGAAGACTTTATATTAGCATAGACATTACCGATAATATAAAGTTTCTTACTGATTTTTGAGCAAAAATATAGTATATTATCATCAAACACGTGCGCAGCGTACACTAACATTATCACGTCACGTAACATCTTGCATATCACCGGTGTGTCCACACAAAATGGGATCAGTTTGATATAGCATATATGATGCCGCCCATACGTTACCATTATAAATACTATTGGCAATGGTTATGCTTGACTAAGGTCACGTGCAGCAATTGATTGTCACGTACACAAACCGCAACGTAACGGTTTAGTAAAGTAATTTGATTTTATATCTATTTTTCATAAACCATTACTAATTCAAAATTGTAAAAGCAAGATATTTAAAATATTCAAGAATCGCATAATAATTCAGCCTGCGTCTGATCTAACACTTGATCGAAGGAAGCATAGACCTCTATTCCAACGAGTAATACAGTCACAGAAAAAGCACCTATTCCCCATATTTGTATTTACTGTTGGGGTAAAATGTAAAACACAACCAGATGATCGATGCTGCATAGGTTTTCTAATAGAAGTGAGCAATGAATGTAAATACGACACACACGTACACGCACACACACCCCCACACCCCCACACCCCCCCCCCCCCCCCCCCCCCCCCCCACACACACACACACACACACACACACACACACACACACACACACACACACACACAAACACACACAAACTCATGATAATTATGTATTCTATAATTTATATGTGATTTTGCTCTATTTGCTTGCTTTTATTGGGGCTATTATTTCAATATAGTAATACTGTGTGGAGTGTTACCACATGTCACACGTTGTTAAGCCATATGTTGAAGTTGCTGGAAAGAATTCTGGATGGCAGAATAAAAGCAATAGTGTAAGGGGAAATCGTTGAAGAACAGCTGGAGTTTAGACAAGGAAGAGGAACAACGGATGGGATGTTTGTCCAGAGGTAGGTAGTAGAGAAGAAACTGGAAGGACAGGAGGATATGGCAATTATATTCATATACCTGGAGACGGCCTATAGCTACAATCCCAATAAAAATGACTATGGGAACACTGGAGTCCCATAGGGGAGGTCAGGTTGGTACGTAGGGAGTCTTACCTTAGTACCAAACAAGGTGGAACAAATAAAAAAATTGGCATATCCATTTCTTTGGAACAGTAAACCCGAAGCTTTGAAAAGAGAATCACTGTTAAACACATTTGCTGACGGGAGTGTTAATATTGTATATATTAGAACTAAAATATAATATCTATTCGTCAAACAAATATTCTGCAATTAATTAAAGAGCATAGAGCCAAGTGGAGCCTTAGCAGTGTATTGGCTGGGTATACACCTTAAAGAGTATATAGATCTGCTCCGCCTTTACCCACCTTAAATGTCATGGTGCTGATTCACGTCCGGGTAATCTACCCGGAGAGACAAGCCGTCAATCGATGCCTTTTCGAAGACTTTCAATGTTATTAGTTAGATCATTTCTTTC
>OZ024857.1:19439903-19447403 GCA_964017155.1 Oasisia sp. SBJ-2009
AATATCACTTTTAAGTCATGTGAATTAGATCCAATACCGACGTGGCTTCTAAAGCGGTGTTCTGCTGAGTTAGTTCCAGTAATCACTGTTATGATAAATGCGACTCTTACATCATCGCATGTCCCTGCTGACTTCAAGCATGCAATCGTTAAACCACTCCTGAAAAAACCTACGTTGGACAAAGACATTTTGAACAACTACCGACCTGTGTCGAACTTGCCATTTATATCAAAATTGGTTGAAAGAGTCGTCGCAAAACAGCTGACATTTGACTGTAACCTGAGGATGGAGCAGCAGATCGCTAACGTTGTGAAGGTGTGTTACTATCAGATAAGAAACATTGGGCGAATTCGCCCACATCTGACAAATGAATCGTGTAAAACACTTGTTCATGCACTAGTAACATCCCGGTTAGACTATTGCAACTCTCTCCTCTATGGTATACCAAACAACACCATGCAGCGAATGCAAAGGGTGCAGAATTGTGCAGCTCGCATAATTACGCGTACAAAGAAATACGATCACATTACACCAGTGCTTCAGCGACTACATTGGCTACCAGTTCATCTGAGACCAACCTACAAAGTGCTGCTATTGACCTATTGTGCTCTAAACGGGGTAGCGCCCGACTACCTGAGTGAATTGTTCAACTACAGACACATAAACAGAACTCTACGATCTGCCTCACAGCCGCCCCTGGGCTCATATGCATGTCCCCAGACTAGCTTAGGCGCCGCACAGGCACTACCCTCAGACTAACTGTGCCGTGGCCTAGCGAGTGATTCAGTCGGTATGCATGAGCCGGTCGCAGCGCGATTTAGCCGCCGCATAGTTGGTCTGCGGACCGTGATTCTGAGAGTCAATTGAGGAGTAGTCGAGGCTATTTGAGGAGCTTTGAAACAGGGATTCCCCACCAATTGTGCCGCATTGCGCACGCGCGCGGTGACGCAGAGGGTCAAAGCGGTTCATCGCACGTCGTGGTCAGTGTTTGTTTACATTAAGCTTGGCATGGAAGTCGGCGAAGGTGGGAAACGCGTAGAGAAAAAAATTAAGCGTAAGCCGACCTGTCGAGATGACGAAATAATATGTTTAATTGAGGGAATCGGCAACAAAAAAGTATTTTGATGAGCAAGTTACAAAATTCGGTAACAAACAAGAAAAACGGAAGTTTGTCGAGAGGCGAGCTCACCGGCACCGCTAAAGCGAATTCGCTCGGGGTGGCGCTAAGAGTTAACGGAGGACGACCTAAACTTTAAGGGAAAATATTTTAAATCAGCGGTCTTTGAACGCACTACGTCATCAAGGAAAAGTGGGAGGCAGACCACCAAGCACACCTCCGCTGTATGCTAATATCATCATGGATACAATTGGTGAAGGAACCGATGTAACAACGGGAATTGATGGTGCGTATTCATATCTAGTCAAGCGAATGATTACTGACTGTGGTGTGTGTTGTACTTTCAAATGTCACCGTATTATGTACAATTACTTATTTACTACAGTGTCTTCTCTGGTAAAAAAAACGTAATAGAAAATTAAACAAATGAAATAAAATCCCAATCAGTGTTTTCTATTTCAATTTTATTATTTATTCATTTTTATTTTGTGATATGTGTGCTTGTGACATATTACAACAAAATTAAGTGGCCCTAAAGCGAGGACCGACTGTTTTCAGACTTGTTGATAGCATAAATTATAACACAAAATACATTTATATTTAAACATACTAGTATGTGTGGATACCCTTATATGTAATTATTGTTGGAGTACAGTTATCACAACTATAATTCTCATTTCGATAAAAATGAACCAAATGCATTAATGGAACATATCATGATACTTTATTTATATAGTTCAACATCCATTAGTAAATCAAACATATGCCTATATTCAAATTTATATAATGGTATGAGTGCTACAGACAGTTGTATTGTGTAAGAAACTCTTATGCAGAATTGTTATACCGAAATAATTATAATGTATAGTAGTAACATGCAACTCGTACACGATACAACGAAAATAACCTATTAATGCAATGCGTAAATATATATATGTAATATTTACAAAACATATAATGTTCATGTTTCAGTGCAAGGCACAGACAGATTCATGTTGGACACAGGTGATGGCCAGGCTATGGGTCTGCCAGTGGATGATGCATGGGGTGAGCAATCTATCTAATTAGCAATGTCAAACAGCTGATGTAAACATTGCCCACCATGGCAAGAATGATCTGGAAGGACTCCCGATCCAGACGATGGTAACGGCGAAACATTTCAGGATCCTCCGCATCGAGTTCTCGCAACAACGTGCCGTATATTCCTCTCCCCTCCCTTCTTCCAATCCAACTTCTCTCCCACACATGTCTGCACCCCAATGCAGCCAAACGTCGCTGTTTTCTCACCAATAACAGGCATAACGCGGCCTGTTGAACTGTTCGCACATCATCCATCGTGGCACTGGACGCCATTTTTCCAGGAACGAAGCTGCGCGCAAAGCACTGTGGGCTGTGTTGGCAGCTTCGCTAGATGACTGTGTGCGGACAACGGCGATTAGGAATCCACCGCAACAGCTGGCCTCATTAGCTAATGACAGTGCGCCCTGTCCGCTCGTGTGCGCAGGGCTTTACTGTGTCACAACGCCGGATGCGCTAGTGAACGGGGTTTGTCCATTGCATCAATCTGGCCGCCCGGCCGGCCTCTGACTCTACCTCATCAGTCATCCGTTGACAATCGTGGACTGTGCTATTTACGTGTTCCTACTTGCGGGTTTCTGCTACATGTGTCGTTTCCCCTTGCCTGCTGCTGTTGGGGTTACCCCAGGACGCGCCTGCATCACCTGCGGGGGGACAGTGTGCAGTGACTCTAGGGCTACTTAGTATCTGCTGCCCCAGGGGATCAACACGGGTTCGGTCCTCTGTCCGTGTATTGGAATGGGAGGTCATCAAGGTCAGCCCATTAACTTGAGACCTATTTCACCTTTGCTGTTGCTGACCTTGGCATCGTGACCGGGTCCCCCACCAGTGTCCCTGTGCTCGGTCTTTTCCTCCGTGTTGACGACTACCCTGTGCGGATACTTCGACGGACTGTGTCTGCACTCATTCCTGGACGTGGTCATGGCTCAGACTTGGTTGTATGACCAGTGGTACAAGGCAATTCTTTGCACCCAGTTAGCACACCTGGACACGTGACTATACACTGCGGCATGCTGTAGCTGTTGACATTATGATTGCCTTACTCAGCATCTTCCCGGTGGCATTGCCTTCTATCGGCCTTGCATGCGTTGCTTGTTGACACATTAATTTCACATATTTCGTTCCTAGTGACAAACCATGTGTATTTTTAGGGCATTGCGTTATAATTATACTGTACTGGATTATTAACATAAGTATTGCGTTTTGACTACGATTCTAGTATTGATTGATTTCAACGAATTCATTTTATGGATCGCTATCGTACGCATTCTGGTGTCTTATCGGCGCTGCTTATGGTGTTTTTGTGCTTCTACCGGTTCTGTTTTTTATGTTTTTAACCTTACTGTGTCAGTGTCGTGTATCGAATATACCACGTTTATTCAGGTATCGATCGGTATGGCACAACACCTGGTATCGGACCTGCACTAGGATTGTCTCGGTTTTCCGCTTAGAGCCGGCGGTTTGTTTGCCTTTCTAATCCCCTGTTGCCGCATACTAGCTCACTCTAGTTTGATCTTATCACTGTTTTTTTTTTTGCTGTCTTACTTTTCCTGTTGTAATTTATTATTATTTTCTTTTCACATGCCTTCTTGTTTTGGATGTGTGTAGCTTTTTCTGCGTGCCTAGCCTTTCAGCTTTTGGCCGGAGGTTGGGTGCGTGGTGTTTTGTTTTCTTTCACTTGCAAGTACACATTTCATTCCTTTTCTGTTCATTGGCAGGGTCTACTATCCCTGTATATTCGGGGTTTGCGTTAGTCTGTTTTTGCTTCTTTGTTGGCAATCCCTGTGTGCGTGCGAGGGGGGTGCCTGCTTTTGTCCTCTCTGGTAGTCTGCTGTGCTTTGTGTGGGGGTTGTTAGGTGGTGTCTGGCCCCCACATTTATTTTGCTTAGATAGCTAGTTGCTTAGATAATTTCTCGTGCAATCCCCATTGACAAACATGACATATATATGCTTTTAAGGGGATTTGCTTTATTTATCTAGGCCAACGGCAATGCTCATAGTCTTGTATACTATATGTCTTCTCTTTACTTGTGTAATTAAAGGGCATTGCCATTTTCCACCCACATTTGTTTCTTGCTATCTCTCGTCCGTAAACCGAGCAAAGCACAGCAGGCTCCCGTTACCATTAGTTAGTACAGTACCGGCGAGGGGAGCAAAATCCATCTTATTTGTAAGTGTTACACCATTATTAATACATGATTTTGGGTAACTTGATAGCTGTTTTGTATTCCTATAATTTCATTTAAAACTGTCCATTGCTTTCTATTTCAATTTTGTTCTTTCCCGTAGTTTGTCAGAATACATTTTCTCGCTACACCTGAGGATAGAAGTACGTTTCTATACGCGTTATATACTACATATCTTTTTTATTAATTAAAATTGTTGTTAATCTCCATAACGGCATATGCACAATGTAGGTATATGATCAAACATGTCATTTATCATTATACTAAAAGTGATATCGAAGTTCAAGTCATTTGTAAAAAATATATAAATTAAAATATCACTGAATTCGTTAATTCTGCTTGGCTTGTCAACTAATGGGTATATACCTAAATTAAATAGCATGTCCATTAAATGTTTTATGCAAATGGTATTATTGTATTAAACAATATATATTAAAATGAAGTCACCTCGAGGGCTAAATCAATTACCATATTCCCATTCGTCAACCATCAGAAGGTTTACATCACCTCTTGCATACAGACTGTTAGACTCTTTCGATGTCAGACTTACCACGGTATTAGGTCATTTCAGCTGTTTAAATCACAATACAAGAATCAGCTGTTTGAACTTAAAAAAAGCGAAAAAAACTTACACGACCAACTATTTCCAGGTTCCCTATACTACATAATAAGGTGGCAACTCGACTATCTGGACTTATTTTAACAACGTCAATCTGGATTAACTCGTGTTGTGTTATATTTCGTTACAGTCCGCAATCCACACTGCGTGCTCCCCTTTGTCTATCGCGGTAAGACGTATGACAACTGTACAAGAGCCGGCAACAATATAGCGTGTTGTTCCAGAAATAAAGCCAGAGACAATCAATGGGGATATTGTCTGTGGGACGGTTAGTTGCCTTGGTTACCTTGTCGTTACTGTAACTTCAAAATACTACCCAACAATTTTAATATGTATTACGGTTACGTGTTCAATCTAAAGCAACTTGACTAGGAAGCCATTTGGCTTACCGAGAGTCCAACCTATCTATCTAAGTGGAACCCGCCCTTTTTAGGTATATGTCGATTTTATTTTTAAACACATCAACACTGATTTGTCAAATGTTTTGTTTTGCCCAACACGTTGCGCTAGCCAGTTTTACCTTAGATTGGACACGCAACCGTAATACATATTAAAATTGAAGCACTGTCTCGAGGCAATGCTGCCATACTTCTTCGCAGCAGGTCAGCAAAATTATGCCCGCTACCTGAGCTGGTATGTGCGACAGATGGAGCACCTTCCCAGCGTGCAAAGGAGGACCTACTGGCAGGTGCACACGTCTATCGGCACTCGGATGGGGGGACCGCAGTGCCAGCAGATCAGTACGAAGAGCAGACATATACCAAGCGACGGGAGGGTTATGGAGGTATGAAGGGCATTTCAACGAACCCCGAGCAAGTGGCTGTGTGTGTGAATGGTGTCAGTGTGTGCGCCCTCCATGACATCGCCATGGAACATGTGTACAATGAAGCTGGGGAGGAGCGGAAGCCACACGGTGAAGTAGATGAAGAGGAGAATAAGCACAAGGAGGAAGGAGAGGGAAGAAAGAGACTGGACGAGCCCGATCGGAAGAAGTTCGCGGTGGAACTGGAGAATACAGTCACCCCCTCAATGACTAGCAACCAGGAGTCTATAACATCTGCAATGGCCAAGTGGTCAGAATGCATTGGCCATCGGGAGTGAGCAGTGCAGGCAGTTCTCCGCTTAGCTAAGCAGTGATTTCCACAAGACAATAAAGAAGAAGATCAAAACAATGGAGTTGCTCAAGAAGGCAGTCACTGTTAAGGGGAAGGCCATCTACGACGTCGAAACGTTGTTCAGTCGGTTGTTAGTCGTGGGGCAGCAGCGCAGCATTGGTATAGCCGATGTCTTCCAGTTTGATCTGAGTCTTTGACCTGAAAAAATTCGCATACACGCTGAGGCTCGCCATAGACATTTTCTAGTACAGTATTACCGGACATCACTGTAGTTTGTAGAGAATGTGGCGAGTGTTGCCTTTTCTCCCAAATAGATCGGTTCATCTGCAACAGGACTTCTCAGTGATTTCCGCACACTCATGATAACCTCACACTTTGTGTAATGTGACTCCTACATCAAGCACTTTACTTCATGATGCCACCTCACATATGTGACATCCTTGTCAGTGCCAGAGAATACTGGTTGTTTGGGAATTTCCCTCAACGCGTATGGTGGAGACGCACTGGGCTCACGCTTCACAAATGGCTCAGCTATGAGAGACACTAGGTGTTGCTCTTTCTATTACACAGACATGATCTTAATGAGACCTAGCAACTGGTAGTTTATACCACTTGTTTCATTTCATTCCTCTATTATAACACTGGCTCCCGCCATATTCACCAGTACAATTAACCAACTGCTTTAAACAGTATATATACTATATAGACACAATTGCACATTTAAATATTTAGCAAATATTTATCTTACTCCAGTCCAGATAGAACAACAAACAAATACATTAACACATTCATAGGTCAAAATGTCCTGCTTCACTGCTGGCCAGCAGAAGCACACCTGTAGTTCCACTCCCTGTCTGCCTCACTGCCAGACAATTGACACAATGACCAGGCCTATGGCTGTCTGCAGTCAGCTTCTCAAAGCTCAATGTTTGTTCGGCTTTATAAGCCCCACATCGGGCGTCACTCTCGTGATTTCGCCTATCGGCAGATCGACAGACCAAATCAACACCTGTAAAAAGGTGTAATCATCTTTTAATGAGAGCGCGTCAACATACATGTGGCTTCATCAGCCAGTATCAGAACTCTCCTGATACAATAGTATACAATAAAACAACATCTACCGGGTATATGTAATACATATGAACACAACCACGACATACACATATATGACATAGTATATATGATAAATAGATATTCTGAGCGACTAGCATTAGAACAATGAACAAGTAATAATAACATATATAACAATGTCATTCAGAATAACAGTTTGGTCTTCTTCACCTCTCCGTTTCGTCACGTAATTATATTTCAAGGATGTTGTTTCCTATTCCTCTGTCAACCTACTCAGCCGTTTCGTGTGTGCGTGTGGCGTGCGTGGCGTGCGTG
>OZ024857.1:19449903-19472403 GCA_964017155.1 Oasisia sp. SBJ-2009
ATGACCTGACAAATCGGCCAACAACTTGTGTCGACTCCGTCCACGCTGTCTCCTCAATGACAACTATATGGCGTCGGCTAAAGAGAGCGAAACTGCTATGTATTCAGTTATAGTCAATAAACTTGTTCAAAGCAGCGATTCTCATATATGATCATAATCGTAGTATTTTAAACAATCCAAATTGTTTGCATATGTTTTATGACCTCGTTATTCTACTGTTATCATAGGTATGAGCACATCATTTGGTTATAAGTCCATAGCTTTATAAATACCTGCACCATGAAATAATAAGCAAGCCAGTTACAATATTATGTCCCTTCACACACTGATACTCTCGGTCGTGATATGAAATGGCATAAGCGAGACAGACGTGATTAAGTTTTTTATATATAATATATATATATATATATATATATATAGCTGGTGCTCTCTCCCTCTCCCTCTCCCTCTCCCTCTCCCTCTCCCTCTCCCTCTCCCTCTCCCTCTCCCTCTCCCTCTCCCTCTCCCTCTCCCTCTCCCTCTCCCTCTCCCTCTCCCTCTCCCTCTCTTTCTCTCCCTCCCTCTCGTTCTCTCTCTTTCTCTGTGTGTGTGTGTGTCTCTATCTCTCTCTCTCTATCTCTCTCTCATCCGTGTGTGACCTTTATGTATATAAATAGTTAGGGTTGGATGTCACTTCGCTCATCTCGGCGAGTCGGAACTGAGAATGATTCGTTTACGACTCAGCGCCACTTGGCTCGAGCCGCGTCTATCATCTCATTCGCGACAACCATCGGCACCCGGCAAGGCGACAGCCTCAGCCCGGTATTACTCACCGTATACCTCGAAGCGGCACTCCGCGACCTACGATCGCATTTCACGTCCACCAACCGACGCCACTCTACCGTTGGACGTTGAGTACGCAGACGACACGGCTTCGTCAGTTCTTCGCATTCATTCTTTGACGAAATCGAGCTGGTCGCGCCAGCTGGCTTGGCCGAGTGGTCGCTAAAGATCAATGCATCGAACTCAGAATGAACAACATGATCCGACACGCAGGCCGCAGACAGTACAGGAAGTGTGGCGCAGGACGTGCGAGCTAGGTCGCTCCTCGGTGAAGCGGAGGACGTCGCTCGCCGAAAACAACTGGCCAACGTCACCTTCCGCAATATAGTTCATGTACATTCACTAGATGGCGCACAAGAATGGAAAAACAATGTTAGCATTATGATTGCACAAATTGAAATCATGATGTTCTGTTAAACTCCTCTCATTGATACGAGTGCGGGACGTTTACTGAAACCACTTCTTCCACGTGATAACAAATACTGTATAGTGTCAAAATAGGACATGTTTATGTTATCCATGCTTTATATAAAAACTTGACTCTCAGCTCAGAAACTTCATTTGGAGCAACGTGTCCACTTGCGGCTGCCATCATACACCTGGGGGCAGTCTCTGCCTACGTCGGCACAACACTGTGAGTGTGGCGAGAGTTGACTGATTGATCTGGCTTTATACGGGGCATGGAGTTCCAGTACAAGGTATTGGACATCTTGAATTATAAGTTTTCAAAAATAAAATAATAATAATAATAAAACGCTAGTGCACATTCCGTAATGGTAAGACGCAATTTGCTATATTGTCAAACGTTTGATTACAACTCAGGGGGTCGTTCACTGTAGTAGCAATTAGTAGCGGTAGCAAATCTAGTTGTCGCCGGTTGGCAGACAAGCAGAATTTCAACCCTTGCACACATACACAATATATACACACGAATGTTTTAATATAAATCTATGATAAATTTTGTTGCTATATTAAACAGTTCTAAAAACATTTATTTTATACATAATCGAATTACCTGGTAATATAATTGTGTGTAATATATATTACAATTATATGTTGCTAGCCTATCTTTGTCTGTCAGCTTGCTCGTTGTACCGATCGTCTCTCCAAGTTTGCTGGAGAACATAAGGGTCTTCCGTGTCTTGGATTCACCCACCTACAGTATGTCAGCAAAGAGTTTAAAATCAATAAGAGACCCAGCTGTGGCGCTTATGCGTGACAGCGGCGACTGCAGCGCCCCAAGCGGCGAGGAAGCTGGAAAAGGTAAGCAAACGCACGTGGTAAAATTAGACTGTCACTAGCAGTCGCACTAACCAGATCAGATTCAGAATGCCGATGGGGATGGTTATGCGAAAGCTGATTTAGTTACTAAATCTCATTCTAAGTATATTGAATTGCGTGGTTATAAGCAATACAATTATATTGTGAGTAAAGGTATTCGAGTAGAGAAATTGAAATCATGGTGTTCTGTTAAACTCCTCTCATTGATACGAGTGCTGGACGTTTATTGAAACCACTCTTCCACGTTACCATGACAAAAATACTGTATTGTGTCAAAATAGAACATGTTTATGTTATCCATGCTTTATATAAAAACTTGACTCTCAGCTGAGAAACTTCACCATGAAAAGTACTCTGTACACCATTTACATGTATGGAAGGGAAAATCACACCTCTTCCTTCTCATAACAGGGTTTTGAGGTTGGGTGGCCGGCTTGCAGATTCCTTCCAGGGCTTACAGCTTCGTTATAGGTATAATGGGCTGGTTCCGTACTACTGTTATCGCTATTTTGTTCATAGAGAAACGTCGGTCTAATGCGTATCTAATAGCGTCCCCCCCCCCCATTCCGAACTTCCAACATGTCGCCAAATGATATTCCGTCGTCTGATTGGGCAGTTTTCTACCGCAATCCTCAAAGCAAGTACCGCACGCCTCTTCCTGCAGGAACCGAGTAAGAGCGCTGGTTAAGATTTCGCTGAATCATAAAAAGTCACTACATTTACAGAGGTTTACTAATTAATCTCTGCCATTGTGGTTCTCCAAGTTCGGTACGTCACTTCCGGTATGGAATTGCCACGTGGTGTCAACTGGGATCGTTTGACTGTCCCACTGTGTGTGCAATGGCATCAATGCTGTGCTGTGCACTTATAGGTCTGACAACTATTTAATAATATACTGCACTTCAATGCACTATGCAGCTTGTGGGTACCCCATTCCCCAAACTCTCACTGTAGTGTTTATATGGATTAACACGCGTTGGGAAAGGGGGCTGCTTAGAAAACTCAACAATCCAATAATCCAAGTTGTGGCGTAGCCAGAGGAGGGGCCAATGGGTCCATGGCCCGTCCAATTCCGAAAATTAGGAGGGTGAGGAACTGATGAACAATAATTGACTGCCTGACTCACAGAGTGACAAAGTGCAAATGGAATAGGGATGCTTGTTTAAGACTTCCCTTCCCTGTCCTACCCTTTGGCAAATACATTTTTCACCATTCAAATAAGATGAAGTTACCCAAAGTGGAGGAATTCTCCACTTCTGTCGTAGGCGATAAACCTCGGCCCCGCTGGCTGCAGCCGAGGAGGTGACATGGCAGAAGTTGCCCTTGAAGGTGTCCTGGTGCTTGGCAAATGTCGTCCAGCTGGCCGAACTGAACATGACCCGTGTGAAACTGTTCATTGGTCTTGGTTAAAGCCCCAACCAAAAATAACTACCCAACGGAACAAATCTGCTGATGCTCGCAAGCCTGCAACATCTAACATTGGTGTAAAACTGTGTTTTCACATAGTTTATGTTGTTACTTGTCAAACTAATTATGGTGACGCCAATGACACCCGCACGCATTCGCAAGCACACACATAGGCACGTCTACATGCACGTACGCACGCACGCACACACGCACGCACACGCACCCACACGCACACGCACACACACAAGCACACGCACACGCACACGCACACGCACACGCACACGCACACGCACACGCACACGCACACGCACACGCACACGCACACGCACACACACACACACACACGCATTTGCATGCAAGCAAATGGATACACCAACAATATATACAATGCACTAATTGAAATGCACGCACGAATTTATTTCACATAATTATAATAGTTTGCTAACTTCGGCTTAACCGCTTGCAGTAACTACAGTTCGACGGTTATTTATATATATATATAGAATACAATAGAATACAATTTGCTAAATACACATCACATAATCGATCCGTTGTGTCAGTTCTCAACGGCGATTCACACAATCACTGTCCGTATCGCGGTTCGGCCATCATAACACCTTCGTCTCGGTGTCGGAGTCTCCCACGAGCGCGGCCGCCTGCGGCTCGACGGGGTACTGCTCGTTGTAGAGGTCCCACAGCTCGGCCAGCAGCTCCGCCACCACCACCTCGTCCTTGTTGAGTCCGATGAGCCGCAACAGGAAGACGCCGTCCTGGCGTAGGTAGTCGATGACGAACAACCGACAACGCTTCCGCTCAGCCCTCCCCTTCAGTCTGCCCATCGTCAGCAGGTGCAGTTTCACGTAGCTCACCCTGTCGCGCTGGAAGGCGACGCGCATGAACCAGTTGACGAGGCTGAAGGCCGTGCACAGGACGATGAGCACGACCCAGAACCAGAGGAACAGGTAGATGCGCTCGTTGAAGAAGTTGATCGGCAGCACGCACTGCACGGTGTGCCGGTGGATGTTGTTGCCGAGTTGCCGCACCTCGAAGTCGCACATCGTGACGCGGGGGAAGCGAGACGACTCCGGCCACTCCTTGTACTCGGCCAGGTCCCTCAGCACGGCGATGCCGTACCAGTGGAAGTCGGTCGACAGGAAGAGGTTCATGAAGACCAACTGCAGCAGCGCGTTGCCGAGGTAGATGAGTTTCGTCACCATGTACAGCATCGTCAGGTAGTTGCCGTGCTTCTTGCCGCACATCACCCGACAGCGCGTCTCCAGGATGTCCTGGATGCCGGCGAACCGGCCGCCCTTCTTGTGGCGGTAGTGGCCGAGGTAGCGGTGGATGCGCCGTCCCATCGCCTTCAGCGTGGCCGGCCGCTGCTCCGGCTCGTCTAGCATCTCCGTCGCCTCGATGAGCGCCGTCACGGACACACCAGACGCGCCGTTCAGCGCCCGCCACACCACCTTAGGCGCGTAGAACATGGCCGCCTGGCAGATGAGGAAGAAGTGCACCCACTGATAGTAGTTGATGCGCATCTCAGACACGTCGGCACCCGGGTTGGGGATGGCGTCGTCGAACGGCACGTAGTAGGTGTTCGTCACCCAGCACGCCTTCTTCGCGTAGTCGACGTAGGTGCTCGTGAAGTAGCCGGGCGACCAGCACTGGATCTGGTCGCCGACGTAGTTCTTCGTCGTGATGACGACGGCCACGGCCACGAGCACGACGGCCGTGATGTCGTGGTTGAGCCGGTCGACGGCGTCGTCGTCGGCGTGGTCCCGCAGCTTCTGCAGGTTCACCGCCGACAACACGCCGATGAAGTCCGTCATGGTCGACGTCTGACACTAACACCAACACCGACACTCACCCGTCCAACACTCACCCCTCGCGCGCGTAATCACTCACGTAACAAAAAAACAGCGAGTGTTTGCGTGGACTCCGTAATGTTGGTTGTTGGTAAACACCGGTCGGATCTTCTACTAGGCGCCGTATGCCAGGCAGCTACGTCTCATGTCGGAGTGCATCGCAGAAATTTCCTGGCACCTCTCGCACTGTTGTGTCGCGATGATTGGCCACGAACCTTAGCCAGGCAGACCAGTTGAGTTGATTCCCGCCCAGACTTCTACGTGTACAGACGAGTTAGTTGCTCTAGAGGCCCGGCCAGCCGTATTGCCATACAAATTCGCGGTGGGCAGCGCTACAGGCATATGTCAAAGCCGTCATTTCACCGAACAGACACGTAATCCACACCAGTGATCTAGATTATATCTGTTGCAGTATATTTATATTTCCAGTTGATCGTGTGTTGATGAATAAGTCTCCACTCGGTGATACTCGAGGACAGTGATTATATAAATGCCGTGAACATATAATAAATCGTACGTGTTACCACATAACACTTAGGTAGGAATATTGTGCTGATCTCGCTGTCATTATATATGAAGCGCTATATAATGTAAGTGTTAACAGCGCTTTCTTTCATTTGCACCATGGAATATGGCATAGAATTGGAAAATAATAAACTAATTATAGCAAGACAAGGTAACCCCAAAACACACACACACATGTATATATATATATATATATATATATATATATATATATATATATATATATATATATATATATATATATATATATATATAATATATATTATATATATATTATATATAATATATATATATATATATATATATATATATATATATATATATATATATATATATATATGTATGTATGTATGTGTGTGTATGTATATAGGAAGTAACGCACGTTACATACATACATACATACATACATACATACATACATACATACATACATACATACATACATACACACATATTATGTGTGTGCATGTATGAGGCCACCATGATTCTAAGGTATATTTCTCTGTCTCACTCTACCCCCATCTCACTCTATTTCCCTCCCCCCCCCCTCTCTCTCTCACACACACACTCTCTCTCACTCTCTCTTTCTTCTCTGTCTCACTCTCTCTCTCTCTCTCTCTCTCTCTCTCTCTCTCGTTCTCTCTTTCTCTCTCACCCTCTCTCTCTCTCTCTCTCTCTCTTTCTCTCGCGGGATATACAAGGAAATAAAAACAACAATAAATGCAGCAAAACATATATATTTAAATAAATTCAAAACATTAGTAAAACCGTTTTTTTGTCTTTACCAAAACTTGCGATTTTGTATTGCTATATCAATAAGTTATACATCACTGGATTATAAGAATAATATGATATGTTTGATAAATTGAATATCTGCAAGCACTATTAAAAGTATGCGCATTTTGCAGGGCGTATACACGCACATACGCACGCACGCACGCACGCACACTCAACACACACACGCACGCACACACTCAACACAGACACATATACACTCACTTATATTTACACACACACGCGCACACGCGCACACGCGCACACGCGCACACGCGCACTCGCACAATCGTACACTCGCACACACACACACACACACACACACACACACACACACACACACACACACACACACACACACACTCGCACACACACACACACACACACACACACACACACAAACACATACACACACACACACACACACACACACACACACACACACACACACACACACACACACACACACACTAATATTGCAAAAGGTAGAAGGTATATATCTGGTCCTCAGGATTGCTCAAAGTTCTTTTACACTTTACTTCCCTTGCAGACCTATTCAGGCAAACACCGTCTCAATTGCACGCAGTGACACCAAATGTATGTTGTTAATAACTATAATACAGTAAATACAACGCCCAAATTAACAGCTAACTGATTATATGTTTCGGTACTATATCTAAGTGGCGTAGGCTTTATTGGGCCAAGAATACCACTGTGAACAATGTTACACGTCCTTGAAACATTCGCCAACTCGCTGAGTCATTTCATTGAACGTACTCTACTTCTACTTCTGCTGCATGATGTAAGACGAACAACAAATAATCAAGTCGATTAATGCGATTATGTTTTAATTTTATTGCGTACATTCAATTACAATGTCTAAAGCACACAACCTCAAGTCGTTGCGGAGAACCACGGGGCGCCATTGATCCCACTCGCTGATTACTGACGAAATAAGCTCTAATCCAGTGGTAATATTCCCGCTAAACGACACTCGCCACTTGCAAGTGTTGCAGAGACTTGACCAGTTACAACAGGTCCTAGAATTCGCAGTTGATGTTGCGTTCGCTCAGTCTATAATTACGAATTACTAAGACATCAGCGACAATAGAACTAAAGCTGGCGAGACACGTTGCGTATCGAATCGTATCGCATCGCAGGCGGCTGCAGGAAAACAATCAACTTGCATGGGTGGGGGCGTCGTCTTTATTCTATAGTGAGTCTCTTGCGTGGTATCGCGTTGGTAGACGACACGCCATAAGACCTTTCAGCGAATCCTGTCGTAACAGACCTGATCTACGTTAAATTAAAAACAGTTGTCTTACGTTTGACAATACTTTCCAAGGGAACTATAATCTATGTGTGCGCCGTCCGTTGCAAGAAGGTGGCGGTTTGTCTTATACACTTGTCCTTTTTCTATGCATTTACCATGAATAATGTTAGGTATTGTTAAAGTCTATATATGACCATGTGGTATTTTAACCGTGTCCATTTGATAGATCACAATAGAAAACTAAAATGTTTTCCATCTCCATCGGTTTAAAAGACACTATATATGTACATAGTTTTCGCAATTTCGGACGCCATCTTGAATTCTGCGGTTAGCTCATGGAGGATTTGCTTGCGAACTTGGAGAACGTAATAGTCGTGCCATTTCAAAAGGTTCGTTGTAAAGACTGACTCAAACATTTCTCTGCAAGTAACAACACGAAATTCCGTACATGTCTGCGCGTTATAAATGATCTGTTAGATCGCTACGAGATATTTGTGTGAAGGTGCGGACACCTCAAGACGATCACATTGCCGTGCCGTCAATGAGGTGGTACTTTTTAATAACGGCTTCCTGTTGTCAACTATTCTGTCGGAACATGTGTGGATTTAATTTCTGTGGATATATTTTTATCCTATGTTAATAAGGTGTCAATGAATTGTGTGAAACCTTCGTCAACACTGCATAATTCTTTGTGCAGACTTCCAGTAAGAAATACGATTGTAATACGATTGTTGTTACAATGAGAGCTATTTCAATGGTTGGTTTGATTGTATCATTCTATATTCATGGGCTGTTAACACTAACCTCGCTCCCACGCACCAGAATGTGTTTGATATGAACTAATTAAACAGGCAAATTGTATTCTTCAGTTTTTATGTGAACGAAATGTCCTTGGTTATGTTCTTGCCTAATCTGATCGTATAGTTCACGAACTTTGTTTTGTCACGTTCCCGTTTCTACGCAGTTCTTTTACTTGTAAACTAATTCCTACACATAAAACTGACAATTACAGGTTACATCATTTAAATAATCGATGTTACGTTTAATAGCAATTGTATATTTTATTTACAACGTGAAATACAAGCGAAATACAAAACAAGTGGTTAAGGTCAGTGCATCTACAATGAAACTATGACAAATGGCGCATTGTCGACAACGCTGCGTATTGGCTTAATAAAGTAAGTAGCCCATGTTGTATCATCGTTGAAACATTTCAGCAATCATATTTCATACAATTTCAATGACATTGGTCATTATAATAATATTACATCAAATGGCAATTGTATATATTTATCAATAGAAACAATAATTGTAAAAGCCACCAAGATGTAACTTCAACATATCACAGAAATAACGCAACAATAACGCTAGTGTGTGTGTGTGTGTGTGTGTGTGTGTGTGTGTGTGTGTGTGTGTGTGTGCGTGCGTGCGTGCGTGCGTGCGTGCGGTGCGTGCGTGCGTGTGTGTGTGTCTGTGTGTGTGCGTAGTTGTGTATTTATATAACGTGTTTCATGTGTGTCTGCACTCGCGTACGTGCGCTCGTGTGCGTTCAAACAGTCACTTATCACAAGAATTAAATCGCCTAACCACTGGAAACCATCCACATACATCGCTAAGCATCACACACTCTCTATACGCTTCATATAAACACTCTATAAGCTTTCACACATTGTCTAGGTCCGACGCGTTTTCGTCCTCGTTGAACACGGGACTCTCGTTGAACACGGGACTCGCCCGGAACTTGTCCCACAGTTCGCCGACGATCTCCGACACGGCGATGCCGTCGGCGTTGAGACCGATCAGCCTCAGCACCATGATACCGTCCTGTCGCAGGTAGTCCGTCGCGAAGCGCTCCACGACGCGCCTATCCGTGTCCTGCGTCATCTTGCCTATCGTCTGCAGGTGCAGCTTGACGAAGTTGAGCCTCTCCCGTCGGAAACCGATCTTGTAGATCCACACAATGAGGCTGACGAACGTGAAGGCGAACACCATGACGAGCCAGAACCAGAGGAACAGGTAGATCTTCTCGTTGAAGAAGTTGATCGGCAGCACGCACTGCACGGTGTAGCGGTGGATGTTGCCCCCGAGCTGACGCACCTTGAAGTCGCAGATGGTGACGCGCGGGAACACACCGGAAGTGGGCCAGTCCTCGTAGCGCGCCAGATGCGTGAGCAGGTTGATGCCGTACCAGTGGTAGTCGGCCGAGAGGAAGACGTTCATGAAGAACAGCTGCCCGACGACGTTGACCAGGTACATGACCTTGACGAGCAAGTAGAGCACGGCCAGGTAGTTGCCGAACTTCTTGCCCGGCATGAAGTGCAGGCGCCGGTGCACGGACGCCCGGAAGCTGGCGAGAACCCCGCGCTCCGGGTCGCGGTAGTGACTCAGGTAGCGATCGACGTGGCGGCCGATGTACTTGATGGTCTTGTCCCTCTGGTTCGGATCGCCGAGCTTTCTCGCCGCCTGGATCAGGTTGTTCAGGTTGATGCCCGCCGCGACGTTGTAGCTCCGCCAGAGCACGGCAGGAGCGTAGAAGAGCAGCGCCTGCACGATGAGCATCATGTGCACCCACTGGTAGTAGGATATCTTGCGCTTATTCGGCGACTCGTCGGCGTCGGCGAGGTTCTCGTTGAACGGTAGATAGTAGGTGTTCGTCACCCAGCAGATCTTGCCCGTGTAGTCGACGTAGGTGCCGGTGAAGTAGCCCGGCACCCAGCACTGGATCTGGTCGCCGACGTACTGCCGGGCGCTGATGACGACGGCGAGCACGACGAGCACGACGCTCGTGTAATCGTGGTTGAGCTTGTCGACGAGGTCGTCATCCGTGAAGACGCCGGTCGACGCGAGCTTCTTACCCGAGAAGAAGCTGAGGATCTGCGGCATCGCGATCGGCTGCTAGGAGCGGCAAGCCGCGGGCTGGGAACACGCGAACACATCGGATCAGCGCTGGTTTACATATTTATAACACATCGGGGGGGGGGGGGGGTGACAAAATTGGCAAAGAGAGCAAATGAAGGGGAAAGGAGGTGAGGACGACCGAGAATGTGATGGGAGGACTGCGTTAAGAGAGATCGGGCTGAGTTTCTTACACAAAGAAGGATCAACAAGTCTGCCTTCTCTTATAATGTACACATGAGCAATATAAACAACGGAAAGTCATGCGCATTACACAATAACCTAAACCAGTTACAAATGGAAACTGGGAATATTCAAGGCAGTTATATAATTTCCACAACATAATCTTTATATACATAAGCAGATTATATATTATTAGTACACATAAGATGTGTTGTAATATTATAAAATATAAAAGATATGCCATTAAGGTATAGTTACACTTACAGTTATCTGTTTGTGTGCGCATATTTATGTGCATATTGCCATCAATCAGTAAGAGAGCTTATGTATTTTATGAGAATACGAAGCGTGGCTGAGTTTCTTACACATTCACTACAGAAGTCTCATCACGTATTTTAAGATGGTTGAACATTAATAGTATTAACGTGTCCAAAGGGAAGACCAGAATTAGATCACGATCAGCCGAGAGTTGGCGGTAGTTTGGGAGACGGGCACAATGAATGTCGAAATGGGGGCATTTTTACGAAGGAGTGGCTTCACAATGGATGTTTAAGAAGAATACGAAGTAAGAAGACGACATCACACAAAGATGTGTTTCGTGACGATGTTATGCCTTGATTATCCCTAGTGGTTATTTAATATCCAACTGTGTGTTAACGTGGAATTCTTTTGTGGACAATTATGCTTGCAACGCCTCTGACATCTTAGATACGCATGCCACCCCAATTATATAATAGGTTGTGATCCGGTCTTATAAAACGGTCGAGTACGTATTTTAAGCTACTGCACTATATAATATATTGTAAAATGTCTTTCCTATATATTTTGAACACGGCACTGTTTTTGCAGGTGTTTCTTCATATACGTAGCTAAATGTTTATTAATACACTAGTGTATGTGTATGTATGTGTTTGTAAGCCTGGTCGCATGCATGTGTGTGTGTGCGTGCGTGCGTGCGTTCGTGCGTGCGTGCGTGCGTGCGTGCGTGCGTGCGTGCGTGTACGTGTACGTGTACGTGTGCGCCCGTGTGTGTGTGTGTGCGCGCGCGCGCCTGTGTGTTTGTGCGTGCCTCTACGTGTTTACGAGGTGTGAACACGTATGGGTATATTTGTTACGCCATCGGTCGCACACAACATGAAACATGCTTTTTATATCTAACATAAAACTTGTGTTTAACATTTACAAAAAGTTTTGCTTAAAATTAACTCCTATCCTTCTCACAGAGAACTAATTAATCGAGCAACGTCGAATCCACCAAACACAGGAAAAACCAAAGAGAGAAACAAAACCACGCCAATGTAACAGCCGGGCAATGTAACAGCCTTTATCCCACCTTAAACTTCTTGTTGTCGCGTTACTTTGATGTGCTCTCTTCCCACGTCGCTCTAGGACCGTGCCGTAGCCATGCACGCCGACCCAGTCCCAACACACAAGTGTATGCGGCAAGTAACGTAATCGATTAATCACGGAGTTGTTTTTACCAGGAGCAAGTCAGTCCGCCACCTTCGTAGGCGACATGCTGCCAGTTCTGCAGTGTTACGGTTCTGCGGCACCACGCAGCTGTGAATAACCGCGAACTAACACGATTCAGTGAAGCGTGAACAGTAATAGCCGTGCCTAGACAGGCCTGCGGGAACAAGCACCTGTTGGCCAGGAGTGCCGTTTTACTCGGTGACAAACGCTTCTGATATAAGAAGGTCTGCTGTTGAATATGATTCTGTACAATGAAGCATTAATCAAAATGGCTTGTACGGAAGTAATTGTGGGTTTTGATTGAATTATCGTGTCATATCATATCTGTGAATAATTATATAAAGTACGATTAGTCATCATATTGTGGGTGTTTTGTATTGTGTTTGTGTGTGTGTGTGTGTGTGTGCGGGCGCGTGCGTGCGTGCGTGCGGGCGTGCGTGCGTGCGTGCGGGCGGGCGTGCGTGCGTGCGTGCGTGTATAAGATAAGATGAACTTTACTAATCCTCAAAATGGAAATAAACATGTGCGGCGTGTGTCTGTGTGTGCGAGCGTGTGTGCGTTTATGCGTATGCGTGTGTGTATATGCGTGTATGTCTATGTGTGTATGCGTGTGTGCGTGTTTGCGTGTGTTATGTACGTGTGTTGCGTTTGTTTTGTCACTACATGATGTTTAGTTTTGTAATATAGTATTGTGTCTGAGATCATTTGTCATTATTCTGCGTAATGGCACTGTGCGAATGTGCGAATATCCTGTCTTATTATAAAACTAATCAACAATTAGCTCAAAAACGACGCTGACCACAGAAAGTCAAATATCACACGCACATAATGCTCCTCGCAGACGGCCAAATAATGTGTCATTTTATTGTGCGAATTGCAGACGAAATACCTAAGAAGTGGACTACACGGAACACACGTTATTGAAGATGTCAGCGTGACGTCAGATCAACGCCAGTTCATGTTGTTTAATCATGAAGTCGTGATCGGTTCAATAGTTCAAGATTAGTGCGTTTGCGTACACGACTACAGGTGAGACGGCGTACTTAGCCAGACGGTTAATCTCACTAATTGTAACTGCACGATGAACAAGTCCGGGCAATGTTACGCCGCAGGACATAACTAAACTTGTGCCTACTCGGGCAAAGCCCGTGACCATCTCGGAATTAAGGGAATATTTTCGAATTTACATTATTTGACAAGATTTGAGTTGACTCTTTTGAAGTATTGGGATCAGTGGAATCGTAACTTTACAAATGTACATTGCGTTATAATTAGTCGTTATAATTAGTGCATGGAAACTAAAATTGCGGTAATCCCACCGCGGTGTGTGCGTGGTGATTTTAGTGTCGGACTCAATCAAGAAAACCCATGTTCGAAACCGGTCGCTGTCATATCGAACCTTTGATATGTTCGTTCATTCTACGTTGCTTTAGCTCACTCAACTGTATGAGTTGTTAACTGCATGGCAATAAACAGTTGTGTATATATTTATACAATACTCTTCACACAGTAATTATAGCGTGTCTAAACGTTGGCCCATAAACATTGAGATCTTCCAGTAAACCGCCTTGAGCAGTCAGTCCCAAGGACTGGATACTGTATGTATAATACCATATCCCTTGTACATTTGCATAAAGTGATTCAGTATATGGTATCACGGATTCACACGTGCTCAAGTCTGTACACTAATTATTGGTCTGGTGAATCGTATCAAACATAGACATTTCGATAAACGAGTGAATCGTTCTTGTGCAAGACATATCAGTTACACGCGATTGTCATGCGAAACAAACTGATCAAGGGTAAATCGTAGACAGATATCAAATAAATCCGATGAGTTCCGACACGCTTACAAAACTGTATTCACATGAAATAATGCCGGTGCTAATTTTATCGAACCATTGTTGGCGGAATTATGAGATAACTGATGCATTAATAAACAAGTAAGCGCAGGTATAGACATGACAAAGACAGATCAAGTCAGTTATCCAAAACCCAACCTTCTGGTCACATGTGAACAAAGTTTGTAGTGGTTAACAATTTCTCGTTGATATGAGGTAACTTGAATGATTAATTCAACGTAAGTTGTACCAATAAACTTTATTCACAAAACCACATCAACCTCAACCAGTATGGTTTGATCAAGTTAAATTTTCTGTCATGCGGAACATAAAAGAGTCGATCGATTTGCTTTTTGAATGAACAATTAAATACTTAACAACCCCACCACTGTTTTGTAGTTCGCCAAATTCGCTAGTCTACACCTACAATCGCTAAGGATGCTCTAACGCGTTAAATATCACTGAATGTGTTGCTTTTATAAACGATAAGATATCAAATTAAATAATTTCTGTTTTAGATCGATGTAAAATCCAATCCGCCAATCAAATATAAAAATGTAAGGTTAAGAGCGTTGGGCATCCCGCACTGAATAACCTCGGTATTTGCAATGAATATTATGCATACGATTATTAACACTTATTATTGCATTGCCTGCATGCTTTGTGTTCAGTTCTGCGGACGAAGTGAAGTGAAGCGGAACGGAGGCGCGTTGTAGTAGTAAAACGACGTTGCTCGAGAGCCGGGTGCACTGAAGTGGAACGGCAGTGCCTATACTAGGCATTAGTTACTTTGAGAAAGCGCTTGGAAGCCAGCGACAGACGAGAAGGCTAATAACTGGGTGTGTTCCGTTCCTGTTAATGATAGTTGACTTGATACCATTGAAGTCGGCTCGGCTTGTTCGTCCAACTGCAAAAGCGACGGTCAGAAAGTGGCAAATTATTTGCAAAACTGTTGACGTACTATTATTACAGCATGACCAGCCAATGTAGTGGTGTAAACTTGGTTATTTAATTTATAAAAACAATAATATACAGTATGTATGTTTGTGTGAGTGTGCGCGTGCGCGTGCGCGTGCGCGTGCGAGCGTGCGAGCGTGCGAGCGTGCGTGCGAGGGTGCTTGCGTGTATTGTGTGTGTGTGTGTGTGTGTGTGTGTGTGTGTGTGTGTGTGTGTGTGTGTGTGTGTGTGTGTGTGTGTGTATGACTGTGTATGTGTGAGGGTATATATATATATATATATATATATATATATATATATACTCTCACACATACACAGTCATATATATATATATATATATATATATATATATATATATATATATATATATATGTGATGATGAAAGGAAAACGCATTGTAATTATTCCAATATACGACGCATTTTGTTCAACCGTGTAATGTGTTCCATAGCAATCAGTGTTATAATGATGACGCTTGACAGTACGTTGTGTGGTTTACCCGGTGTCTTACGGTACAATGTTGAGCGGTTCAATATCTAACGCGTCGATCTTATCTATCGACACATGGTGATCAACATGATTATTGATGTATGATCCATTTCTTGACCATTATATATTTAAAACAGCATACATTTGACCCAACAGAAGGATTTAAAAAAAACTATCAACTGACTCAAATATAACATAAATTATAGTATTTAAATAAATCTGCGATAAATAATTAAACACACTAGAATTACACGTTATCTTCACTACATTAAATAAATCAAATATATTATTCGGTCGCCTTATGGTGTGACGTCACCATCGAGACACTTCCGGTCCAGGTAAGTGATCACTTTAGTACGTGAGTGTAGCTACACTTTCGCGCGCTATACAGAATACGAGTTTCTACGTCGATATCAACAGCGACGACCAAACATATTAGTTAAGCAAACAACTTCTTGGATAAACATAATATTATCTAGATTAAATCGTCGTAAATCTCTTCCCCGCGGGCCCGAGTGTTGACAGTGTGAGCAATGACCCATCGGTCGCGCCCCTCGTGATATAGACAGAGCGGTCGTGATTGTGACGACCAGAGTGTTGTCGCGACCATCACAGTGTACTCACAACACCGAGCAGTGCGTGTCTACAACGGGGGGACTAAATTATCGCTAAGAGGTCGTTATGTGGAGTCACGCTCGACTGCGCACATCACGCTGCGGCATTGATAAGCGGTAGGCTGCGTACTCGCAGAGGTGTGGCTGTGTTCAAGTCTGGACAGCTCGTAACATGCCGAGAATCAAATGTTAGTCGCAGATCTTCGCAATATTTTAGAAGCTATATATAATATATATATATATATATATATATATATATATATATATATATATATATATATATATAATATGCCGGGAATCAAATGTTACTCGCAGATCTTCGCAAGATTTTAGAAGCTATATAATATATATACATATTATATATATATATATATATATATATATATATATGTAATTATATATATATATATATATGTATATATATATATATATATATAATATATATATATATATATATTATATAGCTTCTAAAATCTTGCGAAGATCTGCAAGTAACATTTGATTCCCGGCATGTTATATATATATATATATATATATATATATATATATATATATATATATATATATATATATATATATATATATATATATATATATATATATATATATATATAATATGCCGGGAATCAAATGTTACTCGCAGATCTTCGCAAGATTTTAGAAGCTATATAATATATATACATATTATATATATATATATATATATATATATATATATATATATATGTAATTATATATATGACATTATATGTAATTATATATATATATGTATATATATATATACATATAATATATATATATATTATATAGCTTCTAAAATCTTGCGAAGATCTGCGAGTAACATTTGATTCCCGGCATGTTTTATATATTTATATATATATATATATATATATATATATATATATATATATATATATATATATATATATATATATATATACATATATACATATATATATATATATATATATATATATATATATATATATATATATATATATATATATATATATATATATATATGTATATATATATATATATATATATATATATATATATATATATATATATATATATATATATATGGTTCAGACAATATGCAGGACGTCATAACTGAAGCGCAATGGCACAGTGGGTAGCGCATCGGCTTCTCGATCGAGTAAACTTGGTTTTGAATCCTGTCCAGCCGGGTCGATCCTTGGGCAAGTTCGTTAGTTCTGCGACGGTGTATTTGACTCGGCTGTATGAATGAGTATCCGGCTGTGGGCGATGTTGGATGTTTGAGTTCCAGTAATATTTGCGCATAAGTAGTCGGATGTCTATTGATACGGTAATAACCACATACATTAATCAAGCATTGGCTATAAAACGAATTTTGATTTCGTAAACATACATGTGGCATACACGAAGAATATACTTCTAATTTATGGAAATTAAAACATGAGAAAATCATAGGATCACCACATGGAACACCTTTTTGTCGTCAACGCCACGGCCGCTCTTAAGGAATATTGTACAGACTATTTTAATATAACAATAGTACACTTTTTTAATATAAAATTAACATAGCATCGATCATTTTCATTCGATCAACCCGTTGTCATTGACAGATCCCCCGAAGAGAATGCCGTATCGCGCAAACACATTGAGATGTAGGATATCTTAGCCGCTATTGTCTAGCCGATTACCGCTGCTGTAGTAAACACATTTACCCTGTTATTAAATAGGGATCATCTAGGCAGACTGTTTGCCTGGCAATTATACACACGATAATTTATTTGGCAGTCGACAAAGATATATAATCAACATTTGCAAGCATTGAGCAACAGCCAAGACCGGACTCGTCCAAGAAGCCGGTGTGCCAACGTTCTTCTCGGGGTTTGTTTTGCTACTCGACGCAGTGCATATAATCCGCAGGCGATGCGAGATAAGTGTTAATTTAGTGCGACTATTAGTCTCAATCACAACGGCCATGTATAGTATGCCCAAATGAAATATTCCCAAGATTTAAAACAAATAGCTTTCCGCAGCGCGCCCTGTAAACATGTTGCTCAGATGGTCGAGATTTAAGTCTTGTAGCGACTAAGGTTGAGTGGCCTAAGGTTAGCTAACCCAGCCAATAACACCACCAAACAGACCATGTTAATTCTTGAACTGCAATTAAGATCTTACAGTATTAGTTGTCGCACGATTTTGAACAATTAGGCTCGTTTAGCTCGCTGTTGAGTAACAATTTACTAGAGTACAGCGCATGACCAAACCGAATTGACTAAACTGTCACAATTCGCTAACAAAATTCGCCAATGCCGAACACAGTGATGCGAATTAGTCGCGAATCAACGAAACAGTATCAATCGTTCATTATTATACATGCATATGCTGTAACACATCTTGTCCATGACAATTCTACCCACGCCAAATATACCCGTCTCGTTTCAATACTATTTTGTTATATCAGCAAGGGCAAACAAAAGATTACTTTTTTCTTCAGAATATTTGTCAACCATTTTGATTAATCCTTGTAAATGTCATGGCCTGTGCTTCCATATACAACTAGATACGCTACACATCTACACGCGTCGGCAGCTAGCTAGCATAGTATAGGGGCAATCTTTAGGTTCGTTATACCCGCCAATTCCTGGAGGTAAGACTTAATTGACAAAAACCGACTAAATGGGATTAACTTATTCTAAAGTGCTGATAACTGTCTTTTACGAGTCTGTGAAACAACGCCTGCGATAATAAAAATGATAATTAACCAACCAACCACCAAGTCGCTGGTAGCTAATGACATATAATTAGATAGCAAATTGTATGTCATCACGTTTTGGCGTGTAATCGTTTTGCTTTGTTTCACGTACAAGAGTTTAACACTACTAGTAATGGTAATAATAGTTACACTTCTATAGTGCTTAAGCCCCCATAGAAGCCACGTCAGAGGTACAACAAATCTGAATCACGTGATGATATGGACATTCAACACTCATTGTCAGAATGACAAGGTTATATCAAAATAATCTTCACTCGCCGAGTAACCCAGCGATACTTGGGGAAAAGACAGTCACCGCGTGAATTTTTTGAAAATTGCTATCCCGAGGTCCCATCACCACCGCCCTGAATAAATATGGTAGCAGAATTTAATCTCACCTCCTGTAAAAGGCTGTCTCAAGCGTTAATACGTTTGAAAATTGCGTTACGTTATTTCTATTCAGTATGTCTCGGAATTACGTACGATTTTTAAGCCGTCCGCGTGGGCCCGCTAGATCACATGCAAACTGTCAGCCCGATACATGGACAAGTGACGGAGATGTGGATCTATAGACAAACAGAGTGGAATAGTTTGATAATAATATGTATTCACGTTATAGCGAACAATCCTAACTTGCGCATTAAAAGTCGCTGCGGCAGAATTTTCCCGCCCTTGCTATCATAAAACACGTCTACCCTCGAAGATTTGTACATCTCAACATGCGCAACAAGGGTCGTAGCGGCAGTATTTCTAGCCTCGGTTACCCAGACTCCGTGAGGTGGCAGCACTTTTAAGCCCCTCAACTCCGCCTGGGATATTAATGGGTCTTAAGTTCCTACATCCGGGTAGCCTTACCCCAGATTAGGGTAGAGACGCTGATTGGCTCTCAGGCCAACTATGAAATTAAAATAACGATATACTTTTACAAGATAATAATATCATATGAACAGTATTCAACATTGAACTTATATTAACACAAAAGTAAGTAAAAATTCAAATTTACAGTTGTTTATAAAATAAGAAGTACGGCAGGATTAACCAGTATCCGGATAGCATACAAATTAAATAGGGATACCTTTTTTATCAAGTAATGCTGTATTATAAAAACTATTCAAAATTAAACTTATAATAACACAAAATGAATAGAAATACAAATTTGCAGTTGTTTATAAAAATAGATATCACGGCAGTGTCCGTGAGGTGGCAGCATTGTATAGATCACGCGGATAAACAAAACAAAAGCCGTTAATGTGGCCAGACTGTCTTCTCGGCGTAGTTCCTCGGCCGACCGACAGTCGGTTAAGCGAGACTACTCCGCCTGGGGAATTAATGTGCTGCAGTTGTGAAGGCCAGGGTGGCCTTACCCCAGATTAGGGTAGAGATGCTGATTGGTTCTCAGGCCGAATTTGAAACAACAAATTAAATAAGGATACCTTTTCATCAGATAATGTTGTATTATAAAAAATATATAAATTAAACTTATATTAATAAATAATAATAATACAATTTTTTTTTTCGCTTTAACGTAATACAACGGCGCCATCAGGCGGATTCATACTGAACCTAAACGAGATGTTCCGCATTACGTGTATGACGTAATAAACGTTATCACCACGCTAGCAAATTAATGGCCGCCCGTTGGTCAGCAGTCGGTGTATATCAACTATTGCAAGATGCAAATACTTCTGATGTGAATTTTTAGGTGTAGACTGTGAAACAAACCGACGAAACGTAAAGGTGTATCCATTTGTATTTCGCAATTCGGTCTTTAAAAACGTTATAAAGTAATAACCACTCTCTGTTACCGAATTTTCGCGTCTGAAAATATTTGCAAGCAAATACGCAAGAGGGTGTGTGTGCGTGGGTACGTATACACATCACAGAGCGAGGGAGATTGGGGGGTTGGGGTATGGGCCGTAAATGCTATAAAAAAGCAACCAGTTTAATGCACAGGAAACATAAACCAATTTGAATGTAAATAAAATACGTGGAAATGGATTGGGGGCAAAGGGCTATGTTATGAACAAATGAAGACAGCGACTGCCAGACAGCGCCGTTGATAACTGAAGAGAAACGGGAAGTGGGTCGCTATAAAAATAACAAATCGAGTAAACTTGGGGCAGGGCAGGGCAGGGCAGGGCAGGGCAGGGCAGGGCAGGGCAGGGCAGGGCAGGGCAGGGCAGGGCAGGGCAGGGCAGGGCAGGGCAGGGCAGGGCAGGGCAGGGCAGGGCAGGGCAGGGCAGGGCAGGGCAGGGCAGGGCAGGGCAGGGCAGGGCAGGGCAGGGCAGGGCAGGGCAGGGCAGGGCAGGGCAGGGCAGGGCAGGGCAGGGCAGGGCAGGGCAGGGCAGGGCAGGGCAGGGCAGGGCAGGGCAGGGCAGGGCAGGGCAGGGCAGGGCAGGGCAGGGCAGGGCAGGGCAGGGCAGGGCAGGGCAGGGCAGGGCAGGGCAGGGCAGGGCAGGGCAGGGCAGGGCAGGGCAGGGCAGGGCAGGGCAGGGCAGGGCAGGGCAGGGCAGGGCAGGGCTATATAACTTATAGTGGTGGATATTTGTGTACGATTCGATTTCGCTTATTAATAATAGCATGACTGGATGCTTCCTAGATAAGCCGAGATGATGTTCGATTAAACAGGTCTGCCAGGAAGTAAAGTGTAATACGACCAATTCCGAGTACGGGATACTGTGGTATGTAAGAACTTTTACATTGGCCTTTATTGGGATTTTGGAGCAAACAATGGCGCCACACTGTGGACGTTGATCCAATCAGTCTCGAGTGGCCTCGATTAGTCAGCTGACGAGAGATAAGATGGCGCCACTGTTTATTGTTCTCGCTCTCCAAAGGCAGGACAAACCTTGTTGTCTCGAGACGAACGATGCAGTTGCAACAGAAGCTACTAAGTGTAGAATGTACACGGTTCAAGCGCGAATTTCCCAGATTAGTTGAGCAACTTCGAATCGTGCAATAACTCCCAGTTAAAGATAGCAGCGGAGAGGACAATAGATTGACGACTTCGGTCGCATCACAGCTACAACTCCGATACTTTGTACTACCATAGTGCAATCCTTCATAGTAAACATTACACAATTCCTTTATTCTTTTTAAATACATGTTTAATTATATAATGTAACATTTTCTATAAAACGAAAGCGGTTTCTGAATGCGTAAATGGCACCCTTGAGATCATCGTCAGGCATTGTCCCATGACAACGGCCTGAGTTTGTGGGAAGGCAACGCCCACTGTCTCCCGCAGCTCTTGTGTCTGCAAGTACAACGGGAAAACCGTCTTCCTCCTCTTTGTACCACTTCACATCTCTCTAGTTGTGGTGGCCGACAGGGCATCATATATTTACAGGTGT
>OZ024857.1:19479903-19489903 GCA_964017155.1 Oasisia sp. SBJ-2009
ACGTTTAAGTAATTAGTTTTAAGGATATGTACATGTAAAGCGCCCTGAATAGTTTTTAACTAGATTTGGCGCTATTATTATAATTTTATTTATTTATTTATTGATAAGACCGACGACGTGTCAAAGGCGACTAAAATAATCACCACGGCCGAACCGAACAGCGTACGGTGTTTTCTATCGTCCACCACCGGCGGTCATTCACTGAAATAACGTTTGTTTGATTAACAGCAAAACATAACTGACATAAAGCGTATCTGAAGCACATATGCAATTTAATATCTATTAGCATGCATACTGTAAACAATTCATGTAATTCCCATATATATATTCCCCCTGAGATCAATTCCTAATCGACATTCTTTCATTGATCTTTGTACCTGATTGTGATATATCATGTTACCATCAATTACACATACATTTATTTTCAGGCAGTGAATGACTGACAACTACCACACTCTGACATTTGTGATGGCGTGATGCAAACAATCAACTGTACACATTCCACCATACACGATATCTTATCTCACAGCACAATGCCAACTTTATGGTGGATATTTTAAGAAGGTAATGGCTGAAGAATCATTGGTGAGGTCTGAGTCAGAACCGGAAAATATTTAGGGGCGAGTGGCAAATTGCAAGGCATTCCCTTTCTATCTGAGAGTAGCGTCGTTCTGTAGGATACAGACTGCACGATGTGAACGCTATGGGTTGCAGGTTGCCGTCATCATTTGGCTGGAGCAAGACACCACCCAGTCCATCATCGCTTGCATCTACCTGGAGTACGACTGACTTGTAGCGGTCAAAGAACATAATAACAGGAGCACTGGGTATGATCCGCCTTGCCTTGTCAAATGCGTTCTGTTGTGTGGTGGACCAGATGAAGTCAGAACCGTCCTGTGTGAGCATTCGAAGAAGTTTGATAACAGCTCTGAGGTTCGGGGCATATACTCAGAGGTAGTTGCACATCCCAATGAATCGCTGTACTTCCGCTTTCGTGCACGGAACAGGCATCTTCGTCACCGATGATACCTTGATAGGATCGGCTCTCATGCCGACATCATTGATAACGTGGCCTACGAAGAGCAGTTCCGTCATCTTGAATTTCAACTTGTCAGGATTGAGCTTGATATTCTTGTTGATGCAACGCTCCATGAGAGCAACGGAACGTCTGTCATAGTATCGCTCTGCTTCCTTGTATGTGGTGCCTTCACCAAACACTAGAATGACATCAGCAACATTTGTTATGCCCTCCAAGCCTTCAAGAGTTGTGGTCAGTGTGAATTGGGATTCCTCAGGTGCGCTGAACATCCCAAACAGTAACCTCAGTCATCTGTATCTGCCACAAGCAAGAAGTGTGCATCGTCGTCATCATGAGTGATTGTGAGTTCAGAGGGCAATGAAGGAAACCCTCGCGTATGTCAACTAAGGAGAAGCACTTTGCATTAACTAGTCGACGTAATTGTTCAGCTTTCTTTGCGCTTTCAGGAAATCAGTCCTTGTAGACTGACTTAGCAGTCTGAATATGAATTTGTCCATAGTATGGTATTCACACAAACTTCCTGCTTGGCGTACTTTCACTTCCCAGTCTTGTATAGAGTCCTGTACATTCTGTCGTAGATTCCAGAACGTGAACCTATCTGGTAACACGGTGCTGTCAGCTGAACCTGCATAGTGGTTGCGTAGACGCTCCATCCATAGCCACGGTTTCAGTTTGTCTACCGCAGGTATCTGTGGTTCTATTGTGTATCGGATGACTGACAGAGCCTCATCTGGCATTGTTGACCACAATGCAGATATCTCCAGCTGTGTTTTTCTTTAAGTGGGTCTGAATCTCATTTCGAAGTGACGGATCTGTCTACAAATCTCTATAATCCGCCTGAATGCAATACTCATTAAAACGGGCTTCAAGTGTTTTTAATGCTCTTCTATGTTTCCACCTAGTTTCAATTCTGGATGTGTCATGTTCGTATTTATTCTCGTTCAGTCACAACTCGGTTTGCGATATACTGTTTGAATGTACCCTTTTATTGCACGTTTGTCATGCCATACATTCGACGTTTTCGAGCGTGGCGTCTTTGAAACTGAACAATCGCTCGAAATTATTTAAACCGAGAAAAATAGCTTCTCACCTAACTGGTTCTGGCATACTACTGAGTTCGTTAGTCACTTCTGACACCATGTATGTGAACGGACACAAACAATGACTAATCTGGAACAACACGTTTACTAGCTCCCGAGTACAACCGGAAGCCCCCTTAGCCTCATCCGAGTACGGTGGCCTTGAAGGCGCATAACAGTATACTGTACGGTAGCAATAAGACCATCAACATACACACACAGCACACACACGCACGCACGCACGCACGCACGCACGCACACACACACACACACACACACACACACACATATATATATATATATATATATATATATATATATATATATATATATATATATATATATATATACACTCACGCAAGCACGCACGCGCACACACACACACACACACACACACACACACACACACACACACACACACACACACACACACACACACACTAAAACAGACCGATATAAAATGTTTAAAACAACGTCGTAAGCCAAACAGGTGACCAAAGGCACAGACCGGGGAACGTGCAATGTTGTTGTGTTGACGACGAACCTCGAAGTTGACGAACGTGCAGGTAAGTATACACGTAGTTAGGTAATCTAGACTGCGATCAATCGATATTGTGGCCACGGATGCTTCATGCGGTCGCAGCTGCGTGCGTCTACCATAACTATACCCCACTGAACGGTTCGTGACAGTGAATAAAGATAATTCGATGCCTCGAGTAGATCTAGATTTTAATTCTCGTTATTCGGAACGAGATCGTCAGTTTATCGTAGCGCCAGGAATAAATACATCAGCAGTTTGCTTTTACCTGATGGAAATGTCACCGTTGCCAGTAGTGACGACTGACAGTCGTAGCAATAGGTCACGATGACAAAGACTTGTGATTATACTGGCAAATTATCTGTATTATTGTTTGCAATTGATTCCCGTTTAGATATGTGATGATGAACTGCTCTTATGTAAATATGCTCTCATGTATATGTAAATAAAATTTCTTAATACTGATTTTACCTAATGTATTTTTAATCATATATAATTCTTAGAAATAGTTTTGACTGCACCCTCTTGTACAATACACTTTATTTATTAAGCATTTTATCTTTCGAACACCACAAGATAATTTCTCCATGAGTGAAAATTGGTATTTTAATTCTGATTCTAATTTGTGTTCTACGGCGCTGATTGGCTACTGCTAGAAAATCGGGGTGAATTGTTAACTGCGACAAAGATCGCCAGTGTAAACCAACCTGTATTGTCACAACACGTAATATTTCAGTAAATCAGTCCACCATCGGCAGCACGACATCTACAATTAGCGTAGTGCTGGGCGCGGCCCGTCGCAAAGTTAATTAACAGGCGCACCAATCCGGCGATTGTACGCGAACAATAATAGGGTCCAGTCACGGAGTTACTGCAGCTTTCTCGTGTAATTGCGCTCGGTAATGGGAGATCGGGGGACTTGTTACTGCGAACGAACGTGTGAAAATGTAGGATGTCCGTAACGCGCGTGATGTATGCTGATGGTTGTTTTGCTCTCTCCTGGCAAATTGGCTCGTATCATGCCCTTGTCATACACGTGAATGTATATTTGCTCAACATGTTTTATGGAAGTCTATTTGAGTGCCTTGCGGTAGTTATTATCACATCACCGTGTTTTTTCAGTGTTCTTTCGTAGTAGTAGTAGTAGTAGAAGTAGTAGTAGTAGTAGTAGTAGTAGTAGTAGTAGTAGTAGTAGTAGTAGTAGTAGTAGTAGTAGTAGTAGTAGTAGTAGTAGTAGTAGTAGCAGTAACAGTAGCAGTAGTAGCAGTAGCAGTAGCAGTAGCAGTAGCAGTATCAGTAGCAGTAGCAGTAGCAGTAGCAGTAGCAGTAGCAGTAGTAGTACTACCAATATATATATATATATATATATATATATATATATATATATATTGATAACAGTCAACAAATGAACTAGACTAATCCATAAGGCATCACTTAGAATTAATTAAATATATTAGCTATTGGGTTGTGTTTACTATGGAGGGACTGAGATGATGATTGCATTATCAATGCCACCAGTCACATTTACGATTAACTAATTAGACGATTTAATACGGTTCCACGGTATTCGCTAATTACATAGGACAACTAACTAGGCGTACCGGGTACATTGATGAAAACACGAAAACTGTTCTGTTTGACTTCAACGAAACAAACAGGTAAGTGCCAAAAGAATGAAATGATGCAAATACCACACGTATAGAAAATCTTGGAAAGCAATTTTGGAACACAAATACAACATTTAATACAAACACACATACACGCACGCACGCACGCTCGCACGCACACACGCACGCACACACGCACGCACACACGCACACACGCACGCACTAACGCATGCACATAAAGTTAGAATGAACAGTTATTAACACCATATTAACACCATTATGGTGACATTGGCAATAGCCTAACACGCATCCATTAGATATAGAAATTGAGTAACTGCAGTTATTGCTCTGTAAGTCGTCCTTTTGTGACTGAATCGTTCTAATTATACAACCTCTCTAATCGCTTGGACATATTTGTGCGCTTATGTTTATGTATATGTGCGTGTGTATGTTTATGCTTATGTGTGAGAGTGCGTGTGTGTATGTTTTTATGTATACGTGCCTGTGTGTATGCGCACACCTTAGATGTGATTGATATCGTACAGTTGGAGGGATTGGTTGCCGTTCAGTTTGAGAGTGTGAAGACTTATTGCCCCTATCATTGTATGATGTTAAGATTTACACATATCGCTAGAAAAAATATGGTCATTCGTGTATGTATGTATATATATATATATATATATATATATATATATATATATATATATATATATATATATATATATATATAATAATTACTCAAATGTAACCTATATATGTGTTAACCAAACTTGACACGCAATGACAAACACTAATTGGAGAACCCAATGCATTACGTAAACATCATACGTTGTATGCAAGACGATATCATTGATGACGACAGTGATAGTTATAACGATGTTAATGACGATTACTACGAAGACGACGTCGGCGGAATACGTCGGAAATTACCCACGGGATGACCATGCCTGCAATCACATAAGGCGTGGTTATTCAGGCAATCACACAAGGCGTGATTATTCAGGCAACCACACAAGGCGTGATTATGTCTACATTCATATAAGGCGTGGTTGTGCAAAAACACAGTGTGATTATGTAGCAAATACACAAGGTGTGAGTATTCAAACAATCACACAAGGCGTGGTAATGATTGCAACGATACTATACGGAGTATGCTTGCAAGTATACGAGGCGTGAGTATGCATGAAGTCACATGTGCTATTGTGTTTGCAAGCGCGCAATGCGTAACTATTTCTTTTGAGAAATAGCCTTGTCTTGAAAAAAAGATCTGTATTATTAATAATGATGTAGACACGCGCACACAATAACAAAAACGCCCGCGTCTTACGCTGGGGTCATTAATACTGAATAGTCGTTCGCCATGACGTCATGCCATCATTAATTTTGCCAATTTTGTAGGCGTTTATTGCTATGTTCTACGATGTAGTTAATTAATCCCACACTAATTTACAGTGTCCCGTTTAATTGACTCCTCCCTTCTCGTGTGTCTACAGTGGCGCGTGTGTGTTGTCTGCATTCATCTGTGTCTGAGTGCGCGCGCGGATTTACATGTATGTTTCTTTTCAATGTAGTCAAGAGCAGGTGTGAGCGAAACATTGTGAGTGTGTGTGTGTGTGTGCGTGCGTGCGTGCGTGTGTGTGTGTATGTGTGTGTGCATGTTTTATATTTTGTAAATTTTTCATTCACACACACACACACACGCACACTCAAACACTATATACACACATACGCACAGACTCACTCATTCACACAGCCACAAAATAAACACAATACACATACACACCATCACACAAACACACTCACACACTCACCACACACCCACGCGCGCACACACACGCGCGCGCGCGCGGGCTCAAGCACACACACACACACACACATACACATGGTCACTTACACACTACAAACACACACACACACACACACACACACACACACACACACACACACACACACACACACACTGTTTACCTACTCTATGTTAACATATTTTTAGTAAACTTTAATGATTGTAATAAATGTTCCTTTTTGTAATATAATCCGCACATTTCAGCAGGTAATCTATCCGGTTACATAGCGAATTACACACGAATCTTAATAATAAACAATCAAAGTGTTCATGCAGATAGAGATGATGGCCTATGTTTGGTTTCTCTCTGTTTTGGTTCTCTCTATATATTTACTGTTTGTCATGCGTAACCGACACATGAAACACACACAATATGACTACGATCCCTTTGTTTGTAGTAGACAATACATACGGGCGTTCTCGAGTCGCGACAATCATGCACTGCGCCTACCTTCTGCGCGTGTGACTCTGCGCCAGCCACTGTCAACGCCACACTGTCACCGTGGCTACGCGGTCATTCCGCCTCAATCTGGCGCATCTTACCTGTCTGGATGTCGTCTATCCTGACGTCGCGTTGGACCTCGCCACGACCGTTCGACTCCAGATACAACGTGCTCCTGTGTCTCCTCTCTGACCCATCGCCCGGTCCCTATCACCACTCCCCTTGAAATCCCACACTGAAAAAGCGAGTGCTGTTCCCAATCGACACCCGATTATTTCACCGAATCCCGTCGTCGTCGTCCGCGCGTTGACACGGAGCGCTGGGGCAGTGCAAATTAAATGTTGCCGTGACAACGCAGACTTGCCGACAGACAGGTAGAACGCTTCGCGCTGTGTCGCGTACGGCCAGGGCGACCTTTGCCAGTGTGGACGGAGCGTGGCATGATTCTGAAGCGATCTGCTTATTTATATTTCAGCCGTAGATGTCCGGTGATTGTGCAACGACACGCGCGTACATGCGTGCGTGTGCGTTGTTTTTGCTGTGGTTGGTTTACTGCTCTTAGGGGAAGCGCGGGTAAAGTGGGCTCCCCGGCCAAAGTGGGCCCCCTCTGTCACAGCATTCCTGGCATGCAAAGCAACGATGGTAGTATTTATAGACCTTCCAGGAGACACAATTCAATGTCATATTTGTTTCTTTGGCGCGAAAGCAAAACGGTGAGTATAGCAAATGTGTGTTTTAGGTACTTTTCTTTAAATAGTTCATATGCCTTACAAACACCACATTCTCATAAATTGTCAGGGTACATAACTGTAAATGTGGTCCATGGAGCAATACGCCATAGTTAGTTAAATGAGCAATTTCAGTTTGAAGTGAATAAAAGCATTAATCCCAAAATGGCGTCCGACCGATTATCTATGGCAGAAGCCCCATGGGGCAACAGTGGGGCTACAGTGCGACAAGCTACAGAGGGACGACCTGGATCATTACAGGAAGCCGTTACAAGAAAGACGTCGAGGCCACGGCAAGACTGGTAACGTGACTACAACCAACCGGTTCAAAGAAGAGAAAGCACACAAACACTGAGAGAGCATGTCAAAAAACAGAAGGAAGACAGTGACACTACGCCTTGTCTGTCTGTTCGGATATTTGTATTCCAACAGCAGAACATGCGAAAGCAGGATGTATTGCGGGGAGTGTGGCCGGTAGACAGTTCCAGACACACCATGCATGTGCTGGGTATGAGTGTGGCGGGTTGATGTACGAGATTTGCGCCAACGATTAAGTGGCATCGCATAGCGTTGTACGGGGCCACTTCGGCCTCCTCGTTTTACAAAATAATAAAATGGGTGTCTTTTAAAAATTCGTCTGACGTATTATATTTATTAAGAAAGAGTAACTAGACTGTGCATGTATGTAGATAATATACATAGCTAGGTAGTGTAGCAATAAATTACCATTTTTTTTTACATAAATGTCAAATGAAGGTTGATCGGCGATTAAGGGGCCCACTTTACCCGCCCTTCCCCTACGTTCGCGCACCAGACTGAGGCATTTCTGAATTGTGGGTGTTGTTTGTTTGTTTGTTTGTTTGTTTGTTTGTTTGTTTGTTTGTTTGTTTGTTTGTTTGTTTGTTTGTTTGTTTGTTTGTTTGTTTGTTTGTTTGTTTGTTTGTTTGTTTGCCATCCTTATATTTCACAAATGTTCCATGCACGTTAGCCGTTTTAAGTGTGTGTAACAGTAATAATAATAATAACAATATAGGCGACGAATCGGTATTATCGGATGGGGTTGCAGATTTATTTAGCCAAATACTTTGAAAACCGGGTGCAGATGAAGCTTTTTGGGGAGCCGCAGTGGGGTTGTAATTTGAAGGGTTTTTGTGAGCGTCAGGCCCTAAAATCCACCATGCTCCGATGCCTATGATAATACAATTAATAACCCCTTCCGTAAATATACAGGCATACAAGAACAACAGCACATCAAATCAAGAACATTAAGAACATATCTCTCACTGGTCATTGTCAGAGCTATGGACAACGGGGTATTTAGCGTGGACTTGACTTATACGTAACGTGGACGTACTAAGGAATGATATTGTAGGGATTTTGAAAAGGGTATCTCTGTCGAGACTTGCGCTACCACAACCCATTCCACCACACGGAATATGGATGAACTTCTTAATTCGGATCCCTTTCTTGTTTGACAACATATATGTTTATGTTTGTTTATTTATTTATGTACACAAATACACTATTCACAAATTGATGTTAAACACGTAACCATCACTGCCGGCAATTGTCTGTAATTATACATACTTCACACATACTTTCCAGTACATTTGACATTCGTAGTTCTCGCATACAAAAACCATACAAATCGAGCGTATTACAATTAATACAGGGTGTGTTCTGTCAATGGTTGACACAAGCTTTACATGACCTGTTGCCTAGCAAACGGACTTTCAAACCGTACAAATGGATACCGAACACGAGGAACGTTATGATATTGCTTGAAATTGGTTTTTATTATGAAAAAAATACAAGACAAGTCTAAGTGAAAGTATGCTTGATCTAGATGCGATGTCGCAATTGCGTGATAATTCCGTTAGCAACACCCCTTTATCAATGTTCCATATGTTCGGCACGTATACTTGGATGGATTAACATAGCTGTTCCTAAGCAATACCACATTGTGCACAGCGATGGTTTCAATACACGTAGTCAACATCAACAGAAAGAGGTACGCATGTTGTTTCCAAGCGCTATGTGCTTTATATATAATACCTAAAACTTCATTCGTAATAAAAGCATAGTAGCCTATATTACTGGAGAACATTGTAAATTCGATTATCCGCATATATATATATATATATATATATATATATATATATATATATATATATATATATATATATATATATATCCTGTATGTGTTTGTGCAACCAAATATAGCGTCGGCCATATTTGTTTTGCACTTGTACAATCAGATAAAGATCATTGCAGACGAGGCAGAACACTTGAAAAGTTAGATAATAAGGGCGTCAATGCAATGGAAAATTGTCAAGTCAAGCATGAAAAGGTAGGGTAACCTGGGGCAAGACGGCCCCTGGGGTAAGACCCCCCCCCCCCGTCTTATCTGAAAAACGAGTGAACCCAAACTAACATTGAATAGTGTAACATGATGCTGCTACCTAGCAAATATTCTTAGCGACCGCAACGCCAAACGCTACCAAAAATAAGTTCACAAACTGTTTTTAAAGTTTTGCATACCCTGTGATCTAATAATCACTCTTCGGTCAAATTGATGCTAACATGTCCACCGTATGATGTTAAGCCAGTGACTGGTACTAATGCATTTACAAGTATATACGTTTTCAACAACTTTCATCGAAAATGGAAGCGATATTAAAGGATTATATGTGAAGGTGAAAAGGTCAGCACTGGTGTGTA
>OZ024857.1:19494903-19519903 GCA_964017155.1 Oasisia sp. SBJ-2009
CTATGGTTCATTCACGACCAACATAGTTACGAGTACAATATGTTACAAAATATACATAATTCCCAAAATATTGTCATATAGATATATCATTTATGAATGACGAAATATTATTTCAGACTTGATTTTTTACACTGTGCTAATTATCTATGTTGGTATTTTACGGGAACATGATTGTTTTTATTAGCATATGCATATTTTATCAAAGTAGTATTGTATTAGCGTTTGGACTTTATTTTTTATTTTTACTATTATTATTATTTTAACTCAATAAGGAATCATCATTGTAAAGCGTTCCAAAACAAAACAAAAATTAATTTTTTGATCGGTGTTATATAATGTTTTTATTTTTTATTATTATTATCACCGTATCCATTTGTGCAACAATTTGGGACGGCCAGCATAACAAAATACGCTTTAGTAGTTAAAACAGCACGATAAAACCTAACCAAGAAATTAGCAGTGTAATTTTTAAACAATGTATGTATATACAACATGTTAATGAGCCGTCACGTGTGTTCCATAATGTTACAACTTTAACAGAAAATCCGCATTCTCTTTAAATTGGCACGAGTGAAAGTTGTTTATATGTGGGAATGTGTCTAGTGGCATGCACAGGACACAGCAACAACTTTTATATACCCGGGATGAAGATTGCAATTTGTTTTGTACAAGATTTGCACGCATGCGTGTTAACACCGGATGCAGACTTGTGAGTAAGCGTTTAACATGTGGTATTGGTAAAATAAGTATGCATATGCACAGTACCCATGAATAATTGCACAAAGTGTTCATATTTTTACAAAGTGTTCATATCGAATCACCATAAAAGGGGGGTGCGTTCTATAGATTGTGTGCATTGGTTTAACCAATACGATCGCATGCCATCAATTGTGTCCATTCCTTAAATATAAAAACACAGTATCATCATAGTATTGGTTATTAAATTTGAGAAGAGATTACGTTTAGTGTCTCCGCAAGCCGTTTGATCTATCTCCAAATTCGCGTGTGTATATTTGCATTAAGAATAAAACGCAGTACCGGATAGGCAATGCGTTAATATTACACCAACTCAATACAACACATAACACTATTCATGTGTATAAATATCACTAAAGAGCAGAATCATGACAGACGCCTGATGTGTTGTGACCCTGCTATTATCACAAAGATGAAATGTTCAATGCATACTATTAGTAAGGACATTAAGGCATAAAGGCGGCCTGAGTAAATTGGTTGGAACCAGCAGAGGTTGACGGGAGAAGATGAAAGTATGACATACAACCCTACCCCTCCAAAGGCATAACTGTTTAGATGCGGAAGTATTTCCAACAGCTCCGGGTAGATGTGTTTAATATACCACGAGATGTCATGCTTGGCTTTCTTTTTCAAATACAAGCGTTTCGTCACATCTTGAGCGCCCACTTTCTGAAACACGGGACGAGCATGAATACAATTTTAATAGACAGCGTGCTATTTTACTACTGTCTTCACAAACCACTTAAGACCGTTTATCGAACAACAGGTTGATGGTCATTGATGGGTTGGACGATGAACAGGTCGAAAGGAGCATTTTGACAACGGACATTAATAGTATGAACGAAACTACAGTAGGCTCCTACATTTAAGAACATATAGAATAGGTTTAGTTGCAACCATCACAAGGATAATCAAACTATTTTGTCACTGAATGGTGCTAGCATGTAGACCAATATAGGGGCCTATATTTGCGTGGCGCGCCATTTTTATTTTAGATCGTGCAACACAACTGTGTTGACAAGTAATACCAGTTATATTTCTGGTGAATAGATGCAATAACTCAATTTACTTTAATCACCATAATGCGTGGCTTACCAATTTACTACTTGACACGACACCATATTTCACAAGAAATAGGCAATTCATATGAGACAGATTATACATGTTTTGATTCGTCAATGTTGTTGATAATAATTTGTGGAGGTTCATTATGTGCTACAGCGGTAATCCTTTGAACACCATGTTGCTAGACGAGGAAACTGTCGTTGTTCGACATAATAATTTTTTCGGCGTACCTCGATATTGGGAACGTAGTCGAAGAACGTTTGTTTGTAGTCATCACCCCATAGATCAACCACTCTCCGGAAGTTGGCCATAGTTTGCCAGTACCAGTGTTTCCGATAGTCGCGATAGCCTTTTTTCTCCAGATGCGCCATGCGCGAACATGGAACCTTTACAATACGTCCTCCGAACAGCCAGACCTACACAAAACGTTTCTCTTACTACAGAGATAATCCTACCGGTGAACAACCCACTGCAATATGTTCTCGAAACAAAGTATGTTGCCTCGATCGCGCTGACGGAGGTAATGCGATTACAAAGAACTGTCTTCTTTAATAAATGTTGTAATAAAAATAGTCACGGTGCAGTCAAAAGTTAAGGAACTAGCCTAATGGCAAAGAACAACAAAATAAAGACCGAAGGAATTTGTCGACATGACCTTGTTTGAGTTTTAATCAGGCTGGCGAGAAATGTGTTAATATAGTGTGTTATGGGACAAACAATAATGATTTGCATGCATAAATAATGTCGTTTGTTGACTGATAGTATCGCTATAAATAGTTATCAAAGTAAACGATATATCGCAGCGTTTGTCAGAAGTAGTTCTGGTGTTGTCGATGTAAATATTTGAGGCGACAATGAAGAAGAATACCCGGTTGTATTTACCCGTAGAGAGAGGTCCACATTGTCTCCTCCCCAGCCAAACATGTCGTCGTCGTACTCGCCAATTTCGACGAAGAACGACTTGCTAATGGCAAAAATGCCCATGTTTACCGGATTCCTACACAAAGACACACTTCATTTAGGTTTAAATAATTAGTATAAATCTAAATCCCCACGAAGATTAAGAATATCGTACACTGAAACCACATTTATGAAAAACCGTATGATAACGTCAGGTCAAACAAAGTTATTATTATTGATTTGATGGTATGAGCAACTAGCATTGTTACCCAGGTTTCCACTGGAAAAAGGCAATTTCTAGATTAAGCTGCAAATGTACAAATTCAAGCGTTGTTTTCTTACTTAGAAATCTGATAAAATGTTAAAAGGTATCCTTTTTATAAGAGAAAACTCCCCATACCCCCATAACAATGCAAAGTGCAAAGTGTGAAGTTTTCGGAAAGCAATCTGGTAATGTTTTCGAGTGCCAGACATTCTTCACAGTGCTAGTAACTGAACATTGAAGCAACGTTCGTGAAATACCTCGTAAACTTACGGTACAACATCAGTTTTTTTGTGCATTTTTGCTAGTGCTTTTGGTGATATAAGACTAAATCCGACAACGAAGTTCCACGTCCAGAATGTCTTATACGTGCCGCTGCCGTGTTTATATGTCCACGTACCTGCAACAGGTGTGTTTGCATCAAAAGAAAGCTGACACATACTCTCATGGCGTGTGATCTCAATGACCCGTTGTGAAATGGCGCTTTATAAATTTTTGGAGTTTTCGGATCAGTAGCTTTAATTAAAGTGGTACCTCATTTATTTATATATTCTACGTACTGTGTGGTGAAATGCTAAAATTAATGCGACCTAAACCGACGTTTTGACAAATGTTGGTTAATGATGTCTATTGTGATTTTTACATTGTGTGTTATTATGTTCGTGCATTTTATTAGTTTGGAATTATTCTCTGGGCACTAAAATAAAAGGTGAGATCATTTCGGTAAGAATCACAGCATTTTGGGACAATACTTAAACAGTTACTTTTGTACATTTGCAAAAACAGACAAGTGCGACTTTATGATCGTTTCGCTCTGGCGGGTCAAAAATGATGTAATCTCACGATGTTCGAACACACACGCGCACGCGCACGCGCACGCGAACGCGCACACGCACACGCACGCACGCACGCATATATATATATATATATATATATATATATATATATATATATATATATATTTGTAATGGAATGAAGGAATTGTACATGAAGTAATTATGCTAATATAATTAATAAAAACAATTGCGTACACTATAAAGAGTTTTCAATTCTAAAATAATCCCTTCAATAACTACATTTAAGTGAATGTTTGATTACTGTCCAGGATTCACCAAGAAATTGCAGTAAATGTTTATAAATGTGTGTTTAAAAAAAAATAGTTTTCATGTTGTGGAAAATGTCTTTGCCAGACAAATATTTTGTTGACCTCAACATTACATCGACCGTCAGATGTTACTAGTATTCCCAAGTAGCTAGGTGGATGTCTTCGATCAGGACAATGCTACAGTGCTGCGTGTAATTGTTCTTTGCGATTACCATTGTACATCTACTATTTTTGTCCATGTTCCTTTATTACTACATCTCTTTCAGCAATCAGTACCGTGTCCTGTGCATAACGCAAATGATTCCAATTGTACCTCCTACGTGAACGCCGTAGCATGTCTTCTAGGGCACCTAAGAGGGGATCACAGTATGATAAAAAGAGATTGAGGGAGAGGAGACGCCAATGTCTTAACATCGTCTACACCAATATTTTGGCATAATGTAAATTAGTTTTGTTCCATGTTATTTGTAACAGCTCATTTGTAATGTTATCATGAATAGAATTGTATTACTATTATGTTATTAGTTAATTTTGCTACGACGGTTAAATAAGCTAGCATATAATGAAAGTACGTCTAAAGTTATGAGTGAATGGTTAGTGTGAGCTTTACTGTCTTTGCACTGAATGATTACACACATTGTTTATATACGCACCGTTCGCTGCTGGAAGCATCCAGTCTAAAGTCGGACTGGCCATTGTTCTGTTATCTTTCTTTATTTCCAAAAGCAAGCCTTCCAGCCTATAACAACAACGACTAACTGCATACTGGCGTCGCCATTTCTCGTAGTGATCTGATATCTACGAAAGCACGAGTTTTCTAGACACATATTCGAAAATACATGTAAACCGATAGGAACGTTTTCATTGGTTTCAGATGAGTCATAGATGGAGATACTATGTAGAGCGCAGTGACTCAGGGGTAGAGCTTCAGACTCTCGACTACGAGAACCCGGGTTCAAATCCTGCTGTGTCAAAACCTATGGCAATTTTTTTTACTGTGCTTTGCTCCAGTTCACTCAGCTGTATAAATGAGTACATGGCTATAGACAGTGGTGGAAATGTGTACGAGCAGCCTTCGCGAATTAATTGTAGCATATGGTTGGATGCTTCCCAGAGAAGCCGAGATGGTGTCTGAGTGAACATGTCTGCCAGGGAAGTGAAGTGTAAAGCGCTTTGAGCGGTCCTGAGGACTGGATACTGCACTACATAAGAACATGCCTTTGTACGACCCGCCACTCACCAGTGTTCCTGTACTTCACAGTGGATGTCCATCACGACGACCACGGGCCCCCGGGCGATGCGGACACCTACGTTTCTCGCACGAATAAGACCGAGATGTTTGCGACTGCGGAAGATGCGGATTGTCGTGCCTTTGAAGACAGCTGCCACGTAATTTTCTAGAATTGTCTTGTGGCCGTCTGGAAGATTACGTTTATAAATAAACCGCTATCAAAAATATGTAAATAACAAAATAACACCATGTGCGTGTTTGCATTATATATATATATATATATATATATATATATATATATATATATATATATATATATATATATATATATATATATATATATATATATATATATATATGATATTCGTCTGTCTTGGCAGACAATTGTTTGCGCCGCAATGGTTGTCAGTTCGGCCATAGGAGATCACACTGAGTAGTTTTGGAAGACAACCAAGTTTCTCCACCAACCTGAACAAACATATCAGCCAGTCAACGACACAGCTGAGTGAACTGCAGCAACGCAGAATGAACGATGTTGCCCACGACAGCACAGATAGTGAGTAGGACGGACAACACAAGGCTGCGTGAGGCGATCTTACCATTGTAGCTGTGGTCGTCGACGATGACGATCTCTCGCAGGAGCCGTGGCGGCGAGCGTTGGACGAGGGAGTGGAGCGTGTGGAGGATCTCGACCAAGTCTTCGTGCGTGTGGAACGACGTGACGACTGACGCCGGCGGCAGCTCCGAGAGGGCGCCATAGGTCTTGTTCTCGCACCTGCACCGAAGGCGACAAGATGGCCGAATATATAAAACGGAACGGAACGGAACGGAACGGAACGGAACGGAACGGAACGGAACGGAACGGAACGGAACGGAACGGAACGGAACGGAACGGAACGGAACGGAACGGAACGGAACGGAACGGAACGGAACGGAACGGAACGGAACGGAACGGAACGGAACGGAACGGAACGGAACGGAACGGAACGGAACGGAACGGAACGGAACAGAACGTCTGCTGTCTTGAACCTGGCAACATTGGACATCGGTGTTTTAAACAATAGTATGCAGGCCTATGTTGTGTGTAAGTAACAATTACTGATGGAAATCGCTCAAACTTAAGTATTCCCAAGCACGATATAGGAGACAAGGCACAGTTAACCGGCCTGTTGTATTGCAGAATAAAATAGTACTTAGAATATCGTGATATTTGAAAATATTAATTGCGCATATTACCAGGTCAATGCTAGCATGTATTGGCAGTGACGTGTTGCATATTTCGAAGAGTACTATGGAGTCAGTGATTGTTTGCCATTTGATTCACATGTAACCTTTGTGGATGCACAATGGTTTGAAAGACATAGGTGGATGTATTTGACTTAAACATATCGCAATGCATGCTGGCCGTGCCTGTGAATCAATGGCACATGGTTACTTGTCTGATACATGTGACGTTATAATCTGACGGAACGTTAACGTGGCTACTGATGGGAAAGTCAACACTCCCCCGTGTCTTGTATTCGAGAGGCAAAATGTCGTTTAATGAGCTATAATTCCCTACTCACGCCTTCTCAATGGGTACCACGGACACATGTTCGGTAGATGGTCTGTCCGCTCGAAACGCGATATTGTGCGTCTTGGACACGATATAGTCCAACTTTTCCAACGGTCTTTGTGTCGAGTGGTCTGCGGCAGAACGATGCAGTAAAGGAACCCAGAGGCGTATGTGATGATATTCGGTTCAGTATATGACCGTATTATGACGATGATGATGATTATCGTCGTCGTCGTCGTCGTCGTCGTCGTCGTCGTCGTCGTCGTCGTCGTCGTCGTCGTCGTCGTCGTCGTCGTCGTCGTCGTCGTCGTCGTCGTCGTCGTCGTCGTCGTCGTCGTCGTCGTCGTCGTCGTCGTCGTCGTCGTCGTCGTCGTCGTCGTCGTCGTCGTCGTCGTCGTCGTCGTCGTCGTCGTCGTCGTCGTCGTCGTCGTCGTCGTCGTCGTCGTCGTCGTCGTCGTCGTCGTCGTCGTCGTCGTCGTCGTCGTCGTCGTCGTCGTCGTCGTCGTCGTCGTCGTCGTCGTCGTCGTCGTCGTCGTCGTCGTCGTCGTCGTCGTCGTCGTCGTCGTCGTCGTCGTCGTCGTCGTCGTCGTCGTCGTCGTCGTCGTCGTCGTCGTCGTCGTCGTCAGATTATTTGCACTGAGATCTAACAAAGGTGTTGTTGACATAATTATGAACACTGAAAATAGACAAAACCTCAAATTTCTAACATTTTATTTCCACTCCAAACCCAACCAAAATGTATCCAACCAACCGCATTAATAAAATTGTAATTAATCGCTGGCTAAGTTGTTAGAGGCCTCTACACGGAACAGTTATAATTGTTTCAATGTGTCCCAGAAATAGGTCACATTCATGATGTGCACATAAAATGTGCACAGTAAAATAAGGGCAGTCTCCTTACCAACACAATGCCTCAGTACACTTGTTTAAAATTTTACAGTTTCATAATTTAAAAGCAACTACTATAAGTGATTTACTACGAACTAAATGGGCGAATTCGTATAATGTCCACTTGGTATATAGGCCTACTGTACGCCATTCGTTGATAATTGTGAAAGCGACATTGAGATGGGTGGGGGTATCAGAGGCAGATATCGGGATGTAACTGAAAAAATAAACCAGTTTCAGTACGAAAGACGCTCTCGTGAAACTACTGTAAGCTGTGCTAGCGGAAGTGAAGTAAGTTAGTAGTCACAGGTGCGGGTGGTTTGGGCAATAACGCAAACAGCTACAAAACACATGTCGTATGGTTATACATGTCGCACCTTCTATTGCACTGTTCAGATGCTTCATGTATGATGCTTTAAGCCATTATAAGGGTAAACATGATAAGTATTGTACTTCTTTTACCCTTTTTTCAATTCAATTCAATAAGGCTTTATAAGGCTTGTTATTATCGCCATTTGCATAACATACCCTTGTGAATATCTATATAGTCGACGCGTATCCAGGGATCAGGCTGTGGTTGGTTATTTATCGCTAAAATCGTAATGACATAGTTCAACGAGAAAGCAGTAATGACGAATATGATAAATATCACAAAGAATAAACGGTGCCTCAGCATTGCTACACGCACACACTCGAAATGGGTGTATTCAGTACGTCACTGTTTGCCTACGTCACAATCACAATCATGCGCGAGACTTCCGCCAAGTAGTGCCTTTGCCAACAACATTGACAACGGTTAAATGTGTTAATTACTACACTATTGCGACATAACATCTCCTAGAACAAACATGACTGCATACAACCATCTTGTTGACCCGTTTGACGGATATTGCTAAACAACTTGGCCGTTTGTTTACGTCACAATAAAAATTTTGTTTGTGACCTCCGTTAGGCCATAGCTGTTAGATAGGAGCAGGGACACCCCCCACCATACAATAGACTCATTTAACCAGACTCCGTGAGGTGGCAGCACTTTTTCAGCCCCCATTTAATCTAGTAACATTCAAACGCCGACAAAGACACCAGAGTATCTTCTCGGCGACGTTACGCAGCCGAGCGACAGTCGGTCAAGCGAGACTACCCCCCCCCTCCCCGATGGAACCAAACGCGCACAGATCTCGCTCAATCTCGTATTTTAGTACGGTATCTGATATATAGCTTTTTATGCCATCCGTGTGAGGGCGCTGTGTGTTGAAGAGCCCCAACTCGAATATATTAGCTCTTGTTGGGTTTTTGTTTTATAAAACATTTCAATAGAAAAAACATTCGCTTCTTCCTGTGTCCTTTCGCCTCCGTAGAATGCTGTTCTGTATTCCACCAATGGGCGATGTACTTGAAGCCAAATCAAACCGTGTTAGCTCGTGTAGATGTCGATTTCAGACCAAAAATACATTTAACCCAATGCTACGGCGCTCCCTATATGCAACATAGAACATACTAGTGGGTAAATGCTTCAAGGATGAAGCAGGACTGGGGTAAAATGAATGGGAGTGGCACTACTACAGGGTAAATGCTCCGCAGCTAAAACACTTTGAGACTCGAGTTAAAGTAAGGAGACAAGCCCCCCCCCCTTCGCCCCCTACCCCCTCCCCCCGCCCACCTCCCTTCCCCGTTCATTCATATTTCCGGCTGAAATTGCGCCACTGCAGAACGTTCCTCACCACCGACGGTCACATCGCATGTCGAATATTCCTTGGGAACCCTCGACTCAGTGACAGGTAACAGTGACTTTTGCCAGCTGGCACCGCGAACTATTTATCTCCGTGGCGAGATCACATAATTTTGATTTGGGGTGGAAAATAGCCAAACATGCGGCAAAATGGAGGGGGTGGTCATTCAACCACTGGTGACGGCCTGGGCTCAAATTCTGATTGGTGGTAGGACGAACACGGAGCCAAGCCTGCCACGGACAGCATGCCAGCGCACATTTCAGCCGGAAATATGAATGAACGTGGAAGGGAGGTGGGCGGGGGAGGGGGTAGGGGGCGAGGGGGGCTTGTCTCCTTACTTTAACTCGAGTCTCAAACGTGTTTTAGCTGCGAAGCACTTACCCTGTAGTAGTGCCACTCCCATTCATATTACCCCAGTCCTGCTTCATCCTTGAAGCATTTACCCACTAGTCTTATTCCTTTACCCGCGAAGCCAATATCTGTATATAAATTAGTATGCATAGCAAGAAACACGCCGTTTTCCGAGACCATGTGATCCAGCCAGTCGCTTCGGCGGCAAAAAAACCTGCGCCATTTCTGGAACGCGTGATAGCAAGATAGAAAATGGTGGCGCCACACTACGGAGTTTTCAGGACTTGCCAACACGCCACCAGCCGATCCATTTGTTGAAAAAGGAGCGGCGAGTAGAGCCGTTGCATTTCTGAACGTCGACAGTTTGAAATATCGAAAACTCGAGTTGAGGGACGAAAATCAAAAATCGACGGATTTATTAGTTTGAGGCATGCTCTGGGCTTTCCGAAATGGTATAGCACATGTCTGTAGCAATTCCCAATCACTGGATCAATTCGGATTCGCAATAGGGGTCAGGTATCTCTATTCCATTCATATTAGGAAGGGTACAGCCGTACCCATTCCTGATTACACATACGTAAGCATGGACAAGTGATGTTTTTATTGATTATTTGTATTTATAACAATTTAGACCAATCTGTATTAACCACAACAATTCTTCTTTGATACAGACATGCAACAATTACAACACTGATATATTTGCATAATAGGAGGAGTCTTTCTCTCAAAACGGACACAGTGAACAGTTGTGTATGATTAGACTGATCACCAGGCGGTACATCGTAGATGAGCATTGAAAACGTTATAAAGGGAAACTGCGCGAGTGAAGAGAAGATGCGAAAAATAGCGTTGTCTCAAGACTATAATAACAATTATGCTAAATAACCCGGACGTTTAAATGGATGGTGAATAATTTTGAAGAGACGGGGTTGACATGTATGTATATATGCACCTGAAGCGAAACTACTTTATATGATACTTAGACAGAGAGAGCGTATACAAAGAGATAGCGTGGACAGACAGTGAATTTTGGGCGGCAAGGTCGAATGGTCAAGAATACAAAACTCTTGCAGAAAACAGACGGAGAAAGACTGAATTAGTCAATCATGCAGAAGAAGTTAACGCGTGATGGATATCTTTTCGATCTACCTAACAAGGGAACAAGACGAAGAAGAATTAGTCATATATTTTTCTGGGAATTCAGTTCGGCTTGTCGGAACCAATTCGACTCTATCCGTCAATGCCAACCATTCAAATCTGCTTCTGTTTGTTTTAACTTGTTCGTTACATATCCTACTTGCATCCGCAAATATATCTAGCGCAATTTCTGTATACTGTATATATATAAATATATATATATATATATATATATATATATATATATATATATATATATATATATATATATATATATATATATATATATATATATATATATATTTCCGTATAGATTGAGATCGAGTTTTAGTAGGTTAGTTGTGTCCGCACAGCCAATCTCATATCTACATGTGCTTCTATATGTCATATTTACAGTTATTGAAGTATTAATAACGTGTAGATAATGATCGAGGTCAGCAGACAACCAGCAATGCTTCCAAACGATTGCTACGGTGACACGTTAAGTGAGAGTGAGTCCATCTGTGCAACACCGACACAGCGGCAATATCAACAGAGACGAACCGATCCCCGGACACGTCAATGAACCACATTCAGAATCATGACAAGTTTGCAGACATCAGGCTCTGTGACAAAGTATCGGAGAAATCCCAGGAAAGCACAAGCCGCAGAACGCCGATAATTGTAAATCACACCAGCCTTGTCAATGTTCAAACTGGGAAATGGAATCTCGTCTCGCCAAACTGTCTGCATTTTCTCTCTGTCCGTCTGCGTCTGCGTCTGCGTCTGCGTCTGCGTCTGCGTCTGCGTCTGCGTCTGCGTCTGCGTCTGCGTCTGCGTCTGCGTCTGCGTCTGCGTCTGCGTCTGCGTCTGCGTCTGCGTCTGCGTCTGCGTCTGCGTCTGCGTCTGCGTCTGCGTCTGCGTCTGCGTCTGCGTCTGCGTCTGCGTCTGCGTCTGCGTCTGCGTCTGCGTCTGCGTCTGCGTCTGCGTCTGCGTCTGCGTCTGCGTCTGCGTCTGCGTCTGCGTCTGCGTCTGCGTCTGCGTCTGCGTCTGCGTCTGCGTCTGCGTCTGCGTCTGCGTCTGCGTCTGCGTCTGCGTCTGCGTCTGCGTCTGCGTCAGCGTCTGCGTCTGCGTCTGCGTCTGCGTCGACGTCTGCGTCAGCGTCTGCGTCTGCGTCTGCGTCGACGTCGACGTCTGCGTCAGCGTCTGCGTCTGCGTCTGCGTCTGCGTCTGCGTCGACGTCGACGTCTGCGTCAGCGTCAGCGTCTGCGTCTGCGTCTGCGTCGACGTCTGCGTCTGCGTCAGCGTCTGCGTCTGCGTCTGCGTCTGCGTCAGCGTCTGCGTCAGCGTCAGCGTCTGCGTCTGCGTCTGTGTCCCCGCTCTCCCCCCTCTTCTCTCTCTCTCTCTTCTCTCTCTGTCTCTCTCTCTCTTCTCTCTGTCTCTCTGTCTCTCTGTCTCTCTCTATTCCTGTCTCTTTGTTAATTGTTAGTGTTTTGTGTCGGTTTCGTTGGCATCTGTTGTGGTCGACCGTATATATCGTAGAGCTTGCGGAGCTCGTACTGTATTGTTCCTTCACGAGCCACGAACTTGTCGCTCATCAGGAACTCGTAGTCAGATGTGTAGTTACGGAAGGTCCACTTCTGGAAAGGGTTGTGGAATTGACAAGGCGCCAGTCTCACTCCCTCTAATCCGCCCTTCTCCCCTGAAGTACTGTTGTTCTTTCGTTCCGCTTCCAAGCAAATGTTTTGTTTTATGTTCATGATGGGACCGTCCTGGAAAGAGACGTGAAGAAGCGTTGAAATACAGGCTGTCATACGACCTGATGCCGTCTTCTCAGCACAAATGCAATTGCCGTTCTGGTTTTGTTTACCAAAAGTGACAATGTTGCGAATTGTCGTAAAGTGTAAGCAAATGTGAGTTTGATAGGCTGGCGGATGTATTGTATGCACGCATGCAAAAACGCTCAAAGACGAACACTTGCCCGCATGCACGCATGCACGCATGCACGCATGCACGCATGCACGCCCGCACGCATACACACACTAACATACAAATACACTATATTTGTGTGTGTGTGTGTGTGTGTGTGTGTGTGTGTGTGTGTGTGTGTGTGTGTGTGTGTGTGTGTGTGTGTGTGTGTGTGTGTGTGTGTGTGTGTGTGTGTGTGTGTGTGTGTGTGTGTGTGCGTGCGTGTATTATATATATATATATATATATATATATATATATATATATATATATATATATATATATATACTGACTTCCTAAAACCTTCAACTGCATGAACGCCCCTATACTCCAACATCATCTGTAGCGGAACTATGCACCACCAAACACACAGACTCTGTACGTCTCTGATCCAAATTGAAACACGGATCTACTTCTACATGACGTGTATATATGCTGAAGCTATTATACCTTTAGCCAGAGCAGAATGCCGCCCTACCTTCCAGTGTATCCACTCCGCTAGATTCCTGCGGTGGTACGACCGGATGAAAGTGGTCGCCCACAGCCGATATCCCTTGAGGTGGGTGATGGACGAGATGACGCCGGAATGATGACGTAACTGGAAGCGGGTGTTCAAGAAGAACCCCTGAAACAAACCGGTCATATCCAATGCAGCCGGCAGTACTATACATCGGTGTGTATGGTAACCTTCTGTCTTTGATTTTGATGTGTTTTTATGGCTAGGATTACTTATTTTTCACAAATGTCCATCACATTTCAACCGGAGCCTCCCGTCGTATATATGGAGGAGCTGTGGAGAAGAGTTTGTGGGATGCGCATTTTTGTGGGTTTTGATTGCTGAGGAGAGGATTGTATTGATCAGTGTTAATGTTTGTTTGTTTGTTTGTTTTATGTGTGCGTGTGCGTGTGCGTGTGCGTGTGCGTGTGCGTGTGCGTGTGCGTGTGCGTGTGCGTGTGCGTGTGCGTGTGCGTGTGCGTGTGCGTGTGCGTGTGCGTGTGCGTGTGCGTGTGCGTGTGCGTGTGCGTGTGCGTGTGCGTGTGCGTGTGCGTGTGCGTGTGCGTGTGCGTGTGCGTGTGCGTGTGCGTGTGCGTGTGCGTGTGCGTGTGCGTGTGCGTGTGCGTGTGCGTGTGCGTGTGCGTGTGCGTGTGCGTGTGCGTGTGCGTGTGCGTGTGCGTGTGCGTGTGCGTGTGCGTGTGCGTGTGCGTGTGCGTGTGCGTGTGCGTGTGCGTGTGCGTGTGCGTGTGCGTGTGCGTGTGCGTGTGCGTGTGCGTGTGCGTGTGCGTGTGCGTGTGCGTGTGCGTGTGCGTGTGCGTGTGCGTGTGCGTGTGCGTGTGCGTGTGCGTGTGCGTGTGCGTGTGCGTGTGCGTGTGCGTGTGCGTGTGCGTGTGCGTGTGCGTGTGCGTGTGCGTGTGCGTGTGCGTGTGCGTGTGCGTGTGCGTGTGCGTGTGCGTGTGCGTGTGCGTGTGCGTGTGCGTGTGCGTGTGCGTGTGCGTGTGCGTGTGCGTGTGCGTGTGCGTGTGCGTGTGCGTGTGCGTGTGCGTGTGCGTGTGCGTGTGCGTGTGCGTGTGCGTGTGCGTGTGCGTGTGCGTGTGCGTGTGCGTGTGCGTGTGCGTGTGCGTGTGCGTGTGCGTGTGCGTGTGCGTGTGCGTGTGCGTGTGCGTGTGCGTGTGCGTGTGCGTGTGCGTGTGCGTGTGCGTGTGCGTGTGCGTGTGCGTGTGCGTGTGCGTGTGCGTGTGCGTGTGCGGTGTGCTGTGTGTGTGTGTGTGTGTGCGTGCGTGCGTGTGCGTGCGTGTGCGTGCGCGCGCGTGCGCGCGCGCGCGTGCGTGCGTGCCTGCGTGCGTGCGTGCCTGCCTGCGTGCGTGCGTGCGTGCGTGCGTGCGTGCCTGCGTGCGTGCGTGCCTGCGTGCGTGCGTGCGTGCGTGCGTGCGTGCGTGCGTGCGTGCGTGCGTGCGTGCGTGCGTGCGTGCGTGCGTGCGTGCGTGCGTGCGTGCGTGCGTGCGTGCGTGCGTGCGTGCGTGTATGCTTACACTTGCGCTCACTGCTGACATACCTGCGAGCCGATTTGATAATGACAAGGATACGTGCCGAATGACGACTGCTGACGATCAAGACACGTTAGCGTTGCTACGTTCTTCAACTACAAAAGGAAGGTGGTCCCCACTAAATGTGCGTGTACGCGCTCTACCATTAGCCTTTTGATCAAACTGGGAGCATGATTATGTGTGAATACTTAATGCATCATTCATGCCGTTTTGTAAACAATGGACATTGTACAAAAAGAAAGGAGGCCGCACTGGATGTACTAAAAAGGCATATCATCATTGAGTATCATGGGGAGGTCTTAGATCGGGTCCTTCTAATCAGAATTCAGACATTTGTAACACGTGTTTACCCAGAATGTCAGTGCAGGTTCTGAGCAGGAAGATCGTTGTGATCTTCGGAGTACGCCAACCCAAGGAACTCTATGATATGATATGATATGATATGATATGATATGATATGATATGATATGATATGATATGATATGATATGATATGATATGATATGATATGATATGATATGATATGATATGATATGATATGATATGATATGATATGATATTATATTATATTATATTATATTATATTATATTATATTATATTATATTATATTATATTATATTATATTATATTATATTATATTATATTATATTATATTATATTATATTATATTATATTATATTATATTATATTATATTATATTATATTATATTATGTTATCCTCAAATGTGACCAATATAAGAAATCAACTCTTAAAATCCCAATATTTGGCACACGACAAACAAAAGACTGACCTGGCTAGACGCACCTCCTTTCTCTTTTAAACACAGTTTTATTGACTCTTTGGTGGGCGATGTATGACAGGATGACGGGGAGGTTTACGTTAAACAGAGAGATGTTTGGAGTGGGGTGGTTGGAGCAGACTTGGGAAGAGACGGACGATACATACGTACCCCTCCGAAAGCGAAACTGTTCCGATTGGGAATTGTGTCCCACAGCTCAGGATAGACGTTTTTGAGATACCACGTCATATCATACTTGGCTTTCTTCTTCAAATACATACGTTTCGTCACATCTTGAGCGCCCACTTTCTGAAACACGGGATGAACATCAGTATATATACTTGATATAGGTTGATTCAAGTGTTTGATGTATATGATTATACTTTATTGGAAATTAGCAAAATACAAATCTATATCATTTTACATTTGTGTGATATGATCATACCTACCATTACGTAAAATTGAAATATGAAAACTGTTGTTATTAAATCGATCACGAATTTTTCGAGAAATGAGTTTGATAATTATAAAATATAATACTGTAACAATGAAAGTATGAGACGATTAATTTTTGTATACCAATATCTCAAAATAAGCTTTGCTGCTTCATGCAACTGAAGTTTATATAGATATTATTACAGCTATTTGTTTGGACATGTTGCTTTGTTGTAGACGTTTAAAATCACTCTAATTGCCCAGAAAATGCTCCATTCGGTCGGCACTCGACATTGTTTCGGCGTACCTTGATATCGGGCTGGAATTCGAAGAAAATGTCTTTGTAGTCTTCGCCCCACAGATCGACGAATCTCCGGAAGTTGGCCATTATTTTCCAGTACCATTTCACACGGTAGTCGCGATAGCCTTTCCTCTCTAGATGCGCCATGTGCGAACAGGGAACCTTTACAATACGTCCGCCGAACAGCCAAACCTGTGAAAGACGGTTCTCTTACTAGAGGGGTGACTTAACACAACCAATCTTAACCGCTGGAATGTGTTTGGATGTAATGAACGTTGTCTGGTTAATATCGACATGATGCTGAATCCGTCGACGATAATACGGGATTTAACAAGATTGAACTAGTAAGATTGAAAAAGTTTGCTATTGTAAGGAAGCAAACAGATGAAAAGAGGACAAGGGAGCCAACATAACTAATTTGATTGTTTGTAAATAATGTTGGTGTACTCAAAACATAAATGTAGTAAGAATGATCATAAAGTATGGAGTGATCGAGTTAATGAATACGTTCATGTTGTTCAGTTGACAAACAAGCGAGAAATTCGTGAGGAATTCAACAATGACAGGCACATTCGTGTTCCAGACATCTTCATGTTTAAGTGGAATTAAGATGACTTGGCATCGTGGACATGTAAACTGTTGTAGGTGTTGAGGGTGGGTTCACTTAAGTCAATGAATAAAATGAATAGAAAATGTGTGATTTGTATATATGCAAACTCACACATACACATACACACACACACACACACACACACACACACACACACACACACACACACACACACACACACACACACATATATATATATATATATATATATATATATATATATATATATATATATATATATATATATATATATATATATATATTGAGGGTGGGTTCTCTTAAGTCAATGAATAGAAAATGTATATATATCTGTATATATATATATATATATATATTATACATATATATATATTATATATATGTACAGTGTATTTATGTGCGTGCGTGCGAGCGTGCGTGCGTGCGTGTGTGCGTGCGTGTGTGGTATCATTGCTGCTAAACAGCCAATGACAAGAGGACGATGAACGTCTAGTGTTGTTGTCGTATTTACCCGCACAGAGAGGTCAAGGTTGTCTCCGCCCCACCCCCACATGTCGTCATCGTAGGCGCCGATCTCGTTGAAGAACGACTTGGTGATGGCGAAAGTTCCCATGTTGACTGGATTCCTACCCAAAGATACACACTTTCGTTATATTTCGACCATTTCAACAGCTTCAATCTTTAAATAATTAGCATCTTACATCTAACAACGAAACAACATACAATCTATACATCTTAAGCTAAACAGTTTCTCAGGAAAGGCAGTCAAAACTGGTTATAACACTGTGCCATTACTTTCAATACCTTGCAATGAAAACGTGTGCGATACATACGGAATACCGTCAGTTTTCTTCTCGATTTTCTCTCGTTCTATTATTGGTATATGATCAAAGCCGACAGCGCAGTCCCACATCCAGTACGTCTTGAGCGTGGCGCTGCCGTGTTCATACGTCCACGTCCCTGCAATACACACGGAGGTTGGCTTCAACGGACAACAAACGCCACCATCTCGTCGCCATGCCCTTTCAATTTTTTTGAAATTATTTTAATACTGATTGAATTATTTATTCATATATTTATTTTAATTAAATTATTATTATAACAAATTGTTATTATTGTAGGAAATGTTATGTATTTTCTTTTTATGATATTTATGTATTTTTTCAGACAACTTATAAGTTTTATTTTACTTATGTATTTTTACAGACAACATATAATTTTTATTTTACTGATATATTTTTTAGAGACAACGTATACTTTTTATTTTATTTATGTATTTTTAGAGACAACGTATTTTAATTAGTAACATTTTAGTGGCATTTTATAATTTAAAGTATAATACTAATTTATGTAAACTTTTATAATTTAATGAACACTCGATAAGCCATAGGCTTCCTTGTTCACATGCCGTCTGGAGGTTGGCTCTGGACGGCAACTTGTTAAACTTTGTTAAACCTTGTTATACCTCTCACCACGTCCTGAGACGCATATGTCTGGAGCTGAGTGTCAGATTTAAGCTAGATGATGAATTAATGTGTACTAAGTTGTATTGTTTGTTACATACGAGCGTTATACACTATAACCAGTTTTACTGTTAATTAAGAAGATAAATTATTATAGATATAATTTACCATGTTGATATTATGTAGCCGCATTAGCATATTAACTTCTAAAATACTACTTTAATTTTACATATACGCCGGTGATGACACTACTATGGTTGATGTTTCGCATGACATAGCTACACTGCTAGAGTAAGCTTGATTACGATCTCGCTGTAGACATGCCATAGTCTACGTGGTAACAGTAGCCGTTTATGATGTTGCGACGAGAAACAAACTTTATACGAACCATTCGGTGCGGGGACCATCCAGTCTAAGGTCGGGCTGGCCATGGTGCGGTTATTCTGCTTTATTTCCCAAAGCAATGCTTCCAACCTAAACAGACACACGCAGTTTGACCGTGATAATACAACGCAGCCATCATTGACGAGACAAAATGGTTTGTATTTCCCCCACTGTTATCCTAGAACATGGGCCGATGTGAGTGATTTGATACACATTTGAACGTATTAAATAGAGCAGTAGCCAATCTTCACGACTATTCAAAACGCTTTATAATTCACTCACTGGCAAACGTGTACAGTCGACCACCATCTTGCCTTCTTTGGGAAGCCGAGCCCGAAACCTCTCGATTGAGATTGCGTGGTGTTCTACTCACTACGCAATGCCACAGCGCCGCACAAACTGCATATGTATTGCTGTACAGGTCAGTTATAAATACCCTCAACGACGCGCCACTCACCAATGTTCTTGCACCTCGAAGTGGATGTCCATCACGACGACTACCGGACCCTGGGCCAGGCGGACACCGACGTTTCTCGCGTGTATAAGTCCGAGGTGTTTCGGACTCCGGTATATTCTGATCGTCGTGTTTTTGAAGACGGCTGCCACGTAATTCTCCAGAATTGTCTTATGCGCCTCTATGCGAAGACAATATGTGTTAACATTTGAAAATAGAGCGTTATTAACAACATAGGTAGGGCATTTATGCACGGTTTTGGTCTGTTATTACCATCGAACATATATTAACAGTGTGAATGTGAATATTATTTGCGACATAACTGTCATCAACGGTGACAATCACTCACACGACACCACAAGACAGGCAACTACTTGAGACAACTGCAATCACCTGAGATAATACGTGAGTTTGCGACACTGGTCTCAGTACTGACAGTGTTCTTATGTAACAACTCAAATAAGTATACCTTGTTTAACTATTATGTTATAAAAACTATTCAAAATTATACTGAAACAACTTAGTTTCGTTATCAAAAACATACGTACATTATAAATAATAATTATCATTATACTCGTAAACCTTTGAATTAATCCACAACAATGATACCGTCTGACGGCTTCGAGCAATGACACTACATTAGGGTTACAAAAGCAAAGCATATTTGTCAACAGACTGTCTTCTCGGCGAAGTTACGCCGCCGAGCGAGAGTCGGTTATTCATTGGTTGGATACCAGTCAAGAACATTGACACTCTTTATATCGGCAACGACAATCGTTCAGAAATGTTACGAGATCTTACCTTTGTAGCTGTGGTCGTCGACGATGACGATCTCTCGCAGGAGCCGTGGCGGCGAGCGTTGAACGAGGGAGTGGAGCGTGTGGAGGATCTCGACCAAGTCTTCGTGCGTGTGGAACGACGTGACGACTGACGCCGGCGGCAGCTCCGAGAGGGCGCCATAGGTCTTGTTCTCGCACCTGCACCGAAGACCACAAGATGGCCGAATATATAAAATAGACCCAGGCAGTTCCTCTCCTAGGATCAAGTCAGCTGGCGTAGGGACTACTAATTTGAACAGAACGTCTGTTGTCTTGAACGTGGGAAAATCATACTGGGACATCACTTTTTTAATAACATTATGTCAATTGTCACAATTACTTATGGAAATAGCGCCAATTTATTTTGTTACACGCACGATATGAGACAGAGAATAGTTAACCGGCCTGCATGTTGTATTGCAATTTAATATAGTACTAAGAATATGGTGACACTATTATTTTTTCTTTCTATGCATGTGTCCAGTTATCACAATATCACGTTATTAGCGTAGACTGATCAACAAAAGTACAGACCAACCAACGGCCATGATAATCGCCGTCGATTTATTTTGAACTTAAACACGTTCCCGATTATTTTAATGTTTTCAGTCGACATTAGGGTAATAGCCCTGTGCCTGCGAGCGCAGATACTAATTCAGTAGCGCCGTCTGGGGAATGACTGAGCACTAAATGTGCCCACTGAAGAAGCGAAGATACATCTGGCGTGTGCATGCAATTAATTATGTGCGTGCGTGCGTGCGTGCGTGCGTGCGTGCGTGCGTGCGTGCGTGCGTGCGTGCGTGCGTGCGTGCGTGCGTGCGTGCGTGCGTGCGTGCGTGCGTGCGTGCGTGCGTGCGTGCGTGCGTGCGTGCGTGCGTGCGTGCGTGCGTGCGTGCGTGCGTGCGTGCGTGTTTGTACACACACCCGTACGTGCCTGCGGGCGGGCAAGGGCGACCGCGTCCATTGTTGAATTCCTATCTTAATAAGAAATGACAGGTGTCTTCAGCATTGATCGCACTCACACGTTCTCTGGCAGGTACACCCAGGTGTGCACGGTCGACCGTCTATTCTTTCGCAACACAACATCATGTGTCTTTAGAATGGCGTAGTCCAACTTGATCGGTGAGGTTTGTGTTTTGAGACCTGCAGTAGAACAGTGTAATGATTGTTCATGGACATGATGAGTTCAATCATCTATAACATGAAACTTGCTGGTACGCACGTAGCACATCTTTTACAGACCAGCCAACTCCCACCTTGTTTATTATTGATGCGCCATAAAACATAGTTCTTATATATAACCATAGAGTATTACAACAAGTGCAAGACTGAAACTACCATTAGTTAGATTAGTCGATAATGTGTATTGGCAATTTTCAAGACGAATTAAATTATACATGCTTTCACACTTCGTATCAAATTTGTACATGCATTTTTAACATCAGTTTCTAAAAGGTCAAGCTATATTTGTCACTAAGATACGCAATCAGAAGTAGCAACAAGTACAAGCGTTTACGAGATGATAGTAAAACTTATTTTTACGGGCAGCGTAGTTGGTTTCATTGCTGTAGGCATTTCCAAACTAGCGTTGGTACCCATCACGGGGCAACTGATACCTGCACATAACATTGCAACAAACCGCATTTCCTTTACAAATGCGTTAGGAGAGGGGTCTTGTTACAACGTATCGCGTCGTTACAATACGTGAGTTGCGACTTAGCCACCACTAACTGATGCAAAATACAGGTAACTTCGCCTCTTGTATAACGAGGTATGCTGTAGGTAGGTTCGATCATACCGCATTATACGTCGTTATTTTCTATGAGAATCAATTAGCCATACGGTAATTACTATGCGAAGACTATTTTATACATCACGTGTATGCAAGCTTGCATCAGATACTCATTCATATATTCTCACTGTACAAAGGATGGGCAGAGCAGAGACTTGTCTGAAAAACAATCTACGCATACACTCGAAATGGCACAGTCAGTCCATGGAGAGATCACCCACACTAAGAAATCACCTACACTAAGAAATCACCTATACTAAGAGATTACCCTCACTAAGAGATCACCCTCACTAAGAGATCACCCTCACTAAGAGATCACCCTAACTAAGAGATCACCCTCACTAAGAGATCACCCTCACTAAGAGATCACCCTCACTAAGAGATCACCCTCACTAAGAGATCACCATCACTAAGAGATCACCCTCACTAAGAGATCACCCTCACTAAGAGGTCGCCCTCAGAAAGAGATCACCCTCACTAAGAGGGTTTGTTGTTATTGTTCCTGTTCCTGTTGCTTTTCGTTTATATAAACTGACATAGGGGCCTACCGTGGAGCGATTTAAATCTCCAATCGTCATAACCTTTCAACCGAAATGTTCTTGGTGGAACGGACTATGTTCTAATCCCACTACTGCCCTCCGCACCATAATTAATTCATTATTGTTTAATCGTAAATATTATGAATCTAGATCGATACCCAAAAGATAATAAAAATCACTCAACTACGACTAGAAGGCAACATGACGGCTACCAAAATGGCAGGCCATTTTCTGTTATATAGTTGTTTGCTATCATAATGTATGGTCAGTCTGGATCTATTACGGATTGTTATAATATGTATTACCTGTGGGTTTTGCTGTCATCTTGTGCGTTTCAACCGGGTCCGCTTTCTCGATTAACTCCTTGAAGGCAGTTGGTTTGAAATCGGCATGACCTAGAGTGCATTTAAATCCTTGATAAAAATGTGTTGATATAAGTTATTCAGCAGAGAACAATTCAACACTATACAGTTGCCCTCTTTAAAATGAAAAATGTGCCCAGTACAGTACTAGACTGCGATTCGATTTGATGACAATTCTTTGATAAGACGAATTTATTCATGGCATGGCATGGCATGGCATGGCATGGCATGGCATGGCATGGCATGGCATGGCATGGCATGGCATGGCATGGCATGGCATGGCATGGCATGGCATGGCATGGCATGGCATGGCATGGCATGGCATGGCATGGCATGGCATGGCATGGCATGGCATGGCATGGCATGGCATGGCATGGCATGGCATGGCATGGCATGGCATGGCATGGCATGGCATGGCATGGCATGGCATGGCATGGCATGGCATGGCATGGCATGGCATGGCATGGCATGGCATGGCATGGCATGGCATGGCATGGCATGGCATGGCATGGCATGGCATGGCATGGCATGGCATGGCATGGCATGGCATGGCATGGCATGGCATGGCATGGCATGGCATGGCATGGCATGGCATGGCATGGCATGGCATGGCATGGCATGGCATGGCATGGCATGGCATGGCATGGCATGGCATGGCATGGCATGGCATGGCATGGCATGGCATGGCATGGCATGGCATGGCATGGCATGGCATGGCATGGCATGGCATGGCATGGCATGGCATGGCATGGCATGGCATGGCATGGCATGGCATGGCATGGCATGGCATGGCATGGCATGGCATGGCATGGCATGGCATGGCATGGCATGGCATGGCATGGCATGGCATGGCATGGCATCTCCATACGATGCACAAGGTCGCCAACCACAATATGCACATAATCAGCATTTGCTAAATTAAGGTCAGTCGCGTAACATACCCAGTCTTGTGTGTACATCCCTCATGTCTCTGGGCATATAACGCCCGGGTTGTCTCTCTGTCAACAAAGTCCTTTGCTCCCACCACTGCGAAATGACCGCATTCAACCAGATGACAACAGAGGCGATGACGACCAATTTCACGATGACCAAACGGTGTCTGGGCAGAGCTGTCATGGCTACGTCAACTGGCGACCCGGAACACGCGTGTTGTGCATGTGATATGTGACCCAAAAGCAGTAATTGTTTCTGGTGTTATGTTTGAGACCCTAGTTAACTACAGATGCGATCTTTGAGGCAACACAGTTAAGCCCCGCCCACTCGCTATCATTGGTCGAGAGCGAGTAAACGGGGATTACCTTTAGGAGCAATAATTTGTCTATCGGCTGTTTGCTACTTGAGAGGTGACGGGTGTAGGCAAGTGTAGCATTAATCGTTGGGTCGGTGGCTCTCGCGACTGTCATACGTGATGTGTGACTTAGTGTAGTGAGTGTAGACTTTATCACGTCAAAGAAGAGGGTTTAGTGCCGTATTATGATTGTAGTATCATCCGGTCTTATTATTTATATTGCGCCGCCGCAACGTACTAATTGCAGCATCGGACTTTCTCTGATATATATATATATATATATATATATATATATATATATATATATATATATATATATATATATATATATATAGTCGTTTATCATAGCAGAATTTGTCTAAAAAGTAAAATACGGGATATAAGACAACAATAGCACAAATGCGTTGTGTCTTCGTGTGCCATGACAGTTAATGGCATGCTGCTACTTGCAAATCATAACGCATACTTTGCATAAATTAGGCTATCGTGATCTGAGATATACAAATGTAAAACACCTTGCCAAAAGCTGCTCTGCGTAGATAATTATAAATTCATGACATAATTTTAATAGGTGATAGGTTTGATCCAGGCCGGTCCACCAACGCAGCTGTGGCGGCCATGTTGTACGTGATGTTCTCAGTTGCAGCTGTCCCCGGCGACCAGTTGCCTCTCCGGCTACATGAGCTAGTGTCTGTCCACGACAATGAAACCAACTGAGTGCGCCATAAAACCACAGGTTTAGTGTCGTCGAGTAAACGATTACGTTCGTCGCCACTTCTGACCACGCATTTTATTGAGAAACGTGGACTGACCTTTCAGAAATATG
>OZ024857.1:19527403-19529903 GCA_964017155.1 Oasisia sp. SBJ-2009
TGTATGTATGTATGTATGTATGTATGTATGTATGTATCTTGAGCACATCACGGGAGAATTGTCAGACACGAAAGTGTCGACAAACATCGTACTAAAACATATACATAACACATTCTTTAAGAAACTATTTCTTCATCTGGGTTTCACACTAGGATTGAACCAGCAAATCCCACGCCTGTGGGCATTCGATACCCTGACATTATAGCATGGAGAGGGAACACTTGTGAGATCATCGATACCAGGATTTGGGCCGACAATTTCGTTATCAGTGAAGCCCATAGTTGCAAAGTAGCATATTACACCAACCCGCCATTAATAAATGGTATGAGAATGTTTAACTCAAAATCCTGACCTGCTGGGATAAATATGACTTCCGATCTGGAACCAGCATATTGGATTTAATCTAAATTGATTCCGCTAGCAAAAGTTGTGGTATTGCGAAATCGACGAAATCGACGAAATCGACGAAATCGACGAAATTGACGAAATCGACGAAATCGACTAAGTACAAGAAACCAACATGAAATCCACGAAAACGACTAAGTCCTACGAGAAATGTGTACGTTATTACATTATCAGGCGAAAGTTATTCCATTATCAGGCAAGAGGAGTTTATTACATTATCGGTTGAAAATTATTACATTATCGGTTAGCAAGTTTATTACATTATCGGTTGATGTTATTACATTATGAGGCGGTTATTACATTATCGGTTGATTGTATTACATTATCGGGCAGTTATTACATTACCGGGCGATTATTACATTATCGGTTGTAACAGCGTCTACTTAGCATACCGATAAGGCGAGCTTTAACGAGTGTGACATCGGAAAACCAAACACTAACGTAGGTGCGGCTGAACATTGCCAGACTCTTCGCGAGCGTCTGTTCATTACACGGGTCCGACCTGTTTGATGAACTGCCGTACGTCACATTTGATGGAGGCCACTGCCCAACCAAATGTCCTAAACCAACGGCTCCCCTGGGTGGCGACTGGCACCGATAACGATGACATGCTGTGACTCACGAACTGACGCCTAGCACAGGCCTCCTACAAATGTCAAACTAGCATCACATTAACATCAATATAATAGTTCAGATGCACGACAATGCCATTGGTAACTACTGTTTTGCACTGAACAAATCCATTAATTAATTGTTATAGCCAATTGACTGTAATAAATAATTAATGGATGTGTTAACTCGTCTCACACAATCACGCTACTACCACGTTAAATTCTTATACAACGCAAATTTCACTCCAGGGGGCTGCTTGGAGCGTTCACATTATACTCCGTAGCAGAATTGCTAAATCAAACACCATGTAGATTTATCTGCGAAGCATTCAGCCACGCTGCATTTAATACGCGAAGACTATTCGTACATAAATATCCACCGCGGTCTGGTATTCAGTCACACAGATGAGTGAATTGGGCCGCCGTAGAATTTCTTTTATGGGGGACTATTAAAGGTTATTGTGTATTGTTGTATTGTATTGAATGATCGAAGTTGACCGTATATACGGTACGGATAATGGCACCTCGTGTAAATGCGTCACCAGAAAGGCTACAATTAGATCGTCCAATCGCTACATCTCGCTTTATCGAACATTCATTGAAGTAGCAACATGTACTATACGTCAAAATTGCTGTGACATCAATAGTTTGTCAATCATACCCCTCCACGCTTCGAGACCCAATGCTACGCAAACCTACACGAAATACTATAAAGGAACACGCTGAATGTATTTGGTGATAATATTAATATCAAATGGGATGTAAAATCGATTTTCATAAATATATTAATACTGTTGAAACGATGAGGTATTAATGTACAACGAAATGGAACTGTTTTAAAGTAACCTTTTAATATTGGCCAATGATGACATTGTATGTCTGTCTTGCATACGCACACCAGGCAAGATACTTAATAATTATTGGTGATTCTCAGATACTCCTTAAACTACAATAAATTATGTATGGTGTAGTGTGTGTTAAAAACATTTGAAATGTGTAACTCAACAGTATTCGTAGCATTCAGGTAGAATTAAAAAACAGGATTTTCTTTATGAATGTCGTAAGGAACAGTATTACAACCAATGACACATTCAGGGGAGCCAGTTGGGTTATATGCCCCCTCTGGCTTCGGAATATAATTTAATAGCGTACTGGGCAAAGCAATCACACCTTTACGTGCTTAGACATTTTTCCCACCCCCTCTCACCCCCTCTCCCACATTTTACATACGCCTCTGGTTACAACATATCAAATTATCCGGGTCATTACACACAAAAATCGTTGATGTGTTAACGTGTGTTTGGGTGTGTCTATGATTGGATAGTTTCCGCTAAATGTAGCTAGCTTGTACTATAGTTACTCTTATCTCCCCTTGGTGCTCTTGTCTCGCCCTAATCAGTCTAACTTTGAGAGAAGCCTGGAAGATGTTGTAAATGATTCCTCGGCAAACTCAGTGACGAACTACTCGTCACGCGTGGCTGCCC
>OZ024857.1:19534903-19609903 GCA_964017155.1 Oasisia sp. SBJ-2009
CCATTCAACCAGTCCTACTTCTAGTGCTTCCAGAAATGTATTTAAAAAGGTCCACAATGCAGTTGTTTTAAGCAGGACTACAATCAGGATCAATGGCATAGAAATCCATTTGGTGGTATGTCCCCACCAGTATTAACAGAGCTAATACATCCGAGCTGGGGCTCTCGAAGACACAGCGCCCTCACACGGGTGGTATACAAACTTAAAACAGATACCATACTAAACGACGAGACGTCCGAGATTGAGTGAGATCTGTGCGCGTTTGGTTCCACAGGGGAGTGCCCCAGCTCCTATCTAATAGCTCTGGTATTAATTACTGCACCAATTTCGTGTTGACAAGTCCAAGATGATGCCAATTTCTTCAGTACGCTTTTCCTAAGACGTCATCGTGAATGTGGGAGAGTTCACCATTGTCTTCGTTTCGATTAATTGGATATATAAAAGAAAACATTTATCCTCCTTCTGCTGTTAAGTTTATATTGCGAATCAATATTCAACAATTATCGTGAAGAATGATCAGCATCGCAAATATCTGTAATTGGGCCAAAGTCTCAAAAATGTACATTGACTAAAATCGTTTCTTTTTTCTCTCACATCGTCAAGTTATTATTAAGTCAATCTAACGATAATCTGTATATACATATTCGTATATTAAATTTATACTTATATAAAGGCATTGTCCAAATAAAACCAGGTCTATGATAATATGTATATATATATATATATATATATATATATTTATATATATATATATATGTGTGGGGGGGGGGGGACCTCGGGGATTGCAATCTTTGCAATAGTTATAACGCGGGTAACTGCCTTTTCCCTAAAGCATCGCTGTGTAACTCGGCTAGTTATTTATGTTATTGAATAAATCATGCTTTTTGCACAATTACTGGTCGCCGGGTCGAGACAGTAGAATAATAAATATTATAGCAGGCGGATCTCAGAATGCCACCCCAGTGTTTGTATAGATTTATGTAGCATAGTTCCGGTAAGATATAGGTCTGCCTATTTACTTTATTGGTCACACGTCCGCCCGCCCACCCACCTGGTCGCACGCACGTACCCCAAACCAACACACATACTCACACACATACACACGCACATACATACATACATACACACACAATCACACTCATACAAACACACTCATACACGCACGCACACATATACACACGCACGCACGCACGCACGCACGCACGCACGCACACACACACACACACACACACACACACACACATATATATATATATAAACACATACACACTGACATACACATACACTAACAAGTTAATTTTAATAATAATGTTTGGTTATTTACTTTACAGTGGCGATAACGTCGATTACCGTTTAGATTTGGTGAACACGTCATTAGCGAATTGAGGTTAATGACAGGTATTGACGCCCACATAAAATGCAAATCAAAACTTATTTTGCAGTTCTCTAAACCCATAAACCTGATTGGTTTAGAGTGTGGATTACCCCATGCGTCCGCAACACAACTATTGTGATACATGTACACATTCGTTGTGTTGTGTCTGTTTCTGTGACTGATGCGTTAAGTATTCTCTCTGCAGTTCGACGTCAGTGGTGATGGATTTCGTGTGCTTCCGAACGATCGAATTGGTTGGACAAATGAAATGAATTTCAACGTGATCAGCTGCGACTATGACGTGTATCATCAGACGTCTTTTCGAAATTATTATCACAGCGACTACCCACGCACCGAGGTCCCGTACAAGTTCAACAATTCGACAGTACCAGCTATCTTTTCCGTTGCCGTGAAGATTAAGCCAAGTAAGTTGCATAAGTTGTTCGTTCCAATGCCAATATGGTAAACTTTCTACGTCAGCATTCACACACACACACACGCACGCACGCACGCACGCACGCACGCACGCACGCACGCACACACATATGATATATATATATATAATAATTTATATATATATTATATATATATATACATATATATATATATATGTATATATATATATATATATATATATATATATATATATATATATATATTTAAATACTTGAAGACATAAATACACTTGGAGACATAAATTGCAAAGAATCACGTATGCCTGCTAACCAGAAACTCAACTGAGTAACCAACATAATAATATATTTCACCTTGAGAAAACCCAATATGTCATTTTGTAAGGTGTGGGTAAAACACCCATTTTATGATAATCAAGACGTTCGTAGCAAAATGCAAGTTGCCATAGTAACGGTGTCACATTAATTAATCTCGTCGCTTGCAGACGCAACATCTAACGATTCATCGAACCCGGCCACTGCAGCCGACATCGAGGTGCAAACCGCCAACGTGAAAGGAGGTAGGAACTGAAAGACAAACCATAGTAGCGTATACAGCTCCACTGTTACTAGTGGACCAGCCGACATGCGATTTAAACTTTTGATCCGCATTTATTTTAATAGCATCAAACTATGCTATATAGATCACTCATAGCATGTGGAAAGAGGTGTGGGTGGATGCCACCCTAGATTTTAAATTTGATGGTAATTTTCAAGGACACGAAAGGTTACATTTTGTATTTTTGTTTTTTGCATTATTTTGGACCACAATCACCGTCTGTCCAAAAGAATTATTCTTCTTTCAAAAAAAATTCTTTATGACAAAAGCTAAAGAAAAGTTGTTAAAATGACAAATGTATGCAGTAATGTTTGCCTTACGAGATGTCATGTCATAGCAGTAATGTAATTCACATATTTAACCGTTATCAACATTGTTGGTAAAGTCGACACAGAGCTAATACATCCTAGCTGGGGCTCTTCAACACACAGCGCCCTCACACGGATGGTATCAAAACGTAAAACAGATACAGTATAAAAACGACGAGACGTCCGAGATTATGCGAAATCTTTACGTCAGTGGTTTGGTTCCATTGGGGGAGTTAGTTCAATAGTTGACGGAGGCCTCGTGTGTAATTTTGATTGCGACGTAGGAAAACCTCGACTTACTGGATTATCAGTTCAATCGTTAGTTCAAAAAACTACGTTAGCGTGAAAGCTGAGTAGTGTATGTTTTAGGTATTCCAACGTCATTATTGTGTAAGCCGTATCAACCGTGAATTGTGTAATGTAACGTACTTTCTAGTCAAACTGTCTAGACATTCACTCTAACTATCGCCTATTGAATAAAATTACAACTGAGAGATAGGTCATTATGGACGCACGATACATAGGGTTTATCAATAATTATTAGTATCAATATGCACTTTTTTACTAATATGTAGTATTCATAATGTTGGCAAACCGTCAAGTACAAGACCCCTTATTCCTGATGTAAGCATTTGCGCAAAGCTTAATAATTAGTGCCCAGTGAAATACTGTATAGAATATTTTCATTAATGTATTGTTCGTTGTTTTCGTTTAGGTTGCAACACCGTAACCTCAGCAGCCAGCGTCGTTGTTTCAATTTGTATTTTACGCGTTCTACTCGTCAATGGATTTATCCTACGCTAGGCTTCGTCACGTCTACGCCGAAACACGGATCAACTAGCTACAACTATATATATATATATATATATATATATATATATATATATATATATATATATATACATACATACATATATATATATATATAGCTATAGCACTTATTATGTTGTCTGTTGTTACAATATTGCGATGGTTCTCTGATCTGTGCTTTGAGCTTTTGTTGTACTAATTTTTATTCTGCAAATTAAAGCCGGGTATTTAATTGTTTCGCTGCAATTACGTCATTCATTTCATTAATATTTGCATATGACCATACGACCTTCATTTTGGCGAAGTCGACCGATTACGTACTGTAAATAACAACGTGCACCAGTGCAGCTGAACTGGAAGCGTTTTTCTACATTTCCCATAAACATCCAACACAGGGGCTACAGGTCCTCACCGCAAGTGGTTAATAAACCCTGGTTAATAAACTTACAGAGCTGTCAACTTACAACGTCGCTGGCAGCAGTGGTGTGTCTAAGTATCTTGCTTCTTCTCCTTCGCTGCCGGCTGCATCCAGACGTCGGGTCGCAGGTTAACTCAGACAAAGGTTCTATGCGTCGTACAACTAATGCCCCGTAAATAGCGCGACGCAACAGTAACGTCACTTCCGTGGACAGATGCGTATTTCCGGTGCATCGCCAGTCCCGCGTCGAATACCAGTCAACGACAGTTTTACGTCGTTTCATATTTCCACTCAGTGTGTTGTCTATTTCCAGCAGGGGCTATCGTTGATATGAAGCATAACGTTAAAAAATATTACGTATGATTTCGCCTGTCAATAAACTTGGATCCGTTCTGCATATTTCAACCGCATCCCAACGTCTTCTTCAGCAGAACAAAGTTAGGGGTAGTTTTCCTAATGAATGCTGCACGGGTGCCGAGAGCTCCTTACCGACATACCAATTCAGTGTAGGTTTCTCTTGTCGATGTTTTCGCCTCCTTTATCTTTCTTATTTGCCGATTTTCCCTACGGTCTGTAATTGTAACGTCTTTGATCAGACACAGATTCTATAGTTTGACACATGATCGATCTTGGTCATGTGATACACATGTAACTTCATTCTGGTGAAGAAAACCACGGGTTGTGAATACAAAGTTACAAAACGGAATCCAGGTTGCTTATGAGATCATCATGTCTAATATGTATAAACAAGAAACCAGATCTTTTATGTATTCAAGGCTAATGCCCTGTCCACACCATACCTCGCCAAGACGTAGACCCTGGAGACATTTGCTGACATTTGACGTACACGGGCCTTGCGACCTGTGGAGGGCGGGTGTGGGCGGCCTCGCAAACTTTATCAGTCTTGCGATATTTTGAAAATTCTCCTGTTGAATCTTTGAAATCGCTAGACGACAGTGTGGACGGCATCGTACACCACTAGACGCTAATGTAGACAGGTTCGTCGCAAGTCGCAAAACGTAAGTTCCACCGAGGAATTCCGAAAAACGCAATCAGCGTGCGAGTATCGAATGAGTCGCAAGGTTTGGAAAGGTGGCGCTAGTGTAGTTTTCCTTTGGTACACACCAGATGGCGTGTATGGTCCCTCTCGGTGAGAACGTACATCTTTTGCGGTGTGGACACGAAAATCGTAACTCACTCAGGGCGTACATCGCAGTTGTTTTTGTCTGCGACGTGGTGTGGACACCCTTCGTGGTACATCGGATCCAGTGTGGACCGGGCATTAGACTATCGCCAGAGCTGCTCTGGCAATAAGGATTTGTTCGCGCTTATTGCCAGAGCTGCTCTGGCAATAGTCAGGGCGTTTATTCAAAGTTTAAAATGTAGGTGTATGGAATGGAATATTAAACATTTATTTAAATATAATCACACAGTATAATATGTGCGCACTAGCGCCTCCATAAATGCAGGACATCAACATTCGTTTTGCAAATTTTATTCGCACATTTGGGCGTATTCATCTAAATACACCCCAAAGAACTGACAAATGAAAGAAACCATGCCCTACTTGAACGGAACATTACACGTTATGGCATACAACAAGAACACGAATTGTCAGTTGAAACTTCCAGGAACACGTTCTGTGAATACCGTATTTGCCGTGTATGGCACTGAACAGGAAATGACGTTGCGGAAGCAAGACATTGCGGCCACAATCTGAACCTGTCCACACAGGCGGAAACTGTGGAGTTGTGGCGGAATCACGTGACTAATATATCGGCATGCCGCCGCCATGGCCTTCCACTTCCGTTTCCACCGCTGTGTCACAAGCAAAACAAGCTATGCCAAATACGATACAAATACATTTATTTCAGGTAAAAACCTATATACAATTGGTACATACATTAGCACTTCTAAGAAGCCTATAAATTATCAAATATGTTACAAAATGAATAGATTAAAAATAAATAAGGTTATTAGTTAGATAAATGTAAAATTGTAGGAAAACAGACAAAATAATGAGCAATATACAGGATGTGATTGTATAATAAATATGCAATTATTTCATGTAAATAAATACCGTTTGAAAAGTAAGTTATATAAACAACTTACTGACTTTTAAAATATATATAATAATAAAATAAATAATAATAAAGTTATATGCGAGACATGATGACTATCTTACAGATTTACTGTGTACAACGAATTGGCCCAGCTAATCCACATTGGGCCATTTACTATTTCAAAGCAATTGTACATAACCCTAATCAAGTAATTATTTATGTTAAAATCTCAAAGGAAATGATTAATGGGTTTCTTTGGGATCTGAAAAGGATTCTTTCATGTTCCAAAGTATTCTTTCACAACACTAAACTCTCTGTAATGTTCACAATCCTGTTAAAGCGACATGGTCCGTTCGTGGCTTTTTTTTAATTGCAAAATCATGTTATACGGTATAAACTATACCTATTATAGCGTAAAGACAGTCAAAATATGTTTTCATGTACCATTTAGGGGTTGAAAATAGACGCAGTAAGGGGTGCTTAACTATGTTTACATATCTACCACGAGGCGTTTTCGAAACCGTTGTAGGCGTGGCTAATAGCCCAGAAGGAAATGCATGATCACGTGATGCAGCATCACGTGAACACAAGTTGACGCGACTAACGCCACACCCAGCCAGGCACACAGCTCCCAGTTGGTAAAGGTCAAAGGATAGGTGTCACTCGCGACGATTTGAGTGACAGCGTATACAAACATTCGACGTTTAACATTACGAAGTCAGTTCTGTTTTGATAAAAAAAATTGGCGGTCAGGACGCTACAATAGTTAAAACTTATACTGATTAACATGATTTTGCAATAAAAATAAAAAGCCACGAACGGACCATGTCGCTTTAATATAAGTATTTCGTGTAATTCTTTCCTTTTTAATTTGAGTTACATTTAAAAAATCACTAATGACCATGCCATATACAGATAATATAGGCAAATCGGAACTTAAAACTAGAAATTCCCCGTATGCGGAGTTATTTGGGATACGAAAGGTTTTTCGATATATGGTCAGGAGCATTAGTGAATAAATAAATATAATTCTAATCAAATGAAAGTATGGGGTTACATGAAAGGGTTATATTAATTAAAATTGTACACATTACTAAGAGTTTCACATTATCGAAGAATCCCTTTATATTATAATTTGAGACACTAAAGAATCTCTCTCGAGTCTTAATGAATCCTTTTATTGCTGTACAATGCATGCAAACTAATGTGCTACATTGAGGAAAAGGTCTAAATGAGAACCTGAAATTATTCATACATATGACTTTGGTAAGAAACGAAAAATACAATTATAATACTGAAAGATACATTGACGTTGAAATGGGCACTAATGACTTTAGAGACATTTGTTAACGAATCCTTTTTATTATTAGCCCAGCCAATGTGACTGCGAATCCTCCCGATGGATTTGTGAATGCCAGTAGGTAAACAAATTACATTTTAAAATGACATAAAAAGCCATGTTGATGAGATGTTGATGTCGTTATTAGTAATAATCTGCAAAGCAGGTAATTACGGAGATTCTAATAAGGCTTTGGATTAAGTGCCGCGTGTTTGTATGTGTATATGTGTGTGTGTGTGTGTGTGTGTGTGTGTGTGTGTGTGTGTGTGTGTGTGTGTGTGTGTGCGTGCGTTTGTGTGTGTGTGCGTGTGCACGCGCGTATTGTGGTGTTGTGCACGTTATATGTCTACTGTGCAGTACGTACCGTTTAACTTGTATAGCTTACTTAGCGTGATTGGCAGAAAGATCACGCCAACAATAATGCCGGCCAAATGCGCTGCGGGAAAACAAGAACGGAATTGTGTAGATGACAAGTCAACATGTAACGACGTCTAGCAGACGTGCCTCCAACACTGCTCTCAGAACACCAAGACAATCTCATACTGAAATAATATGTTATTTGTATAACACTAACATAACACCATCCATCCATCCATCCATCCATCCATCCATCCATCCATCCATCCATCCATCCATCCATCCATCCATCCATCCATCCATCCATCCATCCATCCATCCATCCATCCATCCGCATGCATGCATGCATGCATGCATGCATGCATGCATGCATGCATGCATGCATCCATCCATCCATCCATCCATCCATCCATCCATCCATCCATCCATCCATCCATCCATCCATCCATCCATCCATCCATCCATCCATCCATCCATCCATCCATCCATCCATCCATCCATCCATCCATCCATGCATTCATCCATCCATCCATCCATCCATCCATCCATCCATCCATCCATACATACATACATACATACATACATCAGGGGTAGAAATAACTCCAAAATCTAGGTAGCCATCTGGGCTACCAGCTTGAAATTTCTGGTAGCCCACACCCATATCTGGTAGCCCAATTTTTTTTTTTAAATTACTCGGAATATAACTCGCTGACTAAAATTGTGGGAAGAGTGGTATTTTTGTTGAAACGTTGAGGTCCACATGCCTCTTTCTACATTCATGCAATGCATTTAAAAAACAGAGATAGTTAATTAGAACGGTTTACCATATCATCTATACTCCTCTACATATCAGAAATGGTAACAGCCGACGAGTCACTCTCTCGCCTCTGTTGCACTACTTTTGTTTTAGTAAATATCAGTTTAGCATGAATCACCGTTTAGTATGCAATAACTGGCTAAAGTAGAAACTAAGTCAACTGCAGCACTTGTTTTGTGGGATCATGGATGAATGAAAACTGATCAGAAATCTGATTTTTTTTTGTCAGTTAAAATAATGTGGCATATGGCCATATCCAAATTGCATAATAATAACATTAACTTATATAACACTGTATATTCAAAAACAATATTTTTCCAAGGTTATTCCCCTTTTTGACATTTGAATACAACATTGATAAAGTTATTATTATAAAACATAAAATCAAATTATTTAGCAGTGCCCATATTACAAAACAATTTTGCATTATTCAGTTAATTAATTTAATATACTCAAATGTGGTGTATAAATTGCACATGTATTATTGTTTATTATAATATAGATACTAGGTTTACATACTTTAACATGTTTTAACAGTATATTTTCTTTAAACAGTGCTTCAAGTTGCCCTGGCTTGGATGCATTACAAAAACCTGTTGTGTACAAAAGAAACAACTTTCCCATATTTAATACAAGTCACAAGACTAGTGGATTTCTCAGAAATTGACCTCCATTGGAAGTGCAGCCCATCCACCTGCAACAATGTTTTAAACTACCTCATCCTTTCACTAGGTGGGTTTATTACGTAATCCAATCATAAAGCCAAAACAACACATGGCTTCTATGGTGGTCTTTAAGGGTGTGTAGTAAGTTTATTGGGTGGTTTATTGACACTGGCCCTGTTGCTCCAATGATGTCTTTGAAGTGGTTAATTGGATACAATTGTTTCAACCCAATGGAAGCCACTGAGTCGTCTCAGACACTTGACCTGCACTGATGATTAGACCATCAGTGACCCAGATTTTGTGGTAGACCACCGGGCTACTGCTGTCTCCAATTGTAATAGCCCGACAGCAAATCTGGTAGCCTCGGGCTACCGGGCTACCACTATTTCGAACCCTGTACATACATACATACATACATACATACATACATACATACATACATACATACATACATACATACATACATACATACATACATACATACATACATACATACATACATACATACATACATACATACATACATACATACATACATACATACATACATACATACATACATACATACATACATACATACATACATACATACATACATACATACATACATACATACATACATACATACATACATACATACATACATACATACATACATACATACATACATACATACATACATACATACATACATACATACATACATACATACATACATACATACATACATACATACATACATACATACATACATACATACATACATACATACATACATACATACATACATACATACATACATACATACATACATACATACATACATACATACATACATACATACATACATACATACATACATACATACATACATACATACATACATACATACATACATACATACATACATACATACATACATACATACATACATACATACATACATACATACATACATACATACATACATACATACATACATACATACATACATACATACATACATACATACATACATACATACATACATACATACATACATACATACATACATACATACATACATACATACATACATACATACATACATACATACATACATACATACATACATACATACATACATACATACATACATACATACATACATACATACATACATACATACATACATACATACATACATACATACATACATACATACATACATACATACATACATACATACATACATACATACATACATACATACATACATACATACATACATACATACATACATACATACATACATACATACATACATACATACATACATACATACATACATACATACATACATACATACATACATACATACATACATACATACATACATACATACATACATACATACATACATACATACATACATACATACATACATACATACATACATACATACATACATACATACATACATACATACATACATACATACATACATACATACATACATACATACATACATACATACATACATACATACATACATACATACATACATACATACATACATACATACATACATACATACATACATACATACATACATACATACATACATACATACATACATACATACATACATACATACATACATACATACATACATACATACATACATACATACATACATACATACATACATACATACATACATACATACATACATACATACATACATACATACATACATACATACATACATACATACATACATACATACATACATACATACATACATACATACATACATACATACATACATACATACATACATACATACATACATACATACATACATACATACATACATACATACATACATACATACATACAGTTATAATTAAGTTAACATTGTCCACTGGCGAAATCCCAGTAAATCTTAAATCTGCAAAAGTGATGCCCATTTAGAAAAAGAATAGTAAAATGGAAGCCGGTAATTACAGACCGATCTCGATTTTAAATACCTACTCAAAATTATTTGAAAGGATTGTTTATCTACAATTGAATACGTATCTCCAAACACATCAGCTACTTTATGAATATCAGTCTGGCTTTAAATCCTCCCATTCTACCGAAACATGTTTAATATCACTCACTGACTTCCTAAACCAGGAGCAAGATAAAGGTAGTTACATAGGTATGGTGCTACTTGATCTTCAGAAGGCCTTTGACACAGTAATTCATAACATTATGCTTCAAAAACTCGAAGCAATAGGACTTCACAAATCTGCCATAGTTTGGTTTAAATCATATCTATGTGAACGACAACAATCAGTTGAAATTAATGAAACTATATCAAAACCTATGACTGTCACATGTGGTGTCCCACAAGGTTCAATTCTGGGACCTTTATTATTTCTAATATATATTAATGATATTTCCACGGCCGTTCGCTGCAAACTTCTTTTGTATGCTGATGATTCAGCTCTTTTAGTTTCGGGTAAAAACACCCAATTGATCCAAGAAAGCCTTTCCTCAGAACTTGAGGCAGCCAGAGAGTGGTTAGTTAACAACAAATTGTCCCTCCATCTAGGGAAAACCGAATCTATTCTTTTTGGATCAAAACGTAAACTTCATACATGTAGTTCTATTCAGGTGAAATGTGCTGGCACCACATTGACATGTCAAACACATGTTAAATATCTAGGTATAGAGTTAGATCAGTCTCTATCTGGAGAAAGAGTGGCTGATAAGATTATTTGTAAGTCAAATGCCAAATTAAAATTCTTGTATAGACAAACAAAAAATGTCAATATGAAAACAAAAAAACTTCTTACTTCAGCCTTAATACTATGTCCTTTTGACTATGCTGGTTCATCTTGGTTCTCAGGTTTAACCAAAAAATATAAATCTAGACTACAGTGTACCCAGAACAAAGTAATCCGGTTCCTTTTAAATGCACCAGCTAGAACACACATCGGTTTGAGGGAGTTTAGGCTGGTAAATATATTACCAATTGAGCTACGGGTAAAACAATTAAAATTGAACCTTGTATACAATATCATAAATGATAGAGCACCGAGGTATTTGTCAAATTATATCAACGTATCATGCAAGCAGCACGGCATAAATACCAGATCAAGTTCTCTCTCTCTCTCTTCATGTACCGTATGTTAAATCTTTTGGTCAAACTTCTTTGTACTATACAGGTGTATTAGCATGGAACGAATTGCCACAACATATACAAAGTGTTTTGAACATCAGTCAATTTAAATGTCTAGTGAAACGGTTTTTGTTCAGCTATCTTAATGATCAGGAAGCCAACTCTTTTATTTATTTTTAATCGTAATTTATGACGTAATCTTTTTAATTATTATTTATTTGTATATATTTTTTATTACATTTTTTTTTTATTACAATTACATGGAATTTTCAAATGACCTATGGTGTTTCAAATCAGGAAATTATTTCCGCCTTTTTCTAATTGTATTTAGCAATGTCTTATATATGTGCAGTCATTATTTATCACATTTTATTTATTATTGTTGTTTTAATATTGTTACATTTGTCATATTGTGTCTATGTCTGTCATGTATTTGTGGTATCTTATCTGTTTATTTGTCTAGCACCACAATGGAAATAAGTGCTTGCACTTTTTTTTGTCATCCTTTTATTTAATGTACTTTGTATTTATATCTTATGTATATCTGTACAATGTTTTACATTTTATACTAAATAAATCCATCCATCCATAATTAATTAGTTATAATTTCATGTTCTATTAGATTGTACAGAGATGTCACGTTACGGTGCTGCCACCATGCGTATGGTTCGTTGCCAGCGCCTTGTAGCGATAATAGCGCAAACCTTTTCAATTACAGGTGAAATGGTTTGCGCATTGTATCTGTAACATTTGATACTAACACTATGATTAGGAATACAACATTTGGTAATTAGCGAAATTATTTATTTAACGTAAATAAAGTTACTATATAAATTAATGTTTGTGACGTTAGTGAGGTGAAGGTGCCAAATGTTGACGCTGAGGCAGGCAAGCGGGCGGGCGGGCGGTCAGGCAGGCAGGCAGGCAGGCAGGCAGGCAGGCAGGCAGGCAGGCAGGCAGGCAGGCAGGCAGGCAGGCAGGCAGGCAGGCAGGCAGGCAGGCAGGCAGGCACTGTTTTATAATATTGATGGATCAAATAGATGCTGGATATGGACTAGATACTTACGAATGAAGGCCGAATTGCTTACGAAGGCACGGACGATAACAACTTCCAACCAGGCGAAGCCGCGAGCATAGGGGAAGCGATTATGTATTCGGATAGTGCTGTGAACTTTCAGCGCAAATGAAACGGCTGCAAAAAGCAGCACTTCCGTTGTCCTCACAATCCAGTCTGTGCGTGTGTGCGTGTGTGCGTGTGTGCGTGTGTGCGTGTGTGCGTGTGTGCGTGTGTGCGTGTGTGCATGCGTGCATGCGTGCATGTGTGTCAATGTGTGTGTGTGTGTGTGTGTGCGTGCGTGCGTGCGTGTGCGTGTGTGTGTGTGTGCGCGCGCTCGTTTGCGCGTGCGTGTAATAGTAAAAATAAAGACGCCTGCAGAATATATTCTAGTAGGATTCTAAAATTAATGTTAACCACTGAATTTGCCGAATGAATATAAAACAATGGTTAAGACGTTGTCTAAATCAGTCTAGGTCTTAATAATTTTTTTTTGCGTCAAAACAATAATTTATTATGAGGTCGATTTCATCACAAATGACTCTACGTGAACGGAACAGATTTTTTGGCTGATAGTGTGGGTGCTAGAACTGTGAATACTTTAAACATCAATCCGACACTCATCTCAGAAGGAAACGTAGATAAAAGTGGATCTGAACTCATGATAAGCCAAAAGCCTTCTACAGTTATTTTTTTGTCAGCCAGCTAGCGCCATCGGACCCCATATCGTAGTTATTACTTGACGGCTGATAACATAACTAGGTAACGTATCATATTATGAGGCCAAATTTGACGGCGCTTACCTGACATGCCAACCGAGCACTGTGACACGTAACCGGGGTTATCAAACCAGCCCTCGGCGAGGAAGCCGAACGCCATGGTCAGTGCGTTGATGAGGACGCAGAAGAGAATCATGAGCACGCCGAAGAGGCCACTTCCGGTGGCCGGCTCAATGGCCGCGGCCTTCATCGCAAACGACACCGCGCAGAAGTACATGTGAAAGTCGCTGATGTGGTAGAAGTGCGAGGAGATGAGTCGCCACCACTGCGAACGGTGGTACAGGTAGAGTGAGCTGACGCAGACGTTGAGGAGCGGCTTGCACAGGGCCTCGAAAACGTTCGCGTTGATGATGAAGATGAGGAACGTCACGATTACCGTGACGGGTCTCAGCTTCTTGAAGCCGATGTGCGCGACGTGCAGAATGAGAATTGTCGACGCAATGAGGGTGTTGTGCGACGGAGGTCGTATGGTCGGTTGAAAATCGACGTTCATCGCCGGTGTTTGGCTTCGTCCGGTGATGAGACGCGACCGTCAGACAATACAATACAATACAAACACGCGATACAATACAAACACAAAGTAACGTTTACTGATTCGATCGCGTTGGACACGTAACGACAGAGTTAGCGCCCGTTGCAGTCATAGTACTTTGTGTTGATATTTTGGATCCTTCCGCTTGCGTGGGGTTCGTCCAGTTAGTAGTCCATATCTTCGTCCGACTCCCACAGACTGTGGGCTAACTCGGACACAGTGTGTGCTAGTGCAATTTGTACGTCTACGTAGGTAATACACACCAGCTCGACTACTGCGTAAATGGACTTCAACACGTCAATCACGACCGAGACAATCACCACGAGCCACTTGGAGTATACCTCGCCGAATGCGTTTATCGAGTCTATCCACACCAACAGTCTGCGGGATGCTGCCTCGGATACTGGTTTCCAGACTCTGTCTACTCCTGCCCAGAATGCCCTGTATATAAAAGCCAGTTTTACTGCCGCTGCCTGGCGGGGATTTCCTAACGTCCCCGGGAAGCGACGACGCTCGGTTGTTCCTGCTTTGACAGAGAGGGCATTATGTGCAAAATAATATAAATTTTAATCAATGGGTTTGGGGCACATAACATTTCAAAAAGGTGCATTGTTTTCCTCTAGTGTGCCCGAAGGGGGCATGCATATATATATATATATATATATATATATATATATATATATATATATATATATATATATATATATATATATATATATATATATATACATATATACACATATACATATATATATATATATATATATATATATATATATATATATATATTATACATCTATCATAACTATATTGGGGGGCGGATCAAGATAATTTAATATGGGAAGACAAAATCTCTAAGTGTATCCCTTGACACCCGCCATGCACGACTTCACTGTGGCGCTATCGGGCTGTCAACTCAATTTCCCCGCTGCTTCCCGTTCACTGATGACATCGGAAAAGGTCTAGATTGTTCTATGCGAAAAGATTTGCTTCTATTCCGAAGTACGAGATCCCCAGAAAATTCGAGAGGGGAAATAATATTGCCAGTACAATGTATCATCATTAAGTGTGCATATAGTGTGGGCTCTTAATGTAATAAATTTTCACATCTGGACAAAAGCATGAAATTTGGCACAGATGACCTCCATGCCATACTATTTCAGAATTTTGATGGAAGCAACCTGAGATTTTGATGCTTCCACAATTTTTTGCAATATTCAAAATGGCTACCATCAAAAATAAAAAACTTGCTTTTCTATATTTCATGAACAGTTTCACATAAAATGTTTCTTTTCGGCTTAATATATACATTTTCTGGTCTTCTAATTTCAAATATGGTGCATTTTGACTTATTCGACATTCATATCCGCCATTTTTAAAGATGGCGGCCATATTCCCTAATGTTGCAATATCTTATAAAATATGGCACTTAGAGACGTTATTTTGGCATCAATTTATAGGTAAGTGGATAGCTATTTTGAATTTGCTCTCCTCCACCACTGTGGATGTAGAAAGGCGTGCAGAGGAAACTGCAAATGTGCCAAAGCAGGAATCAAGTGCACTATTCTGTGTAACTGTGAAGGCGGGTGCATCAACAACGATGGAGTGTAAGCTATGCGATGCTACAATTACGGACATCTGTGACTGATGTTACGCCCTACGTCAGGATCTGAAGGATATTCTTTTCACCGATTTGAATTAAACTTCATGTTTTCTACCACAACATATTTATGTTTTAACTTTATAATTATCATAATGTGATATGCATTGCCTACATCATATTTCATGACAGAGTCAGCACCACTTGCGCTGTACATGTAGCTTTGATATCGATTCTAGGTGGTAAAGTTCACAGGATATAGCGACATTAGCTTTGGAAAATGGCGAATGTAAATGTCGGTCAAGGTCAAAAAGTAAAATATTTAAAATAGCTACCCCAACATACGTATATTTTGACAAAACTGTCCATATAACATCCCTCCAAATAAATTGTTTAAAAATATGTAAGCAATTCGATTTTACATGCGCCATTTTATTAAATGGCGGTTGTGAAGGTCACATTAAGGTCAGGTGTAAAATGTTTGACGAATTTGAAATTGCTATCCAGGTACCTATACATTGATACCAAAACCAAGACTCTAGGTGCCATATTTGATAAGATATAGCAACAGTAATGAATACGGCCGCCATCTTTAGAAATGGCGGATGTGAATGTCGGTCAAGGTCAAGAAATAAAATATTTTAAATATCTACCCCACTATGTGTATATATTGAAAAAGTGTCCGTATATCATCCCTCCAAATATCTCATTTTATTAAATGGCAGTTGTGAAGGTCAAATTAAGGTCAGGCGTGAAATGTTTGATAAATTCAAAATCGCTATCCACTTACCTATACATTGATGCCAAAATAACGTCTCTAAGTGCCATATAGCAACATTAGGGAATATGGCCGCCATCTTTAAAAATGGCGGATATGAATGTCGAATAAGTCAAAATGCACCATATTTGAAATTAGAAGACCAGAAAATGTATATATTAAGCCAAAAAGAAACATTTTATGTGAAACTGTTCATGAAATATGGAAAAGCAAGTTTTTTGTTGTTGATGGCAGCCATTTTGAATATTGCAAAAAATGGTGGAAGCATCAAAATCTCAGGTTGCTTCCATCAAAATGCTGAAATAGTATCTGTGCCAAATGTCATGCTTTTGTCCAAATTTATGACATTTTCTGACATTAAGAGCCCTCACTAATAATGACAATTATGCAAACGTTTCTCATTTGCAAGTGCTTTCCTTCTAGTATAGGCTTTGACCTTGTCCTTGACCTTGTCTTTGAGACTTGAGTATGAAGCCAGTATATATTTAATATATTCCTAAATTATAGCTTCAGTTTATTCACGCATAAATATGTATTCAAAAACATTCACATTCAGCATTATTAAAATACAATTAAAATACATTTATGAAATTGTGTATTTTGCCCAAGTTAAAATCAAGAGTAGATTCAAAATTAAAATAGTTGAGATTTGTGTTTTTCCTTATTGAGTTGATCTTTCAATGTTTATGCTTACTAGAAAATCGAAGATGCCTAGCATTTCAGGTTATAAATAAAATAATATCTTACTGGGTACCTACAAAGATTTGCTATTCACGAAACAGAGCCAGAATATTCGAGAACGTTTACTTACTCAAAAATCTAAACCCCCTATTATATCCGTATTATCGCTCATGCCAAAGGTTCCGTTAAAAACTGTTATTAGTCACATGCATCTTTAGCACGTCATCAGAGTTTAGCATTACTATTGTATTGTATTCATTAAAGTAGCACATATAACTGGCTTGCAACTGAAAAAAAACGCAGTGCTCACCGCTAATTTACTGACGCCCGTCGTCCTGGTAATCGTAATGGCGCCTGGTGTGGTAGTGTCTTCAATGATCGCAAGGCGGAGCTACATATTTGCGAGCGCCGAAGTCGAAGACGCTTCGACCTTCGTACATCATATGATTCGTTCCTTGTTTTCCACGCCGCTTGTCAGTTTTTTGTTATAGTGAGTTAGATATTAAAATTAATTAATCTATGTGACGCGGAATCGCTCAAAAGAAGTAAATTACTAAATGTTGATCAAACCCAAGCATAGCGGCCCATGGCCATGGCATAGCTAAGTCTTAGAGCTAGCCTAGCCTAGCCTAGCCCTGGCCTAGGCCCTAACATAAGCTTAGGCTAGACTCACTAAGGCCTACGCAAAGAAGGCCAACGGTTTGTTGCTATGTTGTTACATCTAACAAAATTGTATTCTAATTGCTGGCAATGAATTGAACTAGGTACAGCAAATAATGTGAAAACGAGTCTAGATATGAAAATCACAATCTACACATCAACCGTAGCGAAAACAAATTAACCAACAGTCAAAGGCACCAAAGAGGTATATTTTTATAAACCACAGCTGACTGGGTGGAAACCGTAGTTGCAGTTGTGACAGGTACAGTCTGCCGGCCACAGTCCACATTTATTTATATACCACAGGTATATTTTTACCTCTGAAGATCTCTATCCACATTAAAATACTAACTGTTGTAATAACTAAGTAAAGCAATTAAAAGCAGCACATTTTAAAGAAGTAACTCTTTTTGGCATGCTGAGTTAATATATTCTGATGGTGGGTATCAGCTGTTACGGTTATCAGGTTACCTTTAAATGCATGAAGTGTATTAATGTATTTTAATGAAATTAAAGGCATTTAAACTATATTTTGTATTAAAATATCAATGGAAAAGAGTATCACTAATGTGGTCATATATGTATGTGTATATATATACATGTATATATACATGTATATATATATATATATATATATATATATATATATATATAAACCGTTTGCAGTAGTGTGGTGAATAAAAAACTTTGCCCATATTGACCACCAAATAAGATTATTTCTATACTGATAACCTTATTTTATAAACAATAACACTGATATTCTTTACAAAACGCATCATATGACAAGTATATCAACGTGAATATTTACTATTTCATCACTTATTAATGGTGATTTGGGTAAACATCAAAAGTTGTTTTTGCATCATTAAAACATGTTTAGGAGGTCAGTGTGTTAGCCTATGACATGGTTTAGTGTTTCCCATGGGTAAAATTATGAATGAGATGGTGGGCTGGGCTGAGAAAGCGCTGATGGCATTATTCGATACCATAGGAACTGCTTAATGTAGTGTGACCAAGTCTTGCTTGCCTGTATTGCGCGATATGGCAGTCTAAATTACAGATGATTAAAAACACGATAGAATAGACTAAACAAATTATGCAAACAATGGCACTTTGGAATGGCTTAGTAGGAAAGTGATCTTTTTGATGTCTGCTATTTTATTTCAATGCAGATTTCATCCAAGATTAATATAGATGATGACCACAGAAGCTCCGAGAAATTCAAATTGCATAGAGGGCTTGAGAAACTACTGTATTTCTACATCAACCAACACCCAAACTCAAGAGAGCTGACCCACTAAAATATATATATATATTATATGTACACTACACATTTTCTTGGCCCATTTTGAGACATGTTTCCACTCAACCAACTCATATTAAAACAAAGACAGAGCAAGACACTTGTTAACACTTGGCAGAAAAATAGCTTTAATGGCAAAATAGTGTTTCTGCTTGTATTACTTAAGACACAAATCAACAGCCACACTTTTAATAACAATGGCGACAGTGCACTTATCTTGGTAGCGTCATAGGAAAATAGTCTTTCATATGACACAATAATTGTATTAGATAAATGTATGACCATACATGCATGCATGTCATATATATATATATATATATATATATATATATATATATATATAAATATATATATATATATACATATATATATATACATATATATATATACATATGTATACATATATATACACACATATATACATATATACATATATACATATATATATATATGCATATGTATATACATATGTATACATATATATATATATATATATATGATGTAAATTATATATACATACATACATACATACATACATACATACATACATACATACATACATACATACATATATGATATACATACATGATATATACACTTTTGTGGTTTTGCTGTCACATGACTGGGAGTACAATAACAATCTTGTTAACAATTCTATAGAATCGTTTAGTACACAGGATTGCCACCAGACATAACAGAGCCACCATCTCAGATGGATGCAATCACCATGTATAGGAATTCGCTACTGAGAGCAACGAAGATGCTATATCTGACTGGACTCATCACACCAGGAGCTCAGTCAGTGCAGTACACAACCATGAATTACACCAGCTCATGCCCGATTGCATTCAGCACAATCCTACCCCGAATTCCCAGCAGTAAGTACAAGGAATTTTTACATGTGTCTGTTCACATGCAAGATAAGGATAGCTTATCATTCTGTGTCAGAAATATAACCGCAGACAATATGCTGCAAGATAAATGCAATGCAATGAGGCATAACACTGCTCAAACTGACATCAGTAAGTATTTATTTATATATCTATATATATATGTGTATATAGGCTGAATAACAAACTATGTACAATCGCACGTTGCAAAACCAGTGCGTCCTGTCACGCGCCACATGGTGCAATCGCCACATGCAACATCTAGCATATTTACAAATACAGCTTTCTCATAATTACACTAACATTTTTTTCAATAAATAACCATGCTTCGAATGCGAATCAGACAAACGCCACATAACCATTGTACACACTTAAAACAGACTTGCGTAGATGCAACACATACTACATGAAACAAACTTGTGTCGACACACAAACATGACAAGATTTGCTCGCAGATTTGGCACGTCCGACTATAAAATAACAAAATGATGGCCAGATTTAAGCAGAAACAACACTGTGAATGTGCTTATTTCCACGTGAATACTGGCTAGAAACCAAAATAAACTTCCACGGCATGTCTATAAACAGCAGTTTCATACACCAACATACACAAGGCAGAACTCAATGCGGTATGTCAAGTACAGCAGTTGGCGCCGCCGGTGTTATCCTGTGTCAACATTCTTGGCGATGATCAGGTGTTCAATCATTGTTCATATGAACATAAATACGCAATATATATAAAGTGCTTTGGAACATCTAAGTGACACAGTGACGTAGCCAGTGAATAACATCCTGGGTCTAGAAATGTCTCGTTCGTGACAAAAAAATACACTAAAGAAAAATATATAAATGGTTCGTATATATGAACATAGATCCAATAAAAGTAATGTAAATAACAAATCTAAAGCATAAACAAAACCAGTAAGATAGCACAGCTATATGAATGGCAGCTTACATCATGTTGTCTCATGGTTCTTTGATTTATTATTTCTAACCAATTTTTAATGGCTGGCATACATTCAGTGACTTTCTTGCTCAGTGTGTATATTTCAAGGAAATTAAATCAAGTGTTACACAGTATCGTCCATAACGTATATTACAACAAGATCTGCACGTGAAAGCATCCATATCAAATTTGGACCCAGATGTGCATGCACGAAAGATATTGGTGACTAATGTATATATACAAAACTGTTTAAATAAATAAACACTTGCAATGAAGCTTGCTCTATTTGATTGTCATTTGTATTCCTACATATACATCTAGGTGTTCTTTGTTATGGCACTCTGTGACAATAATCCAAACACAGATTTGGGGTATTATGTTGCCTCCTTCAGACATAGAAAAGGTAAATGGATGTACATTATCCCACAAACTACATCACAACCAAACACAAACCATTACATGGCATGTAGCTTTGCAAATCAGGCCTTACCACCAATTTGTTTTATTCAAAAATAGCCTACTTTATCTAATTGAATGCACATATGACAATTACTATACATACTTTGACAGTCAAGTTATCCCAACTATGACTAGGTCAAAGAATGGACGGACACCGAGGCTTGAACCTCTATAATACAGACACATGACTAAATCTCTTTGAACGATACTCCCCCTTATAAACAAAATATGTCTTTCCACAGTGTCATGATGCAGTAGGTCTTGCAACCGAGACAAAAATTAATGCTTACATCACAGTGATCCTTTGCGAACGATACAAATTAGTAATCCGAGTACAAACACCATAATCTGACTTGCTGGACTCCCAACATTTAAAAGCAGTAGACACCAGTCTTTAATGGACGATTAGTTAGTTGCTGTTGTAACAGCACGCACGACGAAAATACTGACAAGTTAACGATATAAATGCAACCTTTGAAGTTCTGCTACGTGTAACCTTAGATAACTACTTTAAAAGGACCTTATGTAGCTTTGCATCTGATACAAGGGACACTCTCTGTGTCCACGCACACACAATCAGAAGTCTTTAGATCCTGGCTAGTGCACTTGTCCACGTAGTGTCAGTGGTCACGGGGGTGACACTGAAGCGTCATTAAATAATACGTCCTCTTCCCAGACCTCCAAGTAGAACTCTCGTACGTTGAGTCTGTGACAGAGGACAGTAGCTTCTCACCGACTTGTTCTCCGTCAGTGTCTACACAGGCATGGGCACTTGCTCGTAGAAGTCAGGTTCATCCTGGTCAGAGTCGAGCTGCTCTGGCGGCAAATCACTGTCCAGCTACAACGGACACAAATGAATATATATCAACACTTAATTACAACAGAGTCACAGCTAACTTAGTCAACTTTGATGGTGGGTAGCAGATTTAAGTAGGATACAGAATAAAAATTGGAATATGAAGAACGAGATTAGGAACTGAGTGCAACATATCAGGCTTTTTACCATGTTTACCAGCAGGGTGTGTTGGCAGTGAAATTTGGAAGGGCATAGTGCGCAGAGTGATGTTTGGCAGATGTTTGGGTGCGGTTACATGGCTATTTTGGTACACGTCATAGCTTTATGCAGACACCCGTCCACCCGTCATTTCGAAGGGTAAAAAAGCGTTGTGGATGGGTAGAAATATGGGTGGACGGGTAAAAAATGAATGAGCCAAAAACCAAGGGATTAACCAAACTCGTAATCATAAAACAATGCGAGTCGTCAATGGATGGATGAAGAAGCTATTTTAAAGTTTATAAACTGGCTTAACAGTTAACACCCATGTATCCACCAAAACACGTGTGACTGGCAATAATTTGGTTCTGCATAAAGCCCTGGTACACGGGGTGAACACAATAACAGTTCAGCCACGAAGTGCACACGATGGTGTTCAATTGAACAGTTCAGGCAGGAAGTAAATATGATGATGTTCAAACGAACAGCTTAGTCAGGAAGTGTATACAATGGTGTTCAATTGAACAGTTCAGCCAGGAAGTTAATATGATGGTGTTCAAATGAACAGCTTAGTCAGAAAGTGTACACGATGGTGTTCAATTGAACAGTTCAGCCAGGAAGTTAATATGATGGTGTTCAAATGAACAGCTTAGTCAAAAAGTGTACACGATGGTGTTCAATTGAACAGTTCAGCCAGGAAGTTAATATGATGGTGTTCAAATGAACAGCTTAGTCAGGAAGTGTACACCATGGTGTTCAATTGAACAGTTCAGCCAGGAAGTTAATATGATGGTGTTCAAATGAACAGCTTAGTCAGAAAGTGTACACGATGGTGTTCAAATGAACAGTTCAGCCAGGAAGTTAATATGATGGTGTTCAAATGAACAGCTTAGTCAAGAAGTGTACACGATGGTGTTCAATTGAACAGTTCAGCCAGGAAGTTAATATGATGGTGTTCAAATGAACAGCTTACTCAGGAAGTGTACACGATGGTGTTCAATTGAACATTTAAGCCAGGAAGTGTACACGATCGTGTTCGACTGAAGCTGTCGGTCAGGAAGTGTCCACTATCGCATTCAATTGGAAGAATTCTGCCATTGAGTGAAGTGTAAAGCGTGAAGTGCTTCAAGTCCTAACACCTAAGAACTGGATATTACGTTACATACACTTTACTTTATAAGTAGAAGAAATAAACATGCGAGACTATAAAGAGGAACGTACCTCTCTGAGTTCCGTCTCGGTGAAGACAAGAGGCAGAAGGAACTTCCTTATGGGCACTGTGAGGATGAGGGCGAAGGGGAACGCGAGAGACGCGCTGGACGACTTGATCGCCCACATGGCTGTCAGTAGAATCACCTGCACTAGTGTGTACATGTGGATCTTGCGCGTCGGCACCTGTGAAACAACACACAAGGCATGTGGCTTGAAAGAGACATGCTTCAACGTTCCTGTTGTCAACATCTGGAGGCAAGCACCTAAAGTTGCTGTTTGTACTCAAATTGTCAGGGTAAAAAATCACATCATATGCGGTTTTGTGAAACTATTCAGATGTACTAATAACGTAACACAAAGTGCATTTAAGGTATAACTGCCAATGCTAAATTTAAAATGTGGTTAAAAGACAACACAAAAAAAGTTTAACATGTTAATAATAAATTATTCTGTTTTATCAGATTTTTTTATCAAAACTAATGCTACTTCGTACAGAATAGTTCTACCCAACTGCAAGGAATTTGATAGATTTCTATCACATACATAAACAGTGCCAACACACAGTGCATAAGCAGTTGCTGTATATAGTTGTAAATGTTTTACAGCCTTCATCTTTGAGAAAGCTTCACTAAGATGACTATGTGATGTTCATGGACACGGATGTAAGTGGCGACTCACCTGTCGTATGTAGCTGACCATGGGATGGTGCTTGGCCGGCACAAAGAACAGCTGCATGCGCTCGAACAACTGTATGCCGGCCGTCACTGACAGCCCCATGTAGAGGAAGATCCCAAACAACACGGCCAGTGGGATGTTTCTCAACACCTGACCCAGCATGGCCGACACACCTACAACAATGTCATAACACATTTCTCAACACCTGACCCATCATGGCCGACACACCTACAACAATGTCATAACACATTTCTCAACACCTGACCCATCATGGCCGACACACCTACAACAATGTCATAACACATTTCTCAACACCTGACCCATCATGACAGACACACCTACACCAATGTCATAACACGTTTCTTAACACCTCACCCATCATGGCAGACACACCTACAACAATGTCATAACACGTTTCTCAACACCTGACCCATCATGGCAGACACACCTACAACAATGTCATAACACGTTTCTCAACACCTGACCCATCATGGCAGACACACCTATAACAATATCATAACACCTTTCTCAACACCTGACCCATCATGGCCGACAAACCTACAACAATGTCATAACACGTTTCTCAACACCTGACCCATCATGGCCGACACACCTACAACAATGTCATAACACGTTTCTCAACACCTGACCCATCATGGCAGACACACCTACACCAATGTCATAACACGTTTCTCAACACCTGACCTATCATGGCAGACACACCTACAACAATGTCATAACACGTTTCTCAACACCTGACCCATTCATGGCCGACACACCTACAACAATGTCATAACACGTTTCTCAACACCTGACCCATCATGGCAGACACACCTACACCAATGTCATAACACGTTTCTTAACACCTCACCCATCATGGCAGACACACCTACAACAATGTCATAACACGTTTCTCAACACCTGACCCATCATGGCAGACACACCTACAACAATGTCATAACATGTTTCTCAACACCTGACCCATCATGGCAGACACACCTATAACAATATCATAACACCTTTCTCAACACCTGACCCATCATGGCAGACACACCTATAACAATGTCATAACACCTTTCTCAACACCTGACCCATCATGGCAGACACACCTATAACAATATCATAACACCTTTCTCAACACCTGACCCATCATGGCAGACACACCTACAACAATGTCATAACACATTTCTCAACACACAGCCAAATACCGCCGACACACACAACAATGTCATAACACGTTTCTCAACACACGGCCAAATACAACCAACACACACCTACAACAATGCCATAACACATTATTTCTCAACACTCAGCCAAATACAGCCATACACACCTGCAACAATGTCATAACACGTTTCTCAACGCACAACCAAATATCGCCGACACACTCTTACAACAATGTCATAACACGTTTCTCAACACACGGCCAAATAGAGAGGACACACACCTACAACAATATCATAACACATTTCTCAACACACGGCCAAATACAGAGGACACACACCTACAACAATGTCATAACACATTTCTCAACACACGGCCAAATACAGAGGACACACACCTACAACAATGTCATAACACATTTCTCAACACACAGCCAAATACAGAGGACACACATCTACACCAATGTCATAACACATTTCTCAACACTCGGCCAAATACATCCGACACACACCTACAACAATGTCATAACACATTTCTCAACACATGGCCAAATACAGAGGACACACACCTACCACAATGTCATAACACATTTCTCGACACACAGCCAAATACAGAGGACACACACCTAAAACAATGTCATAACACATTTCTCAACACACAGCCAAATACAGAGGACACACATCTACACCAATGTCATAACACATTTCTCAACACACGGCCAAATACAGCCAACATACACCTACAAAAACAACATAACACGTTTCTCAACACATTGCCAAATACGGGCCAACACAACAATGTCATAACACGTTTCTCAACAAACGACCAAATACAGCCAACATACCTACACCCACAAAAATATCATAACATGTTTCTCAACACATTGCCAAATACAGCCAACATACACCTACAAAAATGTCACGACACATTTCTCAACACATTGCCAAATACAGCCAACATACACCTACAAAAATGTCACGACACATTTCTCAACACATGGCAAAATTCAGCCGACACACCTGCAACAATGTCATAACACACCTACAATAATGTCATAACACACCTAAAACGTCATAACACATGGTTTTCCGCATTTTGAAATGGCTTCTAACATTTTACAACCGTTTCTTTAACGACCGATTTTCTAGAACTCAACACTTGAGCAAACTGTCCCCTGACTAGCGAGGTCACATGACCTGGTGTAGTCACTCACCTATCATGACGTGGACGGCAAGGCCAGTGACACGCTGTTCCCGCACCATGCTCAGCACCGGCTTCATTCCTGGAGCCTGCTTGTGGGTGTAGACGGAGAGGGCGGACACGTGAGTGACCGACCGGACGGCCGCCCCAGTCACAAGGGGTAGACCAAACACCCCACCCACGCTGATGAGCACCCCTACCAGCATCAGGTCGAGGTGGTAGCCCGACCCCTTCTTCAGCTTCCGTTCTGTCTTGTTTATGATCTTACTGCAAATGAAAATGGTTTATTCTAACACAGTGCAGTGTCTATGGGCCTGATCAGAACATTTCACAAATTAAATCAAATTTTACATGTACATGAGCAATCAAAACAAAAAAGTATTGTTACGTGGTGGTCACATGGCACATAATGTGCCGTCTTCCTGTGACCCCAAAACATACACTTATAAAGTACAGATACATATATACTTATACACATACAATCATGAAATCGCTGTTCTCAATATAATTTATTTGACAATATAATTTATTTGACAATGGACTGGAGGAATGTTTAAAAAGAAAATTTTATAATCTTGTAAATCCAAACAGTTTGCCTTTTTAAATAAACAATTTCACACATCGTTCTTCTCTGACAGACATCCGGGGTGGTTAAATAGTACCTGGACTTCTCTGGTAAGCTTCGTGCCATGTTATGATTATCACACAAAAACTGCTGTCACATATATCAGCAACTGTATTTCAGCTAAGTAATCATTGATATATTAAAATGAATTATAGCAAACATTCACACTTCACATCAGATTCTTATGAAACCGTCTGAATGGTCTAGCCAAATCTTTGGACATAATGAATGAAGATATTAGGCAATATGGTGGTATTAATAAATAATATAAAAGGTGCAATACTAAGGAAAAAATATTTGTTACGCTCTGCACTGCTGTTTTTATTTATCAGCTGAAATGTAGACAAACTTCCATCCTGAGGCGTTGAAGGTTTACCTACACAACACACTGGTCAACGTGTGGCAGGATGAACCAAGTCACAACTAAAAACTAACCTGGTGATCTGCATCTCCATGAAGACAATGATGAACAGGAGGAGGGCGGGTATACTGGCCCCAAAGATGGCCCACATTGGCAGCCTCTCTTTCATACCCAGCGGATGGATTACCCAGCCTCGCTTTTCTGATGCTGTTGGCTTGAGACCATTTGGAACGTCCAGTTTCTGTGCAGACCACACACAGTGGGGTTATTGTATTGTATTATATTGTTAGTAAACATGTAACACACTGTTTCAAACTACACAGTTGCCAAGTTCTCTCACACCAAATGCACAAGACTGTAGCTCTATATTAATGTGTGTATAATTTACTTAATGTTTAAGAGGACATGTGCTTTGAAATTTTGTTAAGCTAGAGAACTAAAACTTGGTGGGAATTATCTCGTTGGGTTAAAATACACATAACAAGTGGAATTTATATTTTTGGACATGTGTACCCTGGAAATGGGAGACATTTATTTGTTTGAACCCTTTTTTATGCACAAATTCAAAAACAATATGGATGGTGCTACAATAAATAACAGTATGTATTCAACTAAAAGTAGCACAATTATAGTTTGTCTGTATATATACTATCTGCTGTCTTTTAGCTTCTAAACAAATATCAACAGACAACAAGACTGTCTTCTCCATTAGAGTGAACATAACGTTATAATCATATATGTAGGACACAAAGAATAAATTTCTTATTCCTACCTCTGTGTATGTTTCTGCGATAGAGTAATCCACAGCCACCATGATAGCAATAGCGATGGGAACACCAAAGTCACCCAATGCTCTCCTAATCTAAAAATACAGACAACAAATGCAATCAATACATGTATCCATGGCTATAAATTACAGTTACATCTCCCTGCAACTCACTGATGTTTTCCTTATAGTTAGGAACAGATCAATGACTCACATTTGTGTACACTAATCCATATATTTAACTGATTTAGACACTGTTACACAGACAAAGCATACCGACATACACACATATATAATTTTAATCGTAATGTTGGTAAACATCAACATACCCCCATCTTTCTTCATTTCATCATCAAATTTACAATTATTTCTTCAGCACAATTTCAGCAGTCTTCAGATTTTTAGTCAGACTAACCAACACTGCCAACAACTGAAAGCTGCACAAATATCACGGAAGAGACAAATGGCCTGAAAAATAACTACATTTTATATGCAAGTGATTGTTAGAAACACTGGTAGACACTTACACTGCGCCCCAAGAACTTGCTGTTTCTGAACTTCTTCAAGTACTCGGCAATGAAGTAGGTGCCGAGGGTGAGGATGAGAGTGAGCAGGGCGGTGTTGGGCTGGCTGTGAACCTCAACGTCATACGGCGTAGACGTGACGTTGTACGTCACATTAGACAAGCCGTTGCTGCTGATGTTTGGCAGTGGGTAGAAGGCATTCAGCGGATGCTTCAGGAACACCTGAAAGGCCGAGAGGTGTCATTCTGTGATGACATCACTGGTGTGGCAAGCAAATATAGGAAGAACGGTTGCACAAATAACCAGTTGTTCTCCTAAGATGTTTCACTGATGGTTTATGTGAGACTATCCTTCTGTGCAGCCAGTCAGTCCACTACCTGTTACACATTTACCTTCTACCTGGCACATGTTACTTCCCCTGGCAATGACACCAGACAGACAGGAGCAACACCTCACACTGTCTCATCAAAAGAACAACAAGAGACAGAGGCATGTGTGTATGACTAGTGAGTGGGCTCAATAAACACAAGAGGAACAAATACGACAGAAACAGCAAGAACTGCTGCATCTATTCTTCAAGCATGGTGCACTAGATGGTGAACTGGTGCAATGGAGGGTGAACTGGTGCAATGGAGGGTGAACTGGTGCAATGGAGGGTGAACTGATACAATGGAGGGTGAATTGGTGCAATGGCGGGTGAACTGGTTCAATGGAGGGTGAACTAGTGCAATGGAGGGTGAATTGGTGCAATGGAGGTGGAACTGGTGCAATGGTGGGTGAACTGGTTCAATGGAGGGTGAACTGGTTCAATGGAGGGTGAACTGGTTCAATGGAGGGTGAATTGGTGCAATGGAGGGTGAATTGGTGCAATGGAGGGTGAATTGGTGCAATTGAGGGTGAACTGGTGCAATGGAGGGTGAACTGGTGCAATGGAGGGTGAACTGGTGCAATGGAGGGTGAACTGGTTCAATGGAGGGTGAATTGGTGCAATGGAGGGTGAACTGGTTCAATGGAGGGTGAACTGGTGCAATGGAGGATGAACTGGTTCAATGGAGGGTGAACTGGTTCAATGGAGGGTGAACTGGTTCTATGGAGGGTGAACTGGTTCAATGGAGGGTGAACTGGTGCAATGGAGGGTGAACTGGTTCAATGGAGGGTGAACTGGTTCAATGGAGGGTGAACTGGTTCAAGGGAGGGTGAACTGGTGCAATGGAGGGTGAACTGGTGCAATGGAGGTGGAACTGGTGCAATGGAGGATGAACTGGTGCAATGGAGGATGAACTTGTGCAATGGAGGTGGAACTGGTGCAATGGAGGATGAACTGGTGCAATGGAGGATGAACTGGTGCAATGGAGGATGAACTGGTGCAATGGAGGCTGAACTGGTGCAATGGAGGGTGAACTGGTGCAATGGAGGATGAACTGGTGCAATGGAGGATGAACTGGTGCAATGGAGGATGAACTGGTCCAATGGAGGATGAACTGGTGCAATGGAGGGTGAACTGGTGCAATGGAGGGTGAACTGGTGCAATGGAGGGTGAACTGGTGCAATGGAGGGTGAACTGGTGCAATGGAGGATGAACTGGTGCAATGGAGGATGAACTGGTCCAATGGAGGATGAACTGGTGCAATGGAGGGTGAACTGGTGCAATGGAGGGTGAACTGGTGCAATGGAGGGTAAACAAACTTACCCTGGATTCAAAACAGCACCAGGAATTTTCTAACTGGGAATCTCTCAAGAGAGAGTCTGACATTCTAACCGCTACACAAGACATAGTATGAACAGCTGACAATTGTGGAGGATCCGTTACCTTGACGAGCTTGTAGAAGACCTCGTAGATGAAGATGAGAGCGATGAGGGCGGAGAAGATCTCCTCGGTGAAGCGGGTGAAGTACTGTACCAGGAAGCTGCCCTCGAACATGACCACGAACACGGTGAAGATGCCGACCCACAGGTTGATCCACAGTCGCATCGGCATGTACTCCAGCCCCACCTGGCCACAGATCTGACACAAGATATAGGAGGGTTAGTAAATCTAAATGTTTAGTTTTTCATATCCAAATTGAGATGTTTGTTTTTCACGTCGACTTCCTCAGTACTAATGACAAATGACAACGTCGTACATGGGTGGTAGCTCATACATGGGTGGTAGCTCATACATGGGTGGTAGCTCATACATGGGTGGTAGCTCGTACATGGGTGGTAGCTCGTACATGGGTGGTAGCTCGTACATGGGTGGTAGCTCGTACATGGGTGGTAGCTCGTACATGGGTGGTAGCTCGTACATGGGTGGTAGCTCGTACATGGGTGGTAGCTCGTACATGGGTGGTAGCTCGTACATGGGTGGTAGCTCGTACATGGGTGGTAGCTCGTACATGGGTGGTAGCTCGTACATGGGTGGTAGCTCGTACATGGGTGGTAGCTCGTACATGGGTGGTAGCTCGTACATGGGTGGTAGCTCGTACATGGGTGGTAGCTCGTACATGGGTGGTAGCTCGTACATGGGTGGTAGCTCGTACATGGGTGGTAGCTCGTACATGGGTGGTAGCTCGTACATGGGTGGTAGCTCGTACATGGGTGGTAGCTCGTACATGGGTGGTAGCTCGTACATGGGTGGTAGCTCGTACATGGGTGGTAGCTCGTACATGGGTGGTAGCTCGTACATGGGTGGTAGCTCGTACATGGGTGGTAGCTCGTACATGGGTGGTAGCTCGTACATGGGTGGTAGCTCGTACATGGGTGGTAGCTCGTACATGGGTGGTAGCTCGTACATGGGTGGTAGCTCGTACATGGGTGGTAGCTCGTACATGGGTGGTAGCTCGTACATGGGTGGTAGCTCGTACATGGGTGGTTGCTCGTACATGGGTGGTAGCTCGTACATGGGTGGTAGCTCATACATGGGTGGTAGCTCATACATGGGTGGTAGCTCATACATGGGTGGTAGCTCATACATGGGTGGTAGCTCATACATGGGTGGTAGCTCATACATGGGTGGTAGCTCATACATGGGTGGTAGCTCATACATGGGTGGTAGCTCATACATGGGTGGTAGCTCATACATGGGTGGTAGCTCATACATGGGTGGTAGCTCATACATGGGTGGTAGCTCGTAATTGTCCTCATCTCTGTCCTTTGGTATGTTGGTCTTCCTAATGTGATGGCTTCCTTTATTTGTGGGTTCTTCTGTTTGGTTCTTTATTTAAAAAATTCACTCCCTGCCAGGCTTCTAGTCTATGATGTGGTTTCACTCGTTCATGGTCTGTTAGGGTGGATTTGTGATATTCGACATAAATTTGTTTCCACTCCTTGTGCATTTCTCAATGTTTGCGTTGTCTACGTCCTTTCTGAGCTCCACATGTACATCTGTACAATGACGTCATTCATCATTAGTACTGAGGGAGTCAACATGTGACGTCCAATGAGACTCTAACGTAAAAGAAACATCTTGATTTGGATATGAAATATTTAAATTTGATTTGGAAAAGAACTATCCTGAAAAATGTTCAGTAACCTCATCTACAAGTGGGTCTGTCCCAGGCAGGAGGCTTGACCATTGTAACTAACTAGTAAATTCACTGATACCACCACTAGCCATAGTTCAATAGCTACACAGGCATCCAGTCTCATGTCAAAGCAAATTTAAACGATACACTCTTGTAGTCTATCTACAGAACAGACACTATTTGATTAGTTTCCTGTGTCTGTTGATCAACCCCAGATATCGCAGACCTTGACTCTCACAAACATCTACTATCCTTAACACTAAGCCAGCACACATATAATGTGGCAGCACTGAAAATTTGGAACAACTTTCCCATAACCTTAAACAATCTGACAAGGTAGCCATATTCTGCAACATTTAGATTTGTTATTCCAAACTGCATTTCCATCCTAAATGTTGGTTCCATTGGTGACTTTTATGGGTCCTTCAACACGATTTTCTTAGCGATTCTGACTGGCATTGCTCTTAAATAAGGATTTAAGGGTTCCGTGTATGTTGCATGAAATATTTGTAATATTTTCCAATCGTACACATGCTGCTAGCTGACTTACCACATAGAGGCTTTCTTCAAAGAGCAGCAGGGGCCCAGTGGCCCCCACAATGGTGAGGGGCTGGGCAGCCAGGAGGGAGAACATGACACCCCCCACAGACGTCATCACCAACATCTCACACACACCCAGCCACTTGTCTGTCTTGTCACCTGTCACAAAACACACACTGTCACCTGTCATACAATACACACTGTCACCTGTCACACAATACACACTGTCACCTGTCATACAATACACACTGTCACCTGTCACACAATATACACTGCCACCTGTCACAAAACACACACTGTCACATGTCATACAATACACACTGTCACCTGTCACACAATACACATTGCCACCTGTCACAAATCACACACTGTCACCTGTCACACAATATACACTGCCACCTTTCACACAATACACACTGTCACCTGTCACACAATACACACTGTCACCTGTCACACAGTACACACTGTCACCTGTCACACAGTACACACTGTCACCTGTCACACAGTACACACTGTCACCTGTCATAAAACACACACCATATCATATTACTGTAATGATGTATTTAGACAGTGTGTTTTGGAAACCTGTTATTTTTGTGTCTGAACACAAGCAATACAAAGTGACTATATGTTTTCGGTTAACAAAAATAATTAATTTTCTGCACTATATGTTTTTGGAGAGATGAGAATTTTATTATGTTTATGTGCCTGAATAAATACGGTCACGGTTCAAATGTACTTCAAACTGTCCCAGGTTGCCATGATGTGGTACACGCAAAATACATGTAGTAACAAATGTTTATTTACAGAAACCATGATTATGCATTCACAGCTCAAAGAGCAGGCCTCCGAGTGTGACTGTGGGTGAGAGACAAGTGAAGTAGATGAAGAAGAAAGTGTACTCACTGAGCAGGCCTTTAAATGTGACAGTGGGTGAGAGACAAGTGAAGTAGATGAAGAAGAAAGTGTACTCACTGAGCAGGCCTTTAAATGTGACAGTGGGTGAGAGACAAGTGAAGTAGATGAAGAAGAAAGTGTACTCACTGAGCAGGCCTTTAAATGTGACAGTGGGTGAGAGACAAGTGAAGTAGATGAAGAAGAAAGTGTACTCACTGAGCAGGCCTCTAAATGTGACAGTGGGTGAGAGACAAGTGAAGTAGATGAAGAAGAAAGTGTACTCACTGAGCAGGCCTTTAAATGTGACAGTGGGTGAGAGACAAGTGAAGTAGATGAAGAAGAAAGTGTACTCACTGAGCAGGCCTTTAAATGTGACAGTGGGTGAGAGACAAGTGAAGTAGATGAAGAAGAAAGTGTACTCACTGAGCAGGCCTCTAAATGTGACAGTGGGTGAGAGACAAGTGAAGTAGATGAAGAAGAAAGTGTACTCACTGAGCAGGCCTTTAAATGTGACAGTGGGTGAGAGACAAGTGAAGTAGATGAAGAAGAAAGTGTACTCACTGAGCAGGCCTCTAAATGTGACAGTGGGTGAGAGACAAGTGAAGTAGATGAAGAAGAAAGTGTACTCACTGAGCAGGCCTTTAAATGTGACAGTGGGTGAGAGACAAGTGAAGTAGATGAAGAAGAAAGTGTACTCACTGAGCAGGCCTCTAAATGTGACAGTGGGTGAGAGACAAGTGAAGTAGATGAAGAAGAAAGTGTACTCACTGAGCAGGCCTTTAAATGTGACAGTGGGTGAGAGACAAGTGAAGTAGATGAAGAAGAAAGTGTACTCACTGAGCAGGCCTCTAAATGTGACAGTGGGTGAGAGACAAGTGAAGTAGATGAAGAAGAAAGTGTACTCACTGAGCAGGCCTTTAAATGTGACAGTGGGTGAGAGACAAGTGAAGTAGATGAAGAAGAAAGTGTACTCACTGAGCAGGCCTCTAAATGTGACAGTGGGTGAGAGACAAGTGAAGTAGATGAAGAAGAAAGTGTACTCACTGAGCAGGCCTTTAAATGTGACAGTGGGTGAGAGACAAGTGAAGTAGATGAAGAAGAAAGTGTACTCACTGAGCAGGCCTTTAAATGTGACAGTGGGTGAGAGACAAGTGAAGTAGATGAAGAAGAAAGTGTACTCACTGAGCAGGCCTCTAAATGTGACAGTGGGTGAGAGACAAGTGAAGTAGATGAAGAAGAAAGTGTACTCACTGAGCAGGCTTCTAAATGTGACAGTGGGTGAGAGACAAGTGAAGTAGATGAAGAAGAAAGTGTACTCACTGAGCAGGCTTCTAAATGTGACAGTGGGTGAGAGACAAGTGAAGTAGATGAAGAAGAAAGTGTACTCACTGAGCAGGCTTCTAAATGTGACAGTGGGTGAGAGACAAGTGAAGTAGATGAAGAAGAAAGTGTACTCACTGAGCAGGCCTTTAAATGTGACAGTGGGTGAGAGACAAGTGAAGTAGATGAAGAAGAAAGTGTACTCACTGAGCAGGCCTCTAAATGTGACAGTGGGTGAGAGACAAGTGAAGTAGATGAAGAAGAAAGTGTACTCACTGAGCAGGCCTTTAAATGTGACAGTGGGTGAGAGACAAGTGAAGTAGATGAAGAAGAAAGTGTACTCACTGAGCAGGCCTTTAAATGTGACAGTGGGTGAGAGACAAGTGAAGTAGATGAAGAAGAAAGTGTACTCACTGAGCAGGCTTCTAAATGTGACAGTGGGTGAGAGACAAGTGAAGTAGATGAAGAAGAAAGTGTACTCACTGAGCAGGCTTCTAAATGTGACAGTGGGTGAGAGACAAGTGAAGTAGATGAAGAAGAAAGTGTACTCACTGAGCAGGCTTCTAAATGTGACAGTGGGTGAGAGACAAGTGAAGTAGATGAAGAAGAAAGTGTACTCACTGAGCAGGCTTCTAAATGTGACAGTGGGTGAGAGACAAGTGAAGTAGATGAAGAAGAAAGTGTACTCACTGAGCAGGCTTCTAAATGTGACAGTGGGTGAGAGACAAGTGACGTAGATGAAGAAGAAAGTGTACTCACTGAGCAGGCTTCTAAATGTGACAGTGGGTGAGAGACAAGTGACGTAGATGAAGAAGAAAGTGTACTCACTGAGCAGGCTTCTAAATGTGACAGTGGGTGAGAGACAAGTGACGTAGATGAAGAAGAAAGTGTACTCACTGAGCAGGCTTCTAAATGTGACAGTGGGTGAGAGACAAGTGACGTAGATGAAGAAGAAAGTGTACTCACTGAGCAGGCTTCTAAATGTGACAGTGGGTGAGAGACAAGTGACGTAGATGAAGAAGAAAGTGTACTCACTGAGCAGGCTTCTAAATGTGACAGTGGGTGAGAGACAAGTGACGTAGATGAAGAAGAAAGTGTACTCACTGAGCAGGCTTCTAAATGTGACAGTGGGTGAGAGACAAGTGAAGTAGATGAAGAAGAAAGTGTACTCACTGAGCAGGCCTCTAAATGTGACAGTGGGTGAGAGACAAGTGAAGTAGATGAAGAAGAAAGTGTACTCACTGAGCAGGCCTCTAAATGTGACAGTGGGTGAGAGACAAGTGAAGTAGATGAAGAAGAAAGTGTACTCACTGAGCAGGCCTCTAAATGTGACAGTGGGTGAGAGACAAGTGAAGTAGATGAAGAAGAAAGTGTACTCACTGAGCAGGCCTCTAAATGTGACAGTGGGTGAGAGACAAGTGAAGTAGATGAAGAAGAAAGTGTACTCACTGAGCAGGCCTCTAAATGTGACAGTGGGTGAGAGACAAGTGAAGTAGATGAAGAAGAAAGTGTACTCACTGAGCAGGCCTCTAAATGTGACAGTGGGTGAGAGACAAGTGAAGTAGATGAAGAAGAAAGTGTACTCACTGAGCAGGCCTTTAAATGTGACAGTGGGTGAGAGACAAGTGAAGTAGATGAAGAAGAAAGTGTACTCACTGAGCAGGCTTCTAAATGTGACAGTGGGTGAGAGACAAGTGAAGTAGATGAAGAAGAAAGTGTACTCACTGAGCAGGCCTTTAAATGTGACAGTGGGTGAGAGACAAGTGAAGTAGATGAAGAAGAAAGTGTACTCACTGAGCAGGCCTCTAAATGTGACAGTGGGTGAGAGACAAGTGAAGTAGATGAAGAAGAAAGTGTACTCACTGAGCAGGCCTCTAAATGTGACAGTGGGTGAGAGACAAGTGAAGTAGATGAAGAAGAAAGTGTACTCACTGAGCAGGCTTCTAAATGTGACAGTGGGTGAGAGACAAGTGAAGTAGATGAAGAAGAAAGTGTACTCACTGAGCAGGCTTCTAAATGTGACAGTGGGTGAGAGACAAGTGAAGTAGATGAAGAAGAAAGTGTACTCACTGAGCAGGCCTTTAAATGTGACAGTGGGTGAGAGACAAGTGAAGTAGATGAAGAAGAAAGTGTACTCACTGAGCAGGCCTCTAAATGTGACAGTGGGTGAGAGACAAGTGAAGTAGATGAAGAAGAAAGTGTACTCACTGAGCAGGCCTTTAAATGTGACAGTGGGTGAGAGACAAGTGAAGTAGATGAAGAAGAAAGTGTACTCACTGAGCAGGCTTCTAAATGTGACAGTGGGTGAGAGACAAGTGAAGTAGATGAAGAAGAAAGTGTACTCACTGAGCAGGCCTTTAAATGTGACAGTGGGTGAGAGACAAGTGAAGTAGATGAAGAAGAAAGTGTACTCACTGAGCAGGCCTCTAAATGTGACAGTGGGTGAGAGACAAGTGAAGTAGATGAAGAAGAAAGTGTACTCACTGAGCAGGCCTCTAAATGTGACAGTGGGTGAGAGACAAGTGAAGTAGATGAAGAAGAAAGTGTACTCACTGAGCAGGCTTCTAAATGTGACAGTGGGTGAGAGACAAGTGAAGTAGATGAAGAAGAAAGTGTACTCACTGAGCAGGCTTCTAAATGTGACAGTGGGTGAGAGACAAGTGAAGTAGATGAAGAAGAAAGTGTACTCACTGAGCAGGCCTTTAAATGTGACAGTGGGTGAGAGACAAGTGAAGTAGATGAAGAAGAAAGTGTACTCACTGAGCAGGCCTCTAAATGTGACAGTGGGTGAGAGACAAGTGAAGTAGATGAAGAAGAAAGTGTACTCACTGAGCAGGCCTTTAAATGTGACAGTGGGTGAGAGACAAGTGAAGTAGATGAAGAAGAAAGTGTACTCACTGAGCAGGCTTCTAAATGTGACAGTGGGTGAGAGACAAGTGAAGTAGATGAAGAAGAAAGTGTACTCACTGAGCAGGCCTTTAAATGTGACAGTGGGTGAGAGACAAGTGAAGTAGATGAAGAAGAAAGTGTACTCACTGAGCAGGCCTCTAAATGTGACAGTGGGTGAGAGACAAGTGAAGTAGATGAAGAAGAAAGTGTACTCACTGAGCAGGCCTCTAAATGTGACAGTGGGTGAGAGACAAGTGAAGTAGATGAAGAAGAAAGTGTACTCACTGAGCAGGCTTCTAAATGTGACAGTGGGTGAGAGACAAGTGAAGTAGATGAAGAAGAAAGTGTACTCACTGAGCAGGCTTCTAAATGTGACAGTGGGTGAGAGACAAGTGAAGTAGATGAAGAAGAAAGTGTACTCACTGAGCAGGCCTTTAAATGTGACAGTGGGTGAGAGACAAGTGAAGTAGATGAAGAAGAAAGTGTACTCACTGAGCAGGCCTCTAAATGTGACAGTGGGTGAGAGACAAGTGAAGTAGATGAAGAAGAAAGTGTACTCACTGAGCAGGCCTTTAAATGTGACAGTGGGTGAGAGACAAGTGAAGTAGATGAAGAAGAAAGTGTACTCACTGAGCAGGCTTCTAAATGTGACAGTGGGTGAGAGACAAGTGAAGTAGATGAAGAAGAAAGTGTACTCACTGAGCAGGCCTTTAAATGTGACAGTGGGTGAGAGACAAGTGAAGTAGATGAAGAAGAAAGTGTACTCACTGAGCAGGCCTCTAAATGTGACAGTGGGTGAGAGACAAGTGAAGTAGATGAAGAAGAAAGTGTACTCACTGAGCAGGCCTCTAAATGTGACAGTGGGTGAGAGACAAGTGAAGTAGATGAAGAAGAAAGTGTACTCACTGAGCAGGCTTCTAAATGTGACAGTGGGTGAGAGACAAGTGAAGTAGATGAAGAAGAAAGTGTACTCACTGAGCAGGCTTCTAAATGTGACAGTGGGTGAGAGACAAGTGAAGTAGATGAAGAAGAAAGTGTACTCACTGAGCAGGCCTTTAAATGTGACAGTGGGTGAGAGACAAGTGAAGTAGATGAAGAAGAAAGTGTACTCACTGAGCAGGCCTCTAAATGTGACAGTGGGTGAGAGACAAGTGAAGTAGATGAAGAAGAAAGTGTACTCACTGAGCAGGCCTCTAAATGTGAGAGTGGGTGAGAGACAAGTGAAGTAGATGAAGAAGAAAGTGTACTCACTGAGCAGGCTTCTAAATGTGACAGTGGGTGAGAGACAAGTGAAGTAGATGAAGAAGAAAGTGTACTCACTGAGCAGGCTTCTAAATGTGACAGTGGGTGAGAGACAAGTGAAGTAGATGAAGAAGAAAGTGTACTCACTGAGCAGGCCTTTAAATGTGACAGTGGGTGAGAGACAAGTGAAGTAGATGAAGAAGAAAGTGTACTCACTGAGCAGGCCTCTAAATGTGACAGTGGGTGAGAGACAAGTGAAGTAGATGAAGAAGAAAGTGTACTCACTGAGCAGGCTTCTAAATGTGACAGTGGGTGAGAGACAAGTGAAGTAGATGAAGAAGAAAGTGTACTCACTGAGCAGGCTTCTAAATGTGACAGTGGGTGAGAGACAAGTGAAGTAGATGAAGAAGAAAGTGTACTCACTGAGCAGGCCTCTAAATGTGACAGTGGGTGAGAGACAAGTGAAGTAGATGAAGAAGAAAGTGTACTCACTGAGCAGGCCTTTAAATGTGACAGTGGGTGAGAGACAAGTGAAGTAGATGAAGAAGAAAGTGTACTCACTGAGCAGGCCTTTAAATGTGACAGTGGGTGAGAGACAAGTGAAGTAGATGAAGAAGAAAGTATACTCACTGAGCAGGCCTCCGAATGTGACGGCAGGCGAGAGGCAAGCGAAGTAGATGAAGAAGAAAGTAGCGAAGCAGTGGAAGTTGAGGCCGTCCTTGATGTCACTCAGGTACTGTGGGTAGCGTCGCTTCACGTCTTTCACCATGCCCCCAAACAGCCGGCCGGTCCGTGCCAGGGGCTCCAAGTCAGTTAGTGATGGACTTCCATGCAGAGTCGCTGTGGCAACAAACACATGTACTCATGTAAACTGTACTGGTTTATCCTCATCTTACCATAGCTGGTGCGTAGTAATAACAGCGGTGGTTGCGCGGTAGAGTGCCGGACTGTCTATCGAGGGGACGATAGTTCAATCTCACCTACCGCCGTTTCGAAACTTAGGCAATTTCGTTTACCTCACATTTCCTATGTCTTTCGGAAGAGACACTAAAAGCCGGTGGTCCTTTCTATCTGGTGTCTATGCCAGGGGAAGTAAAAGATCCCACACCGGGGGTAAATTTTTAACCTGTAGTGGACTCACTAATTCTAGAGAAGGACAACTCTAAAAACCAAGCTCGACAATACTCTAGTCACAAACATGTGGCTAACATAGAGTGATGAGCTAACTATAAGAAGAAGAAGAATATGTGTATGTCCTGTTATAAGCTCTCTCACATGAAGTGAAGGTATGATATATTTCTTTAATAATTTTCCTGTGGAGAAATATCTTACGGCCACCGTAAAATATATGTACTATTGTGTAGGCAACTTGAGTATTTTCTTGATAATGTTTTTATTATATGGCGTTGTTCTCCACATCTTCAGAGCTAACATCATTGCAAAGAATGACTACTGAGTCGCCACCTAGTGACAGACAAAGAGATCACTTCACGAGAAAATTCGTAAAAACACAAACATTGTTATTGCATGATTAAACTGAAGCGATAACATGCCAGTGACCCCTTCAATTGACCTCTGACCTGACCCACTCACCAAGGGATAACCTTCGGGTTTTCTTCCTTCGCAGTGTCTCTTTTGCCATGAGCAGGATCGGCAGCAGCGTTTTCTTATCCCACTCACAAGGTGGCAGCACGATAGCGTTATCGAGGAACCGGTTTATTGCGTCGAGCAAATCTTGTCGGTCCTCTGCTTTGTATGAATCGTCGAGAAAATACTGGAAGAAATCAGTGAGCGGGTGTAAGATTAATGAGTAAGAGTCATTGTGGATAAACAAGTATAGAACCGGTCCACTCTGGTGGGCCGGTGCGAGAAAAAAAAACAGTGGACAAAACCCCAACGGACAAAACCCCAGCAGACAAAACCCCAGCGGACAAAACCCCAGCGGACAAAACCCCAACGGACAAAACCCCAACGGACAAAACCCCAACGGACAAAACCCCAGCGGACAAAACCCCAACGGACAAAACCCCAACGGACAAAACCCCAGCGGACAAAACCCCAACGGACAAAACCCCAGCGGACGAAACCCCAACGGACGAAACCCCAACGGACGAAACCCCAGCGGACGAAACCCCAACGGACGAAACCCCAACGGACGAAACCCCAGCGGACGAAACCCCAGCGGACAAAACCCCAACGGACAAAACCCCAACGGACAAAACCCCAGCGGACGAAACCCCAACGGACGAAACCCCAACGGACGAAACCCCAGCGGACGAAACCCCAACGGACAAAACCCCAGCGGACAAAACCCCAGCGGACAAAACCCCAACGGACAAAACCCCAACGGACAAAACCCCAGCGGACGAAACCCCAACGGACGAAACCCCAACGGACGAAACCCCAGCGGACGAAACCCCAACGGACAAAACCCCAGCGGACAAAACCCCAGCGGACAAAACCCCAACGGACAAAACCCCAACGGACAAAACCCCAGCGGACAAAACACCAGCGGACAAAACACCAGCGGACAAAACCCCAGCGGACAAAACCCCAACGGACAAAACCCCAACGGACAAAACACCAATGGACGAAACCCCAACGGACAAAACCCCAGCAGACAAAACCCCAACGGACAAAACCCCAACGGATAAAACCCCAACGGACAAAACCCCAGCGAACAAAACACCAGCGGACAAAACACCAGCAGACAAAACCCCAGCAGACAAAACCCCAACGGACAAAACCCCAACGGACAAAACACCAGTGGACAAAACTCTAGCGAGCAAATTCCCAGCGGACAAAACCCCAATGGACAAAACCCCAACTGGACAAAACCCCAACGGACAAAATCCCAACTGAAAAAACCCTAGCGGACAAATTCCCAGCGGACAAAACCCCAATGGACAAAACCCCAACTGGACAAAACCACAACGGACAAAATCCCAAAGGACAAAATCCCAACGGACAAAACCCCAATGGAAAAAATCCCAACCGGACAAAATCCCAACGGACAAAACCCCAACGGACAAAATCCCAACCGGACAAAATCCCAACGGACAAAATACAAAACGGACAAAACCCCAACAGACAAAATACAAAACGGACAAAACCCCAACCACTGATTTCAGATGTGGGTGTCCAGACTTTCTTGCTGTATACATGCATGCATGTTTCGGATTTTGTCCATTGGGGTTTTGTCCTGCACTCGGTGGACCACACATATGCAGGTGTACTCACGGGGTTGGACATGAGGGTGGAGATGGAGCGGCCGACCTCGTGACAGTCGACGGTGGTGTTGGTGGGCCCCATCACCAGGAAGAGGAAGCGCACGGGAAGGGGAACCTCCAGGATCTCGGAGAGACACTGCCCCTCGCACAGCCGCACGAATGCCATCACCGGCTTGCTCAGGAAGTCAACGTTGCCGGCCAGCACCATGCAAGCCTCTGCATTCGGGGGGATTTTGCGCAGGATCGCTGCTTCCGGTCGCGACTGGTGGCCAGGCAGCACACCAGGTGGCAGCACGTATAGTTTGTTTTTCTCCTACAACAAAACGTTCATCGTTCTGAAACCAGCGGGAAAATGTTTTGTGTGGATTTTCTATTTGAGTTGAGATGGGTTTTTTATGATGAATTTAACAGTAGAGGTACAATTTAATTTTGGCTAATTTACTATATATGCCAGGGAACATGTATGGTGAATTCAAAATATATATAGAAATGTTCTGGAAATGAACTTGTACCTGCTTAAATTCCCAATTTACTAAATAAAAATGCTTAGCTAAACATTATGGTAAGGGACACTAACCTATATTTAGGTTTTCACAATATAATGGGCCAATACTGACATACCTGATTTAAAAGCATTAAAGATTCAACATCGTTATTTTCTATTTAAAACTAAGAATTAAACAGAAATGTTAATTTCGCTACACATTAACATGTCATTATTAACACCAGTAATAACTGATAAAACACATTACAAACAGCACATAAAATTGTAAAAACAGTCATCACATGACGCTCTGCTGTAAGCTGTTTACTAAAAACTGGCATTTCAGATTAAACTGGCAATGACAATAAATTATTTCTTGAAGACTTTTTTCAAGTACTGCAATTCTGACTAGCCACTTAACAGTTAGGTACATATTCAGATGGAAAGAGAGACGAAAAACTATGCGAAAGGCTCACACAAATTTCTCTTAAGTTTCCCTTTGAGTAAAATCCGTGATAACATGTACAGAACTATCCAGTATTCTGTGTGACAGAAGTGAGTAGTTGCAGTATTTGTACCTTCTCCACGTCATCGATTTGGACGTTTGTCTGTGGCCCCTCCTGGCCCATGTCCACGGTGTCTGGGAACTTCTTTCTGTGGGACATATTTGGCACAGTGTTTAGTTCCTCCAACTAAACACAGCTGTACGTATACATTATATATATATATATATATATATATATATATATATATATATATATATATATATGCATACACCCATACATCCATATACACATACACACATACACCAATACACCCATACACCAATGCACCCATACACGCGCCCACGCACACGCACACATATACTGAACTATGATGTTGTAGCACGAAAGCGGATAGACTGTTTTTTTTACTTTCATAAATCTGAAAGTAATTCTGAACATTTTTAACTGAAGAAACTGTCTAGAATTACACTTTACTAAAAACAACGGTGCTTGATATTTACTTATGCTACACTATAACAAGTTTACAATAACACCACATAAATAAAAACTATTAATTTAATAAAATGGATTCTCCCAATTCTCTCAGTTTCAACATACAATTATTTCCATTCATAAACAAACGCAAAATGGCATCAGGTTAAGTTGCTGCCTTGCCGTTTTTTATGAACACCAACTACATATGCCGTTGATCTGACAAGTTTCCGAGGCCACTGGTAGATAACACTACACAGCCCTGCCATACACATACAAGAATAACTATAGTAATAGTTCAACAAAACTCAGTAAAATTATAAAACATCACAACTATGACAAGTTAGGGGGCAAAACTGTGATACAGTTAGCGAGCCACTGCAGTGACATCATTAACTAGAGAGTGCATTCAACATACCCGTCATGGTCCTGCGTGTTATCAGCATTCCTTGCCATCTTGTCCAGGCCGTACAGGTTGAAGTAGGTCTTGTTGCGGGGGATTGGGATGTTCTTCTCACCCACGTGTCTGCAACCAACAGCTACATGTCAAACCACTCTTGCTTCAGGCAGGCAGTGTCCAGAGACAGGCAGTCTATCTAGATAAGCAGTCTCTCGAGACAGGTAGATAGACAGACATGCAGATGGAGAGAAAGAGGGAGAAACAGATAGGACAGAGAGAGACATGGTCTCCATAGATCTTCTTCTTATTATTGTAGCTCAGCACTCTGTAGAAGCCATGTATATATACGTGGCTAGAGTATTGTTGAGCTTAGTCTCAGGTTAATTTCATGTAAATAAAGCTAAAGATAATGTCAGAGAACCCATGATTAAAAGTCTCTTCATTACAGATATAGTTATATTAGATTAATTCCAATTATAACTGTTCTGTTTGATACTTACGCTGTGTGACATTCTGTCCCCGTTAGCGCTAAGTCTGCAGGAACTAGTTTCAATTTGCCATCGTCTAAAACCTACCATTCTATTACTGCTTAACCTCTCCAGCTCCTTAGCAATTCCATCCATCAGGCAACAAGTTTTTATAATAACAACAATTAACCCTGTGCTCAAATTTTCCCACAATTTTTTGCACTAAACAATAAAAAAAAATTATTATGTTCACACGAAAATGGTCACTCCTGATGTACCAGCTGGCAGAGTACAGTCACTGTCACAGTCCAATGACAGCAGGTAACTAGAGTGACAGAGAGTGACATCTTACTGATGGCGTGAGAGCAGTGCGTGTAACATGTCGTCCCGGTGCCGAGGGTCAAGCTGGTCAGTTATGATGAGCTGGTCGATGATGCGCTGCGTGATCTCCGTCATGCACGTCGCCTCCAGGTCCAGCAGTAATGCTCCTGTCAAACACACACGATAATAATCATTCCAGAAAGAGACGGGCTTCACATCCCCTTTTTATCAATATCTCAGGTCTCAGGTGGTTTCCTCCAAACAGTCCAAACTTGGGCTAACGCAGGAGTATACTTTTCATATAATTACATGTACAATTATACACATTGCTTACACATCTGTACATTGTGTGTGTGGTGTGGTGTGGTGTGTGTGTGTGTGTGTGTGTGTGTGTGTGTGTGTGTGTGTGTGTGTGTGTGTGTGTGTGTGTGTGTGTGTGTGTGTGCATGCGCTTTTTTGTGTGTAAGTGCATGTGTGTATGCATTAGTGCTCGTTTGATACCAGATTTTTTCAATACCTATCGATACCAAATTGTTCCGATACTCGATACTTACATTGTAAGTCTAATATTCATATAGAGTACAGTTCCCAGTAGAAGCACATTATGCAACAGAGCCACACACATTTTTTTCTTAGGTTCAGAATTAGTGGCATTATTCTTCAAAAATAAAAAAATTGTTTTCAAATTCAAATGAATGGCACAGTTTAGTGATTTCCACAAGTTTTCCTAAACGTACCGACATTATTCCAACAGCCAACAGGTTCCACAATACTATCCGGGGTTTCCAGGGCCAGTTTTTGCCGTGAAACCTATAAAAATGGAGTGCCATGGAGTGCCATGGAGTGCCATGGCGTGCCATGGAGTGCCAGTGGCACTGATGTTGGGACATCACAGATATCAAATAGATTGACAAATATTGACAGTATCGAATGGATCGATGGTATTGATGGTATTGAAAGATTGACGACAACTAAAGAGATCGATGACACTGAAGTTTGATATATGTCGAATATTGTGATACCACAAAGTAGCAGTATTGAACTTGCAAAATCAAAACTATTTATGGAGTTTTACAATATATATATATATAAAGCACGGTCCAAAACGTAATTGTTAAATAAAAATAGACACAAAAATACATGTACTACTAATATTAAAGCATGCACAGTACTATTAAAAAAATTATTTTCTAATAAACACATCAGAATAGTACCGAATAGATAAATTATGAAATAAATAGGAAATTGATAAATTTATAAAACAAAATATTCAAACGGAGGTGATAACGAGGGCATAAGAGATGGAAGGTCGCACCCTGCTCAATACACCTGCGCAACTCAAGGAGACTGTGGAAGGAGAGGGAGGCGACGTGGGGCTTGCCCCACCGCTCCGCACCCTCATCCAAGTCCTCCTCAAACTTGATCCAGCGAGCCTTCTCCCGCCACTCCCAGCCAATCGTGTCGTCCCACACCAGCTCGTCCAGCTCCACGAACATCTGCAGCCACAACACAGACAGTAGTCACGTGTGCCACGAACATCTGCAGCCGCAACACACACAGTAGTCACGAACATCTGCCACCGTAACACAAACAGTAGTCACGTGTGCCACGAACATCTGCAGCCGCAACACACACAGTAGTCACGAACATCTGCAGCTGCAACACAAACAGTAGTCACATGTGCCACGAACATCTGCAGCCGCAACACACACAGTAGTCACGTGTGCCACGTACATCTGCAGCGGCAACACAAACAGTAGTCACGTGTGCCACGAACATCTGCAGCCGCAACACACACAGTAGTCACGTGTGCCACGAACATCTGCAGCCGCAACACAAACAGTAGTCACGTGTGCCACAAACATCTGCAGCGGCAACACAAACAGTAGTCACGTGTGCCACGAACATCTGCAGCCGCAACACAAACAGTAGTCACGTGTGCCACGAACATCTGCAGCCGCAACACAAACAGTAGTCACGTGTGCCACGAACATCTGCAGCCGCAACACAAACAGTAGTCACGTGTGCCACGAACATCTGCAGCCGCAACACAAACAGTAGTCACGTGTGCCACGAACATCTGCAGCCGCAACACAAACAGTAGTCACGTGTGCCACGAACATCTGCAGCCGCAACACAAACAGTAGTCACGTGTGCCACGAACATCTGCAGCCGCAACACACACAGTAGTCACGTGTGCCACGAACATCTGTAGCCGCAACACAAACAGTAGTCACGTGTGCCACGAACATCTGCAGCCGCAACACAAACAGTAGTCACGTGTGCCACGAACATCTGCAGCCGCAACACAAACAGTAGTCACGTGTGCCACGAACATCTGCAGCCGCAACACACACAGTAGTCACGTGTGCCACGTACATCTGCAGCGGCAACACAAACAGTAGTCACGTGTGCCACGAACATCTGCAGCCGCAACACACACAGTAGTCACGTGTGCCACGAACATCTGCAGCCGCAACACAAACAGTAGTCACGTGTGCCACGAACATCTGCAGCCGCAACACAAACAGTAGTCACGTGTGCCACAAACATCTGCAGCGGCAACACAAACAGTAGTCACGTGTGCCACGAACATCTGCAGCCGCAACACACACAGTAGTCACGTGTGCCACGAACATCTGCAGCCGCAACACAAACAGTAGTCACGTGTGCCACGAACATCTGCAGCCGCAACACACACAGTAGTCACGTGTGCCACGAACATCTGCAGCCGCAACACACACAGTAGTCACGTGTGCCACGAACATCTGCAGCCGCAACACAAACAGTAGTCACGTGTGCCACGAACATCTGCAGCGGCAACACAAACAGAAGTCACGTGTGCCACAAACATCTGCAGCGGCAACACAAACAGTAGTCACGTGTGCCACGAACATCTGCAGCCGCAACACAAACAGTAGTCACGTGTGCCACGAACATCTGCAGCCGCAACACAAACAGTAGTCACGTGTGCCACGAACAGCTGCAGCGGCAACACAAACAGTAGTCACGAACATCTGCAGCCGCAACACAAACAGTAGTCACGAACATCTGCAGCCGCAACACAAACAGTAGTCACGAACATCTGCAGCCGCAACACAAACAGTAGTCACGAACATCTGCAGCCGCAACACAAACAGTAGTCACGAACATCTGCAGCCGCAACACAAACAGTAGTCACGAACATCTGCAGCCGCAACACAAACAGTAGAACATCTGCAGCCGCAACACAAACAGTAGTCACGAACATCTGCAGCCGCAACACAAACAGTAGTCACGAACATCTGCAGCCGCAACACAAACAGTAGTCACGAACATCTGCAGCCGCAACACAAACAGTAGTCACGAACATCTGCAGCCGCAACACAAACAGTAGTCAAGTACACTGCTTTGCAGAAGTTACGGTTTTATCTAAAAATTACATACATTGTTTTCTCACCCTTCACCCCCCCCCGCCCCCCCCCCCCATGCAAGTGTAGCATTAGCCCTCTCCCGAGCCTCAAAGGAGTGCAAATACCAGTTTCTAGTGTTGTTAAACCACATTCCTTTTAGACACACTTCATAACTAATATTCTTGAGTTTTTGTATCATTTCGGTTGATCTCCTTTGTAATCTTTCTAGTATATCAATACCCTTTTTGCGATATGGCCTCCATGCCTGTATGCAATATTCTAAATGAGGCTTAACTATTGTTTTGTACAGGGGTATTATTAGTTCTTTTTCCTTGTACACTATATTTTGCCTAATTAATACAAGAATTTGGTTTCTCTTCACGTAGAGCGCAGTAGCTCAGGGGTAGAGCTTCGGACTTTCGACTACGAGAACCCGGGTTCGAATCCTGGCTGCGGTGTTAAAACCTTGGGCAAGTTTTTTCACTCTACATTGCTCCAGTTCACTCAGCTGAATAAATGAGTACCTGGCTATAGACAGTGGTGGATATGTGTACGAGCAGCCTTCGCGCATTAATTGCAGCATGTGGCTGGATGCTTCCCAGAGAAGCCGAGATGGTGTCTGAGTGAACAGGTCTGTCAGGGAAGTAAAGTGTAAAGCGCTTTGAACGGTCCTGAGGACTGGGTACTGCGCTATATAAGAACTTGCCTTTTTTTCTGCTGCAAGTCCACACTGCTCTGTTTGGTGTTGTATATGCACCAATCAGTGGCGTGAGAAGCGTGCCGACCATCACACAGCTTCATTAATATCAGTGGCCATTGATGTGCCTTACTTTAACAGTTTCACATTTAAATCCTTGCTAATATTTGTGTACACAACTGAACTTTACCTCATGAGGATTTCGGTCGACCGCAACTCTGGGTAAATTACTCTGGCGCGTCTTCATTTTGATGGATGATGTGTATGATAATTTCCGTTTACGCGTACCCCAAGTGTTGCCGTATCTGTGGCCTGTCAACACAATTCAAAATGTACACAGCATTTCCACAATCATATGAATGCATCCCATTAAACAGCATACTGTCATGTACCCGGTAATGTACGCATTAAACAGCTGTATATATCTATCTTTCTGAATTATTTTCTAAGTAACACAAGTACAGTGCCTCATATCAGTGCTGGTATTCAAACCCATATGTCTACAACATGGTATTGTTGGGGGGGGGGGGGGTGTAAGAAGTGATATTAATGACACAAAGAAGTGTTTTATCATGAATGGCATATAGGAAGAACACGCAATTAGTACACATAAATAAGGTAAGCTTTTACCCTTGTAAAGAGGCATGGCTAACTGTTTTGAAAGTATTTCAGGTATAACTAACTATTTGTGTTGAAAATGAGACATAAAAGAAACCCTACAGCAATGGTTTTGCCATTGCAATGAGAACCTGAAATATTGCAGACTTGATAAACCTAACCATTTTAAGTGTAATACTTTGGTACGGATGATGCATTTTACTTATATTTGTTTTAACTGCAATACTTATTATTTGACTTGAAACGTGTTTCGCATAACGGTGTAATGTTTGCTTCTTTCCTTTCTAATGGAACCCTTCTCTCCATCTCATTCTTGTCTCGTCCACAGGGTAGTCTCGCTTAACCGACTGTCGTTCGGCTGCGGAACTACGCCGAGAAGACAGTCTGGCTACATTAACGGTTTTGTTTGGGTAGCAGCCGTGATCTATAAAATGCTGCCACCTCACGGACACTGCCGTAATATATATTTTTATAAACAACTGCAAATTTGTATTTCTATTTATTTTGTGTTAATATAAGTTTAATTTTTAATAGTTTTTATAATACAGCATTATTTGATCAAAAGGTTTCCTTATTTAATTTGTATGCTATCCGTGTCGAGCTAGACAATGCTGCCACCTCACGGATACTGGTTAATCCTGCCGTAATTCTTATTTTATAAACAACGGTAAATTTGAATTTTTACTTACTTTTGTGTTAATATAAGTTCAATGGTGAATACTTTTCATATGATATTATTATCTTGTAAAAGTATATCGTTATTTTAATTTTTATTTCATAGTTGGCCTGAGAGCCAATCAGCGTCTCTACCCTAATCTGGGGTAAGGCTGCCCGGATGTAGAAACTTAAGCCCATATACTGTCCCAGGCGGAGTTGAGGGGGCTTAAAAGTGCTGCCACCTCACGGAGTCTGGGTAACCGAGGCTAGTCCACAGGGTTAATCCGACGTTTATGAACTGGTCGCTAGATGGCAGAACGTGTAAGCTTTCAGTCAGCGTTTGTGAATTGATCGCTAGATGGCACCACTTATAGGTTTGACAGACGACGCTGCCGATTTCGTTTTCGTATGGTTACTTCAATGATACCCGGGGTACATTTATCGTATTTGTCGTTGATGTCACATATACACGGGTCAGTTTGTCGAACATTTCCCTACGTTATTCAAAAGAACCTAACCCTAACCCCAGCAGATATTGTCTAATTTACACAATTTAAACTCTAAACAGGAACAGCAAGTTTATTTTAGCTTCAGTTTTAAACTTCGTTCCGGCATTCGGGATTGAATCGGACTGCGATGTGGAAAACGTAACTTCCGCGTATTTCTTTTTTACCACGCGAAAAGGAAGGCAACTACCTTTGTTGACGTTACGACATTGAATCGATCCAAATCATTGCATTTCACAAACCAGGCGTTGCAGCCAGCAGTTGGTAAGAATTAACCTTTTAATTTGAGAAATGAATGATCAAAGTGTTCCAGTCGAACATTTTACGAAACGTTTTCAGATAGTCGCAGCACCGGTGAAATATATACATCATTTCCGGTGCGATATAGCGTGCTTGACAACAAACGAACAATAAAATAATTTAGCAATGTGCCAGTTTAAAACGTCTTGTTGGTTAATAAATGCGCCACGGATAAAAATCGTCGTACATCTTCGACTGTGGTCTGCGTGGTTTATCTTGGTTGAACTATACAGTGATAAGTTGACCGCGAATGCAAATTATCGCATTGGCGTTCGAGGTTTTCAGGCGCCAGGAACTACTAGTCTTGTGGCTTCACATGCACTGTGTCTGTGCATTGATCATAGCATTGCTTGTTCAACTATTGTAATCTACGATTTCGTTTTATAATTTGAAACATTAAGGTTTGCAGAAAATATAATAAATCATTTACACAATTTTCTGAACAGATAACCTTTAATAAAAATGCCTGTAAGTGTAAGCATCTGGGAAGTTGGTATTTTGTCGTGATGTGTAAGACACGATTGCATTACAAATAATCTGGTTGACCTATAACAGTTCCCCACACGTCCATATCCTGTTAACGATACCAGGACTATTTCTGCCTATGGTTGTATGTAAACAGAACAGGCTAATCAGTGACATGGAAACGTGGGCAGCACACGTTGTGTAACTATCTTATGGCTGCACAAGGATGTCTGGCATACAGACAGACAGAATTATATTTACTCTAACAATAATTAATACAATTGTTTTAATACAAAACCAAACATATATTTAGACTCTCAATAGTGTCAACGCAAGGGCTATTCTTTCCTAAACAAAACCAGAAAATAAAAATACATTATCATTTATCCAATATTTGATGTTTAAACTGTGTTTATTTTGGTATAAAATAATACACAAAAATACCACACAATTTTATGGGGGAATCTTCATAAAAGTAAAATCCATAATATTTAGAATTAATAATCCAATAATGCAGAGAATTAAATAAAAATTAATACAAATTAAATAATTAAATTTAAAACTTCAATAAGAAACAAATATGTAAACTTTGGGGGAACGACATGCACGTACTTGCGATGTTCTCGAGGTCTCCGTCTGCGAGGGCCGTGACCTCATCCGACTCGTTGCGAGTGACCGGCGTGATGCGATCCAGCTCCACGTTACTGCCGAGGTGTTGCCAGTACGGCAAGTCATCCTTGGAGACATGGCGGCGACGGTAACGGCGGTGACGGTGACTGGTTCCACCCTCAATCCTGGTGACACGAGTGACGGGGACTGACGTGATGACAGAAGTGACACAGACCAAGGGACAGTACTGGTGATCAGGGTGACAGGGCTTGGACTGGTCTGCCATGTTAGCCAGTTTTCCACTGTGCTTATCTTACCTGATTAAGCTCCACAGCTATAACAGGATAGGGGATGAACCATCACGGACATAACCAGTCTGGGTAAAATCCTTTGCCTTCATGTGCATAACACTCATGGACAAATGCCCTCAACATTAGGCAGGAATTATATACAATTACCTAGATCGTTATTATATTAGTTCTCCACTTGAAAATAAGAATGATTGATTAAGTCACCTGTATGGGTTTTGTCTTTCATAAGGGCTACATTCATATGGCATGGTGAACTACTTCACAAAAAGTTGACATGATAACATAAAATGTTGTACAAAGTTAATGTTTGCAGATAGTGAAAAATTAAAATCGCAACCAATTAAAAATTACAATACAGCTAAAGATATCCAACTCATGCCCAGAAGATAGATAATTCTGACATTAATGGTACTGTAAATAAGCCAGACTACCATGCTATCTTGCAACAGAATGCTGGAATATCTTAAAGAGGGAAATTGACTGCGTCGTTGACAAATTTGTCCCCTTGAAAAAACAAGGGAAAAGGTCAAAGAAGAAACACTTATCGAAGGACGCCATTAGAAAAATCAAGTACAAGCAAATGATGTGGAAGACATATAGACATACTGGAAGTGAAGAAGACTATGCCATTTATAAAGAAGCACTTAATCAAGCTACAGCTGAAATTAGAAATTCGAAGAGAAGCTATGAACAAAAAATAGCTTTCAACATAAAACATGACAGCAAGAGTTTTTATGCGTATGTTCGAAGTAAACAGAAAGTTCAAGATAAGGTCGGGCCACTAGAAGGTAGTGATGGAAACATAATAACGGAGGGATTCTTAATGGCAGAAAACCTAAATGAATACTTTAGTTCGGTATTTACCAGGGAAGATATTAGTACATTACCAGTACTAGAGACTAAGTTCGAAGGGAGAGAGTGTGACTATTTAGGACAACTAACTGTAACCCCAAAAATGGTAGCTATGAAAATAAGAGATATGAAGGATAATAAATCACCAGGAGTGGATGGGATTCCTCCCAAATTACTACTGGAAATTGTAGAACAAATTAGCATACCACTTGCAACAGTGTTCAATTTGGCATTAGAGGAAGGAGTGGTTCCGGTAGAATGGAAAGAAGCAAACATCATACCATTATTTAAAAAAGGATCAAGAAGCAAGTCAGAGAACTATAGGCCAGTGAGTTTAACATCGGTGATTTGTAAACTATTAGAAAGACTAATTAAAGATCACTTGGTTGATTTTCTTGTTAAAAATAAATTGATAAACACATCTCAACATGGGTTTTTAAAAGCGAGGTCATGCTTAACAAATATGTTATGTTTTTTGGAAGATGTCACAAAGTGGGTAGATGAGGGATCACCAGTAGATATAATCTATTTAGATTTTAAAAAAGCCTTTGACAAAGTCCCACACCAAAGATTACTACTTAAACTAAAGGCCCATGGCATAGGAAATAGTATGATTAACTGGATAGAAAAATGGCTTATTGATAGAAGACAAAGAGTAGTAGTTGATGGGGAGGTTTCAAATTGGAAATCTGTTTTGAGTGGAGTACCGCAAGGATCAGTATTGGGACCTATTTTATTCTTAATATATATCAATGATTTGGATGATGACGTAACAAGCAAGGTGTTGAAGTTTGCGGACGACACAAAAGTGTTTAGGAAAATAAAAAGTGATGCAGATAGACAGCATTTACAAGATGATCTAAATAAGTTGATAGAATGGTCTGAGAAATGGCAAATGCTGTTTAACTTTGGAAAGTGTAAGTGCCTCCACACAGGACATGGGAATGAAAATGCACAATATACAATGGGTGGTACTGTACTAAATACTACTGTAAAGGAAAAGGACTTAGGTTTAACCATTAGTGCTGACATGAAGGTATCAGAGCAGTGTGGAATTGCAGCAGCGAAGGCAAACCAAATTCTTGGATTAATTAGGCGAAATATAGTATACAAAGAAAAAGAACTAATAATACCGCTTTATAAAACAATAGTTAGGCCTCATTTAGAATATTGTATACAAGCATGGAGGCCATATCGCAAGAAGGATATTGATATGCTAGAAAGAGTACAAAGGAGAGCAACAAAAATGATACCAAAACTCAGGAATATTAGTTATGAAATGCGTCTAAAAGAATGTGGTCTAACAACACTAGAAACCAGAAGATTGAGAGGAGATCAGATTGAGGTTTTTAAAATATTGAATGGGTATGAAAATATTGACAGAAATATTTTTTTCACGGTCAAGGAAGAGAGAAGGACTAGAGGACATGGAGTTGCATTAGCAAAGAAGCAGTGTAGACTAGATATTAGAAAATTTTCATTTTCCCAAAGAATAGTAAACGAATGGAACAAATTATCAGCTGATTGTGTAGGTGCTAGAAGTGTTAATATGTTTAAAAATAAAATTGACATATACCTAAGACGGGCAGGGTATACTTAGATAGATAGGTTGGACTCTCGATAAGCCAAACGGCTTCCTTGTCCACCTGCCATCTAGAGTTGATTCTCTAGGTGGCAATCTTGTTAAATCTTGTTAAATCACCTGAAGTAAACCTTTCGGAGGCAATCTTGTCTACTCCTGTTATACTGTTTCCACCATATATTTTCACAGCTCATTAAAAAGTATATGCTGAAATGATAACCTCATCTAGTGATCAGTTTTACAACTCCACTACACAATGAACTGTTGAAGAAGCCACAACACGGCAGTCGTGAATGACAGCGCCACAATACACAGAAAAATTCTGATCAATTTTAGATCGCACATGCATGCACACAAACAAACACACCATCGCAAAGTATGGCATTCGCACACACCAAACACAGTGTACATGCACATGCATGCAATATGATGTGGAGTCATATTAAATACTGGTCATCACTGTGCATAGCAAAAACCCAACAAACTGCCAAATAAGTTAGTGTAAATGATAAACAGTTTAGGCATAATACAATACAATAAGCTAAAATAATTTCGCCATTGTATTCCCCCTTCCCCAATCACTTTCCCCTCCCCGATATTGCGTTGAGCTTACCCTTTTAAATACCATAATTTTATATGTAGTGTTTGAACTAATAGTCATTTATCGGGTGCAATTCTATGATCAAATCTGAACTAATAACTTCCCATAAATATTAAGATGCCTAGAATTTAAAGGAAACATGTCCTGACACTTCCAAGTTCACTCTTTTAAACTGTTGAAGTACTTTAATCATAATAGTAGCACCATTGTCACCTACCTAACTAAAACATGTGGAGGCCTTAGCTGTTTGCTAGTAACTACACATTCAGTGGCAAGAAACCTTGATCACAGTCAACAAAACTAGTTAAATAAAATACACTCAACAGAATTAAAAAGCCAACTACAACTCTTCAAACAACGTCGAAACGTGACAACAAACTAATTTTACAGAAGCTGTTATTACACCAGACCGACCATGTTTTAATTAAACTGTCAAAATGGTGCATTACAGACTGCCAGTTGCAGCTGTCGCAACATTTGTGACTGACACAGACAACAGGAGTCTTCACACAGTACGTTTGTTTAACTCCATCTCGCCCACAGGCTGCATATGTATTTCCAATATTTCCTCTTTATTTCTGTGTTTAAGGGCAGTTGTCTGTTTTTTCATGGTAAAAAAAATTGTATATATATTGTTTGGGTATGTACATAATATAATTATTGTGTTTGTGTGTACTATGTAGATATATTCTGACATACCACCCTGACATTACTTAAAGAAAAACGCAGAAAGGACTTTTCAAGTGGGTTCAACTTTTACAAAATGCATGCAGATTAATCATACAATGAATAATACAATTATTATAAACATTAATAAATTGTATACTGGATTGAAAGGACAGAAAACAGGTAAATGTCAAAAACAAATTTAGTTATTTTAAGTGTAGCAAAGAAATTTTATTTAATAAAACAGCACCAGCCTGTGGCAAAGATGGAGACAGAAAATCTGTGTGTGACGTCCGCAATATGTCAAGTCTTAACATACAGTGATACAGTGCTCAGGTCACTTTTGCTACAGCCAACGAAAGCCAATCAAACATCTAGCTGGGTCAACTTGAGTAACAACGCACAAGACAGCAATTCAACTCACCAAGGTATGTCGCCCCACGAGGGCGGACAACTGAGGGAACTAACTGAGCTGTAAGGGTAACGAGCACCACACATGAGTCTTTTTCGTCTTGTGTATTTTACAGAGGTTCTCCTGGTCTATGGCCAGTGCGTGAACCATGTCACCATTTCTAACCAAATATTTGCAGTTTTCTCACACCCAACCTGTTTTATTCTATCACAAAAAAATATTTTTTGGTTCATTTTGGTTGTTCAAGTTAAATATCTTCAAACTCATGATCCAATAATTACTAAAATTAATTAAATAAACAGTACTTGAACACTCATATCCTTGGTACAACTCTGTACAAAGTGTTGGCAATGTGTCTGAAATATTAATACACTGTACATGTAATGATAATACTATATATGTGAATGTTATACCCTATCAGTGCTGGTGGGTAGGCCAGGAATTGGAGTTATTCAATATGGTCAAATAATATGTTCACATAATTTGTTTTTGAAGTACCAACTTCATCTCGGGGCTCATCAAACCCAAGGATTTGGAGGATTTTATCTTCAGAATGAATAATTTGGGCATTTAGTGCATTTCACAAGTCAACAATGTTATTTTTCTTCAAAAATGTAAAATAAAAAATTACATTATTAAAGCCATCAGAAGGTGAAGATGAATAAAACATCAAACGACACACAGAAGTTAGTGTACTTTTAGTCAACAGTAAACAAACGGTGGATTGATGTTTGTTTTTGATGCAATGACAGACACTGCAATACTCAATGGTAGATCTCTTTGCACTGATAATAACACCAAAACACATTACCTAGTTGCAATTGAACAAGGTAGGAAAGATGCTAACAAAATCAACCAGGAGGTTCTGCAAAGAGAAGTCTACAATGACATCAATCACATACCCTGTAACTGGTGACCCTGAGGGGGGCGTCTCCAAATCAGGCATTCCGTCGTTACTTCCTGTCAAAGCAGAAACCTGACATCAATACGTTGTCATACACCTATTGCCAGACCCTGTTAGTTACCTATCTGTGTATCAAGAAATTTCCAGTAAAACTGTCGCGATCTTATTGGTATTTTTGTAGTACTGAATGTCCCATATGCATGGATTAAAAGTGCCATATCATGTTGATCTTTCAATAGATTGATCTAAAATTAGTTTTGCCACAAAGTAAACCTACCATATTTGGCTGTACATATTCAGATACATAACATAAAAGTCAACTGCCCAAAAAACAAACGATATAAAAAATAACTGCTGGTGAAGCTACATACTCACTACATATTCAGACACATGAAGTTACGGCCGAAAACACACAGTACAGAAAAAAATGTTTGGGGGTTTAGTGTGTCTGAATAAATAGTTTTTATGGTACATGTTACCCACAATATTCATTAACTTCTGCCACAAGTAATACAGTCAACTACCCTCTGGCTTCGAAGCAAGCTCATGATCATGTTTCAATACATAGCTTTATGTAGAGACCCGTCCACCCGTCATTAGGACGAGTAAAAACGAATATGGACGGGCAGAAATATGGGTGGACGGGTGGTGGATGGGTAAAAAAAAAAAATATATATATATATAGCGTTAGTTATGCTTGAAAGTGAGTGTAAATATGTATGTTTGTAGCCCGTTTCAGGTCATCAGGCACATCTGAAAGTTTGTAAACTAGCTTAACAGTTAACATCCATGTGTCCACCAAAACATGTGTGACTGGCAATAATTTTATCCACCACAAAGCCCTGCTTCGAAGCAAGGTCACGATCGTCTTTGCGTACAACAGACCCGCCACCTGGTGGCAACCACTGACTCACCCAAGTGAAATGTGACCTTCGGCTTGCTTTCTTCCGACTTGGTTTCTTCTGACGCCCCCGGGGGTTCTTCAGCATACCCTCTCCTCACACCCATGGTGGCCGGGCTGTTGTTCAGGCCTTCCCCAATATAGAACCCCACTGCATCCTGGGTACTCTCGTGACTCGCCCCGTCTGCGTGGTCCGTTGTGTCGCCCCCGGACACCTCCCCGTCTTTACCCTTGGGGTGATCTTGAAGGTTGGGGGCAGACACTGCATCGTGGACCCCCTTTTGTTCCTGAAACGCACACACAATAGTCAGCATACAGGATCTAATAGTCATGCCCCCCCCCAACTATTTAACAACAATGAGTAGCTTTGTGTGAATCATTGCTTGTATTAGTAAGTAAGGATGAGCCCCTGGTATTCAATGGATCTAAATTTGTAACCTGCAAACTGCTGATTCTCACAGACATCTTTCATGGAATACATCAGCAAATTTGTGATTGATATGTAAAAAGCACAACATTGTTTTATGAAACACAAATTAGTGAAACACACTGTACTTGTGTGCAATAACAGTGGCATCCTTATGCAGTAACAACAATGTCTTTTGAGGCAGTTGCGCAAAGTAATTATTTTGCACAATAAACATCTTCTTGAACAAGCTGTCTGTACTACCAGTTGGTGCATGAAGTAATTCTCCTACCAGTGAAATTAACAATAGAAGAGCTTAGGTTTGTACCTGTATTACTTGTCAACAAAACTATCATCCATCCTTCTCACAAACTATGCTGCATGACACGCTATGTTATGCCATTACACGCCTGTAAATGGTATGTGGACAGGAGTTGTGTCCCGTCTATTCAGGTAACAAGGTGTCTGACTCAACAAAGCACACATTTAACAGGATAAATTACCAACATCAATATCAGGTCACAGTACAGTTAGAAAAATACTTGGAAAACGTTAATGAAAAGTTAAGGTAATTATAACTGGCCATAGTACAATGCTTTTCATCAATAATCACACTTGTCTTGATTATTGATTTTACTACACTAATAATATTCCATAATTATAATCAATACAGTCAATTCGTCACAGAAGATTGTCTGCATTCAGACTAAGCACAGCTTGATCACTTGTGCAGTTGGCAGTTTGCCTCTAGCATTTATTGTGATACTGATGCTTTATTATGGATGATTGGGTGATAAAAGACACAATTCCTCATTACACCTACTGGTGCATATATCATGCCAAATGTAGAGGATGCACATGTACATAAGATGTTTTCTTTCCAACTTTGTTAGATTAACCATCACCACATTGTAACTTCTCTCAAGATTGTATGTCTTGAGTTCTACTGTTCTCCACCAGGTGGCAGTGTGGAAATATCCACTGCAGCGCCATCTGATGATCACCTCTCGAAGCGTCCACACTCACCAACGTGGCTGGTTGATGAACCAGTGATGATTAATCAAAAGATATATACATATATATATATATATATATATATATATATATATATATATATATATATATATATATATATATATACAGCAGTATATGTGCAGATGCGAACTGAGACAACTTTACTCCATATGTTATCCTAACCATAACCTCACATTGATGAATTTATTAACAATCACACTTTGGGATGGGTTCAATTACAAATTACACAATTACCTTATTTGAAACAGGCAATTTATATCAATGAAATTTACTCACCACTACATTTGGAACAACTGTCAGTGAAATAAGAATACACTGAACTAAACAGACTATGTACAAAGTGTCTGAGTAACTATTACAATCAGCAGCATGATTACAGTCATAACCGAATATAACTAACCCACACACTGCTACATCTCTGAAGCCACAGAATATCACCTTTTTGTGACAGACAATAATGCTCTTGCTTTCGTGGCGAGCCAAAAATAGTTCAGAAGAAGATCACAATCCAATCAAGATAAACAAGGAAGTCTTTAAAATGACACACTGAGTATTGTCAGAAAAATATTTTTGGGTGTGCATCAGTAAAATAAATGGCTGCATTATCGACCTTATAAATATCTAATGAACACACTGCTCTGTGTTTCTGCATATGTTAATGGTGGATGTGATCTGCTGCTTAGAGACGTGACAGAGCAGTAACTGGAGGCGAGTGTGGTTAAGCTGCCCACTAAGACCTCTATGACTACACCGCCAGTTAGCCTACATCACGTACTCGCCTTCTGCCTCAATCACACCTGCTAATCTCCTACAAAGCAAGAACATCATTGGACTTTCTCAATCACAGCTGTCACTGGCAGTCTTGGGTGGAAGTGCCACACCATTAGTGCTCATAGGAACTACACAATGGACCGAAACAAACAGAGCATGTTGTGTTATAAAGATGACCCCCGTATGTAATGTTTTTTAGGAATATAGTACATTACCATGTTTCTTTTAATATGGATTTGCTTCTATTGTAAAATATATATTTTCTTGCATACTTTAAATGATACACTTATAACCTGATAGACAAATTATATGGTGCTAAGAAGGATTTTGACAAAAAACATAAGATTTTGTTTGATATTCGTGTATTTTACAGCCTGGTATATGGAGAAAATTGATCAGATTATGATTGTTACAATAATTAACTATGATAATGATGACAATGTGGACTTTTAAGGAATTTAAAGTAAAAATTATGGAATTAAACCAGGAAAAGGTGTAATAGAAACAGACCTTTACAATACTGACGGAAGTCAATCAAACATGGCATGCCAAGCATAATTAGACATGAAAATGTACAGGTCAAATTGAAACAATAGAAAGGAAGCAATGATACACACAAGCATGCATCTCGACTGCTTGTTGAGGCGCAGCTACAAAGCTTCACAACTGGCACAATCATATGAAAAATAGGCTGATTATTAATTAAAACATAACAATGTCAAAAACAAATAAAATTTATATTTTAAATATATGAGACTGCTAGACATACAGCGAGTGACTGAGTGTCGGAGAATCAATGAGTTAATAACAATAAAAAATATACAAAATTATACCTTTTGTCCACTTGACTTCTTAGACTTAGATTTTCCATGACTTCTGTTGTCTTTGGTTGACCTTGAGTGTGCGAGCTTCCTTCGTGGACTGATTGGGTGATAGGCGTGGGCGTATTCATCGCTTCTGTGGTGGCCTGTATAACATAGTACCTGGCAATATTAATTAGAGACACTTTGTACCAGATTTTACCACATTTAGCCCTAAATTGCTACAGTGTCTGGTTTTACAATTGCGCTAACCAATTTCACCCCTTTCCGTTGCCACACTGACAGGTTTCATTATTTGAGTATGCATTGCTGCAATGTACACCCTGCAGCTGCATCTGAACCAAGTACACCCTCAGTCACCCTGTGTAAATAAGTTTACTTGAATGTCATACCAATAACAATCTCAGTGAAAAACATACAAGAAATAGCAACAATGTTATAATACTGGAAGCTAGAACATTATTTACACAATGTAAATATTTTTATAACAACCATGTTTATTACAATGTTTCCTTTTAAACTTATTACTCATTCTTCATTCACCTAGACCTCAATCAGACCAGTCTAGTCTAGACACTCTTTTTTTACCATTGTTATTTACTCAGGCAAACTCAGCCCATTCACTCTGTCACTCACCCACTCACTGTCACTCACTCACTCATTCACCCACTCACTCACCATATTTCTCTCATTCATTCACTCAGTCCGCCCCCCTCTCTCTCTCTCTCTCTCTCTCTCTCTCTCTCTCTCACTCAGTCACTCCCTCAGTCACTCACTCCCTCAGTCACTCACTCCCTCAGTCACTCACTCCCTCAGTCACTCACTCCCTCAGTCACTCCCTCCCTCACTCACTCACTCACTCCCTCACTCACTCCCTCAGTCACTCCCTCAGTCACTCCCTCAGTCACTCCCTCCCTCACTCCCTCCCTCCCTCCCTCCCTCCCTCCCTCCCTCCCTCCCTCCCTCCCTCCCTCCCTCCCTCCCTCCCTCCCTCCCTCCCTCCCTCCCTCCCTCCCTCCCTCCCTCCCTCCCTCCCTCCCTCCCTCCCTCCCTCCCTCCCTCCCTCCCTCCCTCCCTCACTCACTCACTCACTCACTCCCTCAGTCACTCCCTCACTCACTCACTCACTCACGCCCCCCCCCGCCCCCCCCCGCCCCACCCGTGCAGTACCCTGGTGTACGTACACTCGACGTCGTGCATGTCGAGGTGGTGCTTGGAGTGGGTCTCCTCGGGCGAGGTGTAGAAGCCGTCCCTCAGGTTGGGCTGCTCCGCCAGCTGACACGCCGACTGCACGAACCTCCCCAGTTCCTCCCGATTCTCCTTCTCCATCCTCTGATCCGTAGCCGAGGGAGTCTGCACCTCCGAGTCACTCTTCACTGCTCCCAGCAGTGGCATCTGGCAACAAACAGCTCCGATAACAATCACATAGGTTCAGTTAAAATAGTCTGGGAACAAACAGTTCTGATCAAGGTCACATAAGTTCCGTTAATTAATATACTTTCACTCCATCATTTTCTTTTCGACAAATTTCACCTCATTCACAAAATGCCATCTACCCAGTAGGAAGATTCAGTCTAGTGTAAATACAGTTTACAAAGAAGCCTAGCTGTGTTTTTGTGTGATAAATTCTGAATTTTTAAAGGTGACGATAATGTTCTTATTTGATAATAAAAGGTCAAAAAAAATGTAATGTTACCAAACCATTTACCGGGTCTATATAATAACTGCGTATGTGCAATGACTGTCAGACATTTACACAGGTCAGTGTCCACTGTAATGCCACGCCCCAGCTGCAATGTTTGGAACAATAAAGTATTTTTGACACAACACCTGCACAACACCTCCAACTATTTAGATGTGTAAACATGTTGATCTTTGGCTGTCGCTGAAAATTTAAGATCCATTCTACCCATGCTTTATGGCTACCCCAAAAATAACACCACCTCACAATTAAGATCACCCTCTAACAATAGTTCCAAATTATTTCTGTCTCAATAAAGTTTAATAAGTTAGCCCTCCCTGCCAATATACAGTCACACCTGGTTATAACACGGATCGGATATAACGTGTCTTCTGCTTTGCCGCTGCCATCATCATTGCATCACCAATCCGATTGATCTTCGCACCTTTGTGTTACTAACTAGCACTTGGTTTGCATGATGATCTTTCATATGTTTGTTTATTTCATTTAATTAACTTTAGGCACAGCTATTGTAAATTTGGTGCCAGGCAGTCTTTATTTTGACATCAATTGTGTTTCTCTCCTGCCATTCGGCTGCTATGTGGCTTCTGTGAACGGGTGCCTTTGTTGGCTTTTAAAATGCATTTAAATTGCTTACCAATTATAGGGCTATGAACAATATAATACTAAGTTGAAATGGCATGGTAACAGTGCATAACAAAAGTAAAGCCTACATTAAACCTATGTAACAGTGTGCCAAATTCATCAACCACATGTGATGGTATGAACTGCAGTGAATTCACTAACTGCAATATAATTCAGCACAGTAAATGTGTGACCTCAGATAAGAAATCAGGCTTGACATACTTGCACTAAAACCTCTCATGGGTATGACACAACAAGTTATGAAATGTCACAGTAATGGATAGGGCAGGGTCACAAAATGGACAGGGAAATAAATATCTGGAGAAGCCAAATGACATTCACAGCAACTCTGTAACGGGATATCACTGGCAGAAAAAACACAACCCTTTAAACAAACATGATATGGCTGGCTGGTTGCATCACACAGCCTAACCTGTCTACTATCCCAACTGGGAGTGAGGGAGTGATCGAACGGGGAACAGGACATTGAATTGCTCCAGGCATCCGCAAGTAAACTTCTAGAAGACATCTAATACCCAGCAGCAAGGTTGTAATGGATCGTCAGACCCTCAAGCAAGTGAACCCTGAATCCACCTGTTAACATGGCAAAGCTTGGGCAAATGAATTTACTCAAAGTTGTCTGTGTCTCAGCAGACATTGAAAAAGTTGTTTATGTGACTGTGAAGCACTCATATTGAGGTTTATGTCAGGGAAAGTTAAAGAACACACACTAAGGTAAATGTGTAACACACAGAACTGGCAATTTCTATATATTAATCTCTCAGATTAAAAATTTGGTTCCGATGAAATCATTACATGATAGCATTTACCAGCTTCAACACACATTTTTGGTAAACAGCATTTCACTGTTGTTTTGTTTTCCACTTCAGACAACTTTGGACCCTATTATGCAGTCGCAGTACATTCGAATCAGTGTATTGTTTTCCACGACTAAGTGGCAGTGAACTTTGCTGAGCAATGCTGCCTCAATGCTCCCATAACCTACGAAATGAAACTGAACAAATTACTCGAATCCAGGTAAATTCCTAGAGCATATAACTGCCCGTGGGGCCAACTGATATTTAACTAAAATGAAATCCAGGACTAGTAAAATTCACTAAAATAACGTTCTGCCTACCTTGAATCTACTGAAGAGATGATCACAATATAACCTCTGAGCTCCTTGAAATGTTCTTGTTGACTGCAAAATTGAACTTGAACTTGTACTCTTGTCAGCTAGCACAAAGAGCCTCTATATATACACACCCAGACGCCCTTGTGTGGGTGTAGCCACTGATCCATGACCAAGGGACATTTTACGGGTGTACATGCACCAATTGTTCCACATAACCATCCTAGTTTTATTTATAAACAAATTTGAAAACATGTTTATTTCAAGTTCCAGATATCCACCAGACCGTAGTGATAAGACTAATTCTGTTGTTATCACATAAACAGGACTGAGTCTGAGTGGGTCATTGCATGGTTGAGTGGGCATGTCATGGGTCACTGACGACAGAACACTTGCAGGTAAACATTACATAAGTGGGAACTCCAGCTGGACACACGCCTATTTCTTGTGACATCCTGACATGTGACAATGGCTTCGGCAGAAATCGTTGAAGCGGACCAAGGCTGCAGTGCCAGATAGGAAAATGGAGAGTCATTGCAAATGTTGCAGTTCTCATTCAAAATAGCACAAGATTTTCAAAGGTAAGCTTTTATGACAAGTCCTTTATCTATAGGCCTGACTGCTCAGGGTGCTAATACAACAGACAGACATGTTCATAAACTGAACACCATATAGGTGTGAGGAGCGGTGGTTGCGTGGTAGAGCGCCGGATTGTCAATTGAGGGGACAGTGGTTCAATCCCACCTACTGCTATTTTCAAACTTAGGCAATTTCGTTCATCTCACATTTGCCTGTGTCTTTCGGAAGAGAACTAAAAGCCGGTGGTCCCTTCTATCTGGTGGCTATGCCATGGGAGGTAAAAGATCCCACATAGGGGGTAAATGCGTAACCTGTAGTGGACTCACTAATTCAATACAACTCCTGCGAGGAAACCATCTGAGAACTGAGACCTGAGACTTCACAAGTTTTAACCACGTGACAAATATAGTGATTATTAACATGCACATTTTGGTCCACTGGTCCACCATCCATGCAGTTATATCACCGGAACATAATGCACCAGACTAGACTAGACTAGACCAGACAAAAATGTCAAGAATGGGATTCAAACCTCGACTCACTCAGTTGAGATGTCACTGTTCCAACCACTGTGCCACGGAGCCCCATCACCGGCAACTGAGTACGTAAACAAGGTCTGGCTGTTTTATTCTAGTACCTACTACCTCTTGCTTCAGGACGTACAATGCATGTCTTCGCCTGCAGATGTTGTGTTCTTGGAGGAACAAGGCCATTGATACGTACCTGCTGATCAGACAGAGCAGTCTGCTGACTCGAGGCACCTTCCTTGAGCTTGTCAGACATCGGTCAGCCGTAGGGTGACACAGCAGAGTGGCCCTGTAACAAAACACAGTGGCACATCAGTCATGCTGTAACACTACAGAGTAACGCAGTAACAAGCCAGAGTGATGCTGTAACATGAGTCATACCATACTGTAACAAAACAGAATGGGACAATAACATTGAGCGAGTGACAATATAGTGAAACTGTAACATAAGTCATATTACAACAGAACAGTAGTGTAATATTATTGAGTGACATTGTAACAATACAGAGTGCCACTGTAACAATACAGAGTGGCACTGTAACAATACAGAGTGGCACTGTAACAATACAGAGTGCCACTGTAACAATACAGAGTGGCACTGTACCGTGAGTCGTACTGTAACACGACACAGTGGCAATGTGACAAAACATTGGTAAGTAACAAGACTCGTACTGTAACAAGACAATATGGCACTGTAACTGTAACAAGGCACAGTGGCACTTCATTATGACTGGGTTTCACTGTAACATGATGGTGACATATTAACATAACACTGTGACATTGTAACTATAACATGTCACAGTGTTAGGTAATGTGAGTGCAGTGCAGTGCAGTGCAGTGCAGTGCAGTGCAGTGCAGTGCAGTGCAGTGCAGTGCAGTGCAGTGCAGTGCAGTGCAGTACAGTAGCATTTCAATATGACATGGCGGTATTATAACATAGTAGCATGCTAGCATTGTAACATGACAGTGACACTGTAACACAACATAGTGGCACTGTAACGTGACAGTGGCTGTGACACAGATACCCACCCAATGAGGCATCATAAAACATGACCGCTTCCACCCTGCCTAGCAACAATTAATAAATCAACAGCCGTTAAGTAAATTCTGCGAAAACGCAGAGGCACTCATCATAAAGATTTGATGTTCCATGCTGAAATAAATTGTAATGACATGAATTATCCCGATCACACCAGACAGATGGTGGCCCACATATGCAAGTCATCATCAGATCACTCTTGTGGTTTTGAAGCTGCATCTGCTGTAATGGAACCCACAGTCATGCCATGTGAACAACGGCCAAACATCTATTATAGAATATTCCTTCTCGCTTGTCGATTACAAACGTTTAGAACGAAATGTAACCAAATTAAAACCAATCTCCCATGTAACGCGATACACACATCTGATTGCACCTATGTGCCGCACTCACACAATCTAGAGTGTGTTGTCCGCAGTGTAACACAGTTGGCACTGCACCAAATCAGCACAACTAGGAGGAGAGAACCGCCAGTCCTGCGTCCAGTGAGATAACTTGCTCATCAAAACTGCAACAGTGCAGAAATGTGAGAGGTCTGCAGACTGCCATGGCTGCCTAGGAAGTATTTCACAACGGGAAGCGAAGTGTCACGTTTGCCGTAAAAACCTCGTTACAGCATCACCCCAACGTGGAATTTAACCCGGGTGCTGACGTCAGAGAATGTGTGATTCACATTTTAAGCCCATAACCGGATGAACTATAATGCCTGACTGAAGTTCTGTGAACTCATAAAAAATGCTACTGGTAGGCAATCCCTGTTCTGAAATATCCAGGACATCTGGTTATAGTGGTTGGTGCACTATAATGCAATGTGAGTATAACTTAATTTTTTTTTTAAAATATGTTAATTAAAAAACCATAACATGATTTTATATTCCACCAATATGCTTACTATTAAATTGTGAACATTATACAATGAACTTACTTATATTTAATATACAGGGCTGTATCTATATATTGTGTATATTGACATTTTTGTGTAGGGTTGCGATGCCATAATACTGACTTAAGATTAAATTAAGAGTCTAAGTGTATGACGCAAGGTAGACCTGGCAGTAATTTTGCAACCTTTTCCAAGAAACATGAAATTGTCAGTAACAGTCCCTCATGCTGTAATGTAATCCACCTTTAAAGAATGACAGCTGCTTTATGTGCAGTAAAATCTGTGCATTGACCCACACACACCTAGACAGGATAGCTCCTGGTGACCCAGTCACAACCTACTGTCTTTGTTGTAGGGTCATGACGACCTTGTCAAACCACACATGTATCCGATTATAGTAACTATCAGAAAAACAACTTAAACATTTTTTAAATCTTGCCTGGTCTGTTTTGGATGATATAATCTTTATATCTGCACGCTGTTGTTGTACAATGGTCCCATTAACTTACCAAAACAAAAATAGTAAACATAGTAACTATCAGAAAAACAACATTTATGTAATCTTGCCTGATCTGTTTTGGATGATATAATGCTGTATATCTGCAGCTGTTGCTGTACAGCAACCCATTTTGTCCCATTAACTTACCCCAAAAAAATAGTAAACATTTAAATACTAAAATAATATAGTTTACACTTTACATGACATGTATCTGATTATAGTAACTATCAGAAAAACAACATTTAAAAAATATAATCTTGCCTGATCTGTCTTGGATGATGTAATGCTGTATATCTGCACGCTGTTGCTGTACAGTGGTCCCATTAACTTACCAAAACAAAAATAGTAAACATTTAAATGCTAAATATAGTTTACACTTTACATAGTATCCAGTGTCAAAGCCTCTCTCACCGTAGGGACTTGCAGGAAGACAACAATACGTAAATACCCACACAAATCAAGCAAATTTATAAACACGTTTACACTGAGGATTTACGTGCGTGTCAACATGTTAACCCAGAGCAACAGATTAAAGAAGCATGTATGGACACAGGCCCTACAACCTACCTGGCCATCACTCATCTAACACCAAGCTCAGCTGTCACACTATGCCTGCAGAATGATTAAATGCCAAGATAATATCAATAAACTCATTGATTCCCACCGAACAGAACCATAGAACATGCGTATTCATGTGGATCCAATCGACACTCTTTTCTTAGTAATCAATCTCATGGTGAACATTAAGTAATTAATTGTCAAAATATTGATTTTGTTGTCCATTAACCGGGTTATTTATTGTGACAGATTAATCAACGTATTTCCATAATCTTCAGATACAAAGAACTGCAGGAGTCAAGAGATCTGTTGGTAAGTTCCTGCCAAGTATATTATATGCACTTTCATGACCTCTTGGCACTGTTGGCAGACACGTGGAACATTCAACTTCTACAAACTAGAAATAAATAAATACCACTGTAGGTATGTACGATGGGTGAGAGTCCGAACGATGGGCCGCAATGGAAAATAGCAGAGCTGCATACGTCATTACAGGGTCAATTGGTGCATGCACGTGCATAATTGACTCAACGATTTCTACGCTACTCCTATTCACCTTGCTGAACTTCTAGACTTCTAGCATGGTCATTGCTCTGTAAGTAGGCTGTCCAATAATAATAATATAAAACAACAAATAAACAGTATAATATATATATATATATATATATATATATATATATATATATATATATATATATATATTATATATATAATACTGTATGCATGTAGATCCATAAATAAAATACAATACGCTATCACCCACTGGCCACTACCCAGAATATCAGGATTGATCATCTTCGCGAGTATGGGAGCTGATAAGTTTTAGCTGCAGCTATAGTTTAAATTGACCATGGATATGAAATACACTGCATTTTTAATAAAACCTAAATTTAATACACTGCAGTTGTGCAGTAACTTAATTACTTAAATGTAAATGATCAGGGCTGAAGCTGTGGTTTATTCCATGTCAGAACAATATTATATACATAATTTTAGCACTAGTTTTTTTCTTAGCACTGACTCGATACACTAATTCCATGTACCAACAATACCAACACTCAGTCACACGTAGCGATGAACAGAACTAACTACTCAAGACATAAACAACACCTAGGCCCTCTGGCACATTATGTCCACAAGGCCAGTTCAATTACACCTGTACACACACACACACACACACTACTAGAAACACCTGGCTAGAAACACCTACTTTCCAATCAGGAATCTGTACTGTTTCCAATAACCGCATGCATTCCAGAAAGCTGAGTGCGATAATAAAACCGTGCAATTCTGGCTTTTCTGTGTAAAAGTAATGTAACAAATTACTCCAGATGTAATCCATCGGTGTATGTTCCTACTTTTGATGTATGCCAGGTCACTGAGGTCAATCAAGTGAGCATCTGGGTGACTCCACTACCAAGTCCCTTCCTTACACCATGTCACTAGAACTGTTTCATTTCGATTTGTCATGTTTATACATGTTTTGTCATGCCTATACATGTTTTGTATTCCGATGAGCTTGGCACATTTGTACCATTTTATTTCATCAAATAATATTGCAATTTGATCATTGATGCTTTTTTACTAACAAATGTGTGTGCTTTAAATAAAAATATGTACTTTATTAAGTTGATCTTTTTATCATAATTACTATTCACTGTGAATGTTAGAAATTGTACAGTTCTCAAATACATGTTGTACATGACATTAAATTAGTAATGTGAATTGACGACATTTTCAAATTTTGTAAATAAACATTAGACAAAAAACAGCCCTAAGATTACAAGAGTTGAATTTAATTACATTTACTATTTAACATCACATAATTATACTCCCAGTGTATGTAACTGGTTTTATTTATTTTGCAAATAACAAAGTATTAAACTGTCACCTGCTAAAAAAAAAAAAAAACAATGGTCAGCATAATCACTGACAAAGATTTACTGTATTCAAGATGTTACTGAACATTTATGAAAATCCAAGTCAACAATTTGCAGGACTGTATTGTGAAGCATTTTTGCCATCTTTATTTTAAAGTGTAAAGAATCAGTCTACTGTTTGACCGGATATATCAACTAATGTTGCTGAATTAATTATTAGAAAAGTGAAATAACGTTAATCTAGGACACTAGGCCAAACTTGCAAGTTACTTATTCATAAGCTATTAAGCTTCCTGCATGCTAATAATTAACATGCATCCTGCTTATTAATTTCCAGCCTCATTCGTAGTAGAAAACGCTATTTTTTGTGTTTTCCAGTATTTCTTCAAATACACATCCATCTCTTGCTGTACAGTTCTCAGAATTCTACATCACAGGGATACAAAACAATTGCATGCATAAACATGTCCAGTCAACAGGTGTCTAGGCTATGGCCAGTAATTTGGCTAATATAATTCTGTAGATGATCCTTCCTCAGTCCCACTGCAGCTGAGGCCAGGCAAATTTACAATGTGATGGGTTTCAACAATGATTAATTAGTTTCATCACAGCATGGAGGTTTGCTACAGAAGCACCATTACTGATAGCAGGCCAAGGTTGGCAAGACCTGTAATAAATTTATATCACATAGTCGACCTATAAATAAGAATCCTATTTTAGATTTAACACAACGCTTTGAAAATACATATTTTTCTACACCAAACATTTCACCACCAGTAAGGGATAGTAGGAAAACTTCGGTTTCATGGGAAGTATTAAATCCATATATTTAGATATTTTCTGACATTTTATTTCAGAACACCTTAAATTATCATACAATATAAGTTATGTAAATTGTGAAAAATTCTTATAATTCTTTGAAATGCTTTGAAACTATTGGTAAAAAATTAATAATGAATGGTGGTAAAAAGTTGTATGCCTCTAAACCAATTCAACCAACAAAAAAGACAAGTAGCTGCCATGGACTCTATATATGGAGCGATCAATCCTGTTAGTCTACACTCAAGATAATATACAGGCGTTGATTCTAGAGGACAAGTGGTGCTGTATTTCTAGAAGGAATTTCCGTCAGCGTATATAGTGTAGCAGTTGTCCGAGATTGTATATACGACATCATCATCCACATGGCACTTTGCCATCCCAATTTATAACGTTAATTGTCAGCAATGGAATATGTAAGTCAAAGGCAAAGTTGTATCCTCTGCTAGCTTTTAGTCTATCAAAATATGTCTATGACACCAATTTGTTTATATTTGTTCTAGAAATAGTGTTAAATAATTTGCTATGATTTGCGCATGGAAGAATATCATATAGGAAAATTAATTGTATATAATTTCAATATTTCTTATCACATATGATGTCATGAGTGTTTCATTTAAATAACAAGATACTGGTCACTATTTACTAAAATATAAAACATTTATGAATTTATTTGCTATTTTTGATGTAGCTGCAATTATTCTTTCATTCACTAAAATTATACAACATTCTAATTTCTAGGAATATATATTTAATTTTTACAAATATTGTACTTTTCCATGTTTCAGTGGCATAATTATTGTATTTCGTTTATTGTTTATTGTTGGATTTGTTTTGGATCTACGTTTTACAAGGTTCGCTATCACACGAATGACTATGAAATAAAACTGGACAATTCTGGGAAGCCGAGGTCCAGTCTCAGACTAGCCATCACCGTCAGGCATCACTCCCGTGGAATGCGTCAATATTTACTTGTTTTTTATACAATGCATTGCTGATTTGTTTATTCTGACTGAGGTGTGTATGTTCACATTCATTAAACTATAATATTATGCAACGCAGTCCTACATTTTAGGCATTATCTGTTTCATTTCGTGATTAATTAGACCGCCACCGGACCGGTGCCAGTTCCCGTCTAAGTCGCCCAGAAATTTCAATTCTGACATTTCACGTAGGCCACGTGCCTGAAAATATTTGTTACACAAAGAAAAATACGCCGTTTCTCTCGTCTCCAATGCAACTAGCTTGTGCATGTATATATCTATTTCAGTTTTCACCCACCTGAAACTTCAGTGCAAGCGTCTGAACGTGTCTACGCTCATAAATGTGCGACAGTCGCACGCTTGATTTGTCTCTGTTTACTAATCTGCCAAGAACGAGACGTCACGAGATTTGCTGCCGCTAGAAATGTATCAACAAACTACACGATGGCGCCACGGAGACTGCGCGAGAATGTGACTGCTTCTACGACTACTACGTGGAGCCACCATATTACTCTGAGTTCTTGCCTACGACTACGTAGTACGTACGTTACACTGGTTGGCGCATAGGTGTATTGATTAACGGGGGGGGGGGGGGGGGGGGGGGGGGGGGGGGCTAAGCCTCCCGATATTTTTGGTAGGTCCGGATACACGATTACCCTTATATTCCCATAAGAGGGTGTAGTTAGATTTTATTTCTATCTCACTGGATTAACGAAGTAGGCTTACGTGCAGACGCACGTGCACACCGCACACGTATATATACGCGCATGTACGTATGCACGCACACACACACACACACACACACACACACACACACACACACACACACACACACACACACACACACACACACACACACACACACAGACACACACACACACACACACATACACACACACACACACACACACACACACACACACACACACACACACACACACACACAACACACACACACACACACACACACACACACAGATACGCACACAAGCACATGTTTACGTACATACACGCGCACGCACCACTCTGTAAAATATTATAATTATATCAGTAGGGCGGACCCTACTTAAAAAAAAAAAAATCTATTTCAATTGAAATCTAGAAGAAACATTTTTTTTGTTTAATATAAATATGTTTTTTTTCTTCTAGATTTCAATTAATGTTTTTGTCTAATTCAATTTTTTTTTAAATAAAAATACAAATACATGCACATTATGATTTTACTACACACTAGAAGAAACCTGACTTATTTTATGTTAGCCCAGCACACGTGTAACAGCAGGATTCTTTATCGCACATTCCCAGTCAGTTAAAACCTACTGTTATGGTTATGGATGGTGATACGCCTCGCTAGCTTCCCATTCACTCAGAGGTGCTAATGCAGCTTCACAGCAGGCCAATGTTCTCAAAGCTACCTACCCACCCTACACACATTCTGGCTTGATTCTTGAGCCAGTCAGACTACGTGAGGTAATATGCTTG
>OZ024857.1:19614903-19617403 GCA_964017155.1 Oasisia sp. SBJ-2009
TCTGTTTTAAATATTAATTTGACTGTCTTAGAGTGTGTCTTAGCGTTGTATTGTTAATTAAGCTACACTTTAAAATTATTGCTTAGATACATAAAAATGAACAACATGTTATCAAACTTATACCATATTTGTCATTTAACGTTTGACATGTTATTCCGTAAACTATTGTAATTAGTAATCGTCTCGTCCGTTTAGTTGACTAATGATCACATGACCCGCTGACTAATTTTTGATTTCTTGCGCAGATTTTTCTCTCATCAGAATTGCATACTAAATTAACAAAGGTTAAGCATGGAGTTGAGAATAGTCCTAGGGTAGGTCATGTGTTGATACATTGGACATTTATATATATATATATATATATATATATATATGAGCAATGAGCCACGGTATATGTTTGATAATGTCTCAAACTTGCGCATCTTTGATCACTGGGCGCCGCCATTACGTTCAAGCAGCATTTGGTTTGATTAGCTCCTACCTACTCAATGTAAATACTTTTCCGATTTACTTCATTAATAGACATTTCTGCGCAAAAGCAAAAATATGATGCCACATTATATTATGGTAGGCGTCACACAGGTCAACAAATAGTTTTGTATGTGTGCTCGAAATGGTTGTTCAAGTGTTTCAGCGCCATTTTAACGTGTATTTGCATGCGGATCTGTGTGTCTGACGTCCGCCCGCCTGTGTGCAGGGGACGGCGTGCTGCAGATAGAGGAGTTGTTGGAGAACATCCACATCATCCAGGCTCACAGCATCCACAAGAGCGAGCTCATGGACGCCTTCGAGAAGTTCGACACGAACAACGACGGCTACATCAGGTAGGACGTGCAAGTCTCGTGTTATCCTCCTCTCGTTGTTGTGTTCCTGTCTGTCACTGCTTGGGCTGGCACCGGTAGCGATACTGGACTTCTTCTTTTCTTTTCTTGTTCCTCACTAATCTCGAACTGCTCTCTCTGTCTCTGTCTCTGTCTGCGTCTGCGTCTGCGTCTGCGTCTGCGTCTGCGTCTGCGTCTGCGTCTGCGTCTGCGTCTGCGTCTGCGTCTGCGTCTGCGTCTGCGTCTGCGTCTGCGTCTGCGTCTGCGTCTGCGTCTGCGTCTGCGTCTGCGTCTGCGTCTGCGTCTGCGTCTGCGTCTGCGTCTGCGTCTGCGTCTGCGTCTGCGTCTGCGTCGACGTCTGCGTCTGCGTCTGCGTCTGCGTCTGCGTCTGCGTCTGCGTCTGCGTCTGCGTCTGCGTCTGCGTCTGCGTCTGCGTCTGCGTCTGCGTCTGCGTCTGCGTCTGCGTCTGCGTCGGCGTCGGCGTCGGCGTCGGCGTCGGCGTCGGCGTCGGCGTCGGCGTCGGCGTCGGCGTCGGCGTCGGCGTCGGCGTCGGCGTCGGCGTCGGCGTCGGCGTCGGCGTCGGCGTCGGCGTCGGCGTCGGCGTCGGCGTCGGCGTCGGCGTCGGCGTCGGCGTCGGCGTCGGCGTCGGCGTCGGCGTCGGCGTCGGCGTCGGCGTCGGCGTCGGCGTCGGCGTCGGCGTCGGCGTCGGCGTCGGCGTCGGCGTCGGCGTCGGCGTCGGCGTCGGCGTCGGCGTCGGCGTCGGCGTCGGCGTCGGCGTCGGCGTCGGCGTCGGCGTCGGCGTCGGCGTCGGCGTCGGCGTCGGCGTCGGCGTCGGCGTCGGCGTCGGCGTCGGCGTCGGCGTCGGCGTCGGCGTCGGCGTCGGCGTCGGCGTCGGCGTCGGCGTCGGCGTCGTCGATTCCCTCTAGGTCGTGGGAAAGGCTGACTTCGACACTGATCAGCAACTTCTGTTTTGTATTTTCCCCTAATTGATATTGAATGTGTTATTGTGGTAAGACATATACTTACAAAATATTGTTTGTTTGTTTGTTTGTCGACCCACATATCCTAAGTTTTGCATTTGTCGGGCTGGCATTTTTCCTATGACCTAGCTGGAATGGTTCGTGTATTTAGATTGTTTAAAAATTTGTCCGGGGTGGTGGATAACTTGGGGACTCAATATTTAAAAAGTCAAAACTCTGTGTGGAATTCCATCCGTGAAATTTCATGTTTTTTCTACATCATCGTAATGGTAATTATGCCATCTACAACTACGTGACTGGATGTTGAAAAACAAGTTGCATGCTTTTTAATTTATCTTTGAAAATTCACCACCGCTTAACACAGGCACCCACTTTGCTTGTCAGTCGTAATAACATGTATTAGTCTTCGTCATTCCTGAGATTGTTGTACTACATTTACGTTTGTTGCTATATATTTAGTGTGAAAATATGGAAAGAAGAATACAGACAACCCTGCCGTTAAGATACTACATAGGCGCAATTTTCGGAGTGAGGTACACTGATTTGAGAGGGTTGCCCTCTGGAATATAATTCGGGAGGGTTTGAAGTTTAATAAAATACAGGACAACCAAAAATAGCACGAGGTGTCCACTACCTCCAAAATTTGGATCCGTGTACGTATGAGCACGTGATATATTTCTGAGACACGCTGAAGCAATG
>OZ024857.1:19622403-19829903 GCA_964017155.1 Oasisia sp. SBJ-2009
ATACATAGTAACTGGTTATGTCTGTACAGTGAGACGTTAAATTGATAAAGGATAGTTCCTGCAAAATCACAAATCCTATAATTACCAGTCAGACCATTCAAGACACAGTGCGTAGTCAGATAATCTCTTTCCGAACGCCACATGTGACACTACTCACACCAGTCACGATTCTATACAACCAAAATTACCGATCATAGACAGACAAGAATTTTTTTGGATAACGGGCTCGGCTTACCTTCAACGTTTCAATGACACGTTCAACCACCCAGGTAACATTTCCCTCTTGGGGCTGTTTTCAAAGAATATCAGTTTGTGGCTTAAAATGCCAGCGTTGGGTCAACTTTGATTGCACGACAATTCCATGATCATTGTTGATAGTAATTCGGGAATAATTATATAACAATAGCTTGGAATGAGCTTTGACCATGCATGCAACGGCATGCCAGCATTGGCTCAGATACATCCAAGTCAGAGCCCATCGGTTGCATCTCACCATTCGCTCAGTATCACAACATACGTTGGGCCAATGTTTTACGCAAATTCAAAACGCTATCTGGACAGATTGGTTCTGAGACTGGTACAGTCAGCGGCGCCTTTGGAGGATGAGGACGGGTATCTGCTAAAAGGTATGCAAGTGTATATGTGTACACGTACGTACGAACGCAAGTTGGCTAAAAGAACACTACTGTAACTTCGAATCAACGTAAAGGTAAGTTCTTAAGCGCAGTATCCAATCCTTGGGATTGCTCAAAGTGCTCTGCTCTGTGGCAGACCTGTTCAATCAAACACATCTCGGCTTATCAGGAAAGCGTATATTTATTTAATATCATAAAACATAATGACACTGAAATTATGCATGCAATTTTGAATGTTCTCTAACTCAAATGCAATATCGAAATTGTGATCAACATTATAGATGCTACCATCATTTATCGTTCGTATGTATGTATGTATGTATGTATGTATGTATGTATGTATGTATGTATGTATGTATGTATGTATATATGTATGTATGTATGTATGTATGTATGTATGTATGTATGTATGTATGCATGCATGCATGCATGCATGCATGCATGTATGTATGCATGTACGTACGTACGTATATATGTAATTATGTATGTATCTACGTATGTATGTATATGTGTGTGCGTTCATGTGTGTGTGCGTGCGTCAGTAAGTGTGTGTGTTCGCGTATGTGTGTACAAACTTTCGCGCACACATGCACACGCACACGTACGTGCGAACGCAAGTTGGCGTTCTATATTTAGCAACATTTTCATAATGTGCAGATGGAAACCTTCAGCTATTCCGAGTAACATAATGTGTTAACATTTCGCTAAACATGTTTACAGTGTGCATGAGTTGTCACCGGAATCTCAAAACACGTCAAAGCTCAACAACAAGTCGGAATGCTGCCATTTTAGACAAGCACAAAAGACTACTTAGTAGGCTACTTTAAGCATGCATCTGTATGGGAATGTCATTGGTTTGCTTCCCCGTGTGCGATCAAGTTCTCTGACGTTTTCCCTGACGTCACCAGCGCCTCTACGAACTCTGCAATATCAAGACAAATAGTTCAAGTGATTAATTTCTGATTTCAAATTAGTAACTTTCACTTTCCATCTTGGCCTCCAACGCCACTATCATCGCATGCTACGTTCATCGCCACCATCTCCGTTATTATCATCGTCATCACCATGGACACTGTTACCTATATCATCACTGACACCATCACTATATATCAAAACCATTATCCAAGACTCTATCCTCAGCACTCCTGTCGATATCATCACCGACATCAATTAAATACTCTTGTCGATACAATTACTGACATCATCACCGACATCAATTTCCCACGCAAAGAAATCTGTCATACAGTCATTGGGCTGGGTCGTATTATATATACTCCCATTATAATAATTGTCCGGAACTGTCGCACATACAAGTAGAAGCAGACGGTGGAAATGTATTGGACCCTCGATAAGATTAAAGCCACCTGAAGCGTAAAGGTATTAAAGGGATACTCCAGTCAGTGAGAGATTCACAGCATTTACTTACGTATGTATAATATATTGGTTGTGCATAATAACTGTGCACAGAATAATTAATAAACAATTAATTATAGTATAATTGTACCAGAAACACTCCATGTTGTATTCGGGGAGCTGCCATTTTGATAATTATGCGCCAGTGACGTAAACCGCCTACGTCACTGGCGCATGCACGTTCGAACATCCTATGTATGTCCAATGATATCTGATGTATCCAGTACGTCGCTGTTTGCTTACGTCAACAATGCGCTAGTGGCGTAAACGATTTGGTCACTGTTTCTGTGCCTCAATATGGCAGCGCCCAGAATCTGAGGTAGCATGTTTTTGATACCATTCAACTATAACTAATTGTTTATTAACGATCTTTGTGCACACTTACTAGGCACAACCAATATATTATCTATATGTAAGTTAATGCTGTGAACCTCTTACTGACCGGAGTATGCCTTTAATGGCAAACTGGTCTTACATCGCCACCATAATACCTCAAGTGTAACCAATATGCTCCAGACATTAGGATGGAGATCCCTATCCGACCGAAGAAATGACGCAAAACTATGCATGATAAACAAAATAGTAAATGGCCTAGTGGGTAGCCTATACCAGCAAATGAATATCTCATTCATGTAAACATAGTTACTAGAAAGCAGCATTCCTTGTCTTACCTTATCCCTCACTCCAGATGTAACTACCACTTGTATTCTTTTTTCCCAAGTACTATTCGAATTTGGAACTCCCTCCCTCAACATGTTGTAAATAAAAACAGCCTTGATTCCTTTAAGAGCAATATCCCGACTTTGCATTATTCCACTTTTTAGATATAACTAGTTCTTTTGCACGCATCACTGTTTACATGCACTAATTACTGTTCTGATACATTGCATTGCACCAAAAACGATAAATAAATATTTCAGATTTTTCCTGTACGCCCGCTTGTATCCTCAGCATGTTGAGGCTAGGCGGTACCCGGAAGAAGAGGCAGAAGAAGAACATTTCCCCTGTGTAACTCTACCTGCGTAGCTGAACTTGCCGTCGTGGTTCTGGTCGTGGTCTTTGACGAGCTGGTTGAGGAGCACTCGGGCCTCCTCCACGGACATGAAACTGTTGATGGTCAGTATCTTCAGCATCTCGGCCAGTCTACAGAGCAACATCAACGACGCTTGACATATGTGGGAAGATGGCATGCAACCCGCCGTTTCCCTACTTGTTTGAGACCAACGCCCCGGCTCCCACAGTTTAAACCAACGAAGCCAGCTCCTATGTTATATATTTTTCGTTTTATATTACGTTCTTATCATTACAATATGGATGTTGAAGGTTTACTGCCTTCCAGTTTGGGTTCAGTTACTTTATCAAGTTCGGAACGATGTTCGCAATGTGAAATATTCCGCCTGCAACACGTTCAAATGGTAAACAAAACATCCAGTTTCAAAACAGAATTGATCGCCAGTGAGCCGAGGTAATCATGCGTTCGTGCATTTAGTTAGAAGTCAGACATCTCATTAGAAACGTTTATGATCATCATCGTGGCATGGAAGATAAAGGAGAATGGGCTCAGGTGAGGAGGAAATGGAAGAGATTCTACAAGTGCAAGACAGTGGGTGACCAATGTAAGCTCACCGTGTTTGTGTACTTATTAGAATGGACACACGAACACGTAATTTATCGATTAGTTGTTGGTATTGTTCGCATCTACGTCGGAATCTACAGTAACTTCAATTTCGATGACGCGCGATGTCACACGGACATGGAGTAACGGTATTGCTTGTTTTAATACTATTATAATATATCAATACAAACAACTCGTCATGTTCAGAATGTATATTACCGAGCTTTCTATTATGTACGTGTCTACTGTTCTAACCCTAGCCTAGACTGGTTCACTATAAACACTGGCAGCGCCCACTACTCTATATGCTAATTATCGTCCGCGTGGGTACCGCCAGTCCAGAGGTTGCTGCTGGGCAGCGTGTCCAAATATACTCTCCCTGCTGGGAGCAGCTGGGAATCTCGTGACACATGGACAACGGACAAGACGACACAGAACTCATGTTGGTGATACATGCGAGACGAGTGGAGAATGCGAACGAAAGACGGAATAGAATAGAGGCGACTGGTGGAGAGAGGGAGGGAGGGAGGGAGGGAGGGAGGGAGGGAGGGAGGGAGGGAGGGAGGCAGGGAGGGAGGGAGGCAGGCAGGCAGGCAGGGAGGCAGGGAGGCAGGGAGGCAGGGAGGCAGGGAGGCAGGGAGGCAGGGAGGGAGGGAGGGAGGGAGGGAGGGAGGGAGGGAGGGAGGGAGGCAGGCAGGCAGGCAGGCAGGCAGGCAGGCAGGCAGGCAGGCAGGCAGGCAGGCAGGCAGGGAGGCAGGGAGGCAGGGAGGCAGGGAGGCAGGGAGGCAGGGAGGCAGGGAGGCAGGGAGGCAGGGAGGCAGGGAGGCAGGGAGGCAGGGAGGCAGGGAGGGAGGGAGGGAGGGAGGGATGGAGGGAGGCAGGGAGGGAGGGAGGGAGGGAGGCAGGGAGGCAGGGAGGCAGGGAGGGAGGGAGGGAGGGAGGGAGGGAGGGAGGGAGGGAGGGAGGGAGGCAGGGAGGCAGGGAGGCAGGGAGGCAGGGAGGCAGGGAGGCAGGGAGGCAGGGAGGCAGGGAGGCAGGGAGGCAGGGAGGCAGGGAGGCAGGGAGGCAGGGAGAGACAGAGAGCACTATAAGATCAATGAAGAACAAGAAAAAGAAAATAATTTGGATATCGCTATGGATGCCAGCCTAAGCCATGACAGTTAGGAACACGACAACGAGGGGAGAACACGAGACTCGCGCCCGCCCAACCTGATGTATCCGTCGTTGTTCGCGTCGAACTTCTTGAAGGCTTCCATGAAATCGTCCTTGTGAAGGCTGTGCTCATTGATGATGTGGATGTTCTGCAACAGCTCCTCTATCTGTAGCAAGCCGTCTCCTGCACACCACCGGATACATTCACATTACAGTTGCATTCTGGGATTGTTTATCTATATTATAAAACAATGTTTCTCTGTCGGTCCGTCCGTCCGTCCGTCCGTCCGTCCGTCCGTCCGTCCGTCCGTCCGTCCGTCCGTCCGTCCGTCCGTCCGTCCGTCCGTCCGTCCGTCCGTCCGTCCGTCCGTCCGTCCGTCCGTCCGTCCGTCCGTCCGTCCGTCCGTCCGTCCGTCCGTCCGTCCGTCCGTCCGTCCGTCCGTCCGTCCGTCCGTCCGTCCGTCCGTCCGTCCGTCCGTCCGTCCGTCCGTCCGTCCGTCCGTCCTATATATATATATATATATATATATATATATATATATATATATATATATATATATATATATATATATATATATATATATATATATATATATTTATAGAACAGTAAATTACACATTACTACTGCGCCATGACAATTCCTATGGCAGACACTACTGCCTGCATTTGACACTTAAAACTTAATAAATCTTTTCAGAAAAAAATTACAAAATATGGGATATGATTCAACGAACATTGTTTAATTGTTTGAGCAATTTTTACTTTTTGGGTTGCATGTTCCTTTAATAACTTTCTCTCATGATTTTGCCATAAAGATAACCTTCTGAAAACAACATTTCCAAAGAAAACACGTATTTGAAGCAGTCATTTCATGATCGTTTGACGGAATTGTTGCAAGTAACCGGTCACGTGATGGATAGAGACCAATCAAGGCGAATCACCGTTGGTATCGAAGTGCTTCTTCAGGAACTCGATGTCATCTGCCGTCGGGTAGAAGCCGACGAGTTGCAGACATTGTTCGAGTTCTTCTGAATTCAGGTTGCCGTCGTCGTTCATGTCATACTCCTTGAACATTCGTCGTAGCTCTGCAGGCAAACGACGAGCTTGTTTCACGAACACATCATGGGGTAGATTTGAGTTGACATGGTAGAACTCTACCATGTCAATTCAACTTTCACCACTGACTATGACTTTACAAAAAGGTAGTAACCTGTGTTTATTGACAGTGGTATTGACTTTGTAGATTGAGCCGTGCTCATGACTTAACCAAGAATCTTACAGCTATAGAATCCTTGACGTAACTATTACTGTGGCAAGAAAGTGGGAGCTTAGTGCAAATGACGTTTGCTTACATAATAGAGATGTGATCATGACGTAGAATAGCCAACGTAAAACACTGAAGTATCTTTCAGTATTGCCCGACAAATTGCGTGTAATGCATTGCTTGCGATTTAACATTTGCCCAGAAAAAGTAGGAAACGTGCAAACATGTTTAAACACGTTTGTTGTGAAGAAACTCAAAACAATTTTTTTAGGGAGTGCTAACCGGAATTTCTGCATGCTCGACCGGTTGTGACAATGAAGATCGCAGGTGGGACGAAGTACGGCTGATTCAATTAAACGTCTTAGTTATAACTATTAATGATCCGTGGCTTGAGAAAACAACTGGGTCAGGAGAATTGCGGGAGTAATTAAGGGGGGTTGATAGGGGAAGTGTGGAAGAGTTGAGGGAGGAGGTTGAAGTGAAAGGCTTAAAGCGAGGATGTCTGTTCTTCTATCCGGATCATATAATTATCCTCTGTAGGACGTCATGCATAACAGTTACAGGAAGAAGTGTGCTGTGATGTGATGCGTTTGATTCACCGCACTGCGCTGTGCACCATCCATTTGCCCACGCAAGTTGCGAAAATTCACGCGAGGAGTCAGAAGAATTCGGAGTAAGAGAGGATTTACACAAGAGTGTACCGTGAGACGTCAGGAGACGATTCCCATGAGGAAGCTGGTCAGTGGAAGTTAACCAGAAACGGAAGTATCGAGGAAGACATGATGCACAGATGCCCTGGCAGTGAATTAGTTTAGTGCGTGTACTAAGTATACACTGTGGTTGTGGAAACATTGTTAAACGTCCGGGGAGGGGTAATGGGAGACGATGGTGGTTGTACGGCATTGTGAGGAACGTCTAGCGTCGTCCAATAAATAGTATACGGTATGTAATCAAATATTGGAGGCTTGCACTGAGATTCGAATACCAGGAGAATAATTAAGCTACGTATAGCGTAGAGCGTGGGTTGTGTGTTATACACGGCGAATAGAAACGACAGAATTTACGAAGGAACAATTACGAGAAGACATTGGAACAAAGAAGACTTGACCGTTGGAAAAAAAACTGTGCGACCCGACCCGTTCAGTTTGGAAACACTAGCTTGCACTGATGTGAACGGACACGACGATATCAAGTCGATAAATGGGCATACAATTTCTGAATGTTTTAAAAACAAAAACAGTTGTCTAAAAATACAGCGCACGCATCGTTCATCGATGGTGAATATAAAGTACCATTTCAACCTACCATTCAATGTCTCTTCAGAATAGTGCTGCACCTAAAACAATCGAAAAATATCTTATGATGTCTAAGTCTTATATGAAGCAGTAGCAAGACGGTGGTGTCTCCTAGCGTAGTAGGCCCGTAGTACCCTGATGGATAATCTAGTTACCAAGAGCTAAGTAGGACCTACTTAGTTGCAGTTATGCAGCAGTAATCAGCCATCCCATATAAGTACTAAGAAGGGGCGAAGTATATAGCCTATACATATCTTGGTCAATTGCATGATTTGCCAAAAAGGGATAAAACAAATGTCATTAAGTCAGCCTTTTTCAAACAACGCTTGTGTTGCGTTGCTGTTTTGCGTTGGAGGCTGTATGTGACAGTGCCAGTGGCAGTGGGCATGCACGTACATACATATTCGATTTACATGTAAATTTTCTGTATGTAGGATTACAACACCTAGACAACCCACGACGAACAGCGAATACTATCAATGACAGCGATTGACACATACCGTGGAGGCCATGTCTTCTGTACTTTTCGTAGGACGTTTACACTCTCGGACTGGCAATGCCGGGACACGTATAACTACACGTCATTCGTGCGTGTTAGAACACGCAAACAGCTCTCGCTTTGTAAAACAATGAATGAGGTCAATTGTCCACCAGACCGAGAGAACGTTGGTGGGTTGGGCGTACCCAAAACACGTGTTATACGAAGCCATGGCAATGTAAATACGTACACTCCCTTTGAGTGGCAGACAGTGTTTACGATACAAGATCATAGTGCTAACGATTTAAGTCAGTCAGTCAGTCAGTCAGTCAGTCAGTCAGTCAGTCAGTCAGTCAGTCAGTCAGTCAGTCAGTCAGTCAGTCAGTCAGTCAGTCAGTCAGTCAGTCAGTCAGTCAGTCAGTCAGTCAGTCAGTCAGTCAGTCAGTCAGTCAGTCAGTCAGTCAGTCAGTCAGTCAGTCAGTCAGTCAGTCAGTCAGTCAGTCAGTCAGTCAGAAAACGCGTAGTTGCAGCATTATGACGTCAGGTTTTGTCACAAAGAACATTTCGTTTGTATACTTTTATTTATAGCTGATAAAGTAACTGTTATATATATATATATATATATATATATATATACATATATATATATTATATATATACATATATATATATATACATATATATATATATATATATATATATATATATATATATATATATATATATATATGTAGAGAGAGAAAGGGAGAGGGGAGGGAGGGAGAGAGGGAGAGAGGAGGGAGGAGGGAGGAGGGAGGAGGGAGGAGGGAGGAGGGAGGAGGGAGGAGGGAGGAGGGAGGAGGGAGGAGGGAGGAGGGAGGAGGGATGGAATAACAGACAGAGGAGGGAGGAGGGAGGGGAGGGGATGGAGGGGAGGGATGGAATAACAGACAGACAGACAGACAGACAGACAGACAGACAGACAGACAGACAGACAGACAGACAGACAGACAGACAGACAGACAGACAGACAGACAGACAGACAGACAGACAGACAGACAGACAGACAGACAGACAGACAGACAGACAGACAGACAGACAGACAGACAGACAGACAGACAGACAGACAGACAGACAGACAGACAGACAGACAGACAGACAGACAGACAGACAGACAGACAGACAGACAGACAGACAGACAGACAGACAGACAGACAGACAGACAGACAGACAGACAGACAGACAGACAGACAGACAGACAGACAGACAGACAGACAGACAGACAGACATAGACAAGCTAGTGTGACTGAGACAGTAACAACACTAAAATAGCATGGCCACCCCAAGCTTACTGAACAGGAGGGAATGTCGCACGAGACTTTCTGTCTTCCATAACGTGTTACACAACCATTATAACAGTTTGAATTGATTTTACATTCAGTTGGCATACAAAATAACAATGAACGAGGAACATAGACATACATATACATATATCTATTATTATAAATAAAGTATATTTTATTAAGGAGAAAAAAGTCTTCTACAATGAAAACAGTGCATTATCATGCATAATCTATTTCAATTTAATTTGGAGTGGGACATTTTATAATTACGAGTTAATATTGCTCATCAAGCAATGATAGCAATTTCTTAATAAGCACACCTTCGAGTATAATTTTTTTATAATTTGTTTGAGATTGTGCCTTTTATTTAGCGATAGGTGCAGTACATTAGAAACATGCAAAAAAATGGTATGTAGTTTATAAATCAATCCCTATTTTTATTTCTGTTCTTATCACACTTAAATGAATATTATTGTTTTGTCTGATTACATGACTGTGAAAACCATTGTTTTTCATGACGGGTGTTAACCTATCAAAGTATCTGAACACGTGTACTCGCCACACCAGATCAAATCGTCATCACTACTTCGTCCTTCCATCACTTAATTAAATCTAATGTTTTCAAATTATAGTTTCTTCCGTTACACACTTAGTGACTTACAGAATGGAATTCCAGTTCGCTCAGAAATATCCTAGTATGATACAACTGAAACTGTAAATGCAGAATAGAAAATGACTTTCTAATGTTAGTAATGTAGGTATTGGCCGGGAATCCTGTGGTCAGTGTCTAAATGCCAAAGGATTAATCGTGTACGTAATTATCATCATGTTGTCCTCCTGTTGTTAAATCGCCTTGATGCTGTCCATGTGTGTGATCACGGGTCGGATTATACGGAATAGTTCTTCCCATTATCAATACAAATGTAGATCGCCACGCCTTCTGTATTGTCAGTAGAAGCGCCGACCACTCACTCATCCATTGCCTCTCACCCACTCACCCACTCACCCACTCACCCACTCACCCACTCACCCACTCACCCACTCACCCACTCACCCACTCACCCACTCACCCACTCACTCACTCACTCACTCACTCACTCACTCACTCACTCACTCACTCACTCACTCACTCACTCACTCACTCACTCACTTACTCACTCACTCACTCACGTACACACACACGCAAACGCACGCACGCACGCACGCACGCACGCACGCACGGACGCACACACACACACACACACACACACACTCACTCACTCACTCACTCACTCACTCACACATGCATCCACTCACCCACTCACCCACTCATTTATCCACAGCCATACAAACTCTTCATTTTTATTTATTTTAAATGTTACAACAAAACAATCCAAATGTATCAACTATGAACAAGCGCGTGCGTAAACGTAGCGAGTGGGCGGAGCCTAGCATGTAAACACTGAGTGCACATGACAGCGGATTGCCCTGCCGTCCGCTGCCCTGCCCCTAGTTCCCTGGAAGTGACCACGCAGGGCGTGTCAGGGATCATTCAGTCGGGAGATTTAGGGATAGGTGGGCGGGATTTTTTGGAACGTCTACGTCAGATTCGAGCTGTGTCAGTGATTATTGAAGGGTATTTGTTTACCGAAATTAAACGTTCTGAACATAATGATAGGTAGCCGAATAACTTGTTGTTCTAGTGACACCAGTGGTCTGTTGAATATAATAATAATAATAATAATAACAAACACAGTAATTTATAATAATTAAATGTTAATAATATAATTGCATATTATGTGTTGTTTGACTGGTGGCTATTTTTTTAAATAATTTGACACAACGAAAGACTAAGAGAGATACCCATTAATAATAATTTTACATGTATTCAAATGTAAACAAATTGCCGCGAGCGCACGTGCCAAACGAGAGTCATCAACCTAATCACGCGATCCTGAGACCTCTATAGCTTCTATGCGCATAAAAATCTAACAAACGCGCATATCGGGTTGGTAATGGGCGCACTCATCTCTATCCTCTCACAAAGCAGTGAAAGCACTAGAACGTGCGCAGCGATCGGTACTCAGACTTTAGGACTAAATAAACCGGTAATTTAGGTTGGAAATAGGCCACGCCAATGAAAGCACGTCGCGCAGGCGTCGGTAGCCTTTGATCCCGCGAACGGGCGGCGTCTAAATGTCAATCACGCTACGTAGTGGCGACCGCTCCACCCGCTCACCGCCCACCTACACGAAACGAAGCCGTAAAGTGGCAACTGAATATACGCTATTATTTATAACACAGCAATGATTACATCATTTATTCAGTTGTAATTAACAAACACACCGAACTGATAGATTCGTTATAAGCCGTAACCACATACAAATGATAAACTGGCTGTGTTTACGTGGAACTACATCGCGTCTCGTAGGTTTTTGGTCTTTGTTCGGCGGATGCATACAAGGCGGATTGGAAGTCCTTTCTCTGCCCATTTTTGGCTTTCCATGGCTGCTCGTAAGAAATATTTTTCATTTTGACTGATGAACGAAATAAATGGCCACTGAAAAAGCGAGAAAGAACGAACAGGAGTATTTGAATCCGAGCAGTACGACCCAGGTGAAAGATGTAAGTAGGTATTTCTATTTTCTGCCATTTGTCGTCGTGTTATGGTGCGAGCGAGGCGCCGCCATGAACGCACACCCCTTTCATGAAACTCCTCCTTTTGCAGGAGATCCAACCGTCCCCCTTGGCTCTTCTCGCTGCCACCTGCAGCAAGATCGGAGCCCCGTCGGAAAATGACAATACACCGGCTACGCCCCAGCAGCCTCAACCGATACTTCGAGTAGTCCAGAATCCAGTATTCCAGGCGGCCGGTGGCGATGTTTTGACGACGCCCGGCGGCTGGGTTCAGGTGCCCGGATTCGGTGCAATGCCAATGCAGAGTACGCCGGGCGGGGTCGCGCCTTCCGGGACGATGACCGTCGTTCAAGCGCCGCAGACTCCGACCGTCATCCAAAATCAGAACACGCAGGTGATTGCCACTCCCGTCAAGGGTCCGGGCGGCGCGATCACCTACAATATAATCCAGAGTCCGATGGCGCAGTTTCAGACGATGACTGTCATCGGGGCCGACGGCCAGGAGCAGCAGGTCATCGCGCCCACGTCGTCGCTGCAGCTGCAGCAGAACCTCGTCGCGCAGTCACCAGCCCATAATCCGACGACTGCCTACCTCTCGCAGACCGGACAGCTGATAACCACGCCCACGGGCCTCACGATGACCGGCAACAACACGGTGGGAGGGTTGCCGGCCATCGCAAACTTCGCTCCGGGGAACGTCGTCAGTCTGGGCGGCCTGCAAAACCTTGCCGTCGCGAGTCAGGCGGGAGTCATGCAAACAGTGCAGCTTCAGACGCCACAGGTCCAGACAGTGCCCATCCAGATCCAGAACACGACCAATGGTGGACTCGTGCAGACGATACACGTGCCCATTCAAGCACTGCAGACGGCCCTACAACCTATGGCTGGCCTAACACCCCAGCCGGGGACACCTGGCATGTTGGGCATGTCACCCCGCCAACAGGTGGCGCTTCCGACTCAGTGTACCAGTGCTGCCACCCCACAAGCTACATCCACCGATGTGTCACTAACTTCGATGACAACTATTAACCAGACTCTGGAAACCACGTCCCAGTCAGTAAATGTAAATCCGAGTACAATATCACACTCAACTCCACAACCAACGATTCTGTCGGTGCCAGTCGTTGGATCAGCTGCATCCATGGCATCGCAATCGGCGTACCTAGCAACCAAAGCTAGCAACGTGTTGTCAGGGGTGCCAGGGGCTTCAAAATTACTATACACCGCCCCGTCATCCACCATGACAAACATTTCCGCAGCTCCAACAGATATTTTAAGCATGGCCACAGCGAACATACTGAATCCGACTGTGTCGTCGGCCATTCTGAACAACATTCCAAGCTATTTGAATGCGCAGCAAATGTCTGGTCTCGCAACTCCAACACAAACAGTCCAGAACATCATCCTTCCTAGTGGTCAGATAGTGCAGAGTTTATCCAGCCCGGCCATTACTGGCATGCCGAATGTGCAGGTCGTAGGTCAGAATGGCCAGGTGATTCAGGCGCAGTGGCTGGCGCCTATGATGCCGGGTGTGCGACCAGGCATCCAGCAGATCCAAGGTCTCACTGGGCTGTCAAACCTACAGAATCTGCAGACGTATGGCATGCAGCCGACGTTCCTCAATACCGGTACTTTACTGCAGAACATCACGGCCGGTACATCAGCTGTGGGGTTACAGCAGCCACAGCAACAACCACAACAGAATGTTCTAGCTCAGCAAGGAATCAAAGTGGATACGACAGCAACATCGCAGCAGAATCCTGTATTATGTAAGGATATTTTACGTTGTTTGCTTACAGTAGTTGCATTGAAAATCAGTACGAATTACAAACTTTCTAAAAATATCCAAAATCATAATTAAAACAAATTTATTTTGAGATATCTGAGTAACAATGTGCACAGTTCTATTACAATTTGAATTACACACCCAATTCTGTCCCATGTAATGACGCTGTCGTGCTTATATTTTTCCGGTCGTTATAAACTTTCCGAGTTTCTGCGCATGCGCGATATATGTACAACCATCAATGTGCAGCGAAACGACAAAGCATTTTTGGTATAAATGCCATGGGGTGTTAGTTAACTCTCCTGTGATGATTACTGTGAAGAGTTGCTTAAAATGTCATTCAATACATTAAAATATTACGTTTGTTTAAATCACTGTCACAGATTATGGCTCACTACAGTCACATGATTTGTGCTTGCTATCAAAACATGCTTCGAAACTTGTTTGCCTTATGTTAATTTGCTACAAATAACTTTGCTGAGATTATATATCCTAATGAACAATCCGTTGTATTTATACCATAAATTCTTTGTCGTTTCGCTGCACATAATTGATGATTTTACATTTATCATGCATGCGCAGAAATGTCACTCGGAACGTTTATAATGCTGGAAAAATGTATGCGCTAGAATGCACCAAGCATTTGTTTCATGGATAAAATTAAATATTGCTTATTTTTTATACAGATACACTGTATGATAAATGATTAATGATAAATTATTAGTTCTTTTAAGAATAATAAAGTTTGAACACCTTTCGCAAAACAATTGATGGTGAATATTTATAGAAGTGTATCCGTGTTTCCTCTGCTATATGATGAGTGAGGTGGGCCACCTCGCTGTATTTCTAGGCCGCCTCACTCAAAATATGCCACCTCGTAACTATTTATTACTATAAACATGTTTACATGCTGCTACCTTGTAGTTATGCATTTGTTTCCTCTATACTTTCTACAGTTTCCAGGGAATAGGTTAAAACACCCATCAGAATGAACCATTATAAATTTTGTTTTTAATTGTTCTGAGTGGTCATGCGCCCAGATCCACAGTGTCACATCACACCCTTGGTGCTCGTTCATCCCATCCTACCATCTGGCATATCATTTTACTCAGGGGAAACACTGGTGTATCATTTGTGATTGCGTTTTTTTTTTATTGAATTAATGTCAGATTTTGGATAGATGATGAAAGCATTTCTTTACAGTTATAATAATCATAGCTACTTATGCCGTTATATTGTATTACTATTATGTATATTGTATTATGATGTATTATTATTAATAATAATTATTGCTCAGAACATTGAACTGTATGTGTTCATTCGAAACAAATTTCATAATTACACAACTAGCAATTCGATTTACTTCTACGTTTCGACCACCATCGGCGGCCTTCTTCAGGAACTGAATGTTCAGTGGTCACTGCTCGCTAGATGGCGTGGCTAGCAGACTGTCCCACACGTGACTTAGTTCCTGAAGAAGGCCGCCGATGGTGGCCAAAACGTAGAAGTAAGTCGAATTAATAGTTGTGTAATTATGAAATTTGTTTCGAATAATATACTGCCAACTTGATGAACATTTTCACAAGTGTGTGTTCAGCTGCATTTATTTGGTGAATTTGTTTGTGTAAAATTGTCTATAGTAGTTATTCATTAGTAATACTATATAAAATGGTGTGATGTCCCTTGCTTGGCCAGTGTCACAGCTGCAGTCAGAACTGAACGACTCCATCAAGTGGCAGGTCGTCCAGCCAGAGACTGACCAACAACAGTCAGACTTGGGTCAGTTGAGTCCAACCGGCGGTCAAGGAACTGATGATGGCATGCCGTCCAAGAGACTGCGTAGAATGGCGTGTACCTGCCCCAACTGTCGCGATGGAGACGGCAGGTAGGTACTCCGACAGCATTGCAAATACATTTTACAGTGTATGTGGCATGTGTCTTGATATAAAATCTTCCATCTGTGTTCGTTTCCAACCTCACAGATATTGTAGTATATGATTTGCTTACTTTGGAGCTTTTTTGTCGAAGCGAGTACGACGTTTTGGTCCGTCAGGTACGGACTTTGTTCACGTACTGGTGTCACGTGTGTTGCCTCAGATTTTGCCGAAATCTGAGGCAACACACGTGACACCAGTACGTGAACAAGGTCCGTCCGTAGCTGACGGACCGAAACGTCGTACTCGCTTCGACAAAAAAAGCTCCAAAGTAAGCAAATCATACTACAATAAACCATTCTTGGAGCCATGAACAATATATTTACTAACCTCACAGATGTTTTGGTGTATTGCCTCAGATTTTGCCGAAATCTGAGGCAACACACGTGACACCAGTACGTGAACAAGGTCCGTAGCTGACGGACTGAAACGTCGTACTCGCTTCGACAAAAAAAGCTCCAAAGTAAGCAAATCATACTACAATAAACCATTCTTGGAGCCATGAACAATATATTTGCTAACCTCACAGATGTTTTGGGAGTCCACCAGGTTTTATGAAACCATTGGACAGCTTCGTGCTCTGATGAAAAAGTTGCATTTGTCGATGTAAATACTCAGGCACAAATTACCACTTTACAGTGTTGACAACAGTCAGATGCATTTGTTGTGCTAAATTAATTCTTTTGTGATTTTTGGGGCAGATCACTACAACTAGGGCATCCCGCAAAAGTAGGCGGGTCACCCTAGGGCGACCTGTGCCCCAGCAAAAATTCCTTCAGAATTATATCTGAGAGCCCCGCGTCACCAGGGCTCGTTATTTTCCTTACTCATTAGTTTAAGGCATGACGAACAATTTTCTCAGGAACTGTTATAGTGTTGACACATAAATCGAAAATGTGGTGTAGCAACTGAGCTGTTAATTGAGTTGCTATTGTTAAAATTAACCTGTCTTTCATATTTGTATGACAATTATAAATTTACACATGACATGTTTTCATCCTAATATCAAATGTGTTACGGCGGCATTCGTGAATAGAATGGACGAGTTATGTTCAATAAATATTGTCTCATTGCATTCAATCCACATCCGAAGGGGTTGGCTGGCAGTTGTGGCGCCACCTAGCGAATGAACAATCAACAAATTAACCCCATGCTAAGGTCATTTATTTGACACCAGACAGCAATTTTGTTCAGCTAACTCTGAACATTTGTTTAGGTGGTTGATGCTCATTGGTCCAGGGGTACTTTATGTAATAAATCATGATTAGTTATTTTATCTTGTTTGCTTCTGTGTATGCAAAATTTGTTCTGTGTCTACAGAAAGTCAATTTCCTTTGTTTAGCATGTGGAAACATTCCCTGAAATCTACAGGGAAACCTGTCCACAATTGCCATCAACTGGGTCTACACAATATTATCTTTAATAGCCTACTAAGGCAAGGTTTTGCTGAAGATATATAAGACAAAAGAAGTCTAAGCCCATGGTGTATATGTTTTATGGCATATTAGTCGTGTTTGTTTGAAACTTTTAAATTTTAATTTCAGGAACAAAGAAAACAGGAAGAAACAGCACATTTGTCATATTCCAGGCTGTAATAAAATATATGGTAAAACATCGCACTTGAGAGCACATCTGAGGTGAGCAAGATCAGAGTTCTTTCATTTAGTTAGTGAGTTCATTTAGAAGTCACAGTAGTAGTTGCACATGAACATATATTGATAGGACAGGCAAACATATTGAGTTCATGCTATTGGTTATTTGTTCATAATGAATATGAAAACATTGTTTAGTTTGGTAAATATAGATATGTGCTAGTGATGCTGAATTAATAGCAATGTCAGGTGTATCATTTATATTTAAAAAAAAAGTGCTGTAACATTTATTTTTTATGAAAAAGACATTGAATAAAATAAAAAACATGCAGTTGCATTTCACGTTAGCACCAGAACAGTATTATGCAAAGGTTGAAGTATTGAAACAAAATGGTAAACACTGCATATTTCTGCCACTTGTGAGATAATTCATACTTATTTAGTGCGCCAATGGGTTTTACCACTACTTTTACTTTACATCATCACAGCACATAATTTTGATATTCTAATTATATGGTGACATTACACTATATGTGCGTAGAGTGTGGACAAAAAGAGAGTATGGGAAACAGAAAACTAGTAGAAGATGAAGACTAAAACTGATATGAGAGACAGTGACAAGGGATATATTGAAAATGAGAAAAGTAGTATCAGAGTAGAGTGGACTGAATAATGCAATCCCCACTCTTCATGGGATGAAAGTTGAACCAGAAGAAAGTTATGTAATTTCTGTATGTGCCCCAAACCTGATTGTAATAGAACATGTTTTTGTGGTTGCAGATGGCACACGGGTGAAAGGCCATTCGTATGTAACTGGATGTTGTGTGGGAAACGATTCACGCGGTCTGATGAACTGCAGAGACATAAGCGTACACACACAGGTGAGACAACAGATCAGAGCGGGTGTCGTGGGCCCAGATATGACTCTTAATCTGGGCCTGTGCGACTCCAAAAAACATTTGAAATATCTTTCTGTACAACATCCTCCGAATGAGAGATTTTGCACATTAATATATTTTGAAACACTGTGGTGGTTTTATTTTTTAGCAGTAAACTCATCAGTCTTGGTAGAACGAATGTTATTCTGACCTGTCAATTATGTGCTGAGCATCTGTGTAAATAGCCTCGTCCCATTGCGGATGTGTCATTGTATGACACGTAGTCTAGTTGTGTTCCATTAACTGATTACTAGATAGGCTATGGGTGGCAAACACGTCCGGCGATGGGGTATAAGTACTAAGTAACTCCCCCAATATATGGTGTGGACATTTTTTATCATCCTAAATTTGTACTTGCCTAGCTTTGCATTGACATGTTTCATTCACTAGATGGCACCACCGGACAGTTTATTTTCGGCATGATACTTGGTAACAACCAAATCATCCCTCATTAAATGTTTAACATATTTTGGGTCTTTGTGAACTTTTGCATCTTCTCTTAATAGCAGTGCATATTGTTCTTATTACAGAAAATCAATTTATTTTGCAGGGGAAAAGCGCTTCAACTGTCAAGAATGTGGCAAGAAATTCATGCGCAGCGACCACCTTTCGAAGCACATCAAGACACACGCCAATAAACGCGTCGGAGCGTCCACTGTGTCCAGCTCCGAAGCCCAGGACCAAAGTATGCAGAAACTTATTTCTCATTTATAGATAGCTGTGCCTGTAAATGTAACCAGTATTATCTATGAAGATTTGTGAAGTAGTTTCGGTGGCCTGGTGATTTCAAATAGACACCGCAGGAGTGGTTCAATGGCCCCCGTCCAAGCTATGTATTAAAAACACTACGGAAATTATAATCATTTGGATAATATATACACAATGTACTTTGTTGCCTGTTGGAGAAAGATGGCGCAAATTGAATGGTGAACAACTCAGATGGGTGCCACTCTGACTTTACTGGGAAATGTCTGATGTAATAGGGCGTGTAAGTCTCGCGCGCGAAAACGAGGCTGGGGGCAGTTGGGGGCAGAAGGTCCATATTCTCCATGTTAACGTATAGGACTTCGTTTTGTTTTTGGTTGTAATAATCGAACTGTTCCAGTCTAATTATTTCAGTTACACTGTCCGAAGGATTATTAAAAGCAGAAGCAGTTGAACACTTTGCCGGTGACAATGCTCACGGAAATCATGAATTATAATCGATTATAATGATGGTTGCCATGGCAACGCCGGCTTGTACTTGTGTTTGGCGATCTTGACTAATACTGAAAAGTGCCATTTTTCGCGCAGTACAACCAGTTTGAGGCAAACGCATACATGTGTTATGATTATGTGCATTTACACAACTTGTCAGATATAAGTGCTTATCGAAACCACAACGTACAGCTATGTAAAATGCAAAACCCGTAAAAAAAAACATACGGCTTAAATTTTTGGGGAGTATCTATTATCTGCACTACATAAATCGCTATGTCTATGATAGTGTGGTAAACTCAATATTAAATCAGACATTTAAGATAAGAAAGGTATAACACAAGATATTTATGTCCTGATTTTCCTAATATTCATCAGTCGGAAGTTACAACTGTCATCCATCGAATATTATTATAATGACCAGTCCCCAAATCAGCTCCAATCGCGCGGAGTCTCGCCATGTATCGTGACTCACTTACGGGCCCTATTGGCGACTACATAAATTAAATGATCATCTGGAACATGTTTATGACAAAAATAGTGCAGTTGTGATAATTACTTTACTGAATTTTGTAAAAATGCTTGATAGAACATTTCTTCGCTATGACCCATTGATATTATGCAATGGCAAGTTAGCCGTATGCGGTCCACAGAATATTGTCATTGTACCTGAGAACAGATCGTCATATGCAAGACATAATATTTATTAACTATGTTGGTCGATTTTCAGTTCAAATCAACAATTATATATATATTATACATATTATAATAAATATATATATATATATATATATATATATATATATATATATATTGATTTGGGCTACAAATTGACAAACAGTTAATAAATGTATATATCAATATAAAAGATATGAAAACAATTATTATCTCTCTTATGGGGAAATAGGAATTGGTGGACTAAGGTGGACCCAGGGATGTCAAGGGTAATTGTGTGTATACCAGTCACATTTCTCTCACTGTTACTGTGTCTCTGATCCAGATCTTCTTGAGCAGAGTGACAGTGAGAGTTTGAAGGACGCGCATCACATCAAGATGGAGGTGCCTCTGGAGAATGGGGTCAGGCCAGATGAGATGATGGACAGCTGAACACTGCAAGACAAAAAACACAGGAGAAAATTACATGATTCACGACTCAAAGGTGGAGCCTTTGAATGTTGGAATGCTGACATAATTAGTCTGTGCAAACTCATTGATTGAACTGTTAGGGCAATCAATCAATCAATATGTGACTGGACACAGCAATCAATCATCATGTGATTGGAACTTGAGATAAACAGCTAAGTTTAGCGAAGGGATAATGTCCATCAAGGTATCTGTATATCTGGTAAGTACCTGTTGGTTGAGTTGAAATGTCCAGCTTTTATGCTTTAAAAGAATTTTTCATAATGGAATACAGATTTGTGGAGTTATAGAACTTTATCCTGTTTTCATATAGAATAATTTACAACAACAAAATCAAGATAAAAGTAATTTTCTTGTGTTCATTGCAACAATATGCCACTGAACGACAACCACTAGCGGTTGATGTGTGAATATAGTGTATTTTATGCATTGCAGATTTCCAGAGAAATTTGATTTTGTTTGATGTATGACCAATATAGCCTGTCAGATAATGACATGGCCAGTAAGACAATTATGCGTGCATTTCTATAGCATTTAAAGTCAAAAATACGCATTGCACCAATATTGATGGATGTGAATGTTTATTGTGTAGGTGGTCACGGTCATATATATATATATATATATATATATATATATATATATATATATAGAATGGTGTGATGTTGGGGATTCATTTGGGGGAAATGGACCCGCTAATGAATATGCATATCCAAAGATCCCAAGGAAGACAAATTCCTTTTACGAATTCTGATAAAATAGTTATAAACTAATAGGCCCCTACTACAAGTATTGGGAGCAGAGAGTTATTTCAATACATTATAGGAGCTGTTAAGACCAAAACAGTTGTATTTTTTGCAGACAAATAGTTCAATGAGATGTTGTCTGAAACCTGCTTGTTGATATCTAGAATAATACATTATTTTTGTAATGGTATAAATAACTTTTTGTCGGTTAAATGCTATCGGACAAAAAGTTAAATACTGAAACTACATTTCAAAGACATTGACGCAATATTTTGGAATGTATGTAACATGGGTTTGGTCAATCCAGCATTTGCAAAAGTGACTTAATCAAAGTATGATAATAATTTAAGGTTGTTCTGATAATTTTTATTTGATATCAAAATATTTTATACAAAATTTACATCAATTCAAACATGTACTGGCAGACATATTATTTGTTTGTAAATTATTAGTAGAAAGTTATTTGTAAAATCAGCTGCATTGTGGTGAATTATAGGATAAGCTGTTCAATATGTTCGTGCTTGCTGTGGGACATTTTTACATATAAACTTGTGAACTGGGGGTATCGGCCCGTCTCTCATTGCCCTCTCATGAATGTTAACAATGTGTACACATTTTCTGGTTTAGTGATCATTAAAGAGGTAGACAGCTGCTCAGCCTTCTCTAACCCAGATAACCTCATCCAGACCAAGAAGGCTTTGTTTTCACACAACACTGATGACCTTACCTGTTTATGAAGTAGTGAAGTTATAACAGATTACGTGATTCATTGAGTATGTGTATCAAGCCTAATATGTGGTAGGAAGAAATTTCATTTTACTAAGAGGTCGTCTCGTCTGTTGCAAAAGTCAAAAGTTCAAGAAAGTATAATAGTGTTACAGTATTTGCATCAAACCACTGCCTAACATCTCTGTACATGGCGTGGCCCTTGAGATAATGTGCACATTGGCCACCAGAGGTGTAACATAGTTACAAAGACACTACCACCAGAGCACCTGTTCCAACACTGATAACAACATCGATATAAATTAATTCCTGTTTAATTCATTAGGAACACCACTTGAATGTTTTACTTATATGTTTGAAACAACCCACCCAAATGTATAATGATATCCGGGTACAAGTTGTTGTGGATTTTCTAAATTTACCTTATCACTCTTGAGTGGATAAAGTTATTCCTGCTGCAAATGAAGCCATTTGATGTGATTGGTGACAGTGGTTTGTGTGCATTCTTAATACAGGTGTATGTATATTACAAGTCCTTGTTGATGTTGTACATCACACACACACACAGATTATTTGTTTTCTGACAAAAATGAGCTGCATATCATTTGGATTTGTGACACGTTATTGATGCTTTTCTGGTGAGGAAGAAGCATGTGTTAATTGTTTTCATATTTACTGCCTCGTGGTACCACCTAATATATATATGTATGTATGTATGTATGTACAGTATAGATATTTGTAAAGTGTACATCTCTGAAATCTGTATCAATATTTTTGTAAATATGCTGCACAAATAAATGTGTAAATGGCAAAGTTTTGGTATTTCTTAAATGCGACATGAATCATAATATGTTGTGTGTAGTGGTGACCATGAAACCCAAAGCTGGGGGTGTCTGACATGTGGTGTGTGTGTATATGCATGGGTAGATATATGTGCATGTGTGTGCAATCTCCTGTGACAAAAATAATTCAACTTGTGGGAAGTAGTTCAGGTTGTTAATATTGCCATATCCATCAGTCTCTCTGTCATAATAAAGAAAATTCCCAATACCCTTCCTCGTGACACAGAAAATACACTACATACACCCACGGAAAATACAGGAAATGTGGAATTCCAAGCAGACAAATACGTTCACGCAAAGACAAATGTGTGTGCTATAGAGAGGGTGGGAGAGAATGAAAGAGGGACATATGGCAGGTGGGTGGGTAGGCAGGAGAGAGGATGGGCAGTAGAGAGAGAGTGAGCAATGGCAGGAGTGAGGAGGGAGAAAGGGGAGGGTGGGATGGGGAAGGCAGAGGAAGAGAGAGGGAGGGAGAACAAGAGTAGATAGCGGGGCAAAACTGAATCGGTGGAAAGCATGGTAATAATTTGGAGAGATTGGACAACCGAGGGAACGGTATGATGGAAGGAGTGGGAAAATAACTGTGACAAGACACATCGAGTGGGTAGAGGAACAGAATGCAAGCGAGAGGACACCAGAATAGAGGAGAGGAAGAGTGCAAGGAGAGGGAGAGTGCAGGAAGAGGATGGAATGCAACTGACATGGAATTAGTGCATTAAGGGAGACAATACATGGGAAAGGAAACGTGTGAAAAAGGTGCATGCAGGATGAACATAATGCAAGTGAAAGAACAACCATGCAAGGGAGAGGGGAATAGATTGGGTTGGGAGTAGTGTGGCTTATCTCTAGCCACAAACGTGCCACGTTCCATAGAGCAATCCACCAGTATTTTTAGTGAGCAGGGGTGGGAATGTTTAGTGGGTAGTAGGGTGCAATTCAAAGGTTTTTAGTGAGTTACTAGGCCCAGGCTACAGTCTTACTCTTTTTGTGACCTGCATGCGTATTCCGAACATTTTGACAGCATAAATGCTTTAATAAAATGTATCCGATACAGGTTTGCAAAAGGGGCGTACATAAATCCACCATGACCTTGTGATTTACTACGAAAAATAATGGTTGCAGTTGTTGCAATGGGGCAGACGCGTATAAAAGGGCGCCTAGCTCCAACAGGCAACACAACGCCGGCTACGCAGTGTCAGTGAGCTATGGCTATGATCAGCGCATAGTGTAACAGCATAATAACAGCGCTTCATCGGTTGCTGAATCAGGTTCTCTATACGTTTAAATAAATGTGTAATACTGAAAATATTACAAGACACTGTAATCAGTCGCCGTGACGTGTCCTTTACGCGGGAAAAATTACCCGCCACGAGCATAGATTTCCCGCGGTTTCCGTCACGTGGTTAGGCACAGTGACCTTACCGACCTTACGCTTGCGGCATAAACGCCAGCTGATTGGCTAATTTGACAGGTCGCTGTTTTCATTCTGTGGCGAAAGCTACGAACGAGCACGTTGTCTGAGAGAGCTTTGTAAAGTTTATGAGCATAAATGTAGTTGGAAGACAGTCAGAGAGTCTGGATGACACCGATCGACAACCCTACTAGCAATATGACTGACAGTCATATACGACCAAAAAGACAGCGAACGGACCCTCACGGAATTTTTTGCAACACGAAATGTTTGGAACTGGAAGGCATCATAAAAGTATTACGGGGATACGAAGATTATGATGGTGGAATCAACTGCAGCATATGCGGTAAGTTTAAGTTAGTCGCTGAGATTTCATGAAATCAGATCGTGACAGATGCACCGTCGATGCAGAAAGTAATCTTTGGTACGTTTCGGTCCGTTTGTTTGTAAACACTCCGTTCGCCTGTTTCAAAGATGGCCGCGTGGTGGCCGCAGTTGTGTTGTCGTCCGCGCTCTGGCAACGTCCGAAAGCTTTTCTGTAGTTCTGTAAACTTTCATAAACATGCCGTGAATAATGGGACGACAGGAATCTACTCCGATTAAACAGCATCACTTAACATGACATGCGTTTATTAAGAAAGGAAACGGAAAGAAAGGCGGAGAGCACGTGTGGCTTGACTTGAACCTGCCCTAGGCCTAGACGTCATAGTCATAGTAAGTTGAGGCTTGAGTTGATGATAGGTGATTGACCGTCAGTGTAATGAGCAAAAGTTGACATTTGCGAGTAACATTGATTCCAAAAGCAATCAACATAACACTCTACGCTCGTGACATCTATCATGGGTTTCAATTTCCGATTAGAGAGCGTACGCGAAACAAAAGCTAAAAAATAAATTCTGAAATGGTTGTATTTTGAGAAGACCCCCGTCGTAATACACCCCGCGGCAGTGTTCTTAAAAGTAGGACCTGCTTCTACTACGGAAACCACACGACAAAGCTTGCGCATTCACAACTCAACGCTGTCGTGACAAAAGCCTGGTTAAAAAAGTCCCTGCAGTGTTTCTGAATTCTGTTTCAGTGTCAGATTTCTGCACCTGTCAACCAGTTAGCTAAGTTTGGTATAATGTTTGTTATATTTAGGTCACAAATTTTTTGTTTCTATAGATATGAATTTCCTTGGTGGTTATAGGCTGGTGTTAAGATGTAATCTCTGTGATAGAAAATAAATAGAAATAATCCAGAAATTTCTGCTAACGTTTAACTTTTAGGTCGTCGTTAAGAAAACTTTAAAAAACAGTTCTGGCATTACTGCTGACGTTATCATAACATAGCAGTAACATCCTAGCAATGTTTCGAAAACATATTTTGTTAGCTGGCCACGGTACATATAAGATGGCTCCATTATTCCACAACATAATTAATGTTGTCACTCCCTCTACAAGGCTGGTTGTTTACTTGCAGGGCTCCAGAGCCCTGAGGGGATCAGGGTGACCTGTTTCCACATAAATCACCACCTGACATTATCAGCAGTGGTTGTCAAGTCATTAATATCAATTGGCCCTCCCTGTATTTTACCACAGTCATTGGAAGAACTTTGATCCCTACTCTTGTGACACATATTTGGACTGGTGCTTTCATGTGAAATAAGATTTATGGAGGTAACAATAACAATTCAGTGAAGGGAAGAGGAATGTCAACCAAACTTCCAGTAGGCTGTGTTATGTCAGATCAGTTCATTAAATATTAGTTCACAGAATCACTGGCTTGCTACAAGCACAACACATTTTATATGGAAACAGGGCATAGTGTTAGTGGTTGACATAACAAAGATCCAGATAACAGAAGCAAACAGTTTTACATGTTGCTTTCAAATGTTTATTGTCAATAAGATAAGATGCTCTTGTATAATCCCAAAAAGGAAAATTAAAAGGCCACAAGTCAAAAAACGTGTATACACACCATCATTTTATTACAGACAAGGAAAAGCGAACACTAACATGAAATGACATGAAAACCATCTGACATGAGACCTAAACAGAGTGGTTTGTTTTAGATTTATACATACTTTTATGGACTTTTTGCTTCTATTCATTTGGAAGAATGTACTGTAGGATTTTTTTTTTAATTTGTTCCCCTTTGTGGCTTTTGACACATAGTGAGTGACCCTTGGTAATAACTGGCGTCAGCTCCCCTCATTCCGAAATTGCGTCATCAGGCATTCACAGTCATCAATAAATGTACTAACAGCAAGTAGTAGGTTGAAGTGGAACTTGAATCATAGAGGAAAGAAGTATAGAGGCGGCACTCCTATTAATCATTGCGTGACGAAGTTGGCAACATGGACAATGCAGAAATGGCTACGCGCCAGTAACGTGAAAGAACATTTTGGTATTTGCAACAGTGCTTAAAATAAATATTTTTTTTGTGAACGTAAGATAAAGATTAGATAAATTTATTATGTGGCTACTTTACAGTTGGATTGTACTTGTACATTCATACTAAAATCAACAATTAATCATATTAATGTACAATGTTAGCATATCTCGTTAAAAATTAAAATCATATGAAACCTACGTAATAAATTTAAGACATATACATTAAAATATACTTTCCATCAACATTGTTATAAAATTAATTAAATTAAAATAAAATACATGTCCATTACTAGCCGATCTGAAAATGCTCTACTAAACACCACGGAATTGAGGAATTTTTGTAGCGATTAGTTTTTGCCCTTGGGATAGGTAACTTGTTACACAACCTCAATGCATATGGCACACTTCGACAATTTGGTAATAACGCATTCAGTTTGTGATCACTACTCTTCATTTTAGCGAAATATACACAATTCGTCGCGTCTGCGGTGCAACGTCGGCAGACCTGTTTACAATCTGCAGGATATTTTCGTACGGATAACCTGGAAATATAGTTTTTAGACGCCTTTTTTTTATTATTTCTATGTTATCCGATAAATATTTAGGTAAGTTCGTATGCCATACAGGGCACGCATATTATGTAGTTTGATAGATTCAATCAAATTTATTTGTTATGACCAGTATTGACCACCAGCATGACCACTTGTTGTTTAAAATAGTGTACCTTGTAACAGTGATTCAGGACAGATACATGTACGTACGTGTAGTATTTGATGTAAACTGCATTGAGATTAAAGGATTTAAAAGTTTTTTAAATGTGTTGCTTCCCTCTGTTTTTAATTACACATGATTACACATCCAAGATATGACAATATTTTATTGAGTGTGAATCTTTCAACTGAAACATGACACGGTATGACCCTTCAAGATTTTAGTAAAAAAAAACTAATTTTTAATGATCATAATAAAGAGGTATCATATTTTCAAATAACTTTGTACAGGACCCTAAAAAATTCTAGCAAAAAAATTGGAGAAAAGATACATTACTAAAAAAAATGACACAAACTGCATATGATGATTGATTCTTATCTTTCCGTCATTTTATGGATGCTGTTTTTTGGCTGAAACATGTCATTACCAAGCACATCATACCTTATGAGGTTTACCATAATTATTTATTTCTTGATATTTTTATTTGCCCAAGCTGCACCAGAACACGTGGTCAAGATTTAGATGATGTAATTTGTTTTTATTCATGACGATGGCTCAAAGTTAAAGTAGACAGGTTTTATGTAGCACAATGGGACCGCTCGTAGTTAGATTTTGTGTCAATTTCCCCTAAATAATAGGACGAAAACATGATGTGCTCTATTCTTATTGTTTAAAACCTTTACTTTATACGATCGATAAATGCATTGTTGGCAGATACATATTTATTATGATATTTAACTGCCTCCGAATATAGACACGTGCGTTTGTTTACATTTCTTACTTCGACACGGCTAGATGGCGCGCGGATACGGAAATAACGCAAAAGAGCTCGAGTGCCGCCTTTATACTTCTTTCCTCTATGCTTTAATGACCCTTTGCTTGTTTCCGGTGGGACTTGAGGCAGGAAATGGTGGCAAAAAAGAGCAGGTAGTATTAACTGAAAGGATTGGAGGGTGATGTATGACAAAGATTAATCGTTGAAAGTGTCCTAAAATGTTGGCTGCAAAGGTCACACATGTCACTGTCAGTCAACATCCTTTCTTTTATTGGTCGGAACAAATTTTTTTGTAATGTGGTTGTTGCCTCAAAAAATTAATTCTTTACTGTGTGTTCAAGGAGCATTCGTAAGTTTTGTTAATGTTTTCTTGTCATACTAAGTATAGAATTGTACTTAATTTGAGAAAGTGTCTAACATTCCAAAGTGGTTATTTATGAGTACTATAGATATACCAACAAAAGATCATTCTACACTAACCTGGCTGAAGAAGACATGTAGTAGAAGTAGAACATAAAGTTATTTTAAAACATACAGGACTTCTTTGATCTTGAGAATTTAACTGCCAGGACCACCTACCATGTAACAGGCTTGACATCTGCCTCAAGCTGGTGATTAATTGAAGCCTGTTGAGAACTACATGGGTTAATTGTTTTATGACCCTGAACTGCTGTGTAATTGCCAGTGGGCATGGTGTTGTTATGTTACCCTGTACATGGATCCTGTGTGTCCCTACATATGACAGATAGGCACTGACAGTTATGTGTAGGTTTTTACTACTGGAATTGGGTATGTTTTTGTATGTATCAGGAATTGAATCTATTTGGCAGCAGAACAGAGGATTGAGTAGTTTACTCTGTGTGTTATGGGTTGAGTGCACTTAACTGGATGCATGCCAGGGTTAGAATTTAGCATGAGTGGGGCAGCCGAGCTCCCCACTTCTCAAAATATGGAGATCAAGAATAACATGCATGAATTTATGTCATAAAGTAACTGTATTCAACATAATGAATACATGTGCAACATATGTGGTAATTCAGCAGTCTGACTAATAATTACGTTTTAACTTTTCTCCAGTCTTCCATTTAAGATTTTTTTTCATCGGTCATGTACCTCATAATATTGGCCATCAAGTCCAAGTCTTATACACACACACTGGTTTGAATCTATGTAAATTTACTGACATCATTGTTACTTCAGTTTAGAGTAAGTGTAAACCCTGCCTGCTTCAGGTAATTTAATCTTAACCTAAAAAAAGTAAATAATGACATTAATTTTTCTGACATACAGGTCTTGATAATAATGTTGTATCCAATGGCCGGGTATAGGAATTGAACTAGGCAATCTGAGTGGGCATCGAACACTGATTACATTTTGTAAGTTAATTGCTAATTATATGTACATCGCGCAGAAATTTTCATCATTATTCAGCCAGCATGGTCAGGGAAAATGAAACTTTGAGTCGGGGAAAAGTCAGGGAATATTGAAAGCTTCCACGAGTGGCAACCCTGAGATGAAAGCAGCAGAAGACAAGCGGATACACAGAAAGGGACACAGCAACTCCAACAGACCAGAGACCACGCACAGATGCGACCATAGTCTGCCTCTCCCACATCAGTCTTTTCAGCCACAGTCGACGCTGCTCCAAACAAACAGTCAGAACAGTTAGGATGCTTCACCCATGGTCAGCCATGACTGAAGGAGTCTACTACTAATAATACATTGCCTTGATGATTTTATGATATGTCACCCAGTGTACCTGCCTCCCCAAGTCAGTGGTAATTAAAGTTAGATATAAGTCCTGGACAAACAATATCTGCCACCAGGGGGCATAAGTGCGCGTTGTGGCTAACCATATTGCTGAAAAATAATATCTATTTGAATGAATGAATTAAACTCCACACATGTGTGTGTGTGCGTGTCTGCAACACAGAGTTAGATCATTAATCTTTCCCCTATAGACTACTGGGGTGTACTATTTATATATATATATGGTCTGCAGTGACTGTACAATCAGTGTGTATATGTGTTAGTGTACACATGCATTCATCTCACTCCTGATAATGACATGACAGATTGAAATGATAGATTTCTCTTGCTCATTCTGTGTGAACCTGGCTGTACCTTGCCAAGTTTGAAACATAAGTCGAAATCCCGCCCAGCTCATGGTGATCATTCACAACTTTAATCTAGATTGGCAACTTATAGGTACCCTTGAATTACGTTTTGGTATGCAGATTTTACCCTGCTGGCAATAACAGTGCTAGAGTGACAGATAATCCCATAAGTGCTTGAGTGCAAGTGTTGTCCTCCCCCCCCCCCCCCAATAAGTAGGCAGAGACCCGTCCACCTGTCATATGCAATGGGTAGTACATAGTACATATGCAATGGGTGTCACATGTGTTTGTAGTTTATTCTACGTCATAAAACACACCTCAACTTCCTTGTTTGTTCACCAAAAATGTGTGACTGCCAAAAATTGATTGCATAGAGCTCAGGGCTTTATGCAGGACCAAATTATTGCCAGTCACACATGTTTTGGGGACACATGGATGTTAACTGGACTAAAATGGACTATAAAGACATGTGACACCATTTATACTCACTTTTGAGGCATAACTGACAATATGTATGGTTTTTGCTCCTTCATTTGTTTACCCGTCCACCACCCGTCCACCCATATTTCTACCCGTCCACAATGGTTTTACCCGTCCAAATGACGGGTGGATGGGTCTCTGCATGAAGCTATGATAGAGCTCCGCCACCAACCGATGGTGTCCCCTGTCCCAACTCCTCACCTGTCACTGCTGTGTTCCAGGTAAACTCTACCGCAGCAAGGTGTGCTTCACGAAGCACCTGTGGGAACACAGCGTCTACTGGGACCTATTCGACGGCGAGAGGAACCAGGACCGGGTCCTCTCCATCCAGGCTGCCCTCATCCTCTACAGCGGTAACCATGGATACGCCGAGTGCGGTGACAACGGCCTGTCGTTCCTGCTCGTGACGGCGCCGCACACCGAGAAGAAACGCACCGACGGAGGCAGTGAGGAGGAAGATCAAAACGAGGGTGTCGTCGAGAAAAAGCGCACGCCCCGGAGGTCACCGATGAAGCGAAGGTCAACGTCGGAAACGTCGTCGCCGGAAAAGAAGGCGCTCTCTTTGTCGGTGTCGGAGGCGAGCTCTTCGGACACGGAGGTGCCGAAGTGTTAGCGGTTGGGAGAGACTGATTTAACCTGAACAGTATTGGGAGACTTTAAGGACTGATTCGGCCGGTCAGCTTCCACTGGCCATTTGAAGGCTGACCAGTGGACGTCGTGGCTGAGTGACGCACAGCGTGAACTTGAGTCTGTTTTTAAGGTGATTTTGTGTTTATTTTCAGAAATCACTTCTGTTGATTGATTGTGCTTCGTGGTGGTCGCATCGTGAGTTTGTAGTCCCAAAAACGTACAGGATTTGAACATTGGTCCTAAACAGATAACTATCAATACAGGGACTGGGGCTTTCAGTGATATGCATATTTGACAAATGGGCAGCATAATAGAATTTTACTGGCTGCCAAATAGTTCCCATGACGCTGCCATGTTTTACATTACATTGTGGCGTCAAACACCAGCTTCATTGTTTAGTTGACACTGCTGGGTTGACTGTTTTTGTTGTAAAATACAGTATAATCACTTTGACCAAACTACTACCCACCAATATATAACAATGTGTGTACCTCATGAGATTTTGTAAACTCATGTGACCACCCATTACCAGTTTTGCTATGATGACTTCGCTGGGATTAAGCTATGACATTTTTCGTTCCCAGTGTGTTACGCGTGGCCAGTCACTTGGCAGACCTGGTGCCTGGTGAGCAAGTAAACTGCTATGGTTTTTAATTTCTGTCGCCGGCGGCTGTGTTACGTTAGTGCCACTCTCCGACTCTCCTTGCAGAGTCTGGCACAAGCCGTCTCGGTTTGGTCAGCCGTGGTGATCTTTAAAAAATTATATATTGCCTCCGAAACAGTGAATTAAAGTGACCGACCTTAATTTTTTTGGAGGGTTGTGTCCCACTTTTGAGGGACCTACGGGAGATAGCATATGTTATGGGAAACCGTGACAGATTAATTGTTTCGAAAGATGTAGTTAGATAGTTGCTTTATTTACTTAATTTACAGAATTCCAGGAGTGGTTGTTTGTGTTGACATGATCTCGCATTTCTCCGTGGTGTGGTGCTTGTCGTACCGTACGTTCGTGGATGGATGATGGTCTTACATGTAAATGAGTGTACATATGTAATTAATTTGATTGTTTTACGATGTGCTATATATTTAGTGTCATATTAGTGCAATACATATCTATTTCTATTTTATAGCTGTACTAATGTTTTTCGAACTATGAATGCTAGGAGGAATTGACGGAACTGACATGTTTTCATGGTAGTTTTTGGAGGGTAATCAAATATTTAGCGAATCAGCGTAACTTTTATGTAGTTGGTTTTTGTCAGATTTTTTTTCTACTGTTTTGTTATTGTAATGTTTATGGATAATTAATACAAATTTTTTTAATTGCTGATTATGGCGTAAATAGGATTTGCGCCTATAATTTTTGATATCAGTCGTGGTCACTATATGTTTAATTACAGATGATTTGTTTACTATGCTTGCTTACTGTATGACTGGACTGATCAGTGGGAAAGGAATAGAAATAGCTTAAGGGGTGATCTCAAAACACAAATCCTATTTAGAAAATCTCATTAACATACAATGTAAATGATTCCTGACTGAAAGATCGTAACCATACATTTTTTAATACAAAATAAACCGTACTTTTTATTAGAAACATGGGAACCGTTTTCTAACATTTTGAAGAACTCATAAAGCCAAATTGTCCTCTTTAAAACACTTTAAAACACTCATGATTCTTTTTAAAGATGGAATTTCACTGTATCAGCAGTTTTTATATCACCCCTAAAATGTGAGTATTTTTAGGTTTCTTCATAGCCTGAGTAACATATTACTGACACCGCCTATAGAGTTTAGCAGACATTAGCAAATGCATAATGGGGAGAGAAATCTGATCTGATTTGTTCGTGTTATTTTAGTTGTTATTTTGAGGATAAATATATTATTATTTGTTAATAGATTTTTATTTTGTTATCTGCTATAGTGGGGCTGACCAAATATGGCGGCCCTATTGATAATTTGTGTTACAATAACTCTTTGTGATGCACAGTAAGATGTGATAGTGCCAGGTTTTCAGATAAAAAACAGTTTGTATGGTGTGAGGTGTCCTATAAAACGCTGGCATTTCAGTTGTAAATGATGCCACTGTCTTCAACGGAGACAACTAGGTGCCAAATTATCCGTGGCTACTATTTTTAAAGAATAAATATTAATAATCTTAAGTCACTGTACTAAAAAATTCAAAGAATAACTACAAATAAACGTTAAGTACCTCGTACTTGTTTAATGAAAAAAAATTAATACTAAGTCTCTTTGCTAAAAAAATTCAAAGAATAAATACAAATAAACGTTAAGTTGTTGTTTACTGAAAAACAATATTAATCCTAATTCACTCGTTACTAAAAAAATCTAAGAAAAAATACAAATAAACATAAAAGTAATTGTTTACTGAAAATAAATAAAATAAAAAGTAACACATTTCAGGTTTTGGCTACACTTGTTATATAATGTCATGTTCCTTTGGCTTACATGTCTGCAGCGTTCAGACTGGCGTCTGTTCACATGTTGTATCTTGTTGAGTGTGATGTACTGTGCATGTCACAGCTGCTATGCAGCTGCTACACTTCTGCTATTCCAAAAATATTTTGTTTGTAAAATTATCAAATAAATTATTATTTAACATGAATTGTATTCTGTTGCAGTTATTTATCATTGTTTACTTATTAACACCTCAGTGTGAAATGTGAGGTACTCTCTTTTGATGTTGTTATGTAACTGTGCTGTGGACCAAATTCATTCAGCTCTTGTTATTGATCTAATGTATTTTTGTCCTGCTACAACTGTATACAGTTGTCCTGTTTATTAGGGTGGGGTGGGTATTTATTAACTGGTGTACACTGACGGACTGGGGTTTTGGAGATGTTATCAACCAATTTCCTGTCGAAACGTGACAAAAGTGATGTTTTTAATAGCATGCCTGGCCTGATAAAATCAAAACCGTTGTTCAGTTGCGCGGGTTGTTTGAAGACGCCCGACTTCTGAAGAAGAACTGTCAGGTGAGACTGGAGCTGTCAGGTCCACTTTTTACCAGGCATTGCATGTAATGACAGCACTAACTCTCTGGGCCTCCTCCCTGTCAGCCTACCCTTCCAGGTCTTATTTACCCTCTCAGGGGCAGCTGGCCTCACAGAGAATGACTCCATTCACTGGAGGTCAAGTTAAACCCTAGACCTCCAATTAGCTTTGGTGGGCAGCTATCAGATTTCACAGCTGCTGGGCTTGGGCCCTTCACTGACACCCTGGGTACAATATGAACAGCGCCATCAGCAAATTAATGGGTCCTGCCTGGGGGAGAGGTCAACAGGGGTCAAACCCATCAAGGCAAGGCAAGCAGAAGGGCATTTCGACTGGCTTTGCATTTATACTGTCAGCATAACAATGGGGTACCATTCGTTGACAGAATTACCTGAGCTAAAAATATGTCTTACCCCATTTTCACTGTCAGGCTGGTGACTGGTGGATGGCATTCAATGCGCATGAATTACTGTATTTTGTGAAATACTAGTTACTGTTAAATTAGGCACATTTGCTGACGGGTCTTGAATGGTTGCATGGGAAGTTATATTTACCGGATAGTAACAGGCATCTTTGTGATATTCACAACTAGGTACACATTTATTGTACCAGTTAGTTGTTAAATAACTGGGCCTTCACTTTGATATAAGTTTTCTAACCTTCCATTGTAACATTTTGCAGTTATATTTATACAAGTATTCACATCTGAATGTATCACCAATTATTTGTAATAAGATACGTTTGTATTTTGCTGTATTTTCTGTCAAGCTGTAGCAGTTAGTGACAAATTAATATAGACACCTAAAATAGATGTACAAAGATAGCTTATGCTGTGTTCAGTGTTTTGTAAAGTTTTAAATTTAAGCAAACACTGCCTATAAAAACGTGACTCTTAAATTACACTTTCTGCACTTAAATTTCCCTCTTGGCCTGCGAGGCAATACCTTATATGCGTTTCCACCATTTGCATGCCAGGTTGGTGACTTTGGACAGACTTAGGCATACCCCAGTGTCAGGTTTAGAGTTTGGCATTATGCATGCAGAGCAGTAGGAATTCTCCAGCCAAAAAACTGATAACAAATCATCACGTTACACGGCCAAAAAAATCGCCGGCTTTAACAGGATTATCAACAACAGGAAGCAGATTGTGCAATATATATTGGTTTTACTGCAGAAAAATGCAGACCAGCCGCATCACAGCAAATACAAACACGTACAAGAAGCAGTTCTATGAAAGTACAGAAACAATGCAGGTTTAAATGTATACCATCAACACAAATAAATAGATTATCATCATTTGACCACAAGAGTAGTACAGCGTACATATACTTGTGGAATAAATTAATTATCACATGCAGAATCCTCCACCAAAACGCATTTTGATTGCCAAATTGACTACCTGAGATATACTGCTATTTGAAATATTAACAGAAACACTATTTCATTCAGTAGCATCACAATTTTAAAATTCCAAACAAGAAAAGTGTTCACAATACATACAAGTAACAAATATGCTCACAAGAGCATTTTTGCTTTCTGTTAATAACATTTAAAAAAGTCACGCTGGATCCGTTATAAATAAAACACCAAAATGTGCTTGCTGAATAACAAACTCGCCATCACATAACTTATTGTATAACCATTTCAGCTGATTAACTGCTGGAATGTGTCGAAGTGATTCAAACATTAAAACTATAATTAATATTATCACAGTGATAAACTTTGCCCATATCACAGTCATTGCGAAAGCCTATGGAAACTAGCCAGGAGAGTGAGAGAGGGACAGAGTTCTTGCTAGACCACAGAGTTAGATCTATGAGCTAGACAGACGCATACACAGGGCATGGGAAAACAATCACGATAATGGGAATCTAGGGTAAAGGTGGACAGAGCAGTGATTTCTCAGCTAGGGTGACAAGTTGACAGGAAGATTAGTAGGCAACAAGGTGACCCACAGACAGTGAAACTATTTGCAGAGGTCTGGCCACTGTTACAAAGTATCCAGTTATCACAGCAAGAACACAGCGACCAAAGGCACTATACAGCAGAACGTTGTAGAAAACAGTTATTACAAATCTCATCAATAGGCATTACAAATCAACCTCTATGCTAACCCACAATATTAATCAGAATAATCTGAAATCAACTTAATTAACATAAGTACTGTTAAATACAACAATTCTCTACAATAAAAGCCGTTTGGTTTCGTCAAAATATGCATAGCAGTAACTATGATCCACACACAGTACAATAAAAGTTGGCAAGTCATGCGTTATGTAGATAACTAAAACATTAGTTAAAAAGCCAGATATCAAACTGGGATCACAAGTTACTAACGAAACAAAATCACTGGAGAAGATACGTTTCTAACACTACTGATACATACAACCACAATTTTCTTCCTGGATATATATATTATAAATGTCTGTAAATACATCGTTGGTGGCCTGTTCACTCATGGGTCCATTTAATCTTTACTTCATTTTTTTGATCTCCTTTTCCTTGCTGGCAATTTCAGTTTCGAGCAGAGCAATTTGCTTGAGCAGTTCTTCCTTCTGCATGGTGACGTGGTCCAGTTGGTCGGAGGGTTGCTGGTCTTCACCACTGCCAGATGATGCCATCTTTGCTCGACCTTCCTTGAGGTCAGACTCTGTCTTCATGACCTAAACGGAAGCGAACATAACATAAGGGTCAGCCACAGTATAAAACACTTCTGAAGACACACCTTTTTAGATTAGCGTTTCTGTGACGTGATCACGAGGACTTTAATTACATACATTTACACATTATACAATTTATATCACATAATTATTACACAATTAGTATCATTATTAGAACTTTAGTATGATAATTTTTTATGATAAGTGACTGTTGTATATATATATATATATATATATATATATATATATATATATATATATATATATATATATACATACTACATGTCACTGTTATGGACAGGTTGCCAAGTGCTAAATGAGGTTCTCTCTCTCCTCTCTCTCTCTCTCTCTCCTCTCTCCCTCTCTCTCCCCCTCTCTCTCTCCCCCCCCTCTCTCTCTCAAGGCTGTATATATAAATACAATATATACATATACACACACAAAATAGATATAGATTTCTTATTCTGCATCTATTTTGTGTGTCTCAGTCTTTCTCCCTACTGGGTACCTCATGTTGCTTGGATGCATTACTTTATGAGGGGATGTTTTACTAGTGGGTGTGGTGATGTGGTTTGTCATGAAAAGTCTACCTGAGCGAGTTCTTCGTTGAGAGTGTCCCACTTGCTCTGGAAGCTGTTCAGCTGACTCACAAGGATGTCACGGTGGCTGCTGATTGGCTGGACATGACGCTTCGGGAGAGTGCTGCATGAGATGTGAGACATGAACAGTATCATTATAATAAAGTTGATGTAGAGACCCAGCTCATGTTTCACCAAGTAAACTAAGACACATGTAGGTCCATCTGGTGATCAACTTGTACACTAATTCCTGACCCTGTAATAGTAAGCTGCAGTGCCCCCAATAATGATCCTAATTATGGTATGACGCATTATCAAAACGTTTATGGACAACAAACTTAATGTCAATCATAATGCAACTACAGTATTTGTATAGATAATGATATTCTTTTTTAAAATAACTCACCACAATTACAAATCAGGGAAGTAAAGTGTAAAGCGCTTTGAACGGTCCTGAGGATTGGATATTGCGCTATATAAGAACTGCCTTTTTACAAATAATTAACAGCAAATGACAATAGTAATCATTTCTTTTAATGAAAAACTCTTTCTGACATGTGAACAATTCTTATAACATTTCTCTAAAGATATAATTGTGCAAATTATTGTGTCTTTTGGCAAAATTAATCCAGTTGATTTCCCTCACCTCCTGAATGCCTCCTCAGGTGCCTCGAGACCCTTCAGTTCCGCGAGTCGTTTCGCGATGATGTCCGTCTGGGCACTGATGCCCCCTCTGGTGGCCAGCATCTGTCGCAGCTGGGCCTGGCCGGAGAACTCATTGAAGTGCTCCAGTCTCTCCGCCAGCTCCTGCAAACAGACAGCAACATAACCATTAGACACCATCAACATAACCATTAGACACCGTCACACCAGCAACATAACCATTAGACACCGTCAACATAACCATTAGACACCATCAACATAATAATTATATACCAGCAACATAATCATTATACACCAGCAACATAATCACTAGACACCAGCAACATAATCACTAGACACCAGCAACATAATCACTAGACACCAGCAACATAATCATTAGACACCAGCAACATAACCATTAGACACCAGCAACATAATCACTAGACACCAGCAACATAATCACTAGACACCAGCAACATAATCACTAGACACCAGCAACATAATCACTAGACACCAGCAACATAATCACTAGACACCAGCAACATAATCACTAGACACCAGCAACATAATCACTAGACACCAGCAACATAACCATTAGACACCAGCAACATAATCATTAGACACCAGCAACATAATCATTAGACACATGACATCAACCACAACCACTGCCTGTGACATAGGAGACCTGTCCACTCATCATTTGGACGGGTAGAAAGCATTGTGGACGGGTAGAAAGCATTGTGGACGGGTAGAAAGCATTGTGGACGGGTAGAAAGCATTGTGGACGGGTAGAAGGCATTGTGGACGGGTAGAAAGCATTGTGGACGGGTAGAAAGCATTGTGGACGGGTAGAAAGCATTGTGGACGGGTAGAAAGCATTGTGGACGGGTAGAAGGCATTGTGGACGGGTAGAAAGCATTGTGGACGGGTAGAAAGCATTGTGGACGGGTAGAAAGCATTGTGGACGGGTAGAAGGCATTGTGGACGGGTAGAAAGCATTGTGGACGGGTAGAAAGCATTGTGGACGGGTAGAAAGCATTGTGGACGGGTAGAAGGCATTGTGGACGGGTAGAAAGCATTGTGGACGGGTAGAAAGCATTGTGGACGGGTAGAAAGCATTGTGGACGGGTAGAAGGCATTGTGGACGGGTAGAAAGCATTGTGGACGGGTAGAAAGCATTGTGGACGGGTAGAAAGCATTGTGGACGGGTAGAAAGCATTGTGGACGGGTAGAAAGCATTGTGGACGGGTAGAAAGCATTGTGGACGGGTAGAAAGCATTGTGGACGGGTAGAAAGCATTGTGGACGGGTAGAAAGCATTGTGGACGGGTAGAAAGCATTGTGGACGGGTAGAAAGCATTGTGGACGGGTAGAAAGCATTGTGGACGGGTAGAAAGCATTGTGGACGGGTAGAAAGCATTGTGGACGGGTAGAAAGCATTGTGGACGGGTAGAAGGCATTGTGGACGGGTAGAAGGCATTGTGGACGGGTAGAAAGCATTGTGGACGGGTAGAAAGCATTGTGGACGGGTAGAAAGCATTGTGGACGGGTAGAAGGCATTGTGGACGGGTAGAAAGCATTGTGGACGGGTAGAAAGCATTGTGGACGGGTAGAAAGCATTGTGGACGGGTAGAAGGCATTGTGGACGGGTAGAAAGCATTGTGGACGGGTAGAAAGCATTGTGGACGGGTAGAAAGCATTGTGGACGGGTAGAAGGCATTGTGGACGGGTAGAAAGCATTGTGGACGGGTAGAAAGCATTGTGGATGGGTAGAAAGCATTGTGGACGGGTAGAAAGCATTGTGGACGGGTAGAAAGCATTGTGGACGGGTAGAAAGCATTGTGGACGGGTAGAAAGCATTGTGGACGGGTAGAAAGCATTGTGGACGGGTAGAAAGCATTGTGGACGGGTAGAAAGCATTGTGGACGGGTAGAAAGCATTGTGGACGGGTAGAAGGCATTGTGGACGGGTAGAAAGCATTGTGGACGGGTAGAAAGCATTGTGGACGGGTAGAAAGCATTGTGGACGGGTAGAAAGCATTGTGGACGGGTAGAAAGCATTGTGGACGGGTAGAAAGCATTGTGGACGGGTAGAAAGCATTGTGGACGGGTAGAAATATGAAAGCAAAAAAGGGTGTTCCAAAACCATAGATATTGTCAGTTATGCCTTAGAAGTGAGTGCAAATGGTGTCACATGTGTGTTTGTAGTCCATTTCAGGTCATCAGACAGATTTGAAAGTTCGTAAACTGGCTTAACAGTTAACATTTGTAACATTCATGTGTACACAAATACATGTGTGACCGGCAATAATTTAGTCCTACATAAAGCCCTGAGCACAAGTGAGCAGAAACATGATCAAACTGCTTCAAGAAAATTAGTGATATTCGTAACTCAATAATGGCAATAATTATTATTTTATGATGCTTGTATGTACATCATTTCATAAGTGTTGTGAAATCATTTGACAAATTAAAAAATTATATCATATGTGTTAAATGTTATCGCAAAACGACAGATTTCTATTCTATAGCACAGAGTTATTCACGTTTCTGCAAGTTATCGGGCCTAACGATTTGATGCAAATTATCATAATGATTTGAACACTCTTGTGTAATGTGTGACCTGTCCTGACTGACCTTCTCAGTGCGCTGGTTGACCTTGACATCCAAGAGTTCGCCCACAATGCTGATGCGTTCCCTCTCCGTGCGACTCACTCTGAAGGCAGACTCCAGGGCGGCCCGGGCGTTGGTGGCGTCACTGCCCATGATACCAGCAGCAGTGGGTGTGTCACGGGACCGAGAGAAGAACATGTCTTGACACACCATTCGCAGTGCCTGGAGCGAGAAGATCACCAAGGTGAAGGTCATAATCACAATACAGACAATGCTGTCTTTTGCCCCGCCCTGGCAAACATCTTAAGGGTCATTTCAGTAGCATAAATGATACTAAAAACAAATATTGACAAATACACACTGAACTGTAAAACAAACAGTAACAATCAATGTATTAAAAAGATACATATTTACTTTTTTGTTAATGTTCGTACAAATCAACCGACAGAACTTAACAACAAAGACACTACAATACAATATAATAAAACTTTATTGTCCCGGACTGGGAAATTCATTTTGCAGCGTTCGTCATAAAAATATAAAATACAGGAGTAGAGAAGTATAAAAATACAGATAAATTCAATATTAAAACAGTATGTAAACATTAATACAGCTCTGTTCTGATATTATCCACAACAACATTGATGTGCATCAGCTCGGCTAAAATGAATAACTGTTTGGTGAAATACACTGGCAGCCAAACCGTCATTTACTAAAATGGAGGTATTTACACATACATAACTTCCCTTGAAACACTGATCTAAGACCCCTACCTTGTAGAACACTGATCTAAGACCCCTACCTTGTAGAACACTGATCTAAGACCCCTACCTTGTAGTACACTGATCTAAGACCCCTACCTTGTAGAACACTGATCTAAGACCCCTACCTTGTAGAACACTGATCCAAGACCCCTACCTTGTAGAACACTGATCTAAGACCCCTACCTTGTAGTACACTGATCTAAGACCCCTACCTTGTAGAACACTGATCTAAGACCCCTACCTTGTAGAACACTGATCCAAGACCCCTACCTTGTAGTACACTGATCTAAGACCCCTACCTTGTAGAACACTGATCTAAGACCCCTACCTTGTAGAACACTGATCTAAGACCCCTACCTTGTAGTACACTGATCTAAGACCCCTACCTTGTAGAACACTGATCTAAGACCCCTACCTTGTAGAACACTGATCTAAGACCCCTACCTTGTAGTACACTGATCTAAGACCCCTACCTTGTAGAACACTGATCTAAGACCCCTCCCTACCTTGTAGAACACTGATCCAAGACCCCTACCTTGTAGAACACTGATCTAAGACCCCTACCTTGTAGTACACTGATCTAAGACCCCTACCTTGTAGAACACTGATCTAAGACCCCTACCTTGTAGAACACTGATCTAAGACCCCTACCTTGTAGAACACTGATCCAAGACCCCTACCTTGTAGAACACTGATCTAAGACCCCTACCTTGTAGTACACTGATCTAAGACCCCTACCTTGTAGAACACTGATCTAAGACCCCTACCTTGTAGAACACTGATCCAAGACCCCTACCTTGTAGTACACTGATCTAAGACCCCTACCTTGTAGTACACTGATCTAAGACCCCTACCTTGTAGTACACTGATCTAAGACCCCTACCTTGTAGTACACTGATCCAAGACCCCTACCTTGTAGAACACTGATCTAAGACCCCTACCTTTTAGAACACTGATCTAAGACCCCTACCTTGTAGAACACTGATCTAAGATCCCTACCTTGTAGAACACTGATCTAAGACCCCTACCTTGTAGTACACTGATCTAAGACCCCTACCTTGTAGTACACTGATCTAAGACCCCTACCTTGTAGAACACTGATCTAAGACCCCTACCTTGTAGAACACTGATCTAAGACCCCTACCTTGTAGTACACTGATCTAAGACCCCTACCTTGTAGAACACTGATCTAAGACCCCTACCTTGTAGAACACTGATCTAAGACCCCTACCTTGTAGTACACTGATCTAAGACCCCTACCTTGTAGTACACTGATCTAAGACCCCTACCTTGTAGTACACTGATCTAAGACCCCTACCTTGTAGTACACTGATCTAAGACCCCTACCTTGTAGAACACTGATCCAAGACCCTTACCTTGTAGTACACTGATCTAAGACCCCTACCTTGTAGTACACTGATCTAAGACCCCTACCTTGTAGAACACTGATCTAAGACCCCTACCTTGTAGTACACTGATCTAAGACCCCTACCTTGTAGAACACTGATCTAAGACCCCTACCTTGTAGTACACTGATCCAAGACCCCTACCTTGTAGAACACTGATCTAAGACCCCTACCTTGTAGTACACTGATCTAAGACTCCTACCTTGTAGAACACTGATCTAAGACCCCTACCTTGTAGTACACTGATCCAAGACCCCTACCTTGTAGAACACTGATCTAAGACCCCTACCTTGTAGTACACTGATCCAAGACCCCTACCTTGTAGTACACTGATCTAAGACCCCTACCCTGTAGAACACTGATCTAAGACTACCTACCTTGTAGAACACTGATCCAAGACCCCTACCTTTTAGAACACTGATCCAAGACCCCTACCTTTTAGAACACTGATCTAAGACCCCTCCCTACCTTGTAGAACACTGATCTAAGACCCCTACCTTGTAGAACACTGATCTAAGACCCCTACCTTGTAGAACACTGATCTAAGACCCCTCCCTACCTTGTAGAACACTGATCTAAGACCCCTACCTTGTAGAACACTGATCTAAGACCCCTACCTTGTAGAACACTGATCTAAGACCCCTACCTTGTAGAACACTGATCTAAGACCCCTACCCTGTAGAACATTGATCCAAGACCCCTACCTTGTAGAACACTGATCTGAGACCCCTACCTTGTAGAACACTGATTCAAGACCCCTACCTTGTAGAACACTGATCTAAGACCCTTACCTTGTAGAACACTGATCTAAGACCCCTACCTTGTAGAACACTGATCTAAGACCCCTACCCTGTAGAACATTGATCCAAGACCCCTACCTTGTAGAACACTGATCTGAGACCCCTACCTTGTAGAACACTGATCTAAGACCCCTACCTTGTAGAACACTGATCTAAGACCCTTACCTTGTAGAACACTGATCTAAGACCCCTACCTTGTAGAACACTGATCCAAGACCCCCTACCTTGTACAACACTGATCTAAGACGCCTACCTTGTAGAACACTGATCTAAGACCCCTACCTTGTAGAACACTGATCTAAGACCCCTACCTTGTAGAACACTGACCTGAGACCCCTACCTTGTAGAACACTGATCTCAGACCCCTACCTTTTAGAACACTGATCTAAGACCCCTACCTTGTAGAACACTGATCTAAGACCCCTCCCTACCTTGTAGAACACTGATCTAAGACCCCTACCTTGTAGAACACTGATCTAAGACCCCTCCCTACCTTGTAGAACACTGATCTAAGACCCCTACCTTGTAGAACACTGATCCAAGACCCCTACCTTGTAGAACACTGATCTAAGACCCCTACCTTGTAGAACACTGATCTAAGACCTTGTAGAACACTGATCTAAGACCCCTACCTTGTAGAACACTGACCTGAGACCCCTACCTTGTAGAACACTGATCTAAGACCCCTACCTTGTAGAACACTGATCTAAGACCCCTACCTTGTAGAACACTGACCTGAGACCCCTACCTTGTAGAACACTGATCTGAGACCCCTACCTTTTAGAACACTGATCTAAGACCCCTACCTTGTAGAACACTGATCTAAGACCCCTACCTTGTAGAACACTGATCTGAGACCCCTACCTTGTAGAACACTGATCTAAGACCCCTACCTTGTAGAACACTGATCTAAGACCCCTACCTTGTAGAACACTGATCCAAGACCCCTACCTTGTAGAACACTGATCTAAGACCCCTACCTTGTAGAACACTGATCCAAGACCCCTACCTTGTAGAACACTGATCCAAGACCCCTACCTTGTAGAACACTGATCTAAGACCCCTACCTTGTAGAACTGTTGCAGGAACATTGGATTTGCATCCTCCGCTAGATTTCCGGTGTTGATGTGAGCCATGCAGTGCACGATGAGCACAATGAAGTCACCGATCGACTCCAGTCGCTCGCGTCGCACGAACAGGATCTTGCGCGCGTGCTCGTAGAAGAACGAGTTGCGGAAGCAGTTGTGGTCGTAGTCGTTGGGCGGCAGGTTTGACGCGAGCAACAGTGTCACCTGCGGCATGTTGACGGTCTGGTGAAGAAGGCGGATGACGAAACTACCGAACTGGTAGATGACAAACTGACTCGGACTGATGCTGTTGATGTCGGTGGGCTGCAGCTTGCCACTGCATAGCCACTGCGCATCCTTCACGTCTATGTAGGACTGTGAATAGTCAGCTCCTGTGCAACCAAAACAGTTCAATCTTGTCTGTTTTTCAATTATATGGGAGTGTGTGACATTAGCAACGGGACAGTATGACTGGGTTTTATTTACTTATCAGATAAGTAAATAAAACTTATCAATTATTATAAATTATGGCTTACTAAAAATATGGACATATTTGTCATAAGCCATAATTAATTGGGTGTAATCCTGCTCACAGATGCTGAAATGAGACAACTAAGTACATTTTAAACCATTTTAAATAATAAGTCACATTCAAGTCATAAGTGCAAGCACTTATTTCCATTGTGGTCCCTGTGTAGACAGATACAGACAAATACACGGCAGATATTGACAGAATATGACAAATATAACAATATTAAAACAAAATGATCCACTGTAGGTACCCTGATTGGTACCCTGAAATCTTTACAGCATCCTACATCGAGTCCTTTACACAATAAAAATCATGTCGCCAAAAACCACCAAAAAGACACCCACCGTGTATAATGCCGGAAGCACCAGACACTGAGTTCTTGTCGAGGAGGGTCTGTAGGTCGTTGATCTGCTGGAAGAGGGGAGACGCCATCAACATCTTCACCCACTCCTGCTCCTGGCCTCCCCCAGTGACAGGGAACGGAGCCTCGACAGGCTGCAACAGGAGACAGGGACAGTGTCACTACTGTCTCACAACAAACTCTATAGTGCATGAAACTAGCTAACTGTGGATCATTGTCTCAGGTGGTTTCCTCCAAACAGCCGCTAACACTGGTGTTGTCCTTCTCTAGAATTAGTGAGTTCACTACAGGTTACACGTTTACCCCCTGTGTGGGGTCTTTTACTTCCCCTGGCATAGACACCAGATAGAAGGGACCACCGGCTTTTGTGGGGTGAACGAAATTGCCTAAATTTCGAAACGGCGGTAGGTGGGATTGAACCACCGTCCCCTCGATTGACAGTCCAACGACACAATTGTAAGTTCATCTCCACCTGGGGGCTGATGTCTACTCCCCTCCCTTATTTCTGTGCCAATTCAGTTAACTACTTCTCCATCACCAAATGTAGTTGTTTTGTAGCATATCTCACCTGAATGACAACGAGATTGGCAAGAATTACTCAGACAAAAATCTACAACACTTCCACCAACTGTGAACTCACCACGGCTGCCCCGTCGGCCGCCTTGCTCCGAGACTCCTCCTTCATCTCCTCCAAGAGCTCCCTCTTCTGTACCTCCTGCTCCTCGAGCACAAAGTCCTTCTCGAGCCGTGCCACCCCGGCCGCCCTCTTCTTGTTCCTGCGTGCCTCCAACTTGGCCTTGAGCGCTGCCTGAGCCCGACTCTGTTCCTGTTTCAGAGACAGGTCGTACTTGGCGATGTTCTCGTCGTGTTCCCGTAGCAACCGCTCCCTCTCGTCCTCCCCGACCTTCATCTGCTCGATGTCGGCCCGCTCGCGCCGAGCCTTCTCCTCGATCTGTTGCTGGCGGCGCTGCTCACGGTCCTCCTGACGCTGGCGCTCTCGCTCCTCGTCCCGCAGGCGCTCCGCCTCCAGCTGGGCCTCCAGCTCACTGTAGGGACACAACAGTTCATGGATAACAGCTAAAACAAGATCAGACGCTCCGCCTCCAGCAGGGCCTCCAGCTCACTGCAGGGACACAACAGGGTCTTAGTGAGTGACAGTCAAAAAAATAGATTTACCCAAAACTATTTTTATTAAGAAATTAACTAGATTTTATATATATCTAACAAAATATTAATAAAATTTAAGTTGAATTTATCATGATTTTACAGAGGATTAAAATAAATTTACAATAATTTGTCAAACAATGTTTAAAGTATAATTTACCTCCAGCTGGGCCTCTAGTTCACTCTGCAGAAAACAGCAGTTAATGGATAACAGCTAGAAACAATAATCTACCCAAACATTTTTTTTCAGAAATTTACAAGGTTGTATAAATCTGGTCCAAGACCTAACAAAATATTGGTAAAATTTAAGTTGAATTATCAAGATTTTAAATTACACAATATTTTAATAAGGTTTTAAAACAAAGCTGTATGGGAAACAACAGGTTCTTACTGAGTAACAGTTAAAAACAAGATTTACAAAACAATATTAGTAAAATTTAAGATGAATTTATCATGATTTTACAGAGGATTAAAAATAAATTAACAAGAATTTGTCAAACAAGATTAATGTGTGATTTGACTTACTTTGGAGCAAAAAACAATCTACTCATCGACACATTTTTGCTTCAAAATAAGTCAAATCATACATTAACCAGTCTTGGAGCCATGAACAATATATTCAATAAGATTTAATAATATTTTCCAAGATTTTAAATTACACAATATTTTAACAAGGTTTTAAAACAAAGTTTTTAACACATTTTTGCAATGAGAAATAAGGATGTAAGACTTTCACCGGTATGTCACAAAAATAGTGCCCTGTGTCATATGACAGAACAAGTCAGATGACATATTGGTAAAATTTAAGTTGAATTATGAAGATTTAAAATTACACAATATTTTAATAAGGTTTTAAAACAAAGTTTTAAAAACATTTTTGTACTAAGAAAAGCTGTAACACAAGGACTTGATATCGTGACAGTTTCACCCTATGTCACATGACAGAATATAACAGTGAAACTGTTCCCACAATCCAAATAAACGTAACAGAGAACTAGAACAATGACATACGCGAACTGCTTCTCCATGTTCCTCTTCTTCTCCTCCTCCTTCCTCAGTTTCTCCGCCTTCGCCCGCTCCATCGCCTCGTGGACCTTCCTCGCGATGTCCTCGTTGTACCTCCTCGCCTCCTCGGCCGCCCGCCTCGCCTGCTCGTCGTACTGTTGGGCCAGGGCCTCCTCTGGGGATAGGTTCCTCATGGCCTCCGCCAGCTCCCTCAGTTGTTTCTCCTTCAGCTGGAGCCGGGCGTTCATCTGGTCCACCTCGGCCTGTGGAGCCAGCTCCTTCTCCGCCCGACTGATCAGCTGGGCCGTCAGAGCGTCGAAGTCGACCAGCTGCTGATGGTGGCGCCGCCTGAGGGCGTCCTTGCGCTCGGCGAGCTCCGCCGGCGGGAGGAGACTTGAGTCGGCCATGAGCGAAGACAGCTCCTGTAGGAACGGAGGGTTGTGTGGTAATGTCTTAGTTGGTTTAGTGCCTATCTAGTCTGCACTAAATTGTGAATTTCAATGACGAGTTTAATGTGGGTTTGGGGATAAAAATTTGTCTCTGGTTGTGTTAATCATATAAATGGCTATTGGTATGTGAAGCTGGTAGCAAAGTGAATGAATGTGAATGTCTATGATTTCCACTGCAAAGCATAAAATACACACCTCTCATCTGCGATACTTTATACTTAGCACATTGTTATTTGAAACAACACCCTTTCGTTTTTTGGACTGTCTACAATGTTGACCTGTTCATAGGATTCCTGCACTGTTCACAGGATGCCTACAATGTGCTGACAGGTTGGACTGTTCACAGGATGTCTACAAAGCTCAACACGTTCACAGGTTGTCTACATGGTTACCTACAACAGCTACCGGTACATACACACAGGATGCCCACAACGTCTACCAGTCGACAGGGTGCCTACAATGTTTACCTGCTCATAGGACGCCTGCAGCTTGTCGCGTTCATCGGCACGCCTCTCCGCGACGAGAGCCCGCTCCTCCGCGAGCCGAGCCTCCCGCTCTCGCTCCAGCTGCTCCTCCAGGTTGACGGCCTCCTTCATGTGACGCTGGCGCAGCACCGTGTAGATGACATTCTCCGCTGTCACCGCCTCCTTGTCCTGGATCACAGTTTCACACGTTACATGTCGGATCAATCTGATTGTGGGATTTTTATCTTACAAAATGGATAACGAAACTGAAACCAATTTGTGTACGTGTGTGTGAGTGTGTGTGTGTATGATGTGAGAGTATGGTGTGTGTGTGTGTGAGTGTGTGTGCGTGTGTACATGTGCACACATGTATGCTTTCCACTGCTACACCATCCTTTATCTGTTCCTTAGCCAAGGGTATTTACAGAAGAGAGCAAACCGTTTATGAAGTGTTTTAACTTATCTGATTATTAGTCATAGGTCAATCTAGGCTGGACTGTGCTGCCAGAATCAGTTGATATGCTACCTACCATGACGGCGCGTCCAACAGAGTCAACGGACATGGCGAGGCTGCCAAGACATTTACTCATGACATAATCAGTTACTGCATTAATTTGCATTAATATTTCAGCCGCAAGCTTATTTCAGCTGTGGTACAAATGCTGTCTCTTAGTATAATGTTTATTTCACTACCAGCCTTAGAAGCTCGACAGTATAGTAGATATGTTAACATTAATCAAATATCCACTTTCAACAGTTTTACATAAAATATCCTTAATGATTAAAAAAGTAATCTATTATTTTTTAATCAATTTTTTAAGTGCCTTTCATGCATTTTTGTATTATTAAACATGAATTTGGTACTACTATGACAATATCCATTTCTAATATAAAAAAAGCATGAAATTGGAGCTATCAATATGAATGTATCCTTTTAAATCGCCACTGATTGACCTATCCATCACATGACCTGACAAGGTCATGTGATGGGTCTTCTCCCACTTTCGGTTGCTCAAAATGGTTTTCATTGCCCAAAAAAAACAGTCTAAATTTGTTTAAGTGATAACTGCAAGCAGGAAAGATTCACTGCATAATGCATGTCATGCTGCTCTTATTGAAAATTATATATATATATATATATATATATACATATATATGTGCATATATATATATATACATGTATATATATATATATATATATATACACACACATCATTGTTAGTATGGAGGTCATGTGATTATGACATCAGGGTATGGTCACATGTTGGCTTCATCAGCTGACTTGACGTAACATTTGGTGTCAGAATATTTACAATAAGGAAATGTACACCACAGATACCCCACAAGAGCCAGCAACTCGGCATGTGTTATTCCAAGAGTGAAGGGTTAGGGCAAACTTCTTTCTTTTATACAAGAATATGCCATTGGAACAACCTGTCTATCAAAATAAAACAATGTCAATTTAAAACCAATTTGAGAAAAAAGGCAACGACACTTCTATATAGTAGATTGTCTTACTGATAGCATTTATTTACCTGTATTTTAAAATATTTATATTTTAATTATTTTATTACTGTTTTTATTTATTTATGTACATACAGCTGTATTTTTTTTATTAATGATTAGTTTTTTATGATCAGATTGGAAATACATGTCATTTTGTGTGTTTTAATGTGTTTATCTTTGGAAATATTATGTATATGCTTATTCTTTATTTGCATTTAAGCTAAGTTTTCTTTGTATGTATACATTTTTTACCTAATAAACTCGACCGACCGACCGACCGACCGACCGACCGACCGACCGACCGACCGACCGACCGACCGACCGACCGACCGACCGACCGACCGACCGACCGACCGACCGACCGACCGACCGACCGACCATTCATTCATTCATTCATTCATTAAGGAATGCAGAGGTTGTTAGGCACTGTACAATAGTGCAAACCACCAATATGTCTTAAGCATTCAACAGTTACCACAACCAGTACCTTCTACTAACACACATCGCCAGTTACAATGCCTACTGTATAATAATAATAATAGTAACTTCTTTTGCGCCAATATCCTCGAAAATCAAGCTCAGTGGCGCGACAAAACCAGGGGATTAATCAATCTCATAATCGAAAGCAATGCGTGAGTCGTCAACGGATGGATGGAAAAGCTAGGAGGCTAAGAAGGATAGGCAGCATTAAAGAGATAGGTTTTTAGATGTCGGCGGAATGAAACTATATTACCTTGTGATTTAACACTGGCAGGAAGCGAATTCCACACCGCTGGTGCGGCAACCGAGAAAGCTCGGGTCCCGGCTTTCGTTTTCACCCGAGGGATGTAAAGAGGGTTACTACTGGTTGAGCGTAGCTGTCTGGAATTTCTTGTTGGAGTTAGCATTGAATTTAGATATGCTGGTTGTGTAGATGAGAGTGCTTGATAGGCTATTGTACAAATTTTGAAAATGATGCGATAGTGCACAGGTAGCCAATGCAGTGATTTTAGAAGCGGCACTGAGCGAGAAAAACGAGGAGAACGCGGGACTACCCTTGCTGTACTGACCATTAGGCATTTAGCACTAGCAAATGTTAAGAAACAACGTCTTGAGCTTTTATACAAAACAGCCAACATGTCAACTATGCCAAACCAAAAGAAATGCACTACTGACACCGAACAAAAAACAAATAATTAACATGTCTTGAGTAGCAGTTCAAACAGCCAATATGTCTGCTAAGCCACACCAATAACAAATGCATCTTTGGCACTGGGCAGAACTACAAACAGCTCATATTCCTGAGTAGTGGTGCAAACAGCCAATATGCCAATGAAGCAACACCGACTAGAAATGCATTTTTACATGGCTTAAGCAATAGTACAAACAGCCAACATGTCAGTCAAGCCACAAACCAATAATAAACACATTATTCCAGGTATCCACAAACCTTAGGTGTGGGCCAATTTCTGTCCAGATTATATGTACTCTACCAGCTAAATCTATGAACTACATATGACATATAAAATACCTGTTCGTAGCTGATGGTAAAGAGTACGTTTTGTGCTAGCCTTAACCACATCTAAACAACAAATACATCACACTGTTTAAAAGCCATACAATAACAGCAAAATGTTGAATCGATGCTGCCTAACCTTCTACAAATTAGACCTACTACTAACCGGACAGAGCAGAGCGATCGATAGTGACAAAACAACCTGCAAACAGTGTACAATTTGTGCCATGGTGTTAACTGTCACTGACAATTCCGATATCGCTAGACCAAATCCTACGTTGTCTCATGCACTGCACTGCATATTAGCACTTTTACCACACATAACAAAATGACGTTGCCATTCATACAAGAATGTCCTTTTAAAGCTGTTAAAAATTGGCATCTGCATCATCTTGGCACAAAAATATTTGCAAAACTTGACATGTAAATCGACTGTTGTCTTCCATAAAGCAGCATATTCAACTGGAAAGTGGCTAAAGTATCACTTCACTTTCTCAATCAAGACAACCAAGATTTGAATCCTGTGCTGCTGTTGTAAACCTCTGGCAAGTTTGTTCCTTTTAAATTGCTCCTGTTCAATCAGCTGTATGAACATGTATATGTTGGTGGTGGATACTTCTGTATGAAGAGTCTTTGCCTATTATTAGCAGCATGGCTGAATTTTCCCAGAAACATCAAAAAAAAATTGGCCTGAATAGGTCTGCCAGGGAGTTGTAAACTTTAAAGCATGCTAAGACTTGGATATTGCATTACAGCTTACCTTCCCGTTTTAAAATGTAAAAAATTGGTGTTAGAAGGTAACTTCCATCTGAGTGACAAGCCTGCCAATGCTACAGTGAAAAGAATCACATATCTCAACAGCATTGTTCCACAGCTCAACCAAGAAACACTGCTGTTCTTTATAAGACATCACAGTTTCTGTTGTTCTTGACAATTCACAATTCTTAGTTGGGGTTACGCATGAGCTAAATGTTGGTCTTGGTAACCAGGGTTTGTGAAATGCTGAATTACTGGCAATGAGCAGTGGTGCAAATAGCCAATATATCTTGAGCAGCGGTGCAAATAGCCAATATATCTTGAGCAGCGGTGCACATAGCCAATATATCTTGAGCAGTGGTGCAAATAGCCAATATATCTTGAGCAGCGGTGCAAATAGCCAATATATCTTGAGCAGCGGTGCACATAGCCAATATATCTTGAGCAGTGGTGCAAATAGCCAATATATCTTGAGCAGTGGTGCAAATAGCCAATATATCTTGAGCAGTGGTGCACATAGCCAATATATCTTGAGCAGTGGTGCAAATAGCCAATATATCTTGAGCAGTGGTGCAAATAGCCAATATATCTTGAGCAGTGGTGCACATAGCCAATATATCTTGAGCAGTGGTGCAAATAGCCAATATATCTTGAGCAGTGGTGCAAATAGCCAATATATCTTGAGCAGTGGTGCACATAGCCAATATATCTTGAGCAGTGGTGCAAATAGCCAATATATCTTGAGCAGTGGTGCAAACAGCCAATTTCTTGAGCAGCGGTGCAAATATCCAATATATCTTGAGCAGTGGTTCAAACAGCCAATATATCTTGAGCAATGGTGTAAATAGCCAATATGTCTTGATCAATGGTGCTTTGATAATGGTGCAAACAACCGACATATGCTAACTGCATGGCAGTTATTCAAGTTGAAGTGTACTTTGTGCCCACATCACCACCAGGTACATTGTTCCATTGGATACTTTCACACCCCACATACAACTGTTCTCATCACTGTAAGGCCACTGTATAACCACAATTATGGCCATGCAATGACTGTATAAACTTCTACATATTTTCTACTACCAGATCATGGCAAATCATGATAGATGAGTGAACTTATCCAATGGAAGAATGTTCTCTGGTATGGAGACAATAAACACTGCGGTGCTGTCTTGCAGGCGTCATTTCAGTAAGGAACTCACCTTAGAGTCCTGGGCAGGCACAGGGCAAACAGATACACAGTGTGAGACAGTTGAGTCAGAGTGACACATGTTGATACAACAGTAACAACACTTATATGAAAGTTAATTTACAACACGTATACGAGAGTCAATATACCACACACGATATCATCAAACACAGCTGACCTCGAAATGTCATTTGTACTGACGGAGTCTGGAATTAACTACCATAGATCAGCCGCCTGATCTGCAGCTCAAACACTCAATAACATGTGCACCCCTCCCCCCCCCCCCGTCGTATATAATAGCCAATATTGGCTCCTTACGACGTACCCATTCAGATTCAGTTTCAGATGATGGTTAGAATCAGCAAGAAAGAATGTTTAAAACCAAAAGATGTCATCAACTTTCACAAGGTCCTGCATATACCACCGCCAGAGGAGAGAGCATATATACATATTCATATATATATATATATATTCATATATACAATCTGGACAATTACTGACAGTCTGAAGTACTTATTCAGAATGATGAAGGGATATAAACCAAAAACTGTGAATGATGACACTGGTATCTTATTAATGACGGCAAACATTTAAAATCGACTGTTACAAAACGAACCTTGAGTGACTCTTTGAGGGCGGTGTTCTCGACGTCCTTGGCGATCTTGTCGCTCACTTTGAGGCGTTCCTTCTGTAGTTCCAGCATCTCCTTGGCTGTCTGGGCCGCGTGTTTGTCATGCAGCATGGCTTCCTTCGCCCGCCGCCTCTCAGCGATCTACGTGCAACACAAACATGTCACTTTGTCACGCCTTTTATATATTCTTGGTCAATTTACATTTTACATAGAAGAACACAGAATATTCTACAAGTTACTTATACATATTTTCGGTCAATTTACACAGAAGAACACTGAATATCTAACAAGTTCCTTTTACTTATTTGCTTTTCATTTTACACAGAAGAACACTGAATATCTAAACAGTTCCTTTTACATATTCTCAGTCAATTTACATTTTACTTTTATTATATATTTTCAGAAAAACACTGAATAGCTAACATGTTATATGAGACACATTATGGAGAAGAGAATTGTGGAAGCAGTGAATGATTTAATACACAGAGTGTATGGCTGTGAAGAGGACATGAAAAAAATATGCTGACCGGCAAAAAGATAAATGTAGCAGTACGAAGGAGCATAGACAAGAAAAGAATTGTGTCAGATGTACAATAAAAGATTAAATAAAAACAAACAACAAAAACATCTTAACAACCTAACACTTCACCTACTCAGCTGTCCTGCATAAAATCGCTACTATGAACAATCATAATTATCTTAAAAGAAAAAAAGTGTAATTCCACTTACCCTGTTCCGGAGTTTCTTTTTCTGCTTCTCTTTCTCCGACTCGTGACTCTGTTCGATGGCCTCCTGGTTGCGGCGGTGCTGGGCCAGAAGTTGCTCAAACTCGTCCTCGCTCATGTTCTTGCCTTGAAGCATCGTCTCTCGATCCAACTTCTCCTTCTGGTCGTCCAGAGCCTGCGACACACACAGACACAGACAGAGAATAAGAATAATGTAAACTAAACACAAAAGAAAGTACATTTCTATAGCATCAATATCCTCGGAATCATGAACTCAGTGGTAGAAGAATACTTTGGTCTTGTGTCACTGAGTTTATGATTCCAATGATATTGGTGCTATAGAAATATAATATCTTTTGTTTTCGGTGTAAGAAGAAGAATTGTATCTTATCCTTGCAACAGTATACATTGTAAACATTAATACATAAAATAAATCACATGAACATTGCATTTAAGTACCACCTAACACCTATTCAGCATGCATATAAAAGTGGACTAAGTGCTTGATACAGCCACTGTTATGGAAAACCTTTATGTAATTTTTTATTAACCTTTTTTTTAATTTTACATATTAACAAACTTTTTAATTAGCCAAGTCTCAGATTGTATATTCCAAACAGCCCAAACTTGGGCTAACGCTAGCTATTTTTAACTGACTGTTTGTGCATACACTGATTAGCCACTGAAGCAAGTATCAAGCATTAAACAACTGTCGACATCATTACTACTTCGCCCGGGGCACATCTCTGACACCACTCACCAGTTTCTTCTGCTCTTCCAGCTGCTGCACCACCTCCCTCTCCTTCAAGTACAGCTCCTTGTCGAGCTGCTGCTCCATCAGTCGCTCCTCCTTCATCTGCTGCGCGCGGAGGTCGGCCAGCTCCAGCACCTGCTTCTCCTGCAGCTCACTGCTGCTGCCTGTCGACGGCAGCTGCTGCATGATGGCTGCGATCACCTCCGCTGACTCCGTGTCGTTTGTCTTCTCCACCTACGAATACGAATACATTTATTTCAGGTAACAACCTATATACAATTGGTACACACATTAGCACATCTAAGTAGCCTATAAAAGATCAAATATGTTAAAAAAATGAATATAAAAAACAAAAATTAGGTTATAAGTTAGATAAAGGTAAATTGTAGAAAAACAGATAGAATAATGGGCAATATACGGGATGTGATTGTATAATAAATATGCATGTAATTCATGTAAATAAACACCGTTTGAAAAGTAACTTATATAAACAACTTACTGACTTTAATAATATATATAATAATAAATAAATAATAATAAAGTTATACAGACATGATGACTATTGTACAGATTTACTGTGTACAACGAAGGAGGAAGGACTGTTTCCCGAGTGAGACACGTCGCTGGAACGAAGCCACTCATGGAGAAAGAGACCAGGGACATCAGTCATCTGCTGTCCTCTGATCTTAAATATGTTCACTGTGGCGCCATCTAAAGAGTTGCTCACCACTTATTTTGACCAAGTGGCAATACTGTTTTTCAACAGCATATTGGGTGGACGTAGCTAATTAACTACCTTTGTGTTCTTTTAAGTACACTGTCAACTGGTGGATCAGAGGGCAATGGTGAATGAACATAGAGAGGCAAGTGGACCTTGACACAGGGCAGGATGCAATGCTAGCCCCCCAAAGGTAGCATGATAATGTATAGATTATCTTAGACCTACTCATGCAGCCACAAACCACCCGTCCAGGCAAATGTCTTGGCGAACTGGTCACTACTCAAAAATTGGTACTTTTGCAGTTTAGGCTCGCACCTCGAAAAAACAATCAAAATGTTCACCTACAATGCCCAAACTTCGCATGGTGTATCTACTATACCTGTACTACGTGTATGCACTTGTCACATGATCAAAAAATTATAATTAATGCCTGAAATCGATCAAAATGTGTACGTAAATAATGCGCTTTCTTCGTCGTTTCACTACTGTCACAGTGAACTCCGTCAGGTGGCGCCGAGGAAAGCGCGTTATTTACGTACACATTTTGAAAGATTTCAGGCACTAATAATTATTTGTGGATCATGTGACAAGTGTATTCGCATAGTAAAGGTGTAGTAGATACACCATGCGAAGTTTCGTCATCGTAGGTGAACATTTTGATGGTTTTTTCGAGGTGCGGGCCTAAACTGCAAAAGTACCCAAACATTTTACATCAACGAATGCTTATCATGAACTAAATAATTTTAAGTTTCTGTTTCCAATTGGTGGGATTCCTTAGAAAACCAACCCTGAAGTCAAAGTGGAGGGAAGGAGTGGAAGGGGAAGGCCAAAGAGAAGATGGGAGCAGGACTGGTTGGGAGACGACATCATGAGAGCTGTGACACAAACAGTAGAGAGCAGTGTCCTGTGGGATCATGTGGGCAGCGATGTCTTCATAATAATAATAACTAGGTAACCTCTATTGCACCTAAATCCTTACAAAACAAACTCAGAGGCACATCAACACAAAAGGGTTAATCGATCTGAGTCAATAAACAAATCCAGTTGTCATCAGTTTGATTGATACGCCAGGGAGCTATGACAAGATTATAAAGGTACGTCTTTAAACAACGGTGGAATTTAGCACTACTTTCAACTGATTTAACACTAAAGGAAGCAGATTCCAAAGAGTAGCCGCATGCACAAGTCCCAATACTGGCCTTGACTTTAGGGATAACAGTTAAATCAGAAGAGAAGAAGATCCCTCCCAGCAAACAACGACCCGTGATTTCGCACGTTCTGTAAGTGAATTCACGAGTTCAACTGGCTCAATTCACGTGTTTCCGTATGTGAATTCACCGGATTCTGTGAACAAATTTGGTGTGTTGACACGTGTTTACCGTGAAATCACGAGTTTTTCACGTGATGACACGTACCAGTGAAACCGTACCAGTTCTGACCCAGTACGACTCGTGTCAAACTCGTTCGAAACTCGTGACAACAGACAGAACACGTGTATTCATGTGAATACACATGAAAACATGTACTGGTGGAGCGGTACCAATTATGAACTAGTATAACACGTGCCAACTGGTTCAGAAATGGTTCCTTGTTTGCTGGGCTCTCACCTGGTCGTGGAGGATCTGTTCCAACTCCCGTGTGACGGCCGCCTCCCGCGTCTGTTCCTCCTTCAGCTTCTTGCGGGCCGCCAGCTTCGCCAGCACCGCGTCACGCTGGCTCTCCTTCTGCTCACGTAGTACCGCACTCTGCCGGTAGAGGTCGTCCTCGTGCTGCTGCATCAGTCGACGCACCTCGTCGTCGCTCATGCCGGCCGACTGCATCAACTTCTGTAGTCCGGAGAGTTGGGACTTCCACAGCGCCTCCTGTAACATGACAGTTACAACTGTAATTATTACATTTTAATGTAAATCGGTTTGCTGATTTATTGATTATTTATTTTATCAAGTGACATATTTCATACCACTGGCTGATTTATGTGCACATTGATGGGCCATGTTGCAGTGAATAGTAGGGTCAATTATTTAAGAAAATATATTTTAAAGGAGGAAACTGAAAAAAATCAGATCAAGCAATTGAAAATGAAACAATAACAAGACTACTCAAAACCAATAGACAAAACCTGTGCACATGTAGCAATTTAAAATGAAACAATAATCACAGAACTCATAACCAACAGACAAAACCTCGGCACACTGCACAGGTCTGTCACAGCCTTCGTACCTCCTCGTCTGTGCGCATGGATGACAGGATGGCGTTGTCCTCCCTCAGTCGGTCAGCCTCCAGCTGAGTCTGGTGGATGGACGCAGCCTCTCGCTTCTCCTCGTCGCTCAGTCCCTCAAGTGCCTTCAGGTGGCGCTTGTGTGCCCGATCCGCTCGTCTCCGCAGTTGTTCCTTTGCCTCCTTCAGTCGGTCGTCGGCCTCACTCGCCCTCTTCTTCAGAGACTGGTGACAAACAACCACAGTCTTGTGTGACTTACAGTCATAGCTTTATACAGAGACCTGTCCACCCGTCATTTGGACAGGTAAAATCGAATATGGACGGGTAGAAATATGGGTGGACGGGGAAAAAACTGAAGGTGCAAAAAAAGGCTTCCGAAACCATAGATATTGTTAGTTATGCCTTGAAAGTGAGCCTAAATGGTGTCACATGTGTGTTTGTAGTCATTTTCAGGTCAAAAAATACATTTAAAGTTTGTGAACTGGCTTAACAGTTAACATCCACATGTCCACCAAAACATGTGTAACTGGCAATATTTTTATCCTGCATAAAGCCCTGGATACAGTGTAGATCTTAATCTCACATCTCACTCAGAATTGCGAAGTTGTGGAATGTCAATACCTTAGAAATAGTTGTCACTTAGCCTAGTATTTGTTTGTTAATATAATTTGTCTAAAAACTGTCTAGATCAATGTTGGAGTAACGAAAAGGTTCTGGTGACAAACGACCACATTTCTTGTGTGATTTACAGTGTAGATCATAATCTCATTTCTCACTCACAATTGCGAAGTTGTGGAACAGTCCATCAGAAATAGTTGCCACTTAACCTAGTTTGTTTTTGCTAATATAATTTGTCTAAAAAATGTCTAGATCAATGTTGGAGTAACGAAAAGGTTCTCTACAACTATAAGACCACCTTGTTATGAAATCAGGCCATTTCAAAAGGATGTGTCACTCTGGACCAAAGTAAATCTAAGTAGACTCACTAAAATACAGACTATATATTACAATTTGCGGTGACCAGTTTGGATATTTTCACCCCTACCCTTCTTAGCTCACCAGCTTAATTTATCTTTGTATACAAAAAGTCACTCCTTAACAGTAACCTTATATCCTGAAAACTACCAACACCAGGACATACAACCAAGATGCTTTCATCAGTGTTTCACAGATGAAGTCCTTAGGCAATGGCTTTTTGCATTGTAAAAACAAACCATCTTTAATTTTAACAAGGGATTCTGTTTAACAGTGGAGTTTCCTGGAGTTTATTATCCAAGTGAAGTGACCCGTGTCCTGTGTCCCACCTGTATGAGGGCGTCCTCCTGGTCACGTGACAGTCCGAGGGCACGGATCTTGGCCTCAATGTCGGTGGTGTCCACTACAGGTGTGAGTGTGTCCTCCTGTTCGGCCGTCGTCTGGTTCAGGTTGGCCGTCAGAGACTCCTGCTGCTGGGTCAACCTGGGCACAGACCACAGTTTACTCTCACTGTCAAGGAACTAGTTTGTGGTATAAGTTATGTAAAACGTCCTCAACTAATTGTTGGTTCTGAACGATTGACAAAAATATGTATAATGATGTAACATTTTGAGCAATATATTTACAGCTGCCTAGCACATTGTACAAACCATAAAACTAGCCAAAAACGTAACAAAATGGGAGATTAAAAATAAAGACGTTCCTTTCTTTCCAAAGGGGCCTGCTTATAGTGTGTTTACCAATTATTGGATATTTTGGTACTCAAGATGCAGAATGTCTTAGAGGAAAACATTAACATATTCCTTCACATATACACATACAGCTTACTTAATTATTATTAGATATGTATGAGGCTACTCTGCATGCACTATCACCTACGACACAGACACACAGTAACATTATTATCAATGGTAAACGAAATACTGATCTGCCCCACCTGTACAAGTCATGCTCCATGTCGGCGTGTTTAGGAACGACGATGTTGGGCACGACGTCGGGCGGCATGCCGAGTGAGGCGGCCTCCGTGATGTGAGCCTGGTGGAGCTCCTTCTTCCCCTTGCGCCGTCTCTCGAGCAGCTGCTCCCTCAGCTTCCTCAGCTGGCTCTGTTTCTGCTTCTCGAGAGCATCCGTGAGCTTCTGGAGGTTCGCTGAGTACTCCAACATGATCGCGTCGCGCTCGGCTTGACTCGTTGCCTTCCCGAGCTTAACGCGCAGGTCGCGGGTGAGGTCACGGGTCACGCCCTTCTTCTTCGCTTCGGCGTCCTCCAGGATCTCATTGGTCGACTTGATCTCGTTGCTTCGCAGGTTGTTTTCTAGCTTTGCTGCTTCGTACATCTGCTTGGTCATGAGGTCGCGTGTGCGAGCCTGTCGCTCGGCGTCACTCAGAGGGGCGGCTGTGGGCTTCAGTCTGTCGGGGTCGATGACGATGATGTCGGCGTTGAGGCTGCCCCCCGGCGCCAAGGTCGATGTCATGTGACCGGCGTCACGCTGCACCAGCTGTGTGGTTGCCACGGGAACGGGTTGTATACCCGCAGCGCCAGGGGCAGCTTCTAGGACCTGTCTGGGAATGGCCGGCTGAGTGATCTTCATGTCTCCCTGGTAGATGTTGAGGTTTCCGGCGGGTGCGGCGGGTGTTGTGGGGGTTCCACCAAACACCTGCCCAGACTCTAGAAGCGCAATCAGCTGCTTCAGCAGCGGGATCATCTCCTCATTGCATCCTCCCGACTGCAATGAAAGGTCAAGGTCACCGTAGACGCCGACCAGGGTACAGTCGTAGTCCCCGGCGATCGACAGGCTGCTGGTTAGCACGGACTTCGCCTCGAGCGCGAGAATCTCGCTGCGCTCGCGGGCGTATTCCAACGTTGCGTGATGTCCGTCTAACATCTCCATCTTACTTATGATGTGACCTTTCATCTCTGTCACCAGGCGGCCGCGGGCCTGCTGGTAGCGCTGGTGCACGACGTCCTCGGCGTCGGGATTGAGCGAGCCGATCAGCTCGTCGAGTCGGTCCTTATAGCGTTTCTCCTCTGCCTGTAGCTTCTGCACGAACTTGCGCACGATCTCGACGAACTTGCGGTGTGACGCCCCGTGTTCCTCCTCGGCCTGGTGCTCCAATTCGTCGCCCTCGCCGAGCACAGTGATGACATCTGGTGGCAGAACCGACGCAAACTCCTGCGTGGCGTCCGCCCGACGCTGGACCTCACGTTTCGCTGCATCGTCCAGCGCTCGTGCCTTGTCCAGTATGCCGTCCAGTGTCAAGTCCACCTTTAACAAGATTTAACAAGATTGCCACCTAGAGAATCAACTCTAGATGGCAGGTGGACAAGGAAGCCCTTTGGCTTATCGAGAGTCCAACCTATCTATCTAAGTATACCCCGCCCGTCTTAGGTATATGTCGATTTTATTTTTAAATATGTTAACACTACTAGCACCTACACAATCAGCTGATAATCTGTTCCATTCGTTTACTATTCTTTGTGAAAATGAAAATTGTCTAATATCTAGTCTACACTGCTTCTTTGCTAATGTAACTCCATGTCCTCTAGTCCTTCTCTCTTAATTGGCCGTGAAAAAAATATTTCTGTCAATATTTTTATACCCATTCAATATTTTAAAAACCTCAATCTGATCTCCTCTCAATTGTTTGGTTTCTAGTGTTGTTAGACCACATTCTTTTAGACGCATTTCATAACTAATATTCCTGAGTTTTGGTATACCTTGCCCAGGTTTATGGAGTCGAGGTCATGTAACATGCCGTGGGCGAGTTTGAACTCTTGCTGTGTGATCTCGACCTCACGCTGGCGCTGTCGACGCCAGAAACTGCGTCTCGCGACGACTTCGTCCTCCAACATAGCGACGGCCCCCAGCGGAGGCTTGCGCTTGCGATGGCCACCAGAGGACAGTGTCACCGGGATGACAGTGTCAGTCTCTGGTCTCACTCGCACCCCACTGATGGGACTCAACTCTCCAGTCAGAGGGTCCACACACTTGTGTCCGATCATTATCGGGATTTCACCTGGGCGGAAATAAAATCAAATAGAAATATTAAACCTGTCATTAGCCAATGAATTGGCACATACAAAATTGTGTTTCTGGCTTAATCAAACATGTATGAAAAACTCAACTCTCTTGTAGGCAGGTCAACATCGTTATCAGAATATCATTGTTAGGTCATTATAGGAATTTCATCTTGACTCAAAAGTAAACAATAAACAAATCATTGACCAATGTAGTGGGTTATCTAAAAATGCATTACAAAGTATCAGCAAAACAAAAACAGTTACATTTAAAATCACAATATCTGCAAGTTATTTAGTTGTACCAAGAAGAGCAAGAACAAGTAACTATTTTATTCGCATACTGACCTTGTCCTTCAGGGTCCTCAATGGTGCCGCCTAGTGGACGGAGGCCACCTTTTGTCTTTGCTCGTCCTACGCCAAGTATCGGCACCTCAAGGTCGGCACCTGAGGGATCCTTCATTGTTGTGCCGATGAGGATGGGGAGCAGTTGTCCAGTGCGGCTGCATGCATACGTACCTGGAAAACCACACGATCACATTATCACTAGTGCACACACTCCGTGGGACAACAAAGCCAGAGTGCTGACCATGGTCATTCTAGTACATTGAATTAAAAATTCTCCCATGACTAGTTCATTGATGTCGTCGACAATTACAACATCACATTCAGGAGACAATATTTTAGTGATACCCCTAGAAACTCAATTTATTCACATAAAAAATAAATAACAGTAAATATCTACCTTTGTGTTTTATAGTCCTTTGTCAATAGGTAGTCCAGAGAACAATGTTTTAAATAGGCTAGTATATTCATTGCCTAATTATTAATAGTTCAACTATTAGTAGTTATATGTATATATGCCAAACACATGGTTAAATGTCTTGTTAAATGACAAAACCTTTAAAATAACATAGTTTCTCACATCACAACTGTATGCGGGTGCATAAAGTTTATGAAATTTCATGCTGCAGTAGTAACATAAACTATATTAACATTGTTGGAAAAGGAAAATCTTGATGGGAGTCACACACACAATTGTGATGCAGATGAACAACAGGCCTAATCAACAATCATTTAAATGGAAACTGAATCAACTGTTGGGCCCACTACCCTCGTGGGGTCCACTCCCCTGAAACCAATTCCCCTTGTCAGGCCTACTCTGCTCGTGAGGCCCACTCCCCTCATAAGGCCCACTTTGCTCATGAGGCCCACCCCCCCTAGTGAGGCCCACTCCCCTCATAAGGCCCACTTCGCTCATGAGGCCAACCCCCCCTAGTGAGGCCCACTCCCCTCATAAGGCCCACTTCGCTCATGAGGCCCACCCCCCCTAGTGAGGCCCACTCCCCTCATAAGGCCCACTTCGCTCATGAGGCCCACCCCCCCTAGTGAGGCCCACTCCCCTCATAAGGCCCACTTTGCTCATGAGGCCCACCCCCCCAGTGAGGCCCACTCCCCTCATAAGGCCCACTTCGCTCATGAGGCCCACCCCCCTAGTGAGGCCCACTCCCCTCATGAGGCCCACCCCCCTAGTGAGGTCCACTCCCCTCGTGAGGCCCACTCCCCTCATGAAGTCCACTTTCCAAAACCCACTCCCCTCGTGAGGCCCACTCCCCTCATGAGGTCCACTTTCCAAAATCCACTCCCCTCGTGAGGCCCAATCCTCTCGTGAGGCCCACTCCCCTCGCGAGGCCCACTCCCCTCGTGAGGTCCACTCCCCTCACGAGGCCCACTCCCCTCATGAGGCCCACTCCCCTCATGAGGCCCACTTCCCTCACGAGGCCCACTTCCCTCATGAGGCCCACTCACCTGGAGAGCCGCCATTGGTGGCAAGGATAGATGCCCTCTCCTCCCTCCTTGCGAGGTCATGAGTTGCCCGCAGAGAGGCTGTCATACTGAGAGTTCGTGCGGAGGCGAGGTCCTTCAGGGCGGCCTCAATACTGCTCTCCTCTCTCCTCACATTCAGCCTCTTGCCGAGGTCTGTCTCACTCGCTTCTACACACAAAGTTCAACACACTTAATATATTCCTTGTTATGTGCACACATGCAGCTACCTGTTGTTCTATCTCACTGATAACACCACAGTATCCTGCAGAATTCAAGCACAGAGGAGCAACAAGCAAAATAATTTAGTGTAACCGCGAATGGGAACTGAAAAATGTCGTCATTGGAACACGGGACCACCAAATGTTTAGGGCTGGGAATCATTTCAAACAAATAAAAATCTGTTTTCAGTTTTTTCGTGAAAGGTGACCTTAGTTTAAGAAAATTGTATAGTAATAGAGTTGATTCCAGATTTTTTACGCAGCTACTGAGAAACCATGTTTGCAATGAGCTTAGTTATAGGAACAAAAGGTTGTTGGGAAATGCAAGATATAAGAATCCTGGGGGCATCAGAAAAATGCAGGAGATGAACTAATTAAGATGGCTAATGAAAGGCCCTGATATGTAATATTAGCTAATTTTAATGTTATTTTATATATAACCAGTACCAAGTGCAATTGCTTAAGTAGGATTAATGATTGTGAGAAACAGGGGGCTTTTACCTTGGGTTAATTTATCCATTATCAATCAGTCTGGTATAAATAGTAATTCATGCATCAGCCAGTATTTATATTAATCAGCATTTAAGTCTTAGTATAAAACAAATATAAACACATATGAACACAATATCAGGATGTCATAAATAAAGGAAGTTCATCATTATTATAACTATTATTTTACTAGTGACAGTTGCCTACCTGCGACGGCTTTGTTTAAGTCCTTCAGTGCCTTCACAAGCTGACTCTCGGCTGCAAGCACATTCGTGTCCAGTAGCAACTGGTGCCCACCACTAGATGGCACCACCTCACTGTCAGCGAGATTAGCTGAGCTGACGTTGACCTGGAGTCCACTCATTTGCTCCTTGAACTTGTCGCAATGGGTGATTGCCATGGGTCCATTTGTGCCAGGCCTTGTTCCCCCAACTGGCAACACTCGGCCTAAAACACACACCAGAAGTCAGATATTTTCATCTGGTTGCTAACACCAAAAGGCACCAGCAAGTGTAATAAACATGAAATTTGTATACGCTGTTCCAACATCCATTGCTCACAGTGCTGTACAGAAAGTTCTTAAACATTGATAGGTCTTTAGTTTAACTTTAAAAGAAGCACTGGTCATAGTTAATGTCAGATGCTGTGTATGAGTGTGAGTGTGTCATGGTTTTACATCCTATGTAAATATACACATAAGAATTAATGTCATATTAAACAATCTACTGAATTGAATTTCAATAAACTGAGTTGATGTATATATTTTAGTTATCTCTTTAATTGGTATTTTACACATTCTCTGTAATATTCTAAACATTTTTACTTCATTTAAATACACTGTTTTAAATATAATTTATCTACTTTTTCTTACTACTACATACCGGAGCGTTCGTCGAGGGTGACAGCCATGATCGGCACGACCTGAGATGACACGGGGTCAATCATCATTGACCCAACCTCTATCGCAACTGGCAGACGAGTGACAGGGTCGACATGAGAGCCCCCTACAGGCAACAACGCCCCCGTCTGGGGGTGGATCGTGACGGCCTGAATCGGCACGTGCAGACCGCTCTCTGGGTCTGGTATTGGGGCGTTGTAGGCTAGCTCACTGCTGCCCTCTAGTGGGGAGAGTTTGTTCGAAACCGGGGCGCCTGTGTCAGGGTTGATGGGGTACTTGACGTATGGGATGAGTGGGTGGTCTCGTCGACTGGATTCACCTGTGGAACGACAGGTGGAAATGTGAATTATAATGGCTGTAACGACTGGTTTATCATCCATGTGACCTGGTTCTTACCAAAAGGTCCATCAGAGTACCAACAAATTTATAATTACCAGGTACCCAAAAATGCCATATATTTTAAAAATTCTGACTCCAGGTTTTTCTTTTTAAAACAAAACCACAACAGAAATTGTTTAATACTTGTTCGAGGAGATGTCTTGCTATGTTAGTAATTTAATTCACAATACTGTTTAACAAAATTGCTCACAAAGCTATTTCGAGGTTATGTGCATAATTCTGATTATTGTAACAGATAAGCTCTGACACTGCAAATCCATCAGTTATGAATAATATATGTATAACCATCTGCCACGCCTTTTTTGTTGAAATCCAAGTAGCATAAGGCACTGCGGGGTGATTGCTCAGTATATCATTTTAATTTATACTTCTATACACATGTATAGGGGAGAGTGAGTCATAACTGGAGGGCACAGGATCCTCACAACGAGTGCCATCAGGCGAATAAACATGGCTTTCATGAGGCACCGTGCACTTTCAGCGTATGGACCTTTCCAAGGAACATAGGTTGCTGTAGTGGGCAACATGTGATGCAATGTGTTAGCAGACTGCGGTGGACGATAATTCTACTTAAGCAGTCGCCCTTGATGCTGGTTATGTATAAAGTAATATTAAAATTAGCTACTCTTACATACCGAGCCCTGTCATTAGCCATCTTAATTAGTTCATCTCCTGCATTTTTCTGATGCCCCCAGGATTCTTATATCTTGCATTTCCCAACAGCTGTTTGCTCCTAGAACTAAGCTCAATTTTGCAAATGATTTCGGGGCATAATTGGTTGTGGTGAGAGTGCCATGGGTGAACATCCGAGTAGGTGGTGTGTGGTTTCTGTAGAGAAGACTATCAGTAACACAGTACTATATTATAACTATCCAGTCATGCCCCACTCTCTCCTACTTTATCACATTTAGGAAACCTGTGTTAACAATGAAATATATAGAAAATAATCCAAAGGTAACAATAAGCGCAAATAGGATAATCTAGCAGATTATCACCAACCTGAAGTAGAGTCGATGGTGACGATAAGTTTTGATGTGACAGGATCGTATGACACATTGCCGTGGATGGGCAGGACATGTCCTGTCTCTGGGTGGACAAAGTAGTCGGATGGGACATCAACTACATCGCCCGAGGACAGCAGCATCTTGGCATCACTGTTGGGCACTGTCAGGCCATTCACCTTGTCCACATGGACGAGGTCAGCAGCCAGGGTACTTGAGGCTGGACCTGCGGTCAGTCAGAAGTTATGGTCAGTCATAATTTACATATAGTCTCTTTTCAGTCATTGTAAAATATTGTCTTATTTGTTGTGTCAACCACATCGATTTTAAAATATTCACTGAAAAGAAATTGTTTGAATGAAATGCAATAATTGTCTATTTTTTTACTTGTGACAATCTGCGGTTGGTAAAAATTTATGATCTGTCATTTGTTATTACTTAAATTTGGATTATGACAATTTATGGGCTGTTCGATATGACTGATGACAATTTCTGGTCAATAACAATTTGTTGTCTGTAACAATTTGTTATCTGTGACAATTTTATGGTCATAGACAATTTGTGATCAGTGTCAATTTGATATCATTCACACTTGTCCAACAAACGCCGAGATGTCACAATAAACTTACCCATCAACTCGTCTCTGCTCATGGGTTCTCTGGTTCCTGGCTTGACCAGTGGGGCTCCAAGGCCCTGACCGATGAGGGCCCAGGCCCCCACCCTCTCACACTCCTGCTCCACTCTGCTGGCCATACGGTCAAGGAGCAGACCAGCGCGACCAGTCACGGTCCGGTGGAGGTCCCTGTCGAAGCCGGCATCGGTCAGTACTTGACCACGCTGTAGTCTCTCTGTGTGGTCCTTGAGTAGGCGAGACACTTCCCGCTGGTGAGACTCGTATGACACCTGGAACACACACAGGTACGCTGGACACTTCTCAGGATGGTTCTTTTTCAAATCAAATTTGTTTATTTTGCATATCCAAAAAGTTTCTTCAAGATTCAAAAGACTGTGTTTTCCCTTTTAAAGGGATACTCCAGGCAGTGAGATATTCACAGCATTTACTTATATCTGTATATTGGTTGTGCATAGTAATTGTGCACAAAGATCGTTGATAAACAATTAATTATAGTATAATTGTCCCTTCTCGACTGTACTCGATGTTGGATTCAGTGCGCAGCCATCTTGAGACTTATGTGCCAGTGACGTAAACCGCTTACGTCACTGGCGCATGCACGTTCGAACATACATTGATGTATCCAGTATGTCGTGGATTGCTTATGTCACTATCACAATTGTTAGCGAAGATTCTGCCAATCCTTGCCTTTTCAACAAAACATCATTGACGTAAACGATTTGGTTTACGTCACTGACGCATAAGTTTCAAAATGGCAGCGCCCTGAATCTAAGATAGCATGTTTTTGATAGCATTAAACTACAACTAATTGTTTATTAACGATCTTTGTGTACAATTACTAGGCACAACCAATATAGTATACATATGTAAGTTAATACTGAGAACGTCTCACTTTTAAGCATTACAGAAACAACGACAATTATTCTTCACTTACGCACTAAAATGCCAGTAATAAGATTGGTAATCCAGATACAGTTGTTAATACACTTAATGAGGGTAGTTACACTTAATGAGGGTAGTTACACTTAATGAGGGTAGTTACGAGCTATCCCGTGTATATGATGATATCAGTAGTACTGACGAAGTCAATGTGTCACAGTCAAAGAAAGTCTTTCCAGGCTTGAATATGCAAAATGAATATTTGTGACTCATACAAAGTATGTTCTTATACAGCATTTAAGAATGTTCACAGTGGTTTATTCACTGGCAGACCTGTTCAATCGAACACCATCTCAACCTATCTGAGAAAAATTCAGCCACACTGCAGTTAATGCGCAAAAACTATTCACGTGCAAATATCCACCACTGTCTACAGCCAGGTACTAATTCACACAGCCGAGTGAATTGTAGCAATGTACACTGCAGAGTGAACAAACTTGCCCAACGTTTGACACGACAGGCCAGGATTGAAACTTGGATTCTCTAGACTGGTTGAGTGCGATGTTCCAGTCACTGGGCTACTGAGCGCTCCATAGACAGAAGGTAAATGTTGGGTGTGTAACATATTATACACTGACCTTCTGCTATTGTACTCTGTAATGTTAATTATATTAATACAAGGGAATACACGCATAAAAATCTATTTAATTTGCTGCAATCAGTTAACTACACCAAAACTAGTAATGTGGGGGGAGTACCTGGACCAAGTTTGGTTATCTGTTTATTTTTTACTTATTTATACTATCTATTTACATGCATGTTTGTAAGTACTGGTTTCTGGGTTTTATTTGTAACAGTAATACACACAATTTAGAAAAAATACATAGATGCCTGTGATATACAAATAATTTCAACTGAGTAAGTCCAACTGGACCTTCTCGTTGTGACCCTGGCCTTAGCAAGGGCTAAAACAAGACAACCCTGAATCCTACTGACTGAGCTAATCACCCTACCAGGGGAAACATCAAACCATAAATGCCCTACCTGGTGTTCTTCCCGGTCCTCCTCATTTTTGTTCCTCAGCAGCATGGTCCTATGAAGGACCGCCTCAAACTGAGCCCCGAGGTCCTTGCGTCTCTCCAGCTCGGTCTGTAGCTCCTTCAGCTTGCTCTTGTACGCGGCCAGGTCTTCGTCCGTGGCCAGACCCGACTGGCCGTCCAGGTTCAACTTGGTCGCCCACAGGCCCTTCAGCGACTCATTCTCCGTGCTGATTCGCTGATACAACTGCTTCACCTGTTGTAGGAGACAACCAGAGACACCTGGTGAGAAATTGGAACAGGGGGTGTGATGTCATAGGTGTTCTCCTAGTGCAGGGAGGTGCACCACAACGGTTCTACTGATGGAAATTTGTGGTGGTGTAAGAAAGTTTAATAGTTCTCGTTGAAAGGGGCTTTCTCAACAATCTCATTTGGTGTCAGTATGATAACAGTAATTAAATAAGCAGCTATGTAAATCATTAGGAAACAGTCTCCAGTAACTTATGTGAGCACAGATATTTGTGATTAACATCAAGTTAATCTAACACCATTTTTGTGTGGCTTCTATAATTTAAATTTTACTGTAATTACTGTTACTTATTCGATCAACATTACTACTGACATCATACAATATTACTGTGCACAACTATATAGTACAGCTACTGAAGTGTTTATACAAATCCATTCACATTGCCACAGGCAAAACAACATCAAGATTTCCCGTTTAATAATAATATTAAACTACTTCAACATGAACCTGAGCAACTCAGAGGCTGAACAAAACAAGACAAAACAGAATCATCATCAAGTAAGCTAACAAGTCATTACTAAAGCTAGAGACAGTTTGGTGCACTACTACAGCGCCTGTGTTGAGAGGATGTGTTAACCCTCACCTGTTCCTTCTGCTCCCCGAGGTTGCGAGTGACGTCTCTCGCCTGGCGAGACAACACGTCGTACAGCGTCTGAGAACTGAACGCCTCCAAGTCCAACTGACGGTCGTAATCCCAGAATTCATCATTTTTCACCACCGCTACTGCAGCTGTATGACAACAGAGATGACGCGATGATTACGGATGTCATCACTTAACGAAGTACTTAATTTTGTACAAACAATTTCAATATACGATACCTATGTGAAACTAATTTTTTTCATAATAGTATATAATCGTAACTACAACAGCAGTGTCATATTAAACAGAAATTATTATTAAAAACTTCTTGCATATAATCAAAGTCTGCATTATAACCAGAATATATTTATTAACAAAAATATACATAACTGTGCAATATTAAACAAAACATTTTGTGTAGTGTCATACATCTAGTTATCATCTTCCTGTCACACAACACCCATCATACAACACCTGTCATTTGAGACCTGTCACACAACACCCATCACACAACACCTGTCATTTGAGACCTGTCACACAACACCCGTCACACAGCACCTGTCATTTGAGACCTGTCATATGGCACCCGTCACACAACACCTGTCATTTGAGACATGTCACACAACACCCATCACACAACACCTGTCATATGAGTCCTATCACACAACACGTATCACACAACACCTGTCATTTGAGACCTGTCACACAACACCCATGACACAACACCTGTCATTTGAGACCTGTCATATGGCACCCATTACCTATCTGTCACACAACACCTGTTATATGAGACCTGTCACACAACACCCATCACACAACACCTGTCACATGACACATGTCACACAACATTTCTCACATGACACCTGTCACACAATACCTGTCACATGAGCAGACAAACTCACCCGTGTCAGTGCCTGTGTCAGAGGCCGGCCCCTCAATGGCGGCCACATTGGCTGTGAGGTTGCGGTTGTACTTCTTCACGGAGTGGACGGTGGAGCCCTTGCTGGAGTAGTCGTCAAAGTTGAACTTCTGTGCGAGGTAGCGGTAGCGCGGAGAGATAAACATCGCCTTGCTCCAGCCGTACTTCTTGAAGAGCAACTGGAGGGGGATATGTGCACACGGTTAATGCCATTGTAGAGAAATATTCAATAGAAAATCATAATTAGAAATAAGCGCAGGAATATTCCAGCAGAGGTGGAGATTTGTTGTTTTTACATCTAAGTAGAATAATTACTGGATTGTGTCTCGCAGCAAAGTGGGGAGCGTGGTAGAGCGCCGGACTGTCAATCGAGGGGACGGTGGTTCAATTCTACCTGCCGCCGTTTTTAGACTTAGGCAATTTCGTTCACCCCACATTTGCCTGTGTCTTTCGGAAGAGACACTAAAAGCCGGTGGTCCCTTCTATCTGGTGTCTGTGCCAGGGGAAGTAAAATATCCCACACAGGGGGTAAATGTGTAACCTGTAGTGGACTCACAAATTCTCGTTGGACTTTAAACACCCTCCAAAGGGCCCCGTCCAGTATCTGAGAGAAGAAGTAAGTGTGGGAAATGATGCTAACAATTTGTCATCACCATTCAGCTGTAGCAGCGGACAACCACACTGAAGTAACTGGGGAGGGGCAATTACAAACACTTCCTTCACCATGACCTGGAGACACCACCCTAATGTTGTCACCACACACACACCTGCTGTGAACTGTGACTCACCAGTGCGATGATGATGAGGACGAAGAAGAGCACGAGGGCGGCCATGAGGACGGCCATGACGATCCAGTCCGGGGACTGCAGGATGTTACGGTCCAGGGACATCCCGTTCTGGATGAGGTAGCGGGCTGTCGGTGGGAAGAAGGGACCGTCCTCTGTGCACTGGGCGTTCTTGGCCATCACTTTGATGTACTGAGACACACACACATGGCAGAACATGAGGCAGGCACTTATCGTTCAATCACATGACAATACTATATTTTTATCTATATAGACTGAACCATTATTAGTCTGTTTTTATCGGTTAATGCAAATTAAAAATAATATACTAATGGATCAGTAATTAATTGCATGATAAAACTGTATAAATACAAAATCTACTAGGGGATCAGTCATTATTTATTAGGTGCCAGATAGAGGAAGCAGGGCACACTTGCTTAGGATTTAAACCCATCGCAAAATACTGTGCACTGAAGGTTAAAGTGGAATTAAAAATCCAAACTGGTAATTTAAAATAGCATACATAAGCTACCTAAAATACATGTAAGTAAGACTGAGCAAATATAATTTAATGTTAATAATTTTATATGAAAATACATGAACAATTTAAATGAATTTATAAAATAAAATAATAAATAAATAAATAAAATATGAATTCAATAAAACTAAAAATAAGTTACTTTAAAATATATAATAAATAATAAAAGCAAATGCTATAATCAAACTGTCATTGTTGCACTACAGAGTTGTGCGAAGGCAGGCTGGAGAAAGGACATATGACAAGTGGCCTACCATTTTCTTATTGATGTCGGTGCTGACATAGAAGACATAGGAACCAGGGTCCTTGAAGCGGTAGGCAAACAACGTTGTGGCAGTCGACTGTTGTGACTGGGACTCCATCAGCTCACGGAAACCACCGTAGTCAAACTTCTCATTGGTGTTGTACAGATTGTCCCTGCAAAGGGAAATGTCACGGTTAAGGGTACGACATTTGTGCCAGTTTCACAAATTATTTTTTGAATTTCAGGTTGTCAGAAAAACACAGTGTTTGAATACGTATTGTCATTATGGTAATATAAAAATGGGCCAAGTGGCCCTGAAGTGCTTTGGACTATTTAGTGAGTTGGTAATTATGAATAAAATGTGTTTTGGTGAATCATAACGACAGCCTAGTCTCTTCACTATAATCACTTAATTGGCATTGTACTTGGTTATTCATACGAGATGACCAGAAACACAGCCAATAGCATGACTGCAGCAGACATAATATATCCATAAAGTGTATTAATATTAACTCTACAGTTGTCCAGAATATAAACGTTCTATGCTTGTCAGTTACTTAACCAGTAAACACCACAGTCACATAATTTTAATGATAACAAAACACACATCAAAATAAACACAACTTGCATTTATAGACAATCAGTAGTTATGAAAATATAGCTTAAACAATGCAGGCAAGGTACTGTCCACTTTAACAGGGATCTACTGTGTTATTGATACAGCCCCTATCACTGCTGCCATCGAACCCAATTAGTCACAGTATCCCATCAACAATAGAAGACTGGGAATGTCCACCTTTGGCATAATCATAATTGGCACCAGAAACAAAAGTTATAATTGGAGCAAGAACCTGCAAACATTTATGGTGGAAAAGCACTTTCAAACAAATATGTTGAGCTTTTTACGAGAGGTGGCTATAGTTTCAGAAAATTTAACAATAATATGGGGTTGATGCCAGATTGTTGGTGCAGCTATTGGTTTAAGGAACAAAAGGTTGTTTGGAAATGGATGATCTAAGGGTCCTCAAGATATCAGAGAAATGTCTGTTTGTGAAGCTAGTTGTGCTGTACGACACACACAGATCAGCCCCAGACACTCACTTGTCATAGAGAGGGTAGCGTTCATTGGTAACACTGAAGAAGACCACCTCGCCAAACTTGAGACAAATGACAGGGTTCAAGATTCCCGAAAAGTTTGACCCAGGGACGAGAGAATCGGCCAGCAGACGGCGCCTCCTGAATGTGGCATCGGGAGAATCAGCCGTGTAGTTGAGACCCTTGCTGTTTTCTATGAAGAGGCGGAGGATCTGATTGGGATTGCCGTCGTACACGCCCAGGAAGCCATTGTCGCCCACTTCGACCAGGTTCATAGGTTCAGGGGGCGTGTCAAGACCCTCGCACATGTCAGGGCTGATTGCATTGCGCCAGTTACCCACTCGACGCATGTTCTTTGCAGTGATATTCTGTAATAATAAGAATAAAGCTTTATTGCCATATTCAACGTGCATTACATGATGAATAGGGAATGTAGTCTGGCGTTGACTCATATAGTGCCTATGTATAAAAAAAAAGAAATATGGCAAATAAATATAAGATATAGATATAAGATATACGTTGTACATGATTTGTTCTTTAAAATGAAAACAATATTTTTAAATAATAAATAAATTAAGACAAAATTCAAATAATAGACTATCTATTTAACAATAAGTGTGGTGTAAACTAGTTAATAAATAAATAAATGTCCTTTAAAATTGTTTAATATATATATATATATATATATAAATTATCTTCTAAAAATATAATTTTAATTAGTAGACATACATTATAAGAGGACTAAAATATCATTTAAAATTATGTTTACAATTTCTGTAGACCAAAACAATAAAACTGTCACGATAGTTCTTTTACTACTTGGTGGTTTACTTAAAAATATAAACAAAAAATTAAACAATGTTTTATCAACATTTAGCCAAACTGTACATTATGACATGTTTATGGTTTGTTGGAATAAATAGATTCTTTATACATACATTTTCATTTCTTCATTGAACTTTCTGTGAAACCACATCATGCGATATACAATCGCTTATTGTAATGTTGACCCAATAGGCCTTTACTATGAAATTTACGGCTGATACCTAACACTCCCCTAATGTTTAAGAACCCTAATAACAACAAATTCTAGACATTTACCTTACCAGGATTAGCTAAAAAATAAATCCAAACTGTCAACCCCGTCCTACGTGTAAAAAGCCTAAGAAAGGAGGAGGGAGCTAAAACCACCACAAATCACAAAACTATTGGTTGCTTTGCTTGTTTGCACCTCGTAAATGTTATTATGAGGGTTCTTACACATACTTCGCATGTACTGTACTTACAACTTTCAATATGCAAAATTATTTATTTTTCACTTCTTAACACACTACCGAATGGGGAGTTTTCGGAAAAGCTGTATGCTTTGCATGAACAGGTAAATGTGAATGACCATATAAGTCACTGTCTATAGCCACTTTTGCAGCAGTTCTCCGTGCTGTAAGTAAGTAAGTAAAAGCTTTATTTCTTGGTGGTAACCATGTCACGTCTTATATCGTGAGTTTCAATGGGCCATCATCTTACATGCATACATACATCATATACATACATACAATAAAGCTTTAGATAAAATATATAGTTCACAACAATACAAATATAACTACAGTAGTAATAAATAGATAAAAATAAATCAACTGTAATTATAAACAAATACATATTATTAAAATATAATTAAATAAAAAATATTTAAATAATTAAAAACAATTACATTAATAAATTATTTAACATTATTTAAAAGAAAATATATTGATTATAATAAATACTTTATATAAAATAGGTCGATAGCATTATTGTATTAAAAAATAAACATTAATTAAAAGAATTTACCATTTCATTTGTTTACAATATTCTGTGTGACATTGTTTCGTACTCTATGAAAATAAAATATAAAGTATAAATAATTAAACGTACTACATTTCAAATACAGTGTATATGATAACAACGACATAATTGCATTTGCACCCTATGCACCTCCTAACATAGGCAACAGGTACCCCAGCTGTACCTTCATGGTTCCATCAGCACTCTTGATCTGCAGGAAGGGTTCGGCAGGCGGGGCGGGGCACTGGAACGTGATACGGTCTCGCTGCTGTGTGCGACATTCCTCGTCACAGATCTCCAGCAGGTCATCTGTCTTACACTTGCACTTGCCCAGGAGCCGGTCCAGGCCGATGTAGCTGTCCTTGCCGTCACACTCCTGCGTGGGGACGACGTGTATTGTCAAATGCACACGGTTCTCGAGATGATGTGTATTTCGGACGATGTGTATTGTCAAATGCACAAAGGTTTTGAGATGATGTGTATTGTCAAATGCAATTTTGGAGACAATGTGTATTGAAGACAATGTGTATTGGAGACAATGTGTATTGTCAAATGCACACGATTTTGGAGACGATGTGTATTGGAGACAATGTGTATTGTCAAATGCACACGATTTTGGAGACGATGTGTATTGGAGACAATGTGTATTGTCAAAGGCACAACGTTTTGGTGACGTGTATCGAGATTATGTGTATTGTCAAATGCACAACGTTTTGGAGACGTGTATTGGAGACAATGTGTATTGTTAAATGCACAAAGGTTTGGTACTAGTATAACAAGGTGAAGGTATGTTCCTATATGCCAAAGTATTCAATCCTGTCGTCTGCTCAGAATGTTTAACCTTTCACTCCTAGCAAACCGGCTCAGTTGGAAACTCTCTCAACTTCTCTGCGAAGCATTATTTATTCTGCTGGAATTACTGCTGGAATTACTGCATGGAGGTTACTCGCAGTAAGATATCCCCCAAAGTATTCATTCATATAGTAAATTAAATTAATGCAACGTAGTACGAACAAGCCAGATTATCTTGATCAAGAAACTAACTTTCCATTTACTACACCACCGCGCCACACCATGGTTTATGTTTTCTAAGTGGTCCTACCTTGCTGATACAGTAGGTGTCCCACTGTTCTTGGGTCCAACACAACCCATGTTGGGTGCGGATCTGGGTGGGTCCACACAAGTCGTAGACGTGTTTGACACAGTCCTGTTCCCGGCCTGGCATGGTCCGGTAGCCAGCACTGCACGGACAACTACGGTCACTCGGCTGTAGGCAAACAACAAACAAGTGTACAGACTACAGTGTGTTCTTCTCCGTTTGGCAATTTCTAAATATCTTGCCGATCTCTTGCTATCAAGTAAACCACTCCCACTGTTTTGCAGCAGTTCATTGATGGTTCTACCTACACACTTGACCTTGTCGTATTTGGTTAAACTAATTTCACAACTGCTCACTGGTCTAACCTCTTCCGTTTTGACTTTGTAAAAATAAATATCTTTACAGATAGATAAGGCATTATAATAACTTTATGAGTTATGGATGTGGATGTTTTAAAAGTTTCAATAGAAAACTTCTTCTATTACCAGTTTTCTGATGAAGATTGCTGATAGCATTCAAAACATCTCTAGTACATTTACTGTGATAAAATAATGTTGTATTTTAAATAGATTAATATAGTATTAAGATAAAACGCATTCAATATGCAATATATCGATAATATACAAATTTATAAGAATGTACAAATTTATCATACCAACTTCATGCAGTGTTAACAAGGTCAAACAGAGGGAGGAATGACGGCTATTCCAACAGCACCCACCTGGAAGTCCCTCCCGGCACCCGTGCATTCACACAAGGGTTGGCCGGTGGCTTTCTGGGTCGCCTCTCCCCCACAGGAGAAGCACCCTGCCTGGCCCAGCAGGTGGTTGAAGTGGTCCACCGGACACTCAATGCAGTCTGATACCTGCCCCATGTACTTGTTGGGGTTGTACCTGCCCTGGGGGCAAGGGTAGGGTATGGAGCTGTTCATTGGACAGTAATAACCTGAAAATTAATATGATTCTGTATGACGTGACCCGTCACTGCATGCAACAAGAAGTTGTTTTATATGCGACACTGGAATTGTCAACAAACGTTTTGTCAATAAAATACAATAAACTTAAAAACCATGACAACTACCCTTACCATGGGTAATTATTTTGACTTCGCCCACGTTTATGTAACTTTCACAATTCAATTTCAAGCGTAATTAATCTGTACAGTGTATGGATACCTTTAATATCTAAAGTTTAAATAAAATTCTAGTCTTAATCATGCAGATTGCATTGATATGTGAGTACAGGTGAATCAAACATGTAAATAGTATTGTCTGAATCAGCAGTGTCATAAAGTGCCATATATCCCTGTCACTCAGTCAGTGATGACATTTGATGACATTCCTAGCACACGTAGCCTGTTGATGATACACACACTTTAAAGGACAAAAAAAGGCTACGGCTTCGTGTCATACACCTAATAGAGTTTAGACAAAGTAACAATTTCCACATATACTCAATTTTTTAACGTCAGCGGTTTACTCAGAATGTGACTTTAAAGTCTAAAATTCTAACGAAATCCACGATCGTCTGGACGCCGCCATAGGTGAAGGGTTAATTTGGCTTGGCCATTCAGCGCGCGGCATTCTATATCTCGGTCAGCTTCCGGCGACGTCGTTATGGGTCAACAACTTCGAGTCTTTGACAGTTCGTTCAGTTGGCGTGACATCTAGCAGCTGCTTATAGACGTATATCTAAATCTGTGGTTAAATCTATGGTAAACTTGAGTAATTATGCCTTCGTGTTTGGCATATGGTTGCAATAATAGTTGAAACAACCGGTAATATTGAAGCAATGGATTCACATTGGTGATTTGCGGGCATACTGTTTGGCACTTTGCTCGGTCCATTTTTAGGAGAAATGCTTTGATGTAGACATGTATCATCAGTTGATGGGATGATTTCAGCGACAACAATAATAGATAACTTTATATTTACCGTCATCAGCATGTTACGCGCGTTGCCGAGTTGCAGCCATTTCATGACAACAGCCAAACCCTATGCAGGGAATCTACGTGGAAAGCGCCTCGATCACCGTCGTGACGTCATTCTTCGTCTAAGATGGGGTAACGCATAGAATTTGGATGGCTGGGTGTTAAAAAATATTTTTCTGGTAAACCGCTGGCGTTAAAAAATATGTGGAAATTGTTACTTTATATTAACTCTATTAGGTGTATGCCACGTAAAAGTTAACTTTGTTTGTCCTTTAAAGGAAGCCAAAAGGGAAATATTACGTGATATGCACGTGAAAGAGCTAATACAAAGCAACCATTCTGAACGGTAATCACATTTTTAACGACAGTGGTTTATTAGTAAAATAATTTCAAAGTGGATAATTTCACTGAAATCCTCGGCTCCGTAGAGGCGGCCATTAACGCGCCCCGGTCCGCCTCTTCCTGTTGTATAACCATTCAGCACGCAGAACCGGCCTTAAAGTCACGTGTCCGATGACGCATAATAATGCTTATCGCCGTTGTAAACACAATGTTGTCAGATACCCGAACTTCGAAGAAGAACATCCGTTCGAAGAACCTTGCTTCAAATGGGATGTTTCTCATCGTATATAGTGGGTCAAGATCCGCAGAAACGTTGGCGACGTCGAGTTTTGAAATTTAGAGCTGTGCAAACGATATTGGCGCGATATTTAATCACCAACGATAGTCGTTGAAACGGGTTACCGGTCGAAACCTTCCATCGCCGTAGCCAAGTCAGCGCGCGCAAGAAGGTTAGTAAATATTAAGTCTTCTGTGTCTAAATTATTTAAATCTTGTACCATTAGACACATTGCGATGTCTGTCGTTATGACTTATGTACATACTGATATATTTTATAAACATCCACCACAGTTAACGTTCTAGAAGGTATGTACATGACATGGGATCATGGAGCCGCTAACTAGGTCTAGGACCAAGTCCAAGCGAGTTAAACCGTTCGATATTGTTATTCATTATTATTAGTTTTATTTTATCCTACATTGAATGGTATCACGTTTGCATGAACAGAGGCATATAAATAAGGTAAAGCTACATGTGTTAAACATGACCGTAACATTAAAACACAGCTGAATGCAAGCCAGATCATAGATGTCCCCATCAATTCGCATGAACGATAATATAGCACCTAGATTTTGGTTGGTTTATTTCATTCTCTGGGCAATCAATACAGATTGAAATAGGTACATAAAACATGCAAAATATATTTGTTAAAATAGATTGAAATAATATATAATTTAAAACATTAGCATAAATAAAAAATTAATTAAAAAAGTAGAGAATAATTTATTTGAAATGTATCTATAAAGGTAAATTAAATATGTTAAGACATTAAAACATATTTTCTTTGATTATTTGAATAAACTTAAAAATTACTTTAATAAAATATTTTAATAAATACTTTAAAACATTAAAATAAATAGGTCTAAAGAATAAATTAAGGTTTTACAATATTCACTAAATAAGTTTTCAAAAATACTGCCTTTCATAGTTACGCAGTTCCTATTGTCAGGTTGACCACTGTGAATGTGCCAGCATGCCTGCAATATTTTTCAGTAAATATATTATTCAAACATCACAAACTGGCATTGCGAATGTTGTTTTCAATCATGTTATTCGTTCAGCGAAACACACAATTACAAATTCTGTGTGCTGTGTCAGTTCAGATACTAATACATTGATACTAGGACATGTTACAGGCTTACAGTAAAGGATGAATAATTAGCTATGATGAGACATAACTTATGTACTGTAAAAATTACTTTGCAAATTTGCAATATTGCCTTTATTGGTAGGTAGAGTTTCTTGAAATATTGGGACACACTCAGCAAACAAGAAGAAACATTAACACACCCCAATAACAGACTAGCATAATATACTAGATGGAACGAGTCAACGAGGATTTGTAGATATCCCACAAGATCAGTCGGTAAACATTTGGTACCAGTTTCTTCCCCACAATAAGAGTGCAAATCACTAACCTAATTCAATAATAATTTAATCCAATAGTTTAGCAAGTAAGTCAGATGATCCACCATGCACATTGACGTGATGTGTCAATATGACATTTTGCCAGTTAAAATATACATTGTCATAGATATTCCTGTTCGATTGATATTTTGAGGTGCCAACGTTTGTGTTTATTGGATAATAGAATCTGAAGCACTTAAATGTCATTATAACAATTTTTTTTATTAAAGACAACCACACTTGATAACAAGCCACTGTATATAAGATACAACATGACACAAATATTTAGCAGTACAGCATGTCCTGTTTATTTATAGGATGGAACCATGGCTCTAGCAAGAACGTCCGGCCACGTCCTAGCGAACCTTGACAACATGGCTGTTTTCTGGTCAAGACGCAAGTAATTGGAGCTGCAGAAGACACTACAGCTGTATGTTTACCTGCAGATCCACCACACTGTGGTGGGAAGAATGAGTGAATGGTGAATTACATCTTTGTCAGAACTCTGGCCGCTGCCCACAATGACTGTCCATGTCAGAATTGCAATCCTTGGTTCAGATATGCCCTAGCTAATGAAAGAAGGTCTGCTGGTGTCAAGAGTCAGTTGATTTGTTCATTGACAATCCAACTGCTTATTCACAAATCAACTGATAATTCGCAAGGGCAGCAGTCAACAAGTGCCAAGTGTTATCCTAGATCTTGTTCTCTGCTGAGAGCACAGAAGTTCGATCTTATGGCCGGTATACACTGGTATGACTCTCTGTACCCTTCGACCAAACCTGTCATGGATCCACCGGGTAAAATTCTCTGTATATGGCCGACTTGGACTCCTGAAATAAAATAAGGCTTAAATAAATATATCAACTATGTATAGTGGCACAGTGGTTTAAGGCTTTGGACTTGGCTTCAGACTCTCAACTACGAGAACGAAACCATGTGCTGCTGTGTCGAACCTTGGGCAAGTCTGTTCACCCGTCATTGCTCCAATTCACTCGGCTGTGTAAACAAGTAACTGGCTATTGACAGTGGTGGATATTTGTAACACGAACCGTCTTGATTCATTAATTACAGCTTGGCTGGATGCTTCCCACAGTCATGAGATGGTGTTTAACTGAATAGGTATGCCAGGGAGTAAAGTGTAAAGCACTTTGGACAATGCTGAGCAGACATGGGGTCAAATACGTTGACATTTATTTAAATACAAATACTCTTGAGGAATCCAAATACATTTAATTACTAAACATCAATTACGTTACTTAAAACTATTTAAATACTTTCAAATACAAATGTATTTGACCCCATGTCTGAGGATTGGATACTGCACTATATAAGAACTGTGTTGACAGGTGACATATGAAAATGGAGGTAACTCAATCCATTATCATTGTAGAAAATACAATAGAATACATGTTCTGTTTTTATAAAATCACTGGAACTTTTTTCAATTCTCACATAGTGGACAACTGGCCATGCTACTCGAAATGTTCTAGAATGATCCTACATCATTTACTGTTAAACCTAATTTTTTGGGTATATTTCTACTATGGAATAATGTGTGGTGTTTTCATTGTATGAAATGTCATTTGTATTATATAAAATGTTTGGTGTTCTGGTTACTCTAATGTTATTTTCATTGTCAATAAATTGTGAGCAACACATTTCACTGTTGTTATAAATACATGAACATAATATTATACTTACATCTTTGTTGGCAGATATATGTGACATTTGGAAGCACTGTCTGCTATAAAATCCATGGCCATTTGTAATATATCATGGCACATCTGAAACAGAACCAGATGTATAAATGAGTTTTTCATGAATAAGAAATATTATTAGCACAATATAGAACATCACAGCTACTATTATGGTTACCTTGACACGACAACAAAGTTACATTGCAATTAAGACCACCACAGAATATACATAAATATATCCACATATGTTATAGTTTAGAATATTTGTTCTGCTAGTTGTGTTACTTTTACCCAGTTCAAAATGGTTATTTTTAATAGAGACATATATTCAGCTAAAAACAACTTTATTATTCAGCATGAAGTTGATTTCATAAAGAACATGGGTGGTGATTTTCTTTCTTTATTTAGCCCTCCAGAATTAGGCTCCAAACCCTCGCTTTAAATATACCACGCCTATTAAAAGAACAATCAATATTGACACACATCTGTTTTTTAGTCGCACAGGTCATGCTATGTCAATAATACAAAAAACATGCCACAGTCGCTGCTGTTAATATAATAATGTCCAGTATTTGAAAAAACAACAATTAATCTGCATTTTTTCCACATTTCAATGATTTGTGGGCAATTTGGAAATTGATTCCTGAAAACATGGGCGAAGGACCGAGCCTGTCACTCTGTCAGTCTGTGTCAGGCTGAGATAAATCGGAGAGCCATGACCCCATATGTGATATGATGTGTTTCAAATTGGGTAACTTCAAGTTGTGTATAACATATCCGACACTACACCACTGACTTGGAGAATAATACATGGCACCGAATGCGAGGTGGCCATCAGCATATCTGTCAGTGACAGTGTCACTGACCCACCATCGACTCCGTTGGCGTTGATATTTTAATTACTTAAATTAACATCCAGCCCAGATTTCATAATGAACATTTAGGGCAACATTTCTCATATTAGACACATAAATGCTTACCTTCACCGACAGATTTTTGAGTCTTCCTCCTAACAATACAGTTACAGTAACGGGTATCCAAAGTAACAGCATACATTCGCCTTTCGAAGTTTCGGCGAGTTTCGACCACTTGTCGATCACTCAATGTCGCCTCGGCTTGTTACTCGCCTCTGCATTTCGGCTTCCGGCGGGTCTTCTTTACCAGGTTTACCAGCGCGTTCAGTTCTATCTTGAAAATGTTGGCCCTTATCGTTGCAATCGAAATTCAGCTATTTCTGAACGAAAATCAGGTCGGTTCGCCTACACGAATCGGATGTACACAGCGCCACCTAGCGATTATTTTTAAATACAGAATTGCCAGACTGCGAGCATTATTGACGTCACACATCAGTCAAAATGGCGCAACTTACAAACTTTGATAGAAAAGGTGTTCAGATTTTTTTTACTAATAAACCATTGACATTAAAAATGTGATTACCGTTCAAAATAGTTTGTTTTTATTTACTCTTTCACGTGCATAGCATGTAACTTTTCGGTTTTGCGTTCCTTTAAGTCCACATTTACACTTTAGGTGAGAGGATCTTGCACATCTTCTTGCACAAAATCACCAACAGACGGTCTTCCTGCATTCAATCTATCTTCCAAGACACAGGTAAGGGGGGAGGATGAACAAATGTGCCCAATTCTCAAAATGGCCCTCACAATTAACAGTCCAGTGCTCTAGGGCCGAGCTATCACCTCAGACTTCTTACAGTACCTTCTGGACATGGGTAGGAGTTGGTCATGCTGTAGCCAAACACCTCTGTGTTATTGTCCAGTGGCCGGTCAGTCCACGCCCTCTCCTTACACACGACCCCGGGACGACAGGGGCGACACTCGAGGCGGTCGGGGTGGTTGCCATAGTAACCAGGGCGACAAGGCTCGCAGGTGTCTTCGAACACCGACTGGTTTGAACCGTCGTACATCTTGTATCCGAGTGGACATTTCACTGCTTCGATGGCTCCTGTGGGAAATATATCTCAGTCACAGATCAGGGCAACCTACAGAGACCCTTATCTTTAACCCTTAAAACCCTTTCAGTGAAATGTATTCTGACTGTGGACAGCATTCTTTTACAGTATATTTATTTACCTATGTAATTTGTATTGTAGCCAACTGTACAAATGATATTACCAGATTTAGCTATTTATTATCGTTTTATCTGTACAGCATATTGATCCTTCAAGATGGAATCAGCAGTTAAACATATATTACTGAATAGACCCAGACTAGTTTATTCATAGTCTGTATTACATGGTATTATAGTTTTCCTTGCACATCCTAATAAATCGCACCTCTGAGCTGGCCGTTCACTATCTCTGTGGGGCAGTAGTGGCCGTAGGGACACACTTTGGGATACTCGGACATCAGTGGACACCAGAATCCAGGGGGGCATGGCTGCTGGGTCATTGACCGGTTGCAGTAGTAACCTGAAACACACACAAGAGGGGAAGGAATGTTATCAAGACATTGTAATTAAATCAAACTTAATATGCATGATTACGGTGATATTTTTCTGATTGATGTATAAGATATATTTTGATTTTGTCAACTTTATATTGATTTAGATTTGTCTGTCAGTATAAAATGTTTCAAGCAGTATTAAATGTTCTCCTGTAGCTCACAGGTCACATATACATGGGTAAAACACTTGTCTGAATTATCATTACCATAGATGCACCACACATCCTGGTAAACATTATATATTATTACTGACAACTCGTCTGTCACCTCAGAGATATCATTCAACCTTGACCAACCTAACCATGTAATGGGGTTGAGAATTAGCCCTCCCGGAAATAAACCCCCTGGAAAAAAGCCCCCCCTGGAAATAAACCACCCTGTACATTTTTCTGGGAGGACTTACTTCCATATTTCCTGTGATACCTGTGTAATCAGATCACTCAGGGAACAAACTTTTTCTACTGAATACACAACTCCTTAAAGACCATCATTGAAACTAGAAGGAAAACTAACACATTGCACTAAACCTTACAGATAATGAGTTGGTTCATATCAGGTACTCGTCAAGCATAATAGGAAATAGTTTCTTTGACATGACATGTCCTTTGGCCATTTTGCCAGTCAGAATACAGACACAGGTGAAGGATAGACAGAACGATGACTATGTACCTGGCTGGCAGATAGTCTGGATCTGAGAACCCGGGGGGCAGAAGTAGCCCTGGTCACACTGGGTGCCGTTGATGGTCGAGTTTGTGTCTGGACAGAAGTAGCCGGCCAGACACAGGTCACAGTCGGTCCAGTTGGCAGCTCCCTCCTCGGACCTACACAGACGATTCAGTTTGAAATAAGACTCAAACAAGGATGTTTAAATTCTAAAGATTATAATACTCTAAAAATCTTGTCTACAAATGTGGGATGGATGTATCCAGGGTTTATTGTTGGTTTCTGAATTACTGCTGCTCGAACAACGCAAATATTTATCCCTGCAATTTACACATAGCGGACTGTTTGACTGTTATGTCAATGTCAAGCATCTGCTGATATAATGAATTCGCAATGTCCAAATGACTAAACAATAAAACGAATAATGGCTATATTTAACGAGAAATGTTTAGGTTATATTATTTCTTTTACAGTGATATAAAAATATTTCATTCTGGATTGGCTATTTCATGGAAAACGATACCCTGAAACATATACAAAGTTTTAAAGAAATAAAAAAATTCACATAATCTATAAGACGAGAAAATATTTAAAATATTTCATACTGGATGCAGCTAATTTAAAATAATAAATAAGAAAAAAAATCATCAATGGTGTTTGGGGAATTTTAATGATCCACACACAACATATGTTAAATTTTATGGTAACATTTCAAATTACCACATTAAGTTTTTAATGCCATATAACAACAAAATAATTAATACTAGTCAATGAGAGTTACCTGAATGTCCCCGGTGGGCAGGGGATAGGGCTGTGGGTGGCCTCGGGGCAGTAGTACCCCGCGGGACATGGGCTGACATCGTAATGTGCCATGCCCTCGTCTTTACAGTAATATCCGGCCCGACACGGCTTACAGTCCAGGAGACTGCGGCCACCCAACTGGTCATTGTAGGTCATCCTCGGACACGCCTGGATGGTCTCGTTGTAGGGGCAGTAGTGACCCTGGGTGCAGGGTCGGGGGATGACCGCGTTGAGAGGACAGATGAGACCGGCTGGACACACGTCACACTCGGCCGCGAAGGCCGCGCCCACGTAGTTGATGACAAAACCAGGGATGCAGGTCTGGGGCTCAGTCGTACCTGGCGGGTGACAGCGGGAGTCAGATGGACTTGGTGAGTTCAGCTAGCGAACTTGTACTTTAACTGCTAGATTGTCTCAACCAAGTGAATTTGTACTTTAACTGCTAGATTGTCTCAACGAAGTGAACTTGTACTTTAACTGCTAGATTGTCTCAACGAAGTGAACTTGTACTTTAACTGCTAGATTGTCTCAACCAAGCGAACTTGTACTTTAACTGCTAGATTGTCTCAACCAAGCGAACTTGTACTTTAACTGCTAGATTGTCTCAACCAAGTGAACTTGTACTTTAACTGCTAGATTGTCTCAACGAAGTGAACTTGTACTTTAACTGCTAGATTGTCTCAACGAAGTGAACTTGTACTTTAACTGCTAGATTGTCTCAACGAAGTGAACTTGTACTTTAACTGCTAGATTGTCTCAACGAAGTGAACTTGTACTTTAACTGCTAGATTGTCTCAAACAAGCGAACTTGTACTTTAACTGCTAGATTGTCTCAACGAAGTGAACTTGTACTTTAACTGCTAGATTGTCTCAACCAAGTGAATTTGTACTTTAACTGCTAGATTGTCTCAACGAAGTGAACTTGTACTTTAACTGCTAGATTGTCTCAACGAAGTGAACTTGTACTTTAACTGCTAGATTGTCTCAACCAAGTGAACTTGTACTTTAACTGCTAGATTGTCTCAACGAAGTGAACTTGTACTTTAACTGCTAGATTGTCTCAACCAAGCGAACTTGTACTTTAACTGCTAGATTGTCTCAACCAAGCGAACTTGTACTTTAACTGCTAGATTGTCTCAACCAAGTGAACTTGTACTTTAATTGCTAAATCATCTAAACCAAGTGAACTTGTACCTTAATTGCTAGATCATCTAAACCAAGTGAACTTGTACTTTGCTAGATCATCTAAGCCAAGTGAACTTGTACTTTGCTAGATCATCTAAGCCAATTGGGGTAGTGAGTTGGGTTTGGTAAGTTTAGTTAGCAGACTTTTACTTTGGTAGATTGTCTCAACCGGGTGATTAATCACACTTGTAGAAAACCCACACTTGTATAAATCAAAACACAGAAAGTACACTGTATTGAAAGAATATAACCAGAACCATCTGTAGTTCCCAATCAGGGATGATCATTACATGCCTGACACATGGAAAAATACCAAACAATATCTAAAAATTGCTTTTACCTATTATATTTTGAATCATATATAATTCTTAGATTTTGTATTTACTGTACTCTCAAATAAAGGTATTTTTATATATAATTGAATAATTAAACGGCGTCTATATGGGTAAATTTTATTTGAGATTATATACTTTGCAAATTCAACAGTGTGTTATTCACTTCTAATCAGAGACAGATCTTTCAATATTTGTGTTTTAAAAGGTTAGCAAGATACCATGCTAAATAACAACATGCCTTTAGTGAAATGTACAACTGAGCGTTTGAATACAAACAGGTACAATGGAAGAGATGCATAAACTGTAACGGCCATCAGTGGGTTCAAACAAACTTACCTGCCGGACAATAGTAGCCATATGGACATGGCTCCCCTATAGATGGGTCAGTTGTATTCGAAAATGGGTAGGGTGAGGGGTTGCCAAGACGACACAAGAACCCTGCGGCACAGTCCCCTGTGATGCGACCATTCTTGCAGTATTTACCTGCAGACAACAAGTACATCTGTCACAGGAAGCACAGTGAGAGTGAGCCAGTGGTATAGATGATATCAGTTAGGTTGTAGTGTTCTGTTATGGGCTTCAGTGCATCAACAGTCTATGCCTATTCTCAGCTTTTGGTGAAAGACAGAAAAATACTTTAACATTAACTAATATTTTATATTATGTTGAATTGTTAAGCTAGGACAGTGTGCTTGTGGGAGAGTATACATACAAGTGTGCATGCATGCATGCATGCATTTGTCTGCTTACAAGAATAACATTTTGCATAAACCAATCATTATTAAATTTTGGTCCAGTATTAAACAGTATGTTAAGAGACTGATATAAAATGTAGGGAGACTGAGGGGATGGTTGCCCCTAATTGTGGCAGCTGGTGGTGTCACCACCCCCCAAACCATGGCATTGATGTGATGGGAAGATACATTTCACATGTGTTAAAAACAACTGCTAATGGAAATTATTGAACCCACCAATGCATTAGTCTCACTTAACCCAATCTAGCTCGGCTGCGTAATTTTGCTGAGAAGACAGTCTGGTCACTTGAACATTATCTGTGTGAGGTGCTAAACAGTGCTGCCACCTAACAGAGCCTGGGTAATCGAGGCTAATCCAGCCATAATTCCTGCTTCATAAACAACTGCAAATTTGTATTTCTGTTTATTTTTGTATGAAAATAAAATTTAAGGTTGAACACTTTTAATAGCATAGTATTATCTAATCAAAAAGTACATCCTTATTTTAGTTTTATTTCATAGTTGGCCTGAGACCCAAGTCTACTCTATGTTGGGGTAAAGTTGTCCTCGTGGCAACATTAACCACCCAGGCTGATGTGAGTGGCAAGACAGTGCTGCCACCTCACTGAGTCTGGACAATCGAGACTAGCCAATACACTATAGAACTAGACAAACAAAACATAGCTTTTTCTGACTGAGTGACTCACCAGGCACACATTCTGCACACTCATCGCTCGAGTTGTAGCGGACGATATTGTCAGGCGTGTATGTGCCATCGGGGCACAGGATGGGCTCCACGGACCCCTCGGGGCAGTAGGAGTACGGGGGGCACTCGAGGGGTATGCTGCTGTTGCCGATACAGTAGTAGCCGGCAGGACACGGCAGGCAGGAGTTGGTGGCAGTCGCGGGCTGGTAGGTGCCTGGCACACAACAGACAACCTGGATATAAACATTGCTGAACATGCTTCAGGAGAGTTCGGTTTTATGCAAGTGGTTTCTTTTTGACATAGCCAATATGTGATCTTACCTTGCAGACAAATCAATTGAGACAATGGGTATTAAAAACTCACATGTACAATGATAGCACATGTCATATGTAAAGAGGTTGGAATGTTATGCTTATGAAAAACTATAAAGTTACATGGTAAAATTACAGATTCTTGTTTTTGTAAAATATCAGTATGTAATGTATAAAATAAGAACGGTTGTGCATTGCTGGTTTTTGTTTGAATGCTTTTGAAATCTATCTATCTATCTAGTGGAACTATCGTTATCTACTAACTAGCTAACATTTCAAAAGATATTAAATATTGCTTACCCAAAGACCACAGACTCACCAGCGCTAAGCTTTATGAATAACAATCCCCCTAAGAAAGGCTATTAAACAGGTAATTACTTACATTAAACAATTACATTGACACTAAAAAGCCTTTTTTTATAAACCATGCAAGTAATACTTCTTATATTAAACCATTCCCACATATATGAATAAGTTAACGTTTCAAATTTGTTTTTCTTTTTTATCTGAAAGTAAATTTTACAGTTGTATTTATTATTATTAATATTAGTTTTAATACATAATGAATAGCTTTATATTTTATTGTACAGCGCTTTGAGCATATTTGAATATTGCGCTTTATAAATAATAAATATTATTATTATTAAATATTGTCCATGAATATACTGGATGGCACAGGTAATATGCATAAATAGTCAAACTATACAAAAAGAATGGTTTGTTAATCATATTTGAATGGTAACAATGCTACAACAGATATATCCTTGTAATCTTCATTACAAATCTTGATTTTAGCCAGACATACACATAGAAAACATCAGAGTATTTATCCATTTCATTATACATTGACTCTAATTAGCTCTGTTGTCTGTACTAAATAACTAAAGGATATCATTAAGTTTCTTTCACAAGTAATTGATGTGTCAAAACACCAACAAAAGGTAAAGGTAAGTTCATATATTGCGCAGTATCAAGTCCTCAGGACTGCTCAAAGTGCTTTACACTTTACTTCCCTGGCAGACCTGTTCACTCAGACACCATCTCAACTTCTCTGAGAAGCATCCAGCCATATGCTGCAATTAATGCTCAAAGACTGCTCGTACACATATCCACCTCTGTCTATAGCCAGGTAATCCTTTATACAGCTGAGTGAACAGGAGCAATGTAGAGTGAAAAACCAAGTGTCTTACCGGGCAGACAAGCCTGCGGTGTCGCCGTCTTCTGGACACAGAAGAAACCAGCGGGACATTCGAAACCACTCGGCTGAGCGGAGGTGACGTTGGCGAAATCCGGGCAGTAGTAGCGGGGGTCACACTCCCCGCTGACCTCTATGGCACCCTCCAGGGCACAGTAGTAGCCCGGGGGGCAGGGGAAACAGTCTCCCTCCGCTGCCGCCCCGGTCTGGTTGCGCAGGGTGCCGCGTGGGCACGGCACGGCCGACAGGATGCCTGGTGGGGCAGAGAGGATGTCATTTAGCTGAATTAGCTGGTATAAAACTATCATAATGTCCAGTAAAAAAGGTAAAGGTAAGTTCTTATATAGCGCAGTATCCAGTCTTCAGGACTGTTCAAAGCGCTTTTACACTTTACTTCCCTGACAGACCTGTTCACTCACACACCATCTCGGCTTCTCTGGGAAGCATCCAGCCATATGCTGCAATTCATGCGTGAAGGCTGCTCGTACACATATCCACCACTGTCTATAGCCAGGTACTCATTTCTACAGTTAAGTGAACTGGAGCAATGTAGAGTAAACAAACTTTCCCAAGGTTTTAACGCCGCAGCCAGGATTCGAACCCGGGTTCTCGAAGTCGAGAGTCCGTAGCTCTACCCCTGAGCCATTGCGCTCTACAGTGCAGCATCAGCTCACTTTACTGTTACCTCAGAGATACAGACACCTTGCAATTAAGGTCACAACAGGACAACTATAAAGTATTTATGTAATGATCAACAGCAAGTAAATAGTCTCTGTGATATGGGGTGAATATGCCATAGAGGCTATTCTGATACCAGTATCTAGCGAGAGACTGCTCTGTACACCATACTGGGTGATTCAAAATAAATTCAGACAAGTAAAAAATGACAAATTATTTTATCACAGTTCTTATAAATTTGAACTAAATAAATGTTCACAAGTGATCAAAACAAATCCAAGAAGTAGAAATGAAAATGTTTGTAGATGTGATCGCATGTTTTGTAAATTGAAATACTTCCCTGCCTAGCCATCATTGCTCATGTTTCTGTTATACCCATATTTAGCATACATACTGATGTAATGGTCTGAGAATTTCTTAAAGGCTTACAGGAGTCATACAATAAGCATGTCAGCTTATTCTGATGCACACTACTGCCAGACGTTTATGTTCAAGTACTGTCTAGGACAAGGACTGTCCTTTTATATTTTAAAATAAAACAAATATTAAAGCTTTTCAAAGGTGAAGTTGTGCAGGTAAGCGTTACCTTCAGGGCAGTAGTGCCCGACGGGGCAGGGTCCGTTGACACCATCGTTGGGCTCCGGGCTGGCGGCGTGGAGTAGACAGAGGAAGCCAGCAGCACAGTCTCCAGCCGGAGCACTCAGTCCCGTCTCGTTACAGAACTTGCCGACTGGACAGTCCACGCACTGGTCACTACTGGCCTGACCCTCTTGCTGGTTGTACGTACCTATAGTGTAACATCGCCATCATTATATCAATTTCTTCTGAATGATTCACCATTTATTTTACCTTTATTGAGGACAAGAGATGAATGTAAACATTGTCTGTTGATTGCATAAATGCTGTATTAAATATGTTAACAATTATCTCAGAACATATAAGTGCAAAACAGTTTGGACTCTTGATACGTCAAATAAATTATATTGTCAAATACATTATATTGAGAACAGCGATTTCGTGATTCTACGTGTATAAGTATATATGTATATGTATCTGTACTTTATAAGTTTATGTTTTGGGGTCACAGGAAGACGGCACAATACTTTTTTGTTTTGATTGCTCATATACATGTATAATGTACTCTTGTTGTTACGAAATAAAATTTGATTGATTGATTTGATTGAAGGTTTCTTCTTCAGATTTTCTTATTCTTGACAGCAACCTTTATTTTTTATTTCTCCGACTGGAGCCATTGTAGCCACATTACTTAAAGTTCCTCTTCTTTAGCTGTGAAATAAAATCCACTAAGACTACACTGAACAATGACTGGATGTAGATTGCACTGACCAAGAGGACAGGGTATGCCGTCATCGAAAGTTCCATTTGGACAGTAGTGCCCGGTTGGACACGGAGTTGTGACATTGAGACCAGTGTCACGACACGTTTGACCGGCAGGACATGTCAAACATGCACCTAAAACATCCAAGTAGGGTTATCTGACCCTAAAACAACCAACACCAATCAAGAGTGTGACCCTAAAACAACTGACATGAATCAGCCAATAGTAACGGGGCTATGACAACAGAACAGAACAACTTATACTACACATGATGAACTGACTAACTGATCAATAAAGACTGCAAACTTAACTAACTAATTACTCATAATTCATACTTGACAGCAGAAAATGACAACTTTCCATTACATTTTCCAAGATTGATGCAAATCATTGTGTCACTATCACACTATGTGATGTATTATGAAAAACCAGCACAGGTGTATCATATAAATTTATATATACATTTTTTAAGCTATATAGTTTATCTATTTAATAATATACATTTATTATATTGCTTGTGCAGCGCATCAATCTGCCATGCGGGAATTAGCGCTAGAGAAACATTTTATTATTATATTATTAATATGCACATATTTAAACAATAAATGCTAAACATTCTCTCCACCCATGATTACATCATTTATAATGATTATATAAGTTAATCCATAAAATGTTCACAGGTTAATTTCAACAATCAAAAACACTGGCAACGTGCAGATAAAACAACAGCATTTTCAAATTTAATGACTTTCCACAATTTTCTGACATGGACATTTTATAAAGAAATTCCGCAATTTTTCTAAGACCCAGGATAGACCATGAGAAGGACAAGAGTAACAAGTCTAAGATGTGTGTGTGACTCACCGAGTGCTGTCTGGGGGCCGTAGTACCCCTTGTGGCAGGGTTGTGCCGTGATTGCGCCTTCCACACAGAAATGGCCCAGAGGGCATATGAACCCAATGATGTCATCAGTCGGGCGGGGAGTATTTGATCCACTGATGCAGATGTACCCCGCATCACAGGGTAATGTGTTACCTGTGACACAAACACAACAGGGTGAAACATTGTGAACACTGAAACATTGTACATGATGTATTCTAAATTGTACAATTATTACCATTATTATTACCGGTAGTTTATTTAACATGTTTCCGCAGAAAGTTATTAAAATATACCAATACATACAAAGGACATATGATAAAAAATAAAATGACAGGTAAAGTAACTGGCAGCTACATACATACAATGCCATGATGTCATACGTAAACTCAGAACAACTTCATAAAATACACTGGAGTTGTTAAGAGGTGAACTAAAATATGTTAGCTAGAAACAGGAAATGTTTATTTGTCTCAAAATAAAAAGAAATAAAACAAAATAATTGTTATTTGCTACTATTTGTACATTTATGTGAAGCGCCTGAGAGCAATAATATTGATTCGGGCGCTATACAAATAAATTATATTATTATTATATTATTATTATAAGAAACAAAAGACAAAACAATACATTGCAATCAAATCGACATGATTAATAAAAGACTGATAAGTATAGTATTATATATAATATTATATGGTAACGAAATAAAGGATTATGTTGTAAGGGACAAGAGACTCCTACTAACACTAATTATAGTAGCTGTCATAAAAGCCTCCCTATGAACTTATTTGTATCAGTAGTTCCCTCATGAAAACAGATGAAAATTCCACAGTATATGTCACTGGTGTCTTATGTTTTAAGTTATCCATGAACATTTATTTTGCACGTGCTCCTCCAAATCTGTAGTATGAATTCTTTGAGAAAACGAACACCACACCACACAGTCACAGTCACAGTCACAGTCACAGTCACAGTCACAGTCACAGTCACAGTCACAGTCACAGTCACAGTCACAGTCACAGTCACAGTCACAGTCACAGGATTTTGCGATGCACAACGTTGGGAGAAGCGAGTCTCGTCTATAATTTTCTATTTCAGCATATATTAGTCTGAAAGATTAATTACTACATCTATGTCTATATCAACAATATCTAGCTGTACACTTTATTTTTTGACAAACAGAAGCGTTATAAACTTCAGCCCAGCTGGAACAAACATGACAGCAAACATTGCTCTACGCCATGCCTGACACTGTGCTAGCAAGCAAAGCCCAAGGGGTTAGCCACATGCCAGAAGTATATGCTAAATAGTTGAGTAAAACATTGTTAATAATGGAAAACATTTCATTTAATTAATTTGCTTAATTTTCTTTTTTTACTATTGTGTTTTAGACATCTAATGGGGGTGGGTTCTAAATTCAACAAGCTTGCTTGAATATCATGACATTCTACTTCATATCACATACACTACTACACTGATCAACATTTCACAACACGCGATGCACCGAACTATCCACAAAGCATCAAAATGGGCAGCCTTATCTTTACACAAATCTCACCAACTGTGCTGCTCAACCCACCTTCATTCTTGGTACCTGCGCAGTAGTCACATGACCCTCTTTACTTTTAGTAGTTACCAGTGAATGAAAGATCGAGTCAAGTTGACCACACTGGTAAGTCTGGTGATTATTTGAAAGTTCAACTAAGACTAGGACTTTGGGAGTAGAATTACATGCATACATTAATTTTTATAGGAATAAAACTGTTTGTTTATACAGCAGACCTGTACCTTAAATTGTGAAGAACTGAGAACAATAAAGAACCATGGAATTTGGAATCATCACAACTTCAGCAGACGACAAACCATTGATCTCAAATACATATGCCCAATTTGATAGAAAATTTGTAAAATTAATAACTCAACATAATACATGTCTCCATGGAATTTTCTAATCCTACGGTGAATAAAACATTCATTTCATTGTATATATAGGCACTATATGAGTCAACGCCAGACTACATTCCAATTCATCATGTAATGCACGTTGAATATGGCAATAAAGTTTATTATTATTATTAAAACAGTTTTACGTTAGTTCGAATAAACAGAAAAAACTTACCAATATAGGTAAGTTACTGTGGTTACTTACCATTCTGCGAGCTCTCTGGGGTGCAGTAGCGACCGGGGGGGCAAGGGTCACAATCAGTCACATTTGTATTACCCATGTCAATGGCCATGGTGCCGAATGGGCACGGCTCAGGCACATGACTGCCTAATGGGCAATAGTTGCCAATTGGGCATCGAGCATATGGCGGGTTGGGCTCAACAGTGCTGCCATTGCAGTAGAAACTGGAAAGGAAATGTCATGAAAACGTAAGGAGAATAAACTGAATTAGAATCCATTTCGAACACAAGTTACACAGTTATACTGTACCACTCACGTGGTTAGTTAATGTCTTTTAGGAATGGTTAATGTAAACTGACAATGGTGGCACTTTTGAATTTGCAAAGTGCTAAACTAAATTTGAACTATTGCATAGGAAGTGGAGTGGTTTGTCCATCATTGTGTATTGCGGAGAAAATACACTGCTATAGTGATGCCACCTAGTGAGTGAAAAATACAATAAAGCAAACCGACAGTATTGTTCAGAACAATATACATTCTACACCACTACACCTTCTATTGGTGTAAGAGGGCAGTTGAACTGGGGGTTGAACCAGTGCTAACGAGTAATGTTTCTTGGACCTTGCGTCATCAGATGATCCCTATGAGACACGTACCCAGCCATGCATGGTCCCTGGGGCTCGGACAGACCCGAATCCTGGCAGTAGAATCCTGGTGGACACTCCTGACACTGGGCAGCACTGTTCAGTCCAGTGTTATTGTTGAAGGTGCCTGGATTACACGGGTGCTCTGTTGCCTGTTGGGTGCCCACCGGGCAAAAGTGCCCGGTCGGGCAGGTGTAGTTGCCCAGGTCGGCCACTGAGGCAAGAGAGTTGTCGCAGTAGTAGCCTGTGTGGAGAATGACGGACACATCAATGTCTTTATTTTTAATACTAGCAAAATGCCCCGGTCTTTATCTGACATTTAACAAATGTGGTGTAAATCTTAGCAGTTATGTGCAGAGCTGTGCATGTTTTCTTACAATTACATAAAATGTTCACAACCAATGTGGGATTACAAAATAAAGGCACTGCATTTCTTCTGGGGAACCACAGATAAACTTTGGTTTGGTAAGAAGCTGGCAGCCAAGATGCAAATCATTTGGGAGCAAAATGTTACCTTTTAAGGCCTTATCTAACTAGACATTTGAAATGGTGCATGTCCTGATCAAACAGTTACAGTTGATTAGTTTAACTAAATGAAGGCACCAACCAGCAGGACAGACTTTGCAGGAGGACTTCTGCATGTCATTCTGGTAAAAGCCGTTAGCACATCGTATAGGTGTGCTGGTCCGTTCAGGACAGTAGTGACCAGTCCAGCACAGGAACTCGTATGGCGTGGGAGTCGTCTGACCATCAGGGCAGTAGTAGCCTGCAAGGGCACAATGGAAAATAACTCACAATGTAATTTTGTAAACACAATTCTTATTTACTTATATGTTTTTTATGCATCATGTTTTCAATGCTACGTATAAATTATTCATGTTAATGCAATAAACCGAAACTGCCGTCTTCAAACAAATTTTCTTAAAAATAGTTACTAAGTGTCAAAGCCGTATACTCAGTTTCATTCTGGTGACACATTGAGGTTTATAGCTTTGTATTCCACTCAGTAGCAGTCCTCCTGGCCTGTGGAACTATGACAAAACCAGCATAAACTAACATGGTCTCTTTGTTTCAGTATAAAAAAAGTTTATAGAAAAGTGATGGTCACTTTGCTTAGATGGTTGTAACAAGGAAACTCCACTGTGCTTACGTTATCTCCAGCAACACAATATCGACTTTCCAATGTCCAATGTAAATGGCCACAAACCTGATACATGTAGTGACATTTTCTTAACAATAATTTACTTCTAACTAAAATGTCACAAACACTCAGCTAAAGTAAAACACCATCTTAAAATTCCACGACAATTCTAATAAAAATTCCATAATTCTGGAAATTTGCTTAAAAATTGCTGTGATTTTTCATGATTTGCAGAAACCACAGGAACCCAAAACTACGTCTAAAAGCAACCAACGACTGACCGGCATGGCAAACTCCGCTGACCGTAGTCGCTGCCGTATCATTGCAGTAGTATCCAGGGTCACACGCTTCACACTCGCTCTGAGCGGTCAGCTTTATGGCAGCACCGTACGTCCCGTTACGACAGGGTTCGGGGAGGTCACTCCCCACTGGACAGAAGTACCCCTGGGGGCACTGAACCTGGCGGGGGGAGGATGAACCAGTGGGGCAGTACCAGCCAGCGTCACAGTCAGCCACGGGAATGGCCAGGCCACTGCTGTTGCAGAACTGGCCGGCAGTACACGGGATGGGAGCAGGGGAACCCACGGGGCAGAACTCCCCAGGCTGGCATTCCCCTCCGTTGGAAGTCGGCTGGAAAAGGGGTGAACAGTCGTACAGTTTTGGGAAACAAGTTATTCCATTTTTTTCGTTCAAGAAATCACTGTTGTTTTTAGTTTAAATGAAACAATTAAACAATTCTCTAAACAGAGCCACATTTTACTCTTTGTCAGTATTTATTTGATCTTGTAAATAACATAGATGGCACTGTAAATGAAACAAAATAGTAAATGTCGATAAAAGAAAAAATGGAAAAGGGGTGAACGGTCATACATTTCTGGGAAAAAAGTTATTCCATTTGTTCTTTTTAAAAAGAAATCACTGTTGTTTTTACTTTAAATAAAACAATTAAACAATTCTCTAAACAGTTACATTTTACTCTTTATCAATAATAATTTGATCTTGTAAATAACATAGATGGCACTATAAACGAAACAAAAAAGTATTTGTTGATTAAAGATAAAGTTTGTAAAAATAAACCTATTGACGAACGTGATACATACTCGTGCACTGTTTGATCCGTTGGTACAGTACCAGCCGGCATCACATGGCCCGGTAGGATCGGCATTGCCCAATCCCTCGCAGTACTTGCCCGCAGTACACGACAGACAGGCCCCGGTGTCATGTTGGGCAGTCAGGTTGTTGAAGGTGCCCGCAGGACAAGGATACTGGTAGGCCTGCTCAGACCCGACCGGGCAATAGTAACCTCCTGGGCAGATGTTGGGCTCGAAGTGTGACGTTGTATTGTAGCAGTAGTGCCCGACTGGGCAGGGCTTGCACGCTCCCTGGGCTTCAATGTCCTGGTACGTTCCTGCCGCACAGCCAATTGGGAGGATTGTACCGACTGGGCAATAGTGCCCGGTCGGGCAAGAATGCCCAATGATTGGGTGCACTGTTCCCACTGGGCACTGGGACTCATTCAACATGAGTGGATTGGGTCGGTCGGCGCCTGACGTGCAGTAGTAGCCCTCGGCACACTGGCCTGTTGGCTCCTTCAAGTTTGTGTCTGGAAAAACAATAATGTTAATGACTTCTTATGCTCCAATATCCTAAAAGATCGAGTTCTGTGGCGCGACAAACCAAGTAATTAGGCAATTTTGTAATTGTGAACAATGCATGAGTCGTCGATGGATGGATGAACGTGCCAGGAGGCTAAGGAGGATAGGCAGGTTTAAAGAGATAGGTTTTCAGACGTCTGTGAAATGATACTACATTTCCCTTTAAAAACATCCTAAAAACATTAATAAAAATGTTAACATAGTTTTGACATTCCATATTACTGTATATTTATATATAGTTTATTATATATATATATATATATATATATATATACACACACAGTAATATGGAATGTCAAATGTTATATTTATTATTCATATATAATGACTTAATTATTTATCTGTGTTAAGTATTTATTGATTTTCTTGTCTGATTATCATATTGTGCTATAGTCAGCAACAATGACTGTGTTCATACACAGTGACACATCAGTCTGAGACTTACACAGACAGTAGTGGCCAGGGTCACACGGAGTACACTCGATGGCCGCCCGCAGACCGGTTGCGTTGCCATAGCTACCAGTAGGACACGGCTGGTGGTTGTAGCCTGTGCCATTGGGGCAGTAGTAGCCTTGGGGACACAGCCACATGACAGTGTTGATGTCATCGTTGACGACCTTGTCAGGGACGCAGTAGTACCCTGCAGTCAAAGATGGCAGTTGATACTCAAGTCAATCATCACATTAAATATATTAGAATAAGATGATATTATCGGAGAACACATCCATTATGACAAACATTGCAAATGTAAGTTGGTGTGATTTTGGGGGAGAATTCCATTACAAACCTTTGTCCAACAATTGTGGCATTTTTTACGTTACCAGTTTTTTTATGAAATTAATTAAAACCTGAACAAACATGAGAATAGTCAGACTGGTAAGTGCTGGGATTTCCGGGAAATTCCCATTGATATGGGGCTTGGGCATATGCATGATTCTCATGGCCAAAATCACTTCCAGAGAAGACAACAATCAGAAGGAAATACAACTGTTTCCGTTAACTTCCTTACATTGTATAAGATATCTGTCTGGAGTAGTGTAATCAATTATCACACCTGACTTATGAGGATGGGATATATATCACAAACATTACCTTCTGGGCAGACCCCACATACTGATGCGCCATTGTAGTCAGTGTACGTGCCGTCCACACACGCTTTGGGCACTGGACTGCCTTCTGGGCAATGTCGCCCGATCGGGCAAATCACTTGCGTTAACACACTTGAACCCTCGGGGCAGTAATAACCTGAAAGTATACACACATTGATGACCTTCAACGTTACTAACATCAGGGTTGTTGTATGCATGTAATCTGCTATTTAGATATTTACTATGAAAACTTCATCCTATTTCTATTGATTTTCTACCCCACATTTTCTATTAGATATAATAACACATCAAGATTTGCAATAGTGTTCTCTTTAGTACATCTGTTTGGTGTTAAAGTGTCTTGACTAGAAAACTCAGATCAGGCAGGAATCGTAAGTTTGGTGTAAAAACCTGGCTCTCAACACTGGAGACTGTGTATCCACTGTAACTCATAGATCATTTTAATGTCAGTCTCGTTTCAACATGGAATGTAAAAGAGACACTGAGTAACATCCTGCTAATGCCAGCATTGATATACTGGCTTGACGATAACCTTCTGAAAAAGGCTAACTAGTTGAATAAGACCTCATAACACATAACATTGTAACCATAAACTAGTAATTTAACAGAGTATTACAGAGCACAGGAAACAAAAAGAACTATCGAGACTCACCTTCCTGACACAGTCCACTGGGCTCCAACAGAGCGTGACCATTGCAGTAGCTGCCTGGGGTACAGGGTCGACACTGAGACTCCACCCCAAGCCCTGTCTCGTTGGAGAACGTGCTGTTGGGGCACTGGACGGGGTAGTGGGTGGCCAGGCCGCAGTAGTAGCCCATCGGACACAACTCCTGGTCAACACGGCGGGACGCCTCGGGACAGTAGCTACCCACGGCACAAGGGCCAGTGACCACGGTCAAACCTGGTCAATGAAGACACACATGTGATGATAGTGGACACCAATGTGATAATCTGTTCATAACAAGTGTCACGCATAAATTAGTGATAATGTTACAGTGAATTAAACACTTGCATATATTACTAAGATGCTGTTATTACGAATAGTGAATGGCTGTAAAATTGGGTTTGGCTGCTATAAATTTGTCTTTTTCACCCTTTCACAAGTGGTGTAAAATAACTTTTTTTTAAATAAAAAATCTGCCTTACTTTTGACAGTTAATCACAGGAAACATAAATATTATTCCAGAAGGCCATAGGGAGCGCTGGTCGCACGATAGGGTGCTGGACTGTCAATTGAGGGGGCAGTGGTTCAATAACACCTGCCACCGTATCGAAACTTAGGCAATTTCGTGACCCCACATTTGCCTTTGCCTTTTGGAAGAGACACTAAAAGCCAGTGGTCCCTTCTATCTGGTGTCTATGCCAGAGGAACTAAAAGATCCCACACAGGGGGCAAATGTGTAACCTGTAGTGGACTCACTAATTCTAGAGAAGGACAACTCTAAAAAACCAAGGACAATAATGGTCAGCAAGTTGACCGAGGTCATTTATTGGAAAAAGAACAAGAAGGCCTATTGACTACCCACACAGAGTATCCTACTGGTATTCTTGTCCTGACGTCCTGAGTTCAGTCCTTACCTGTCTGGTTGCAATAATACCCTCCGGTACAGTTGAGGCACTGGCTCACTTCATGAAGCCCTGGGGTGGGGCTGTAGGTCCCCTCTGGGCAGGGCATGGGCTCAGCCACCCCCTCTACACAGTAGCTGCCAGCGGGGCATTCGTCAGCATTCAATCCTGGAAATGTTCAAAGCCACATAAAAATAACATATCTTTGGAAAATATTATTTAAAATAAAGTTAATTATGATAAATATTCATGAAATAAGAAACCGTTTCTGATTTAAATACAGCCATGACAAAATGGTTCTAAAAATCAGTTTGTTTTTACATTTTCACAGAAACTAGCCATGGCAATAGTGATGCTGTAAAGAGAGATAAGAACTGACCGAGTCTCGGTGAGGTCATGTTGGCACCCTCGCGGCAGAAGTACCCCGAGGAACAGGGGCGAATGGGGGTGATCATTCCATCCACATCACAAGCCATCCCTCCGACACATGGGGAGCACTGGTCAACGGCGCTCAACCCTGCAATAACACCCCGTTGTCATGGAAACTGTCAAGTCATGTGGTGCCACAACACCTGGATGAACCAGGCTCAGTCTTTACAACTGTCTTAGTCTGTCTTACTTCTTACACATTCCCAGCAAATTTATTAAATATATTACCTAGCTATGGTGACATAATTACATGTTATTATCTTGATGAAAGAAATCTTCCTATTGCCCCAGCATCCGAAAAACCCTAACAAATATGAGGAAATAAAACTAAAAATGGGAATATGGCAAATAGAGGATGCTGATAGAAAGGTTAAGAGAGATGGTGTGAAATGATCTTCAATGTGAGAATGGTGGTTGATGGTGAGCGGTGGTCGCGCGGTAGAGCGCCGGACTGTCAATCGAGGGGACGGTGGTTTAATCCCATCTGCCGCTGTTTTGTCTGTCTTTCGGAAGAGACACTAAAAGCCGGTGGTCCCTTCTATCTGGTATCTATACCAGGGGAAGTGAAAGATCCCACACAGGGGGTAAATGTATAACCTGTAGTGAACTCACAAATTCTAGAGAAGGACAACTCTAAAAACAAATGATAATAATGGTCAGCAAGTTGACCAAGGTCATTTAATGGAATAAAAAGAGATTGTGAGATCATAAGCATGGCATAAGATCAGCACAGAAGCACCATCACGATGGCACAGTAGCGAGGATGGTGATCCCCAACCTTAAAGGAACCAAAGACAGTGAACCCTACCTGTTCTGTTGTTAAATGTGCCCCTGGGACAGGGGAACTGCTCCGCGTACTCTGTGCCATTGGGGCAGTAGAAGCCCTCAGGGCAGATGTAGGTGGCGTAGGAGACAACGGGGCCAAACGTGGCATTGCAGTAGAAGCCCTCCTCACAGGTGTTGCAGTACCATTTACCAACGGTGTCCTGTGAACATGGCACACATCAAACGACATCACTCACAACTGTTGCAGTACCATTTACCAACGGTGTCCTGTGAACATGGCACACATCAAACCACATCACTCACAACAGTTGCAGTACCATTTACCAACGGTGTCCTGTGAACATGGCACACATCAAACCACACCACTCACAACTGTTGCAGTACCATTTACCAACGGTGTCCTGTGAACATGGCACACATCAAACCACATCACTCACAACTGTTGCAGTACCATTTACCAACGGTGTCCTGTGAACATGGCACACATCAAACCTCATCACTCACAACTGTTGCAGTACCATTTACCAACGGTGTTCTGTGAAGATGCCACACATCAAATCACATCAAGTTACATCAAACAAGTGTTGAACAATTTGCAGTATTTTATTGTGAAACTTAGTGTTGAGTCATACAAGACATTAACGTATATGACGATTTTGGCATCCAAAAAGTGTCAACACAATTATTTTTGACCTACACCTAGATTTAATGAAACCTAAATGGCTTAAATACGGAAGGAATTATTTTTAATGTTTTCTATATCTGAAACATTATTTCAAATACTGAAGATATCTACTGTCAAAGCAACTTTTTGAAAGTGTTTCAGTCATGGTGAAACATTTTCAGAAAAAGAATTTAGTCATCAATGGACATACAAAATCTGCATATATGCGCACACAGGAAACTGTCAAAAGTAAGTCCCCTGGTTTATGAAAGAACTACAAAACCCCTGTTTGGGGGTGCACTGGTTGTGTAGTGTAGTGTGTACCCATCAGTAATGAATAAGGAACATCAGATCAAGATTTAATCACTGCAGGTGGTTTTGACAATACACTTTCCTCCCAACCCTACCTGGTAAGTGCCTGATGGACAGGGTTCAGGGTCTCCAACCCCTGTGTGGCAGAAGTGACCCAACGGGCAGGTGTAGTTGGCGGGTGTGGCTGTCACCTGACCTACAGGGCAGTAGTAGCCCTGCTGGCAGGGTCCAGTTGGCACAGGCAAACCCTCGCCACCACAGAATGACCCTGAAACAAAATACACGAGCAACATGGTAAAAGGAGAATTACTAAAACCAATAACAATGTGGACACAAAATAAAATAATACAAAATACTTTTATAAAGGAATACAAGCGTGAAATCGTTCATCAAGCAGCAAATTATATCAGAATTTATTCTGAACAGAGCTATAACTTTATTTACTTGTAACAAATTTTTGATAATACATCCTACACTTTTTTTAAGGTTATTGAAACATTGAGAAGTGAGTAAACTTGGCTGTGTTCGGAGAAAATATACAAATCTACAAGTAAAGGTGACATACCTTTAGTGCAGATCTCACAACTAGAAGGAGCACTGTTTCCTGTAGAGTTGAGATAGTAGCCTATGTCACACGGGAGGCCAGCGGCACTACCTTCAGGGCAGTAGTGACCCGCTGGGCAGATATTCCCAGTGATGTCATCAGTAGGGCTGTGTACAGATGCCCCGAGGGTACAGTAGTAACCTGCAAGAGGAAATTGGGTATATTAGCTATCCTGTGCATTGCAATCTTCTTGGGCAATTAGGTAACTGTTTCTACAAGATACATCAATAGACACAATACATAAATGTGTTATTCACAGGGTATTTTGTTCAGAAAAACCTTGATAATAAGGAAGTTTGTTTGAGATTTACATAATATACACTGTGATCTTAATTGACAAAGTCACTTCATTATGAAATCATAATTATATTTAAAAAAGTTTTTAATAATTAGAAACACATGATGTGTTCATTATCAAAATCTTATTATAATATTGCTGATATAACTTCTTGCATTATCACCTTTCTGAATTTACGGTTTACAATTTACCCCCATCATTGACCATTCTTGTGGTTGTGGGGAGACAAAGGTCACTGACCCTGATTACACTTGGCTGTGGGTGTAGCAAGCCTGTCTGTGGCACAGTAGTAACCCTCTGTACAGTTGACTGGGGCATCACTTCCACCAGGGCAGAAGGTGCCGGGGTAACACTTGCCACCCTCCGTGGGGTTGGCAGGCATGGGCTGGGTGGAGCCCCCACTGCAATACCACCCTTCACTGCAACAAAAGAAACAAGGAAGAAATGTTGTTAAATATTCCAAATAAATCTGCTACGGTGGTGAATATGTTTAATGCATGTGCTGTGTTTAATATGTCAAAAGGTTCTTAGTTCACTTGGATTAATCAATCATTGTTATGAACAAATATCTAATCATGGGGATGCTTACAAGTTACCCTGGTAGTTATCTCCTCTAGGCTACAATTCCGCCAAAGTATTCCCTTGAATGTACAGTCTACTGTTTTTAATGTTATGTTACATATATATATATATACATATATATATATATACACACACACATATATATATATATATATACACATATATATATATATATATACACACACACACATATATATATAAAACGGCATATCAATTACAAAAATGTATTAACATACTGTATACCACAACCATTGTAATTACTTTTCCTGTTATCTGTTCAAATTGACTATACACTAATACAGGGGTTAATTTCATGTTTACATACCATGCTCACACAGTGGCAGGTATTAATGATAAAATAAATCACGTGACACTGTGTACACCTGACTAAGATAAACATTTCCACAAGTGATGGAAACTCTTGACATCTGACTTGAAGATATTACACCACGATCACTGTTGGTCAGCTAACAACATATATCCAGTCAACTTCAAAAAAACCTTTTCTACAGACCCATCGAGGACAAATAGCTCACCTGCAGTTGGTGGTGGGTTGATTCAGTCCATTGCCCATGCAGTACATGCCGGGGGTACAGGCCTTGCACGCCGTGTCATTCGTCTGTCCAGTCAGGGGGTTGAATGTGCCGCTTACACACGGGAACTCATCCGAGCGGTTCGTACCAACTGGACAGTAGTGACCACTCGGACACACCTTATCCGTGAACTCGGTCGAGTTGGCCAGACAGTAGTAACCTGCAGTGGAATTAGGGACAGGTCAACTGGTGTTCCGAGATTGATGAAGGATGGTTTATGGTGAAGAAACTGTTAACTCTGGACACATGCAAGTGGTGGATTCATCTCAATGACAGGTATTTTATGAATGACATTAATACTATAGAACCAACTATGAACAGAGATGAGGGGGGCTACATATTAAGTCACGTATGGGACAGTCTGCTCGCCACGCCATCTAGCGAGCAGTGACCACTGAACATTCATTTCCTGAAGAAGGCCGCTGATGGTGGTCGAAACATAGAAGTAAGGAGAACATTGCTAGTTGTGTAATTATGAAATTTGTTTGGAATAATATACTGCCAACTTGAACATTTTCACGGACATTAATACTTTAATACTGCGATTAATACTTAAGAAGAAGTAGAACACAAAGGTTGATTAATTGATGAGGATTCAATCCCTGCTCTAATAATACATTACTAAATAATGTTGCTTCACTTGGACTTCAAAAAACAAAAACATCTCATCTGTTAATTATATTGCTACATACATCTACTGAGAAAATCCTGAATATGACAACCGCCTGCACAAAAACAGTGACAGGTGCATCAGAACATTCGGTGACATGAAACAGACAAGTGCGTTACCATTTGTATTGACACAAAATCTTTAAACTGCCCAGGACTATGATCTATATGACTTACCCTCGGGGCAGGGTATACATGTACTCTGACCCTCCTGGTCCTGGTAGGTGCCGGTCCCACAACTGAGGGGCACACTACTACCCACAGGGCAGTAGAAGCCACGGGGGCATATATCTCCATACCCTATGGACCAGTCACAAGTCAGACATGTCACAATTCTATGGCAACGTATTTCAAACTAGTTCCTGAAAGTGACATGTTTTAAAAGTTACTTTCAATTTTAGCAACGACTCAATAATTAATGATGATATTTCACCAAATGAGGCATCATTTAAAAACAAATAACACATGAAATAAAAAGGTAGAACCTGCTTTTTACGTGTATGACCTACTTTGCAACAATCAGAAGTTTTGCTGTGGCAGGCCCAAATATATGGAAATGCTTGCCAATGTGTGTGCGATCAACCAGAACATTGGTAGCTTTCCAGAAACAACTCAAAACTTATCTATTTCGCTTGCATTACATGCCTTGATGAAACTGGTTTCTATTTTATAGCATTGCTTGGTTTTAAATTGTTCTGTTTGAAACAAATTTTACACCCAAATTTATTTATTTTATCTATTGATCTTAGTTTATTTATTAATTTATCTTAGTTAACTTATTTACTTGGCTTGGCTTATTTGTTTTATCTAACTTATGTATTTATTAAGAAACAAAATTATTATTATAAAATATCTAGCTTATGTATTTATTAAGAAACAAAATTATTATAATAAAATATCTAACTGATGTATTTATTAAGAAACAAAATTATTATTATAAAAATACCAGGCAGCTGGTGCACAACAAGTCTACCTGTATGTCCCCCAAGCAGTGGGCAGGTTGGTGGGTAGGTGCTGTTGGTCTCAGCATTGTTGGGATTAGGTCGGTCGATGCCAGACTGACAGTAGAAGCCGGCGGCGCACTGGCCAGTGACCTGGGTGGCTGCCTCCTCCGAGCAGTAGAACCCTCCGTCACAGTCCCGACACTGTTCAACCTGGGGGTGGGAGACAGGGTTCAGTCAGACGGAGTGATCACACAGTAGGGAAGTAATGGTTAAAACATTAGTACACAGATTCATTCAAGGGTTTTTCATTGCTATCCGAGCAAACAACGACTCGTGATTTCACATGTTCTGTAAGTGAATTCACGAGTTCAACTGGCTCAATTCACGTGAATTCACCGGATTCTGTGAAAAATTTTGGTGTGTCGACACGTGTTTACCGTGAAATCACGAGTTTTTCACGTGATGACACGTACCAGTGAAACCGTACCAGTTCTGACCCAGTACGACTCGTGTCAAACTCGTGACAACAGGTAGAACACGTGTATTCACGTGAATTTACACATGAAAACACTTACTGGTGTGCCAACTGGTTCAGAAATGGTTCCTTGTTTGCTGGGATGGGTACTTTTAAATAAGTGAAATAAATATTGATGACTCTTCTAGAAACACATGCAGTATGTTTATAAAATAATAAAATAAAACACAGTACATTGATGAATACATTAAAATGCACTGTACTATACAGTGTATGTGTATTACATATGTACACACTGGGATTATGTGTACGTCCTGTATAATAATAAAAAACATGTCCATATTAAAAAAGAACAGAAATAAAAATGTTTAAACAGAAAGGTTTTCAGGTCAAGATTAGGTGTTTGGTTCTTGTGGACAGTGTACAGAGGGAGACACATGCACATGAAATTGCTCACCAGCCTAACCATTCGAGGTTTAGCCTAGACTGGTCAACCTAACTGACATCAACACAGAACACAATACATTCTAGTTATACTGTTACTACATGACTTATTTCATGGACTTTCAAGTAAAACTTAAGCATGCGTATTGTACTGGTCACTTACCCTGAACAGGTTGTGTTGGTCGCTGTAGGTACCCTTGGGGCAGGGCTGCCAGTCGAGCCCAGTGCCACTTGGGCAGTAGTAGCCGGGCGGACAGTCATGGTAGCCCGACTGTGGGTCACCCGCAGTAACATTCTCGGGCAGACAGTAGAAGCTGAAACAGTTTTAATTATACTGATAAGAAGTTGTGTGCATTTTTGGTGAAACTGCATACCTAAGCATGTGCACTGCAGACACCCTGGTATTTTGTATTCCAAATGCAATGAATAACTGTTTTCTTATTTTTAATCCCGCTTCAATTTAGCCAGATGACCCAAGCTCCTTGTTTCTGCCTCTGCTCTGGGCCATTTGATATGTCTCTTGGTAGGAGTGTGAATCTATTCTTTAGAATTCAGCGTCAGGCTGACTTGCTTACATGTTGACAACAATCCACCAGTGACTTGTAGACTTGAATTCGCATATGGCTGAATTTAGCAGCCATACATGCTTTTGTTTGTTCAAAGACACCCATGAATGTGGCATATGAAACTCACCATAAGGGCACATTCATCTTAGGATGTAGACAAAACAGAGGTGCCATGTGGACTATGTGGTGCTATAAAGTACAGGCTCATATATGTGTCTGTACACTGCCAAACATCAACAGAACTCCCATCATTTTCCAACGAAACCCATTCTTGCTAATATTTAATTTGCACTGACTGTAAATATGAAATTATCAGCTGTTGAAAACACAGTCATTATTTATTCAGACAGATAAAAATAACAGGTGTCCCAAAATGTACAGAACAATTTATTTTTATTAGAAATTTTTAAGGTTTCCGAAAACATATTCATCACGGTACATCTCAGTTTTTCTTCATACTAATGTCCACAATCACCATGTTGATTAATCTTGCACTGGGAGCTTAGAGAATGAGATCACAGCTCAGTGAGTTCACTATAAGTTTATGTATCTCTCAGTGTGGACTTTTTATGCAGACTAACAATTTACAGTCTTATACAAATCATACACTCAACAGAATATAACCAAAACTGCCCCAGTTTCAACACAGGCTGAACCAGCACCAAACCACCTCACGATCAGAACCAGGATTTTATTCCCGGTTCTTCTGAGTGACAGTCCAACACTAAACGCTTGACCACCCTGCCCCCCTATATCTGCCCTACCCCACTCACCCGTCTGGGCAGGTCTCACATTCCCACATCCCTGTCCTGTTGGTGAACGTGCCCGACTGGCAAGACAGTGGCTCAGCGGACCCATTCGGGCAGTGCAGCCCAATAGGGCACACCACAGAGTTTTCCAGTATGGAACCTGGAAGCAGTTGTACACACATTCTAGATACGAACTTAAAACTGCATTTAATGTAACTATTTAATGTATTTTAAAGCAAACAATTTTTTATTTTTAGTTAGTACTGTATAGCCAATAATTAGCTCACTAATACATGATGTTTACAATTAAAAATTACTATCAGCATCAATTTGTTACTCTTACTCAGTGGCACCCCAGTAATAAGACATCTCCCTCTCGACTAAGTGGGGACCACCAACTACCATGCATAATGTTTAATATACTTTAAAACTTTTTAAATTATGCCACCTCCCCTTCCCCTTACATGTCACATGCTTTTTTCTCATTTACGTGTAAGTTTAAACTGATATGAATATTTTAAATATGTATGTGACAGTATGTTAGTATGTGTTACAATGTATGCGCCTCTGAGCGGAAATGTTTCCGGATATTCGGTGCATTACAAACAAAGTATTATTATTACATATTGCTATTTGCCTCAATCTGCAGTAGTTTCACGATTGTAGTTATACAATTCTCCACAGCAATTATTGACAACCAAACAAACCTCACACATAATGCCTCTGTATTTTCGAAGCTTGGCAAAGTTACACAACAAGTTTTAAGCTGTTTCTGAAACACCAGTAATGTTTTTGCAAAACAATTTCAGCAAGTGGCGCCACCTACCTTCTGGGCAGTAGTACCCTCGTTGACACGGCCCCTCGGGCAGGGTGAGTCCGTTCTGCTGGCAGTAGGAGCCCGCCGGGCAGGGCGTGCAGTCGGAGCTCTGGGGGAGGCGGGTGGCGTTGGACCACGTGCCATTTGGGCAGCGGAATGGGGTGTGTGTGGCTGGAGGGGTAGGAAGGGGGGAATCAGTGAGCTGAGTTTGACCATTGTTATCACTATTTCACAGATATGTCTACAAATACGTATTAGTATATATGTATTTTTAATTAATTATTTTATATATTTATTTATTGCTGTTAAGTTTAGAAACTATATTTAATTAATTATTTATTATCATTTAAACAACTTGACTTATTAACTGATTAGTCATATTTTATACATTTATGTTACAAATGTTGTATGTACGCGCCCCTGAGCAGAAATGTTTTCTGGATAAACGGCGCTTTACAAATAAACAATTATTACTATTATTATATAAATACCAATTCATAAAGTGATTTTAAAAAGAAGGCAGATTGTTCCTGTGACATAATAAATGCCAACTTAGGAGCATTTTTGACGGGGCAAAATTCCATAATTAAATTACACGTAAAAAAGAGTTCAGCCCTGCTGTCAGTCGCTGTGATTTTGTATTCTGAAGATATTCTGATATCAAGAACGATATTTCTCATTTACACTAGTGAAACAGAAATGTGAGTACCACCTCCTCAAATGGATACTGCATTTTGTAATGAAACCCTTCAAATACAATTTACTTAATTATACCCTATCAAAATTTAAAAACTTGATCCGTTATTTTAGCAATAGAGCATCAATTCTGGGTTCACAACCCAGACTCACCAAGTGGACAGTATCTGCCTTGGGGACAGATAATCTCTGTGGCCGCAGATGAGCCCTCGGGACAGTAGAACCCGGGATCACAGGGCCCTGAAGGCTCTGTCAGGTTCAAGCTACTACAGTAGTACCCTGAAACAGCCAATGGAGATCAAGTTAACAGGGATGAGAGTAACAAGAAAGTAACACGGTGTGATTGTGGTTACTCATGTAAGAAATGTTCACAACCAGTGTATTGGCACACTTCTAAGTTATTGCAAGTGAGCTTAATAAAATCTGGGCATTTTTTAAATAGTAATTATTATTCCTGAAAATTGCATTTTATCCAAACAACAGGATTAAAATTACCGGTAAAATGTATACTCAAATAAAATGAATTGCTCGTCAAAGTAAGCTAAGCATATGATTCATGGCAAAGCTCTTTAAAAGTACTGTTTTACAAAAAAAGTGAAACTATCTGTGGTAGATGGATGGACAAATAGTAGCTAGACAGACAAATGAACAGTCTATTGGTAGACAAGTGGACAGTCCATGGAGACAGATGGATGGTTCATGGACAGAGTGATGGATGGACCAGAGCTGGACTTAGAATTTCTGACAGATGGACAGACGGACGGACAGATAGATGGACAGACAGACACTGGACAGACAGGTCAGCGAGATACACCACGGATGGATGGACAAACCAGGTGTCTGACCAACCAAGCAACACTCACCTCTAGTGCACTGGAGGCAGTCTGTCACATTCCTCAGTTTTATGTTGTTTGAGAAGGTCCCTACTGGACACTGGATTGGCTCAGCAGTCTGTTCAGGGCAGTAGTGACCAACTGGACATGGGTCAGCATACTGACCCTGCACTGGGGTAGCTGTCTTTGCCCCTTGCTTACAGTAGTATCCAGCACTGCAGGGTAGATCAGGACTGACCACAGCACTGCCCGGGCAGTAGAAGCCACCTGTCAATCAAACAGTGGTTTTGTCACTCATAATGTCAATCAAGTTGTCAATCAAACAACACTTCTGTGAAACGTAATGTCAATCATAACCAAGCACAATTATAATAGTTGCAAAATTTAACAGCCAAGTTGACATACAGTATAGTTTGTCAGAAAAAAACATTACATCTACAATAAATATCTCAATCACTCAGTGTCTCTGTTGAAAGGTACTGGAGAATGAGAGCATGAGTTGGGGAATAAGTGGAGTGGTGACAGAGACAGCAATTGAAGGTGATCGGCGTCACAATGAAACATTAAACAAGACCACTTAAAGCCCAGTCTCAGCGACAAGGTGGAGACAAACAACACTACAGATTTCTAAGTTACATTAACTAAGTTACATAAAGATTTAAGCCTGGGTGATTGGAGTGTGACTGTGCAGTGGCTGAGACAGGACATGGTTGTACCTATGCAAGGCAGACACTCTTCCTGCCATCGCAGTCCTGTGTGGTTGTTGAAGGTTCCCGCGGGACACGCATACTCAGTCGCTGACTTTGTGCCGTTAGGACAGTAATAGCCTGTGAACATGAAATCACATATTGCAGTGTGTCATGTATATCACTGTCACCGATTCAACAAACTTGTCCACTGATTCAAAACACCTGATACTGACTCAACACACCTGTACACTGATTCAAAACACCTGACATTGATTCAACACACCTGTCCATTAATTCAAAACACCTGACATTGATTCAACACACCTGTCCATTAATTCAAAACACCTGACACATCTGTCATTTGTTCAAAAAACTTGTGATACATTCGATTCATTTATTAATGTGTGACTGATTCAACTCATTTATCAATGATTAAGCATACTACACTGATACCACATAAACACAGCCATTTATTCACACATGTCATGTCTACCAGTAAATATAAGAATTAGCATGTGCGTGATAATACAGTACCTACACCTGTGCTCCTTACTGATGCAATAGACTCTGTGACACTTGACATAAAGACTTCCTACTTATCCTGATTCTGTTTATCAGTGGACTGCTTCTTTTGACAGACCTCTGGGTACTGACCACATTATGAACAATTTACAATGTTACACACTTGTAAGTTCTTACATAGTGCAATATTCAATCTGCTGAAACACTTTACATTTCATTCCCTGGAAGACCTGACTTCTCTAGGAAGCATTCAGCTATGCAACATCTACTACAATAAAGAGTTAGAATGACACACCCACCTTCAGGGCACTCAAAGAGGGTGTAGTTGACCACAGCGGCGAGGGCGTTGTCACAGTAGAAGCCGGGGGGACATTCCTTGCACGAGCTGCTCCTCATCTCGTCCTGGTAGGTGCCAGACGGACAGATCTGTGGCGTGGGAGAACTCTCCACACAGAAGTACCCCAGAGGGCAAGGGTACTCGTTGGGGTTGGGCACAGTCTGGCCCTCGGGGCAGTAGAAGCCTGGCAGAACAAAGGTGAAGGCCATTTATTGACCTTTCTATCTCTTCAGTTTGTAGTGTTGCTTTGACTACAGGACAGTGACAAATGTAAGAACAAATTGTGGAGGTGTTTCTTAAGAATTTGATATAATGTAGTTATGTTTTGATTAATTTTTACATCCTCTTTTAAAAAGGAAAACTTCAGTTAGGTTACATATGATTTATTACTTCTAGTAAGTTTCTCCTTTTGTAAAGGGAACATTTCAGCTAAGATAAATATGATGTACTGCTTCTAATAAATTCCAGTTTTGAAAGAGGAAAACTCCAGCTAAGTTGAACATGATGTACTGTTTGGAATAAATTATTACAAACTTGGAGGCTCTGTTGACCACCAACGTTACAATGTTGAAGGTCCAACTGAGCACCAACTTTACAATGTTGAAGGTCCAACTGAGCACCAACTTTTCAATGTTGAAGGTCCAACTGAGCACCAACTTTACAATGTTGAACGTCCAACTGAGCACCAACTTTACAATGTTGATGGTCCAACTGAGCACCAACTTTACAATGTTGAAGGTCCAACTGAGCACCAACTTTACAATGTTGAACGTCCAACTGAGCACCAACTTTACAATGTTGAACGTCCAACTGAGCACCAACTTTACAATGTTGAAGGTCCAACTGAGCACCAACTTTACAATGTTGAAGGTCCAACTGAGCACCAACTTTACAATGTTGAACGTCCAACTGAGCACCAACTTTACAATGTTGAACGTCCAACTGAGCACCAACTTTACAATGTTGAAGGTGCAGCTGGGCACCAACTTTACAATGTTGAAGGTCCAACTATACAATATAGAAGGTCCAACTAGGCACTAACTTTACAATGTTGAAGGTCCAACTGAGCACCAACTGTACAATGTTGAAGGTCCAACTGAGCACCAACTGTACAATGTTGAAGGTCCAACTGAGGACCAACTTTACAAAGCTGTTGGTCTTACTGACCACTGATGTTCCAGTTCATGTAAAACTCTGGCCATATGATGTCCAGTGTTGCGGTCAAGACCACCCACCTGGACTGCATGGACCCTGGGGCTGTGGAAGGCCGGAGCTGTTACAGAACTTGCCCGGGGTACACAGCAGGCAGTAGGTGATGTTCTTGGCCCTGGGACTGGGGAGGTAGTAGCCTGGGAGACACGGGTCCTCCATCCAACTGCCCTCCACACAGAAGGTGCCAGGCTGGCACTGGTTGCCTGCAAGGGAAATGGACAGCACAAGGTAAGTGGATGGCACAAGGTAAGTGGACGGCACAAGGTAAGTGGATGGAAATAAATGTGTGGTATAAAGTAAATGGTGACAAATTACAGGGTACAAAATAAATGGATGGATCAAATAAATGGACATCAGAATGATATAAGATAAATGTGTGGAGAAAAATGTACGGAAAATGCCAAATGAATGATGCATATACATGCATCAACTAATGAAAGCTTGAGCTACAATATCAGTGATTGACGTACATCTGAGCTAGTTATTCTTCTATCACAGTTCAGGGTCAAGAGTGCTCAAGCAGATGGTTATGAGTTATGATAAATGAAGTGTCTCCTGGTGAATATTAACTTGCATGCACAGATAACATGTGTTTAACTTTCACCTAGAGTGATAGGATCTATGGTTAAGTGGCAAAAATGGTGCAGAACGTCAAATATATCACCATCTTCAATATGCTATTTCCTCTAACGTTTTCGGTCAATGGGACTAATTGACACTGAAAAAGAGGGTATAGAGAAAGGAACGAGTACCCTGACTATATTGCCCTCACCTGCGACCCCAGTGGGGCTGTTAGTGGTTGAGTTGGTCGTGCAGTAGTAGCCGGCAGCACAGGGTCCTCGGGGGGCGTCCATGGCATCAGCATCACAGTACTTACCCGGGTCACAGCCCAGGGGTGCGGAACTACCTCTTGGGCAGTAGGTACCTGTTCACATCACACAGGTTACACAGGTGTACATTTCAATTACCTTTAACCACAACTTCCTTTCTAGATATAAAATACTTCAAAGCCCAAAACAAAAATGTATAAAAACGTAAAATGCATTAAAATAACTTTTTTTTATTAAAGTTTACGTTTTCATGTAATTTTAATACAGCAACTTTGTTCCTGCATTTTTTAAGACAACGTAATGATACATAAACTTGCCATTGTTATTATATAACTGGAATACACACTATTTGGGCTCACTCTGATTTTATAATTGTGCTATTTGATGAAGAAATTGACTTTTTCTTAGCCAACCTTTTTCCTAGTCAAATTAGCTTACACTTTATTCCCTGGTAAATTGGTTTAATCGAACACGACTTTCACTTTTTTGGAAACTTTTCATCCATGCTTCAATCAAGTGCAAAAAGTATTTCATCCACAAATACACACTACTGCCTCTAGTGAAGTGCACAATCATACAGCCGAGGGAACTGGAACAACATAACCAACAAAGTTGTACAACGTTTGAAACAACAGCGGGAGGATTTATATGAGCCCAGTTAACTACACTGCTCATTCATAAATATATTAAAAATGGGGTTGAAATTGCAGGCTTCAAAGGTGCCACTTGCCTGCGACACATTTGCCACCCTGAGGATCGGAGGGTTGGGCCAACCATGACCCCAAGGTGCAATACCACCCAGGGTCACACTGGCTAGTTGGTGAACTTTGACCTTGATTCTCGCAGTAGTAGCCTGGTGTGCAGGGACGACAGGAAGTGAGATTCGCTTCACCTGAAGAGACAAACGAATATGTGGTTCTATTTAGTCGTCATCTTCCTCTAACATCATGTTAACCTCACTGAGTTGAGGATTATTATGTGGTCGAAGCCAAATAAATATTAATATTAAAAAATACCAGACTTTAAAAATAAATAAATAAATAAATCACATGTTCTTTCACTCTGGGAATAGGAGCCCCATGGGAAGCTGGAGTCCAATTTGACTCAAATTTAGATTACTATATAGAGCTAAGAAACAGGAATATTGTTACATTCAAGGATCTTATATGTGCTCTATTATTCAGATATGTACATATGACAAAGCCTTTTGTAGAATAAATAGAAATTCGGGTTCCTGGGTTTGTTTCGGCATACATCATTTAACTCATGAGAATTTTCGGTTTCGTTTCCAAATGTCTCTTACCACGTCTCACTGGAACCAATAAACCACTGAACTTTTTTAAATATCTCTTACCATGTCTCACTGGAATTAATAAACCACTGAACTTTTAAAAAATATGTCTGGGCGTATATTTAGAGAGGATGTCACTAGAAGGGGGGGTCTACCTGTGAGGTTGTTGAACGTCCCCTGTGGACACTTGAACTGGGTGTCATACTGTGTCGCCTGTGGACAGTAGTGACCAGCTGGACAGACCTGGTCAGTGTAGGTGGTTGAGTTCGCCACACAGTAGTAGCCTGCTGGACACTCCTTGCATGTTGGCTGGCCAAGCACGTCCTGCGTGGGAAGAAACAAGGTCAATGTAAGTTCTTATGTAGCGCGGCATCAGGTCTCTACGACTGCTCAGGTGGATTTACATTTCACTCCCCGGCAGATCTGTTCAATTGAACACCATCTAAACCTGTCTGAGAAGTATTCAGCCATGCTGCATTTACCATGCAAAAGTTATATGTACAACCACTGTCAACCACAGTCAATAACTCAGTCATACAGCTGATTGAACTGAACTGGGGTTAGACATGGTAATAGAGGATGAATGAATGAATGGACAGATGGACGGACGGACGGACGGACGGACGGACGGACGGACGGATTGATGGTTTGAATGAATAAATGAATGAATGAATAAATAAATGTATGACTGAATGAATGAATGTACGTTTTATTCAACATTCAGATCCCGATTATTTTGATTGACACTTAAACAATTACATTACTCATGGTAAATCATGCTACTGCAGTCAAATGAATTAATTCTACCAATTTCGAATTTCCCTTTTTGAAATACATTTGAATATAAGTATTTGAATATACAGTGTACCAAGAGCAGCTGTTATCATAAGTAGTTTAATCCTAACAATTCCCTAGCAAAAAACATAATCCCACAGTGGTGCCCTCTGATGTCTCACCATTCAACTACTATTCTGAACAGTACATAACAAAATTACTATCTCTGCTGGTTTAATTACATCGTAATCAGTAGATCAATGGCTCAATGGACTTCAGCTCCTGGGTGGAGATACATTTACATAGCCTCAAATTACAGATCACAGTAACCTTTATTTTATTAACACTCCTGTAGTTCTCCACAAACCTGGTATGTTCCTGCTTCACATCCGACAGGGTTGATGGTTCCAGTGGGACACTTGTGTCCAGTTGGACAGATACCTCCCACCCCTGTGTGGGACCCAGATGGACTGGCCCGATCCACTCCACTGGTGCAGTAGTAGCCTTCAGTACAGTCGTCAACGGGGGTGGTCAAGTTGCTTCGGTCGCAATACTTCCCACCTGGCAGAGCAATTAAACTAAGTCTTCAGCAAGATCGTCTTCCGTTGTAGATAAACAGATAACATGTGAACTAGGAAGGCTATGGCTTACAGCAAGTTCTATATTTTTCTATGTATAACTCGTCCTTCTTTTTCGTGTTGTTTTCTAACATTGCTACCGTTTACACAATCAGCAGATGATTCATCCTGTTTGTTTATTGTTCTGTTGAAGAAGGCATATTTTCTTGTAATGAATCTGCACCATTCCTTTTAACCATTATTATTCACAGTGTGCAGTTGTCCTGCAATCTTTCTAGAATAGTAAAAATAATTGGGATTTTTTCATTTCACTTTTATAACCTATTATCTACTCTGTATCATCATGTCTATCTACGGAATCCATAAAATCACACAGACCACCAAAAAACTGAGGAATCTAGGATTCAGTCTGGGATTCAAAGGCAGATAGAATGCAGCTGTAAGACATGTTCCTACTGCTGCAGCCAGAGACTTTGCCAACCAACCTGTGCATTGTTGGCATTCGGCGACATCTCGCAGTCCGAGCTCGTTGCTATAGGTGCCTGGTGGACAAGCGGTCAGGTTGCGTCCACTGCCCACCTCACAGTAGAACCCTCTTGGGCAGAGGCGATGTCCAGACAAGGAGTTTCCTGTGAACACAGATGGTCAAACAATGAAATTGGATTTACCACAATGAACAAAACATCATTTGTGTGTGTGTGTGTGCGTGCGTGCGTGCGTGCGTGCGTGCGTGCGTGCGTGCGTGTATATATATATATATATATATATGAGTGAATATAGCACTATATGTTTTTGCAATTTGCACAACATCAATTCTACTAATCAAATTAAATTCTGAAAAAAGTTAGATGATATTACATACACAATATTTAAGCAATAAATATTTATTAACCACTTTTGCAGCCTGTTACACAGTCATTTTCAACTAGGAAAACTGTGTCTTGGGAAACATTAATAATTATAAATGAGAAACTGGACAGTTCCTAATTGGTCAATGCTATGTAACCAGCAGCCCTATTGAATTTGGAGGTGGTGTTTTGTAGCATGCACATCCCTGTTCCAAGCTAATACAGTGGAACCTCACTATTAAGGCAAATCAAAACGTTTTCGGGACTATGCCTAAAAAAGCAAGGTGACCTTAATAGCAAGGTGACCTGTATAACCAGGTGGCCTGACTAGCAAGGTGACCTAAAAGTGACCTGAATATCATGGTGATATTGGTAGCAAGGTGACCCAAATAGCAAGGTGACCCGAATAACAAGGTGACCCGAATAACAAGGTGACCCCAATAGCAAGGTGACCCGAATAGCAAGGTGACCCGAAGAGCAAGGTGACCCGAATAGCAAGGTGTCCCGAATAGCAAGGTGACCCAAATAGCAAGGTAACCCAAATAGCAATGTGACTCAAATAGCAAGGTGACCCAAATAGTAAGGTGACCCAAATAACAAGGTGACCCAAATAACAAGGTGACCGCAGTATTGGGACTAACTTCCTACAGTTCACTCCAAATTAGAAACATTATCTGGAATTTCAAGGTGCACTTAATTGTGATGAGGATGTATTAACAACGTGCCATAACGCAATACTCGACTGTACTTCATCACACCAGATGGCAGCACCTACCGAGAATGACTTCCTCCGGCACGCAGTAGTATCCAGCGGGACAGACGACACACAGCGCCGCCTGGGAGAAGTTTGCGAAGAAGCCCGGTTCGCAAGGCACCGGTTGGCCACTGCCTGTTGGGCAATGCAGCCCGGTCGGGCACGGCGCCCCCACAGGGCTGGGGTCAGCATTGCCTCCCGGGCAGTAGAAGCCTTCAGTGCAATCTCCCACAGGGGTGGTCAGACCTGGAGGTGGGGGCACAATCAGGGGGTTCATCAGCTCAGGGCTAGCTAATCATGCAGTCAATGACTATACGATTTAAATATAACAGAAGCTTAATGTGTTATTGAAATAAATATTGTGTAATTCCATCTGCAACAGACGTAGCTGACTAAACCACAGCTACAGGTGTTCTAGTTTATAGTGGCTGAATAGTTTGTGGAATAGTTTAATAAACTGTGCTGCTTTTATATTATTATAATGGAAGCATTAACTTTGCTCAATAGACTGGGTAACGCTTGACTTTACTAATGATCTAGTGCTATACGATGCAAAGCCAAAACACACAATTTTATCTTACCATTTCACCTAAATTAAATAAACATCCAAATAAAATAAACCAATGTAAAGTTTCCACTATTTAATCAGGAAAATCAAATTTAATCTTTCTTACCTGTGTCGTTGCAGAATTTGCCTGCATCACACTGTGCACACTGGGTGACATTGTGGTAACCTTCAGTGTTACTGTAGGTGCCTCTTGGGCAAGGTGTTGGGCTGCCCGAACCTTCGGGGCAGTAGTGCCCAATTGGGCATGTTATGCTGGTGGCATTCACTGAAGCAATCTCACAATAATACCTGCAAATAAAAGATCTATCATGTATACAGCTACTAGATAAATCACTAATAACAAAACACAACCAAGATATTGCCGTGAGGGACAAAAATGAGCAGCTAATAATGGGGAGAGCCTGAATTGACACTGATTAGATCAAATTATATTCTGAGCAGAAATTGGCAAAATACAATGTACAAACAGTTACGGCGACTTATTGTAAGTCTAGATTTCAGAATGATTTAAGATAACCAACAAAAGATTTACAATAAGATAAACCAAGATGGCGTCAAACCAGCTGATAACTGCGAAACCTCCATGTCATGAACATATTGGAATGCCATCAAGCCTTCTGATTAAATAGACAATTAAAAAAATAATTAATTTGGCCATATAAAACATAAACATTAACTACAGGACAGGAGACGTCTGCCAAGATAAAAGGCAACTATGAAGGGTACATACCCCTCCTGGCACAGCCCGCTGGTATCGTCCATGCCAACTTGGGCACAATACCAGCCCGCGGGACAGGGGATGCAGTCTGCCTCTTTCTCCAGGCCAGTGCCATTGTTGTAGGTGCCTCTAGGGCAGGGTTGTGGGTCTGCAGTGCCTTCAGGGCAATAGTTGCCCATGGGACAAATGTTGGCATCGGCAGCTGTGTAAAGAAAGACATTATGTGAAAATGTTATGGATAACAACTAAATGTCTCCTAAGTTTTCCATGTTATTCTTCCTTGGCTGAACTTGTGTGTGTGTGTGTGTGTGTGTGTGTGTGTGTGTGTGTGTGTGTGTGTGTGTGTGTGTGTGTGTGTGTGTGTGTGTGTATATATATACGTATATATATATGTATATATATGTGTGTATATATGTATATGTGTGTGTATGTATATATATATGTGTATATATATATGTATATACAGTGTACATATATATAAAATATATAATATATATATATACACAAGCACACATATGATCTATACTGTACCTTGGGGCTTCTACAGTATCTTCACCTGATGAAGTAATTATTATAAAAAAAAAATTCGCTCCTAATCAGAGGGAAATAAAAAAAACATTTAGTATATTTAAAAAAATACTAAAACCAATATTATCCAACCATATTTGTGCATGATACAAATGACAAAATTTGTGTTCACAAACGGATTTGTACTTCGTTACCTCTTGTGGCATTGTCCAATAATGAAATTATTTTCAGTAACACTAGTTGGTCTGCAGTTTCATTTGCAGTAGAGGTGTTTGTACCTACCCTGATTGGGAGCTGCTGTTTCGGCAAACTGTCGGCAGTAGTACCCGGCCGCACACAGGTCAAGGGGGGTGACCATCCCAGGGGTGGGGCAGTAGAACCCTCCCAGACAGGGGGAGCACTGGTCTTCCCTCTGCAACCCTACGGACAGGCAACATGGGAAATAATTAAAGCTGTAAACTTTATTGGTATAAATTACCAAAAAGGGTTTCTAAATTAGGGCAGCACACTAAAATGCCACACTGTATTTAACACTGCACTGTAGCATGGTAGGATGTCCATTTTTATGTAAAAAAAAAAAATTAGTCGTAGGTGTCCATTTATATTGTAATGAAACAAATTAGTCCTACAATTATCAAACCACAACTATTACCTGGCTATGGATGATGGTGAATATTTATATATAAAGAATATACAGAAACTGTTGTGTGGCTTACTATTTTACTACTTCACAAAGAAGTCAAGATGATATTCAAATTAATAGTTCTGCCTGGGTAATATAAAAGCACAAAACTATGTATAAAAACTAAAAATGCATTTGCAATGTTTCTTATTAATTGAAATTTTTGTTTCGTATAATTTTAATACAGCAATTTTGTTCCTGCATTTTTAAGGCAATGTAAAGTTACATAAACTTGTCATTGTTATTACATAACTGGAATACACTCTATTTGGGCTCACTCTTGACTTTTTAATTTTGCTATTTGATGAAGAGATTGACCGAAAACACAGGCATACGATGCTCTACAGCTATACAAATTTTGCATGTTGCCGAATATCAGTGCACCCCACAGAGACCATGAAGCCGCCTCACAAACCTGTCCTGTTGTTGAATGTGCCGACTGGACATGGAAACTCGTTCCAGAAGCGTGTGCCAGCTGGACAGTAGTGACCAATGCGACAGATGGTAGTGGTGTTGTCCAGTACGACAATGTCCACAGTGTTGTCACAGAAGTAGCCGGTGGGGCAGGTCTTACACACCGGCTGTGTTGGCTCGTCTTGATAGGTGCCGTTCTCGCAACGAATCTGTGCCCCAGAACCTGTTGGGCAGTAGTGCCCGATTGGGCAACTGGAAAGAAGAAATAATAATGGGTTAACATCTGCTGTCTGTGTGAATCTGTAATGATACATAATATAATTAAACTGAAAGGATATTTAATTTAGAATGCCAACACATTTTTACCCACACACTTGAGTGTGAAAGACATCTTACAATTCAGCAATCTAACTGAGAAAATGTTATGGATGTCAGGTAAAACATTTAATAAAAAATATGCAGATGGTACATGCAGGTGCTTAGTTTTGTAGCGTGATATGACAATGAATGTTAGGGTGACATGGCCTAAGAAATCCCTAAGAATAATTACCTGATCTCAGGTGTTGTCACATCAGTTCGCAAATTTCCCCATCTGCTTTCCGGGCATCTGATCTCTTTTCCAGTTTTTCATCTCCCACTCTTTCCACATGACCGGCCCATTTCAACTTACTCCTCACAAATTTCTTCTTAAAACTTCCCTTCATTCCAACCTCCATTCAACATTGCATATTTAAACCAACCCTCCATATGTCATGCTACTAATGTTTACCATAACAGTGACTAGCAGCACTCACTTGTAACTCGGAGGCGTGGCTGTGTTCTGTCTCCCTGGGCAATAATATCCTTCTGTACAGTTGCCTGCAGGCAGCTCACGCCCAACTCCCGGGCAATAGAGCCCAAGTGGGCAGTCTTTGCAATCTGCTTCTGCATCTTGTTCAATGACGTCCAGATATGTGCCTGTTGGGCAGGGCACTTTATCAGGGGTACCCTCTGGGCAATAGTGCCCGACCGGGCAGACCTTACCCGTGGAATCAGATGGTGTTTTTGTGAGCGCAGCCAGCAAGCAGTAGTAACCTTGGGAACAGAACAGTTGAATATTAGTGGGAGAAACAACTTTGTCATCTGTTTAATAGTTTTAATTGGTATTACTTCATTGAGATCAGACATGTACTGTTTTAATATTGTTGCCATCTTTTTATGTTATATGGTTCACAAAACCTTTATGTTCGTTCCACATCATAATTTTACAAATTCTACTGTACAGACTTCATCCAGTTTACTCTACAGCACAACAAGAGAGGACAATATTAATTAAAATGCGTTGACTTTTCCTTGTCTTTTCCAAACAATTTACAATGTATTTACAGTGTCACTATTTCAATTTTTCTTTGTCACTGATGCAAAAACAACCTGTTCATTCATTCAACAATGAAAGAGATTATTATTTTTCATGAACACATTCTGTACAAAAACCATGGTCAGGTATTTAATTTGTAGAAGTACATTCCAAATTGACAACGCGCTCCTCACCAGCTGTGCAGTTTCCAGTAGGTTTGTCGAGTCCTGCAGTCTCGCAGTAAGTGCCGGGGTCACATGGTGTGGGTTGGTACGAGCCGATTGGACAGTAGCTTCCCGGCTGACACTGGCCTCCGTAGGTTGTCTCGTGGGCCAAGCTTGCATTGCCGCTGCAGTACCAGCCTGGAAACATGGCACAACGACACTGTCAAACCTGGCTGGACGGTCATCCCAAGATTGTCCTAGATTACTTTGTAACTTATGGCCTGTGATACTGAATATCTAAGACCTTATCCAGGGTTAATCTAGAATTGCATTATTTTCAGCATTCTCCTTCTCCTCTGTTTTTGGTAAAAATAACAGACAGGTAAAAATTTAGAACTATTTAATATTAAAAATTAATATCATTATAGCAAAGGAGACGAGAAAGACAATGACTGAAATGCAAGGATTATATGAAGAGAGAATTGGTGGCACAATCAGATATAAGCAGTACGGATGGGTAGAGGACCAGGATTATCTGTGGAGGAAACCAAGATTATCTGTGGAGGACCGTGATTATCTGTGGAGGAAGAGAGTTATTTACAGAGGACCAGAATTATCTGTAGAAGACTGGAGTTATCTGTGATCCAGATAATATCTTCAATTGATATTACATATTTTAAAAATAGTTCATAAATGATTTGTGGAGGATTATTTGTAGAGGACCAGGGTTATCTGTAGAGGAAACCAAGATTATCTGTGGAGGACTGGGATTATCTGTGGAGGACCAGCATTATCTGCAGAGGACCATGATTATCTGTGGAGGACTGGAGTTATCTGTGATCCATTATAATATCTTCAACTGATATTACATAGTTTCAAAGTTTTTACAAGTGGGGTTGTACTTGTCACAGTGAAACAGGATACAAGAGAACAAACATGCCAGCCTTATCTCGGACTTGAAATAAAAGATAAGAGCAACAGGAAGTAACTGACCAGGGTCACAGAGGCCAGTGGGCATGCTCAGTCCGTCGACCTCGCAGTATGCCCCTGGTGTGCAGGGCAGGCAGTCAGCGAGGTCCTTCGCTCCCGTCACGTTGTAGAAGGTGCGGGCAGGACACAGGTTCTCGTCCCCGTGGGTCGTACCCTGGGGGCAGTAGCGACCAGGGGGGCACGGTGTGTCCAGGAAGGTCACAGCCCCTGCCACAGCAATGTGGTTTGTCAAAGTACAAATCATGACATATTTGTGATAAGTAACAAGGTTGACAACCTGCAAAATATTCTCTACTAAAATTGAAATATCTAAATCCATACAAATGAAAGTTATAAAAGTGTCTTAAATAACCTCTGTTATTCTGAGTTTTGCTTTTGGACAGATTTTTCCAGTTTACATGGGCTTGCATTATGAAATTAATTTAAAAGTAGTATTTTTGTTCTGCAAAAACAAATAGTAATGTATTAGAGAATTTCACACAAGTTACCTTAAATATGGAAAATATGGTAATAAAACTTAAATAAAACATTTACTGATAACCTTTTAGTTATGAAATATTCACAGTGGGTACTACAAGAACTAAAATTCAGTTATGAGTCGATTTTAACAACAAATATTCACACTGAATACCAGAAAGTACAAAATGTGTACATAAATGATAGCATCAAAATAAACTGTGACAAACCTTCGAGACAGTAGAAGCCAGCTGGGCACGCCAGACATGTGTCAAGTCCCGTCACATTGCTGAAGGTTCCCGCCCCACACTTCTGGGGTAGGGTGGAGCCAACTGGACAGTAGTGACCCTCTGGACACACATCACCTTTACCTGTCTGTCCACCTGAACAACAAGCAACGGGTGTCACATGAAGTCATCTATTGTATTTTGTTTTCTTTAAAAAAAACATTTTTTTTCACCCATGTACACAAATGCTTGCATGCAGACATACATAATATATACACATATAAATATATATTATATATATATATTATATATATTTTCTCTCACTTTTATATATAATAATATATATATATATATATTAATTAATTATGTGCCCTTAATAGCATGAAGAGGATAACAAAGATATTTAAGTGAATGTAACATTTCAATTGCATTACATGTTTGTACTAACTGAACATCACAGGGGATGATTGTTGGGGGGACACCTTCCACAAAATATCTGTCTTTCCCTCACTTTTCAACATATTGTGTTTGTAACTGAGACTTAATAAAATGATAGAACATAATAGTATACATTACAAGTGTTCTGCATTTATGTTTCATGTAAAATAAACCCTTCCTTTGGCAAAATCTTTTATCCATGCTGGTACACAGCTATGTCAATTTTAGCCGCTCTAAGGGCAGATTAAACTCCTGTATCTCACCTGGCAGGAGACAAGTGCCATTGACGACTGTTGCATTTTCGCCCCCGGTAGGTCTTGCCCTGTCCATGCCATACTCGCAGTAATAACCCCCTTCACACTGCCCTGTTGGTTCGTCCGCCCCGGAGAACTCGCAATACTTCCCACCAGGGCATGACTTGCATTCGGGCAGGGAGCCCAGGCCGGTTTCATTGTTGTACGTGCCCAATGGGCAAGGCTGCCAGTTAATGCCTGTCCCATCGGGGCAATAGTGACCCTGTGGGCAGGGCAGCACCAGGTCACCCTCTGTGCAGTACCTTCAATAAATCACACGGGAAAACATATTAATAAAATTATATAAATACTTAATGATGTAATGGTATGTAGTGTAATGGTATGTAGTGTAATGGTATGTAGTGTAATGGTATGTAGTGTAATGGTATGTAGTGTAATGGTATGTAGTGTAATGGTATGTAGTGTAATGGTATGTAGTCATGCAAAAATTAAAAAACTTGGTGCTAATAGTGATGATGATGTTACTTGGATTCTTGATAATGCAATAGCACTACTATCAACATTTTGTATGAAGTCTATTGCGTCAGATATTAGACTTGTTATAAATACATCCTTAAAACAATACTGGTTTGTTTTACAATTTATTTGCTGCAGTGCTGAGTGATTTTTTATATAAATATTCTTTGTTACAAATAGTTAACCTTTTTTGTAAGTATCTCCTCTTCTACATGACAAAAGCAAAACAATTCTTTTCTGATCAATTCTATTCGATAAATCAATTAAGTTTAATAATATACTGCCCACTTCACAATTCTTTTTCAATATGACCGTAACTGCCATAACACTACATGACAATTTCTATGTGACATATCGGTGATTACCCACCATCCCGCGGGGCAGACGTAGCAGGCTGGAGCAAGGGTGTGGTTCATGTAGGTTCCGTTGGCGCATGGAATTGGCTCAGAACTGTTCAGAGGACAGTAGTGGCCAACCGTACAGGGGTACGAGACTGGGCGAGGGGAACTCTGCCCTGGGGGGCAGTAGTATCCGGGGTCACAGGGCCCTGAAGTTTCATTAAGGCCCTGGATGGCGCAGTAGGAGCCCTCAGTGCATGGGGTACACTGGTCCGTGTGGTTGAGCCCGAAGTAGGGGTTGAAAGTGCCCTGAGGAGAGGATGAAAAATGTCACATTCCATGTTATTGAAGTACATAGAATAATAACAATACAATTCCTTTGATGTGCAATCTCTACCTTCAAACAATGAGTCGATAAATTAAAAGATGTTTCCTGCCTGCTGCGTTTTACACAAATAATTCTGGATGGTCTAACAGTGACCTCACTTGCAATGTAGCTGTTTTACTAAGGTGACAAATTGTATTACTAAGGTGACAAACTGTATTACTAAGGTGACAAATTGTATTACTAAGGTGACCAACTGTATTACTAAGGTGACAAATTGTATTTCTAAGGTGACAGTAAAGCAAGGCTTGACTTTATTTTGTTATCTGAGTGAATATTTGTTATGCAGTACATAATATATTTTCTGTTCTTTTGGCACTGGCATGCATGCCTTGATTATTCATGTAATATTTACACACCACTGTTCAGATGATAATACAATATAAAATTCTGTCTTCAATATTCTGGGTGACACCTACCGCTGGGCATCGAGCAGGGACACCTGTCCCCGTGGGACAGAAGTGTCCAGGGGGACAGAGGGCATGTCTGGCAGTCTTAGAGCCCTCCTCACAGTAGTAGTTCGCCTGACAGTCACCTTTGAGAAACAACACATGACATCAGTCGTATGCCAACATCGCTGCTCCTAGGGCTTTACAAAATATGCAGAAATGAGAACTCATGGTGAGTTGTGAAATATAGTTTTGTATCTTTTTAGATAATTATGTGTCTGTTTTAATAATTAGTTATGAGTATTAGAATTATACCTCACTTGTTGACATGTGAAGACATAAATTATCAGCAGTTATAAATTACTGCTAAAAAAACAGTTTTAAATAGCAACATTTTGAGAAACACAAAAAAGGACTATGTGGTTGCTCCCAGCAACCACGCAATCAGTATTATATTAAGTTTTTATTATTTGTTGGGAAAATAAACCAAACATTGAAAGATGACATTATCAGGTATGCATTTCTGCCAACATGAAAATTTGAAAAAACTTAGATACTATCTTTGAGTCTCGTGCAGGATAGCCGTGTGTGACTTAATAACAAGTCTTGCTTGGCAGGTCATATATTTATACCATAACAGTGCATACAACAAAAATAAAACAAACATCAGTCGTTTTCGTACCTTCATCACTGAGGAGTCCAGACTGTTCACAGAACTTGCCGGCATGGCACGGGGTGCATTCCGACACATTTGTCAACTTTGTGTTGGCCCCAAATGTGCCCGGGGGGCAGTCCACAGGCTCGCTAGTGCCATCCACACAGTAGCTCCCTGAGGTCAAACACATGGAAGACTTTGTAGTTAACCTTTTACATACAACAGCAGCTATGGGCCAGTCTGTCATGGTCAGCAACATCATGCAAGTAAGCTGAACCATAGACACACACACACACACACACACACACACACACACACACACACACACACACACACACACACACACACACACACACACACACACACACACACACACAACACACACACACACACACACACACACACACACACGTGGTGCATTTGTTCAACACAACATGCATCTACCTGCATGTTGTGTTATTTTAAAGCTGAGTCTATTTACTGTATACTAGGTAGGTACATTGGCTGATTTCTTTTATTGAATTGGCACTGTTTAAATACATGTCTCATTGAATGGGTATGAGCTGATTTGGTTACCTGCAGTGCATTTCGCTAAAACTGGTTAATAAGAAACAGCATATATCAAGTCCATGTAAACACATGTATTAAAAATATTTCAGGCATTATTCTTGCATTTCTTGATTTACAAATTAAGTGGATATGTGTGTGCACATGGCTGTATGTAAATATATGTAATTCACAACCAGCAATATGAACAATCACAGATGTCGAGGGCCTTTCATACATAGAAGGACATTAACAAGTGACCTCTGTGGCACAGGCAGCAGTGAACATACCTTGAGGACACTCATTGGCGTCTGTGAGTTGATTGGGTGTAGCGGTCTCAGCATAACGTCTGCAGTAGTAGCCCGCGTCACACGGTCCAGTTGGCTCGGTCTTACCCACAATGCCACAGTACATGCCACCGAGACATGCACTGCAGTCGGAAGTGGCATTGTAGCCTGTCGCGTTGCCAAAGGTTCCAAGTGGACAAGGCCATTCATCAGCTCTCTTTGTGCCTGAGAAACACAGATAAATGCTTGATAAAGCCTACACATGTGTGAGTTATGTAGTTTAATGTAAGGAGTGTCAGGTAGAGGACTGAATGAGACAGCTACTTGATTGGGAAAGAGGCTGCTGAAGATCAGCTGATAAATGTGGTTATATAAAAGTAGCGGAACTATCTTGTGGGGCATTTTTGTAGGTAAAATTGGTTTTCTGGATATTTTCTGATCGGAACGAATACCAGGGTGGTGTCAATACACCAAATAAATGTAGCAAATACAATACCATGTTAATGATAAAGGTGTTCTTCTATTATATGGTATTCATTCTTATATCATACAGTATCCAGCCCCTTACACCTGTCAAGTGTACTTCACCCCAGCATATAAATAAACAGAGACATATAAATTAGATACAAGAAGAAATGTTCCCCTACTTTACATATTAATATTACACATTTCAAATTGCAATGGGCATCAGATGAAGGAAGTTCGAACTGACATGGTAAACAAGAGTGATGACAATACCTTCTGGACAAAAGTAGCCAGCTGGACACTTGATGGTGTCATTGATGACCACTACACCGTAGCTGTTGTCACAGAAGTAGCCGGCTGGACACGGCTTACACGTCCACTGACCAATCTCGTCCTGGTACCAGCCGCTTGGGCACAGTGTCGGTACGTATGTGTGCTCCCCACAGTAGTGCCCGATCGGGCATGAATTGGGCGTTTGGGTCCTCTCACCCGGAGGGCAGTAGTACCCTCGACTGCAGTTACCTTGAAGTGACAACAACATTAAATAAATATTTAATGAATATTCTGTGGTTTGTTACACAGAGGAAATTTGTCACATTTTCAAAAAGTGAGATTCTATTATAAAGGAACATGTGTTTTCATGTCTTACAATACTTTTTTTAAGAAACACTACACGAACACATATTACTAAGATAATATATATTTAAAAGGTCCATGTTTTAAGAGTTTTCTTTTTTCCTACTACTGCTGCTATCATAATGTGTAATAAGAATTGTTTACTTCATTACAAGCTCTTTATCTCATTAAAACTATCCCCTTGTTGACATGGAACATGTTAGAGATGTTGGTTGATCCAAGCTCTTTATGAAACTGTCCCCTTGTTGACATGGAACACGTTAGAGACATTGGTTGACCCACACACCTGACGTAGCCGTGAGGTTGTAGTCTCCACACCACTCCCCCGTGGTACATGCCAGACAGTCCTGCTCCTTCTTGTTGCCTGTGCTTGGGCTGTACGTGCCCAGACTACAAGATGTCGGCCAGCCCGATCCCTCCGGGCAGTAGTGGCCGGCTGGGCAGATGTTGCCCGTGTCGCCATCAGTTGGGGTGGCTGTCTTTGCCCGACTGCTGCAGTAGTAGCCCTCCGTGCAGTTGCCCGTGGGGCTGTCAAGCCCGTCAAACTGACAGTACTGCCCGGCCGGGCAGGGCTGTGGATCTGCAGATCCTGCAGTGGGAAAAATAAAAATAGTCATGAAGTGATCTATCTGTGATCTATGTGTTATACATTTATCTGGTTCCTGTAGAAGGTGGCTGCCCATTCATTTTATTGTTATAAAATTGTTTATGTTATATCTTATTAATCGTATGTACTCTAACATGTGCACGACAAAGAAGATGTTTTAATAAAACAAAAACAACCATTGAATTCAACACTTCTGTGTTTATAATAATTGCAATGTCTGTCATATATTTTCTACTTATTTTATTTAACATACACACACACAAACACACACATGCAAACACACACATATCCAAGCACATACACGCACGCACGCGCACGCACGCACGCACGCACGCACACACACACAAATAAACAGAGTGTTGACAAGACAAGACACCTCAATAACTTCACGTACCCTGTGGACAGTAGTACCCGGGCTGACATTTCCCTCCGTGGGTGGTAGAGTTGCGACTGTCTGACCCACCAGAGCAGTACCAACCAGCACTGCAATTGCCAGTTGGGGCGAAGTTACCCTGCCCCTCACAGAACTGTCCCCCTGGGCACAGCTGGCAGTCATCGCCTGAGGTGCCCCTGGGCAGGGGGTTGTAGGATCCGGGCGGACAGGGGAACTGTGTTGGGTATGCTGTATTGTTTGGACAGTAGTGACCTGAAATTTTGAGAAATCATGTTTTTTAAACATGTACAGTTGACCCACACTTTACAGTCACATCAGCTGCCTCCAAAATAATGATATTTATTTTATTATTAACTGTCTGCTAAATACGGACTCCTGAACAGAACTAATAAATCCTGAAAAAGTATGTAAAATTGTTGCAATGTTTTATATATTTTTTTCCCATGTAAAATTGTTGCTTCTGTAGACAATCTAATAAAATTATTAATGTTCTTTCTGTTCTGTACAACAAATTCAATACTCAAAATATGAAAAACAATTACTTCTGCAGGTAAAATATCAAGCAATTTCCACTATCACTTTTTGCCCGAAACACAATAAAGAATCAACCAGTGTTGAATGGATATTACCCAGAATGCACCTAGAACCCTCTGTACAGAACTGGGTAAATATAAGTTGATGTCCTTCAGTTTGCCCACTGGTCACTTACCTACTGGACAAGGGGCAGAGAGGAACTCCGTTGAGTTGGCGAGACAGTAGTAGTTGGCTGGACACACAGTACATACTGCCATGCCCTCCCGGTCAGCATAGCTGCCCGCCTCACAGGGCAGGGCGTGGGAGGAGTCGCTGGGGCAGTAGTGGCCCAGGGGGCAGACGCCCCCCACCCCAGTGAAGTAGGCCTGGGTGGGGCATGCGCAGCTCGGGTCGGTCAGGGTGACATTGTTCGCCCCAGGGTTGGGGCGATCGACCCCCGATGTGCAGAAGTAACCTGCAATGCAATAGTTTCTGGTGAAAGTTTTAAGTTTGTCTGTGGGGTATGTCTGACTTTACTGTAAACTACAGAAGTTGTATATTTTATCTGAAGTTCCTTCTTACAGTTTATAATATTATACATTGGATCATTTGATTGAATTTTCTTCTTCTTCCACCCACTGGGCTGGGTGTCAACATTCCAATTGAAGCTTGTGCACTTGGGGGTGTATGCTCTCTTAACAGTTAATAATAAAAAAACATTAATAAAGTTATTCTATGGACTTCTGGTGACTTTAAAAAATTATTATTATGATGTACATAGTCTTATGAAGAAATTAAAGCAGATGTTAAGGCACGAAGGCCAGCCCTGGAAGGCTCTGGGCATGTCTGCTAACTACGGACTCCTGAACAGATTTTGATTGTATAGTGCACTGAGCATACTATGGATATTGTGCTCTATAGATAATATTAAGTCCATTAGGCACAGTTGGTAAAATTAGGCTGAATTGCCTTTTTAAAAATACACGATTCAACGGGAGAACTATCTGAAACAGCAATCAAACAAATTTCTTCATCTGTTTCACAAAAATCCCAGTTTTTCACCCAACGTACCTTCGAGACATGCCCCCGAGGGTGCTGTGAGGTGTTCACCCTGGCAGTACTTGCCCCCGGGACAGGCCTGACACTGCAGCTGTGTGTACAGACCCTCCTGGTCACTGAAGGTGCCGGCCGGACAGTTCTTCCAATCAATGCCAGTGCCTGTACAAACACAACTCTGGTTTACTAAATGTATTTGTGACATGACTCCAAACCGCTATCTTCCAAGAGTATATAGAACGGTTATTTTTCATCCAAAGTTTAATTTATCTTCATGTAGTATGAATATATATATGTCTAAAAAACAACATATATTTGTAAGTAAAAAGGTTTAAAAATAAAAAGGCAAGAAACTAAAATATAAATAGGTAAAGAAGTAATTACAATATTAAGAAATATGTTTTATACAGTTAGTGAGTCAATTATATTCATAAACAGAGTTATTTTTATTCAATTTCCTCTGTCAAAACTTATACTTTCCAATCTTACGTATATTCGTTACACACGCACGCACGCACGCACGCACGCACGCACGCACGCACGCACGCACGCACGCACACACACATATCTACAACTTTGACGTAAAAGCATGCAAACCTGCCTAAGTTTAATCACTGACCTTGGGGACAGAAGTATCCCTTTGGACAGGGCTGGGCATTCAGACTAGCATTGTGGGGCTGTACGGGCAGACAGTAGAAGCCTGGTGGGCATGGCTCACAGATGGCAGCACCGGTACTGTTGGTGTAAAACCCGGGCAGGCATTCCTGCAGAATACAGCAAAATAACAATATCAATACTGACACATCAATTAATTATATATTACACCCACCTTTATGGCACCATCTAGATATCTGATCATCAATTATTAGGCAGAGAAAACACTATTCTAGAAAAGCATGTAACTTATTAGTAATAACTACTGCTGTGTTTTCTTAAATACACCATCATTTATTTGATAGAGCATACAAGGAAGCAACAATGGTCCAAGGAAGCAACAAGGATCCAAGGAACCAACAATGGTCCAAAGTAAACGACAATGGCCCAAGGACGCAATAAAGGTCAAAGGGGAGTAACAATGGTCCAATGGGAGCAACAATGGCCCAGGTGGCGGCAATGGTCCAAGGAAGCAACAATGGTCCAATTGGAGCAACAATGGTCCAATGGGAGCAACAATGGTCCAATGGGAGCAACACTGATCCAAGAAAGAAAAACTGGAAGTGACAATGGTCTAAAGAAATGAATGAACATAGAAAAAGGCGAGTAGACCTTGGCATCTGGTAGGAGATGCACTTATGATGATCCTATGTTAGCATATCAATACACAGACAATATACAGATGCCAGGGGAATGTGATGTGGCCTGAACAACCAAACATCCACAGTGAACTGTTGAAAATAAAGTCTGTTTGTCTGACAACGTCTGACAACACAGTTCCACACCTCACTGTAATTACTTTAAAATGCAATCATATCTACTTCAATGTGAAGCACTGGGCCCAAAGTCAGATGAAAACTTAATTCAGCCATTGCATTGTTTACACAGTCAGCCTACCTTGTAGATCTCACTGCCATTGGGACAGTGCATTCCTGTCGGGCAGATGAAATTGACAGGATTGGGCACCTCGATGCCTAATGGGCAGTAGTAGCCCCCCCAACACTGGTCAACAACGAATGTCATCCCTGCAGTAGAAAAATATATATGAGAATTGTATATATATATAATATATATATATATATATATATATATATCATTAAAGGGACTGTACAGTGATTTTCACTGGCTATCTATTAAGCAGGTAGCTTCAAATTTTGAATAATAACAATTTCCAAGTTTCTTTTAATTGTTCAATGTCAAAATACCTTTAAAGTTGAGTGCTGAGACACATTTTGAGCAGTCACTATACATTAAATACAACATGGCCACTATTTGTTTATAAATATTGACTTTGCCATTCTCTAGAATGCAATGTAACCATATATTGGAGAAATTTTTTTAATTAACAAATATCGATTAAATTCATGAAAAAAAAAACGTTTGTGGATTAAGCTGTTAAAATCAGATAAAATGTACATTGCAAGCGAATGTTTTATTTGATATATTATTATTTGACATTTGAATACCAATTACACTAAAATATAAAACATACACAAACAATAAGCACTTATTTATTTTCACAATGATTCTTACAAATCACAGAACACCACTGCACCAACATTCATACTGTTTCAGACAATGAAAATATTTATAAAAAATAAAATATAATAAATTGTTGGTAGTCACTGACCTGATGCTGGGCAGTAGTAGCCACCAGTACAGTTGTCACACTTGCCCACGGCCATCAGCCCAGACGTGTTGGAGAAAGTGCCTCTCGGGCAAGGTTCGGGCAATGTGCTGCCTGAGATGCAGTAGGAACCGGCCGGGCACTGGATGAAGGTCGACACATTTGCACCACCTGGGCAGTAGAAGCCTGAAACAAAGTCACAAGTGTCCATTTAAACTTGGGCAGCTGCTGGGTATAATGTAAATAAACAAGGTGCCCAATTAAACTTGGGCAATTGTCTGTACAGAAACGATCAGGGTGCCCATGTAAACGTGGGCAGTTGTCTATAACAGAAACAAACAAGGCGCCCACGTAAACATATTTTTTTAAGTTTATGGATAACTAGTGAATATTGTCAATGATAATACCACTACAATGTTTAATAAACTAAACATAGCATATATTCAATAATGCCACTCATAAAACGGTACCATGTGATAGTGGCACAACCTATATTAAATATCTGAAACGTTTCTTTAATGATTTTACCATAAGTAAATATAAAATATTTGCATAGCTAGTTGCTTAGATAATTTCTCGTGCAATCCCATTGACATACATGATATGACATCTATGCTTTTAAGGGGATTTGCTTTATTTCTCTAGGCCAACGGTAATGCTCATAGTCTTGTATACTATGTGACTTCTCTTTATTTGTATAACTAAAGGGCATTGCCATTTTCCACCCATATTTTTTCTGTTTTTCCTTGCTGTCTCACGCTCCATTAACTGAGCAAAGCACAGCAGGCTCCCATTACTTTTATTTAGTACCGTACCGGTGAGCCAAAAATATTTGCCCAGACAATCTGGCCTGTTGTAGTGTATACAAGATTTTTCTTTTTGCAAAATGATTGAAAGACGATGAGAGAAAGAAATGATTTGTGGCAGGGAACATTTGGTCAAGTAACTCACCGGCCTGGCACGAGGGGTCAGCATTGGTCATGTTCCACCAGGGGCAGTAGTGACCGCCAGTGCAGCTGGTACAGTCCGCTAGTGCCTGGCGTCTCGTGGCACTGTTGTAGGTGCCGGGGGGGCACGCCTGGGGGGTGACAGTGCCCATTGGGCAGTAGTGACCCTCTGGACAGTCACTGCCGTCATAGCCGAGGTCAGGGGTTGAACTGTTGGATCCAATGCGACAGAAGTACCCTGTCGTAAGGAGAAGAAGAGAAAGTTAAGAATGTTTTATTTAATTAAGAATACAGCACAGTATATTAACAATACATATTTCAAGGAGTGTGTGTGTTAATAGCAACACAACAAACAGACCATAAATACTATAATTGTAATATTTTTATATAAAACACTTTATACCAGTAACAAACCAAAACTTAATTAAAATATGATAATCGTGAAGAAGAACAACAGCTATCAGTTAGTAGACTGATAGCATCATCGTCTTCTTCCCTATGATCTTTCCTGATATGGGAATTACATAATTTCAATACTTCCTTCCGCTTGACACCCAATGTATCACACCACACTATCTTATCAAAGTTATTCTACTACCCTTAGTTAAACAGATAACTATGATGAAGATATGCAAGCATACACAACCAGCGAATAGAACTGATGTTGTACCTGGATTGCAGAAACCGGCTGGCCACGGCAGGCCTGGCTGGTCGCAGTACATGCCGCCAAGACAAGGCTTACAGTCGCCTACCGTCGTACGCTGGGTCTCGTTGTTGTACGTGCCGATGGGACAAGGATTCTGATTGGCTGATCTTGTGTTCACACCGCAGTAGTAACCTGGGTCACACAAGTTTAGTAGAGATACTGACCAGGATTAGTGTCACGGTTATTAAAGTCACACAATGGTTTTCTAATTAGTCAGTATAGTTAGCATAATCATGATTACTCTGATTAGGGTTTATGTTATATTATACTTATATCATAAATTGTTTTTGCCAAAAATATAAAATCCAATCTTTGGGTTGTATAAGTTACCTGCTTACTCAATTTGAGGCATATAAGAGAGGCACATTTTTACAAATAAAATTAATCACTCTTTTTTGTAGCTGAGCCAAAAATCTGGACTAAACTCCCTATTACAATTAAATCTTATGAAACTATAGCCACGTTTCATGAAAAACTAAAAAAACAGATTTGTTTGAATTTTTTTTATCCACTATAAATTGTCAGTGGTTCCATTCTCCAATGATGATTTTTGCCTGTCCCCGTTTATGATTACGCTGAATGTTTCGATTTGGTGTGGCCCTGAGCTTGAATTGTCAAGGATACAGATGCTATCGAAGTGTTACAATTATTATTATTATAAGTTTATTTTGAGACAGGTGATGGTTTTATTTTGTACATTTATATTTGATATATTTACATATTATCATATTGTAATTTATTTCACATACACTATTTTAACAGAAACAATCACCTTTCCTTTCATGACATATAATCCTCCTTAAAAGTATGTTCCATGTAAGCAAATAAATAAAATGTTACCTCTCTGAGCAATAACAACCATCGCTTACCTTTCGGGCAGGCCGAGTTGTTATAGAGAACAACAGGCTCAATGACGTTGTCACAGAAGTAGCCGACGGGGCAGTCCTTGCAGGTCGACTGGCCCAACTCATCCTGGTAGAAGCCCGAGGCACACCTGACTGGCTGGTCGCTGCCCACCTCACAGTAGTGACCTGTAAGCAGACGGGGTCACTCAACTGTTTGTCACTCATTCTACAAAGCTCCACATGGAATGAAATCACGATTTCTTTAAAGAAAATCCAGCATTATATGTACAAATGCTTCTACAGTTACACTAACTAAATGAGTTCTGATTAAAAGTACAGTGTGATCAGTTTATGCCATTTCCAACAAACACTTGTATGTGTATGACAAAATACTGGTACAAAATGATATACAGATGGTTAAAAAGGATGTGAAAGTCTTGCATGGGTTGGCTGATACAATACATTTTACAACTTTAATTTGCAATTGGCCAAATGTAAATTAATTATATGAACAATTTGCAAATCAACAGAATTATACATACATCATTATTAAACTTGTGTCTGGGTGGACCGGCTTTTCGAAAGTGTTAATAAAATATACATAAAAATCTAACACATTTTAACAAACTAAAACAGATGAAAATTGAAAAATAAACAAAATCAGAACACTTACACCTAGAACAAAAATATAACTTCACAATATAAAACGAGTTGGTATAATTATAGCAATAGTACATGTCAGCTGAGAGCTGAGAGCTGAGAGAGCTGACAGAGATGGGGCTGTCGTGGGGTGAGGCTCAGGCCTCAGCTAAGGACAGGACCTTGTGGCGAAACGTTGTTGTGGCCTTATGTCCCACTGGGGACGAAGAGGATAAGTAAGTAACATGTCATCCACCCTACCAAGTGTACAGTTGAGTCCAGTAGGACGGGGGTCATCTTGACCGCCTGGGCAGTACCACCCGGCCTCACACACGCCGTCTGGATGACCATTGCCACTGCCACTGCAGTAGTAGCCGGGCGTACACTGGATGCAGTCTGTGACCGCGTCGTTGCCCGTACTGTTGAGGTAGTAGCCTGCCTGACAGAGGCGTGGACTCGCACTGCCATTGGGACAGTAGGTACCCAATGGACAGATGTCTCCTGTAACACAAGTCACGGATGAAACAGGCTGCAGTATATTCAAATTGTGATGACTCAAAATTCGAGTGTAACGTCCATGAACATTTTACAGATATCTGACTTTATGCAATCAATGAGTGTTAGTCATGGAGAATATCATGAACTATAAACAAAATAAAATAATTAATAAGGGTTATTTAAAAATAATTACTTCTACTACATAACTATATTCCATAAAAACTCCCACAATAAGTTCTGGAGATGGAATGGTTTCAGACATAATTTTTTCAAGTCTGAATATACGCAGATCATACTGATGACTGTATTTGAACACTGAATATTTTCTGAACAGAACAATTATTGTTTTGTACTGTATATTTTTGAATAGTTGAGAAATTTTATTTATCCAAACAGGCATTACAATGTATCTTATAAAGACAGCATCATACGTAATCACATCTTAAACATGGGAATAATCTTACATAGCTGATCAATAAAAACTTTATCTTCCATTCCATAAAAAACATACACTGGGCTACCACAAAAACCATTACCTGTTGCAGTGGTGGGATGTAATGAAGTACATTTACTTTTTTACATTACTTACACAGTTTATTTTGAAATCTACTTGTAACGAAGTAGTTTTTGGTGAATTACTTTTACCTGTAGCAAAGTGCATTTTTTTTACTTTCTTACTTCAAATTTTGTGTTACAGATTTTCGGATTACAGCTTTACCAAGTTTATAATAACAACGCATTTGGATTGATGTGCGTCATTATGGCACTGTATTGACCCTCGACCCCTGATTTTGTAGCCGTTGTTTGCATTACCTGTTGTGCCGTCCGTTGGGTTTGGCAGTATTGCCAGCCCAGTGCAGTAGTATCCGGGGTCACACTCGGAGAAGGGAGCACTGAGAGTGTCCTGTGAACAACAGTAGCCCGGCGTGCAGTTCTGGGGGGCCATCGACCCCTCAGGGCAGAAGTAGCCCCTCGTACACATGCCTCCGTAAGCGCTGCCCGGGGCGGGGGCAGCAACGGGGGAGGCGGCCGAACAGTAGTACCCTGGGGTACACTTCCCTGTCGGAGCCGCAAGACCAGTTCCCTCGCAATACTCGCCGCCTGGTGGGTGACGAAAACAATGTGTAATTTCAATACACCGCATTAGTTAATTTGAGCATGTACACAATTATTACAGTAATTTTAATAATTTAAAATAAAAACTAACCTTGTCAGCCTTGTGTATCTACCTTAGAATCGTGGTGCATCCATCCATCTGTTGACAACTTTAATACCTATGAACGATTTTGAGATTGACCAATCCTTATATCTAAGCTTGATTTCCTAGGATTTATGTGCCGAAGAAGTTATAATTATTATTAAGTTCTTTATTGTATTTTTTTTATATTTCAAAATATATATTATATTTTCACGTTAGCTCAGTGGCAGAGGTTGGTATTCCATCTCTCCTTGCACCGAACGTCTCTGCATTCAGTTGCACGTGAGATTTGCTGTGATAACTTACAAATTGTCCGTTCCTATTGAGAAAATGTGGTAAACCATAAACCTCTATTTTCTAAAAATGCCATTCTTCGTGTGAATCTATTTAACCGTGCATACATAACATTGCATCGCATACATCCAAAGGACAAAGGTGACATTTGTGCGGAATTCTGAACCATTATGATGTGTCATAAATGCTCTTATTTTCCATAGGTGTCCACACTGGTACTGCTCTAAATGTTGATGAGATTCCCGTAAACCTGCCACATGTTCAGCCTTACCTGGACATTCAATGCATTGGCTCTGTTGAATCTTGTGAGTGGCGTTGTTGAAGTAGCCTGCCGGACACGGGAACTCATTCCAGTAGTGTGTGCCTGCCGGGCAGTAGAAGCCAAGTGGGCACGGGTAATCGGTGTAGTTGGCAGTGCCCAGGGGACACCAGAAACCTACGGAGGACAACACATGTCAGACAGCCATTTAACACTTGAAAGTATGACTTGATGCTAATACTATGTTTGTTAATATGGTAACAACGATTTTTATTTTTGTATAAGCATGATTTAATATAACTGGATAAAAAAAACTATTTACAAGAGAAGCAACAAGAGAAACTAGCTGATGATAATTTTGAGCCATGTTATTTAGCACTGGTGTAAAAGAATTTTGTTACTGAATCAAAACACAAATAAGACGGAGAATGTTGAAACACATCTTGAAAGGCCTGGAATGGGACAGAACAACAGATGGTCACAGAGGGGGTGTGGCCCCAGACTACCCATGGAGGAACATGGCCCCAGACTACCCATGGAGGGGGTATGGCCCCACTCCACAAGTGATCCATGAGGTTGATTTGTGAGAAAATTACACAGAGGAGCGAGTTTGAACTTTGTAAGACTAAACTCAGTGAATGGGAAGGACAGATGGGGAGCACTGAGGGATGGCTGGAGAGGGAGGAAGAGAAGGTGGAAGGAGGAGGGACATGGGAGAGGGGAAGTGGAGGTAGAGGGAAGGAAGCAGAGCGAGAGGTAAAGGAGGGCGATTAAGGGAAGGAGTGAGAGAGGAACAGAAAGGGATATAGGGTGATGGATAGAGGAGCAAGAGTGATGGAGAAAGGAGATTGGATTAAGGAGGGAGACAAGGAGAGCTAGACTATGAGGAAGAGGTAAAAGAAACCCACACATCCATAACAATGAAGACGAAATGACACACCCTGAGGGAATGACACACCCTGAGGGAATGACACACCCTGAGGGAATGACACACCCTGAGGGAATGACACACCCTGAGGGAATGAGACACCCTGAAGGAATGACACACCCTGAGGGAATGACACACCCTGAGGGAATGACACACCCTGAGGGAATGAGACACCCTGAAGGAATGACACACCCTGAGGGAATGACACACCCTGAGGGAATGACACACGCTGAGGGAATGACACACCCTGAGGAATGAGACACCCTGAGGGAATGAGACACCCTGAGGGAATGAGACATGCTGAGGGAATGACACACCCTGAGGGAATGACACATCCTGAGGGAATGACACATCCTGAGGGAATGACACATCCTTAGGGAATGACACACCCTGAGGGAATGACACACCCTGAGGAAATGACACACCCTGACTGAAACAGACACCAGGCCTATGAATACCCCTACACTGACCAGATGACAGGAGACCAACGACCAACCACAGACACCCACCTTCCACACAAGTCTTGCACTGTGACAGACCCTCTTCGTCCGCGTATGTGCCGTTGTCACACGGCACTGGGTGGACACTGGCCACTCCTCCTGGGCAGTAGTAGCCGACTGGACACAAGCCTCCGTAGCCGAGGGTGCGGCCGTCGTAGCAGGTGTTGTTGACCAGGTCAGTGAGGTTGGTCTCACTTGGGTACTGGCGGTCAATGCCAAATGTACACCAGTGGCCCGCGGCACAGTCACCTACAGGCGAAATAATGTCCTCTGTGAAAACGTTCATCAAACACATGGGTGCACTCAAGTGTACCCAGCAAACAACGACCCGTGATTTCATATGTTCTGTAAGTTAATTCACGAGGTCAACTGGCTCAATTCACGTGAATTCACCAGATTATGTGAACAAATTTGGTGTGTCGACACATGCTTACAGTGAAATCGCGAGTTTTTCACATGATGACACGTGCCAGTGAAACCGTACCAGTTCTGTCTGACCCAGTACGATTCGGGTCAAACTCGTTCAAAACTCGTGACAACAGGCAGGACATGTGTATTCACGTGAATACACATGAAAACATATACTGGTGGAGCGGTACCAATTATGAACCGGTATGACATGTGCCAACTGGTTCAGAAATGGTTCCTTGTTTGCTGGGTATGTTTAATATTGGCAGTAATATACGGTAGTGATAATTGCAAAATTGATCAACAGAGCTAGTGCTATGCACAAATGTAGGGCTTAAAATATTTTTATTATTAACCGACTGAACACACCAACAATGGTTAATGTTAGCAGTGTCATTCACGGAGTCACCATTTCAAGAACCTGCCTCCATGTTTCCAAACTTCCATAATGTTATCACAGTACCATCATAACAGTATATGTATATTATTGCAATAGTTACAACACTGTACTGTACAACAGTACTCATGACATTTGTGCCAGGTGCAAAATCGTGTCACTAAAATCTTGCTGTCATGATCACACTGCATGATCATGTAGTGTGAATCATTACATGATCTTTCAGTGATAAACTATGGCCATAGAGCACTTTACACAGCACAAAACAGAATAGAAATGATTTCGATGCAGGCACCTTTTTTATGAGATTTGCCTTTTTATGGTCCTATTTCACAAGTACTGCACTCATAACAACTTTTCTAACAGATTGCTTGCCTCAATTTGGCTCAACATGTATCATAGATTTAGTACATACACTAGATTATGAAAGAATCTGTCCAGTTAAAATGTTGTAAATATTAGGATGCACGATTAGAACCCTCACAATGACACCATCACCCTTGTAAGATTACCTCCTATTCTCACCCCTCCCCCCACTAAGCTGGCAAATAACAGGTGGGGAGCGGTGGTCGTGCGGTAGAGTGCCGGACTGTCAATCATGGGGACGGTGGTTCAATCCCACCTACCGCCGTTTCGAAACCTAGGCAATTTTGTTCACCTCACATTGCCTGGTGGTCCCTTCTATCTGGTGTCTATGCCAGGGGAAGTAAAAGATCCCACACAGGGGGTAAATGTGTAACCTGTAGTGGACTCACTAATTCTAGAGAAGATTTTTATTTTATTAACTTACTATTTTAGCGCACATTATTTTAACCACAATTGCAGGATAGTTAAATATCACTTTTAAGCAGTATAACACTTGAAGACTTGAAGGACAACTCTGAAACCAATCTCAACAATATTCTAGTCACAAACATGTGGCTAACGTAGAGTGATTAGCTAACCATAAGAAGAAGTAGACCTACCCGAGGGTGTGTTGAGGTGTTCAGAGCTACAGTACTTCCCTCCGGGACACGCCTTGCACTGACTCTCCTCAGACAGGCCTGTCTGGTCACTGTAAGTGCCCCGGGGACACGCCTGCCAGTCCAGGGCCGTGCCCGCCGGACAGTAGTAGCCCGCCGGACAGATCTCTGTCTGACCATCGTTGACACAGTAGTAGCCAGCTGGACATGTGTAGCAGTTGATCGCATGGGTGTGGTTTACCTGGTGATGGTTGACACACAGTTGTAAGAAAACATTTGTAAACACAATGTGAAAAAATAATATAGTTTTGAAATGTTTTTTAAATACAATAAAGATCATAAAAATTATAATTTATTGTCACCTAAATCCTAGGAAATCAACCTCAGATATAAGGACTGGTCAATCTCAAAATCAATCATCACCATTAGATGTCAACAGATGGATGGATACACTATGATAATAAGGTCGATAGGCAAGGCTGTAAAGGTCAGTTTTTCTTTTTATTTATAAATAAATTCAAATAATAAATTGTCGGACTCTCATTAAGCCAAAGACTTCCTTGCCATCTGGAGCGGGTAGCTCTAGATAGCAATTTGTTAAATTCTTGTTAACAAATTACTTCGAAATTTTTAAAACCTCTTTTACCGATTCCACATTTTTTATACCCAGGTAGATACAGTTGAATTTTGCTAATAAGGTCTGCCTCAGGTCTCAACGAAAGTTACTTGATTAACATGGTACCATATATGTGAGAGTAACTTCCCACATTTACTGTTACAGAAATAATCTGGGAGTGTTCCAGGGTGACCTTAATTGCAAGGTGACTGTATTATTCAGGTGACTGTATTACTGAGGTGACTGTAAAGCAAGCTTCAGCGGTACAAGTACTCAGGGGCGAGGCTACATGTACAGGAATGTTCCACTTACGTATGTGTGGTTGCGACAAGGCAGGGGTTGAGACACGCCCTCGGGGCAGTACTTGCCCAAGGGACAGAACCTGGAGGTGGGTTCTTTGGCACTGGCCCCAGGTGGGCAGTAGTAGCCCTCTCCACACAACCCCGTGGGTTCTGTGAGCCCCTCTGTCTCGCAGTAAGACCCGCCAGGGCAGGGCAGACAGTCGCTGGCCGTCTGTAGGCCGGTTGTGTTGGAGAAAGTCCCTGCACACAAACAGGTTAATAAAATTTATTCTTACTAGTTCGTTTATTTTAATGCAATGAATGTACATTTTATCCGTAATCTTACTATTTTTTTTATTCCCCTTAATTCTATACATTTATTTGTTTATTATTATTTGATAGTTTTTATGTAATATATTATTTAATTATTTATTGCATTATAGAATTGTATTTTTACTCTTTAATTCAATTTACGACTATTGTTGTTTAGCTTTTAAATGATTTAACTAAATATTGTAATGTTTTAATTTCTCTGTAGATTTATTATTATTATTGTACTGTAAAGCGCCATCGAGCACCGTGTGATTATGGCGCTATATAAATATTGTATTTTATTTATTTTAAAAGGTAAGTTTATTGTATGATTTAACTTACTTTGAAGCATAAATTTGTCGATGCGTATGACGTTTCAACCTGTCAGCTACAGACAGTTAAATCATACAATAAACCATTCTTGGAGCCATGAACAATATATTCAAAAAGGTAAGTTCTTATAAAACATGGTATCAAATCCTTAGAAATGCTCTACACATTACACCCTGGCAGATCTGTTAAATGAAACACCATCTCGCCTTCTTGGGGAAGCATCCAGCCATGCTGCAATTAATGTGCAAAGACACAGATAACCACCACTGTTTATAGCCAGGCATTCATTCATACAGCTGAGTGAACTGGAGCAATGTAGAGTAAAAATAATTGCCAAAGATTTGCCACAGCAGCACAGAATTCGAACCCGGATTCTCCTAGTTGATATTCTGACTCTAGCCACTGCACTACTATAACAATACAACAGCTATCATAGACTTGTGACTCCAGATTAAAATTTTACAAATAGCCTGTTCTACTAAAACTAGTTCTGATGCATAAGAGCATCCAATATTGTCAACTATCATAATTACTGAGTTGCGCCAGCTTCCTAATTCTCAGATAGCCCGTCATACCAGAGAATATGCATAATTTATTATACAGAAATGGCTACTACAAACATTATTGTATTTGGAATCCTAACCATGACAGGTGTAAGAAACCTTACAGTACAGAAAGGCAACTATTTTTATAGCGTTTCAGAGTGTCTGAAATTTGTCCATATAGATATGGTCTTTATGGAAATATTACCTGCTGGACATGGTGTAGGGACATAGCTGATGTTGGGGCAGTAGTTTCCGGCTGGACACACAATCTCATTTGGCTGGGTGGCCCGCAGTGGACAGTAGTAGCCCGCCCAGCATGGTCCAGTTGGAGCGGTCAGTTGGTATGTTCCACAGTAGTAACCTGTCAGAGAGACACAGTTTAAGACATGAGCATGAGTACAGTTGTGACTGAATTCTGTATTCTTACATTTTCTCATATCACATACAAGTGAAGGAAATATTTTCCAAAAGAAGAAAGTGATATGTTACATCTTGCCCTTAAACCCTTCCCATGTTGCATATGTTACAACAAGTGTCCATCTTACCTTCATTTGCTATTAACAATTGCAAGTTTAAGTTGTTTTCTAGACTTTTATAGGATTATGTTGTTTTCTAGATTCACCAGAGTGGGTCTAAAATATCTGCTAAATAATAAAACAAACGTGGTGTTTAGTTTGTGTTTAAACCCTATAACTCCTACATATAGTGGGATGATTTTTATGATCCAATATGGCTATTAGTATCAGTTTCAATCAACACCTTTTTCTCACTGTAACAATTTTTTTTTTATAGAAATAAATGATGTTGACAAACCTTATACAATGCTTAAACACTTAAAGTATTTTTGAACTTAGACAATGACATGAAACTACTCACCCTGGGTACAGTTGAGACACTCGCTCTCAGACCCAAGTCCAGTAGAGGTAGAGAAGGTTCCTGGTGGACACCTCTCAGGCTCAGCTGTGCCTGCTGGACAGTAGTGACCGACTGGACACACGTCAGCATCGACCCCCTGATTGGGGGTGGCCGAGCTTGCATACTGGCGACAGTAAAACCTGTGGGGGTAGATAACATAACAGGGCTATTAGCAAAGGGCTTATACCGTAATCAAACGAGTGGATGTGTTTCCATGTATGTGGATGCACGTTACCATGCTTTGTGTGCGTATGTTATAATATTTGACCTAGATATTGCAGATTTATGTAATATTTCTCAAATGCACATTGTAAATATTTAATGAAACCGTCCGCTGTGCCTTTGTGTACGTACAACGTACCATCTTCTGTCATGTAATATAAAACTAAGAACTGTACTGCTTGGTTTCTTTACTTTGACACACATCATCACACTGAGCCCCTTTACCCACTCTGGAGCATGGGTAGCTTTGCTAGTTTCCGTAATAGTAATAACTGGTACATATCTAACACCAACAGAAAGCACTATTTTTATAACAAATGTGTTGCACTGTGTTACACAATTAAACACCAAGTGCATTCTGATCAGCAACATATTTGGATTTATTAGATGACTGCATGATATGTTTGAAGTTACTGTCTGTAGCCGAATAGCTATGCTTAAAAATCAGGAAGCACAAATGGTAGAAATATTCTGACTGTAGTTACCCAACAGGGCAGATCTTGCTATAAGAAACTTGGGCTTCTTCATCGCAGTAGAAACCTCCTGGACAAGGCTGGCAATCACTGACATTCTGTAGACCGGTGTAGTTGGCAAACGTCCCTCGTGGACAGCGGAACTGCGTGGCATACTTCGTGCCGGCTGGACAGTAGTGTCCTGTCAACAGAAATAATCACCGCTGTGTCTTCATTTGTTTATGAATGATTTTCAATATGATGAGCTAGAAGAAACTGAAGTATGTACATGAATGAACCAAGGGTCAGGCTATTATTAATACATGTTAGGACAACAGCATTACTTTTTAACAATGTTTTTTATAAATGTTTACTCCCTCTGATATAGATACTAGGTCGAAGGGACCACGCCATTCTGCACTTAGTGACATAAAACAACACGTGGAGGACACCTTTTTTGGCTTAATGACTGCCCTAGTTCTGATACAGTTGTAGGGTTTGTTCCCTTGACAGACAGTCCTGCACACTATCTTGACCACTGCTACTTGAATACTGTCGTCTAAAGGGAGGGTACCAGCTCCTCTGCCCAGAACTGGCTGAGCAGTAGTTTGTAAGTAAGTTTGTAAGTCTGCTGTCTAGAATGTGGGGAAGTTAAACACCAAAGGGTATTGCATTTAACTCTGCTCTCCTCAGCATTATTGCCAATCAATTTTGTTTTGAAACTGGATGTTTTGGTTACCATTTGAACGTGTTGCAGGTGGCCTCTTTCAAACTGCAAACATTCTCCTGTTTAATAAATGAATTAAACATACATTGGCAGGCAGCAAACCTTCAACATGCACGTCGTAGTCATAAGAATGTAATATTAAATGGAAACAAATAAAACCTAGAAGCTGCCACTATTAACCCATTCAATCCTGAAGCTAGTGCAGACGAGTTGCAGCCAGTTCCTGATCATTTCCTCAAATCAATCTGTCAGCATTAAAAAATGACAGGCATTCATTTTAAATGGACATAACTTTATTATTTCTCAATCAATTTTTAAATGTGATATACCTTTAGAAAGTAGATAAAATAAACTATCAAGTCGCATTGACAAACTCATAGTTTTATCATATATATTTTATGTGGCATATGACAAAACATGCCCAATAAATTCAAACCTATGTTGAGGTTTGTCACATTACTTTTCACCTGACATTTTCGCCAAGAAGGAGACAATATGTCAACGAGCAAGTTGACTTTATTTTATGCATTACTCTCTGCTGAAAACAAAGATATACAACTTGTCCACATAATCTCATAATGTAAAATTGTTTGTAATAACCCCCATGTCAGTTGATTGAATCGCCAACGTGTGGTGCCGCTGAGCGGAATTATGCAAATTTGTGAAATATTTTCTGTCAACAATGTATAATTTTGTGGCTTATTTCTTATAACTAATAAATAAGGACTCTAAAGTAACAACATTGGTCAACATTTCAACGTCACTTTATTGATGAAGTAGTTACCATCGTTGGAAATAATCTTAACTTTGTTTGGCGCCTAAAAAACCGGCGTGGTGCGCGGTGGGCGAAAATGGATGCCGTTGTCGGTCGACCCCACTTCGATGGCTTCAAAGTATGTCTTGACAGACAAATATCGCATCAAATACCATAACCGTCCATCTTATATCAGCTATCCACTTGTCTGCCTTCTTGTCATCAACAGTATGAAGTAAATTAATGGAGTTATCCTTCGAAATACGTCAACATTTAACGATCTTTGCGACTCGACGCCATCTTTGATTTCACTTTGGCTTGGGGGTGCCGACTTTGTATGGCAAATACCCAAAGAACGGCACTGATTGGTTGAAAAATATGGGTTTCCTAGTGATCCCGATATACTGATGTCATTCGGTGTTAACCAGCCAATGGGATTCCAAAACGTCAGAGTGCGGGGAAGCCGTGCCAAGTGCAAACTACGACCAGAATCGTATTCCGGATAAAAAGGGTAACTACGACTAGAATCGTATTCCGGATAAAATGGGTTAAGGAAAGAAACGAGAGACACGCAGCCTGCGATTAAATCAATAAGTAGGTGAGCCTTAGGCTCTCAGGTGTCACCATGTCCAGCAGCCAGTGTGATATGGTGACAGTCCGAGTGAGACCCACCTTCTGGGCAGTGACTGGTGTTAAAGAGGACGACTGGAGCGAAGGTGTTGTCACAGAAGTATCCAGCGGGGCACGTCTTGCACTGGGCCTGGGTCGTCTCGTCCTGGTAGGTGCCAGACACACACCTCACAGGCTCGTGGCTGCCCTCACTGCAGTAGTGGCCTGAAACAAGGTCATCACACGAGGTCAACACACACCTCACTGGCTCGTGACTGCCCCACTGCAGTAGTGGCCTGAAACAAGGTCATCACACGAGGTCAACACACACCTCACTGGCTCGTGACTGCCCCACTGCAGTAGTGGCCTGAAACAAGGTCATCACACGAGGTCAACACACACCTCACTGGCTCGTGACTGCCCCACTGCAGTAGTGGCCTGAAACAAGGTCATCACACGAGGTCAACACACACCTCACTGGCTCGTGACTGCCCCACTGCAGTAGTGGCCTGAAACAAGGTCATCACACGAGGTCAACACACACCTCACTGGCTCGTGACTGCCCCACTGCAGTAGTGGCCTGAAACAAGGTCATCACACGAGGTCAACACACACCTCACTGGCTCGTGACTGCCCCACTGCAGTAGTGGCCTGAAACAAGGTCATCACACGAGGTCAACACACACCTCACTGGCTCGTGACTGCCCTCACTGCAGTAGTGGCCTGAAACAAGGTCATCACACGAGGTCAATACACACATCACTGGCTCGTGACTGCCCTCACTGCAGTAGTGGCCTGAAACAAGGTCATCACACGAGGTCAATACACACATCACTGGCTCGTGACTGCCCTCACTGCAGTAGTGGCCTGAAACAAGGTCATCACACGAGGTCAACACACACCTCACTGGCTCGTGACTGCCCTCACTGCAGTAGTGGCCTGAAACAAGGTCATCACACGAGGTTAATACACACACCTCACTGGCTCGTGACTGCCCTCACTGCAGTAGTGGCCTGAAACAAGGTCATCACACGAGGTTAATACACACACCTCACTGGCTCGTGACTGCCCTCACTGCAGTAGTGGCCTGAAACAAGGTCATCACACGAGGTCAACACACACCTCACTGGCTCGTGGCTGCCCTCACTGCAATAGTGGCCTGAAACAAGGTCATCACACGAGGTCAATACACACACCTCACAGGCTCGTGACTGCCCTCACTGCAGAAGTGGCCTGAAACAAGGTCATCACACGAGATCAATACACACACCTCACTGGCTCGTGGCTGCCCTCACTGCAGTAGTGGCCTGAAACAAGGTCATCACACGAGGTCAACACACACCTCACTGGCTCGTGACTGCCCTCACTGCAGTAGTGGCCTGAAACAAGGTCATCACACGAGGTCAACACACACCTCACTGGCTCGTGACTGCCCTCACTGCAGTAGTGGCCTGAAACAAGGTCATCACACGAGGTCAACACACACCTCACTGGCTCGTGACTGCCCTCACTGCAGTAGTGGCCTGAAACAAGGTCATCACACGAGGTCAATACACACACCTCACTGGCTCGTGACTGCCCTCACTGCAGTAGTGGCCTGAAACAAGGTCATCACACGAGGTCAATACACACACCTCACTGGCTCGTGACTGCCCTCACTGCAGTAGTGGCCTGAAACAAGGTCATCACACGAGGTCAATACACACATCACTGGCTCGTGACTGCCCTCACTGCAGTAGTGGCCTGAAACAAGGTCAACGTATTTTATTTACCTTAATTAACAAACTTAATATTATAATTCTACGACACATGTATACATACTCATATTCTGAATGGATATTTCTAGATTTATGGGGCTTTATAAATGTTCCTATCATTATTATTATTATATGTCGACTCACCGAGGGTGCATGGCGTGGCTGGGGGTGCGGCTGTGTCACTGCCAGGGGGGCAATAGTACCCCTCGGCACACAGGCCAGTGGGGTTGGGGTTGCCATAGCTGGCGCAGTAGAATCCCCTTGTGCAGGTGAAACACTCCGACACAAGTTTCCCTCTTGTCACATTGAGGAATGTGCCCGGGGGACAGCCCGATCCAGTGGGCACGCTGCCCGGGACACAGTAGAAGCCTTCTGGGCACACGTTGCCTGCAAACATTACAGTTGTGGTTACTCATGCTTTTATGCAATGCACCAAGTCAACAACAGATATGGAAGAATCTGGCCAGAATAACCTTCTGACAGTTATTTATTAACTCATCATATTATTGGACGAGTCATGAAATGCAATTATTTACAAACAAGTGTGAGCCATTTGAGGTCTTAAACATTGCCTCCTTTTCTTAGCCTATACATCCTAAAAGAGACCCACATCCTAAATGTCAATACTGACAACATAACTACATATCCTACTTAACAAGATGTCTCGCAAACATTTATACTACTAAAACTACTAATTTATTACACCATACTAGAGAGAGGTGGGAACCATTCCGCCACAAGGTCACCTGAAACTGTGACCACCCCACCGCAAATTATTCAAGATTAAACTCACATATTTATACACACAAATATTGTTTTCAAATATATGTTGAAATACACAGTGTATATAAATAATTTTATTTAAAATGTTGAAATGGTAAAAAAATTTTTTTTAACATAAAACAATTAAGTATATCTACATAGTAATGAATGGGTGATGCTAAATATGAATGCCCATTGTGTATTTATATAAATCTTATCAGGTTAATTACACCAGGGTATAGTGTAAAAACAATGTAAAATATTGTGACCACCCTTCTGTATTAATAACTATTATTTGTTTATTTTGAATGCTATACTGTATATGGAGAAATGAATGTTTCAGATATTAGTAAGATATTGACATGCTCAGTTGACAAGGATAAACTTTGATCATGGGTATTTAAATTTGTAGTTATGTATACAATAATGCAATAGCTGAATGTATGCAGTAATAATACTGAATATGAATACAGTAGTCCCTCTCTTTAGCGGACACTCCTGTATCCAAGCAAAAGTGTCCCTACATTGCAGGTGTCCCCTCATCAGAGGGACAGAATTTTTGAGTCGCTGTTTTTGGCTCTAGACGCCAATTTTGCGGTGTGTGCACACCATTTATGACTTATGACAGAGAAGTTTTTAACCATAAATGTGAATAATGTTACAAAAAAGGAAAAAGACATTAACAAACAAAATCCATGTTAATCTCATATAAAAATGTATGTTCCAGTTTGTTGACATGGTTATAGATCAATAAATAATGTTCAGTAATTTACTTGAGTTCTAGATATAACATTAGCATATTTTTTTTTCAACTTCTGATATCTATCATACGTTGCAAAGAATATCTTGCATGAAAAGCAGCAGCATCTATATGATATTTTATTACACAACTAACATAATCTTTACATGTAAAACTTGAACACAGCATTTTTTTTATGAGCCAAGTTAAGCCATGGTGACAGAGGCACGATGGGAGATATTTAAATCAGCATGCGTTCATCTGTTGATAATAACAAGAACATGTTTTTCATTTACATGTCTAATATACTCAAATAATAATGCTTAGCCAAAAAGTACATACATTTAAAAACATACAGATGTAGTGTAGATGCGTGGATGGACAGTATTTGTATAGATGTGAATGGATTGCACTTCGTTCTACAAGATTGGAACGTATGCGATGGGCGATAATAGGGTATCGAAGCTGTTCGCGGGAGCTCCAATAAAGCTTATAAACAATGTCAACGACAGGCAAGGGAAGGGGTATGCATTGCACCTAGGGTAGGTATTTATTAGACTGCTTTCAATGCTCAGTCATCTAAGTAAGAAGTGATTTAAATAACTCCAATTCAGGGCATTGTTTAGTTAGTTGTCAGCGCTGCTGGTGCCAGTGTCTGTGAGGATTGGCTCAGCCTGCAGACTCGATTGCAATTAGTTAACAGGCTTTCCCATTGTCCGGTGACACAGAAAAACACACAAGACAATAGCCAGCCAGAAATAAAGCCACTTATCCACTCACAGTTGGGTAAATTAGATAGAATTTGTTTGCTGTTGGTTCATTGAAAATGGGAAGATTTGATGCTCTGTCCGCCGCCATTTGTAAATAAAATATTTCGACCGATTTGTTGTTAATTAGTGCTTGATGTCCGCCTTAGCAGGGAATGAAAACCAAAATATCTTGTCCGCTGTCCGCGTCCAGCAGGTGTCCACTCATCAGAGGGACATTAACATGGTAGAGTAGTCCGTACATTGAGCTAGTGTCCCGACATAGCAGGTGTCCACTCATCAGAGGGTCCGTTGAACGGAGGTACTGCTGTACAGCTGTTTGTATTGTTTGCATTCATTGCCTTTGTTTTTACTACACGGCGTACAGTACCATCTAAGGACAGACTATATGACCGAGATATTTTAGGTCTTAACATTAATTAATTTCATTTTTCATTACAAATATCACAATTATTACTTAATGTCACGTGTATGTATTAATAATAAACTTCTCACAGTAAATATCCACCTTGAGTGCCGTCGGTTGGTGCGGGAACGGTCGAGCGAGCGTTACAGTAGTAGCCAGCACTACAGTTGCCAGATGGCACCAGCAGCTCCTGCTCAAGACAGTACATGCCCGGAGGACAGTCGACCTTCGAGGCACTGCCATTGGGGCAGTAGTAGCCAACGTCACAGTGGCCCCCAGTGGCTGGGTCAGTGGGAGTGGGGGAGACGGAGCGACTGGTGCAGAACCAGCCTCCATAGCAGTCGCCTGTTGGGAGGTCTTGGCCCGCTGTAGCACAGTACTCGCTGGAAGGAGAGGGTGAATCTCTGATTGATATGAACCAACCAAACCAAACGAAACCAACCACCCACAGTGAGACGTAATATGAATGCGCTGATCGAGACATTTTTAAATAGTATTATGACTTTGCAGTTCAAAGAAAATGAGCTAATTGTCTCCATAGCTAATCCGATATATTAAATAATAAATGAGTGAGTGAATGAGATGAGTGAGTGGATGACAAAATGATACAAGTTAACTAATCAGATAAGAAAATAAATAGTAAGTGATTGAGTGAGTGACTGACTGACTGATTGAGTGACTGAGTGAATGAGGAACTGAGTGAGTGATTAAGTAAGTGAGTGAACGGATGACTGACTAAATACACAAGTCTACTACGAAGATGTCTGCATGAAAAATAACACGCACGCACCATGCACGCACGCACGAACGCACGCACGCACGCACACACAAAGGGAATATTTAACATCAACAAGTCAATAAACACCAAACACAACATCCAAGTAATCCCAGAAGAACACTAAGTCTTGTCGTACTTACCCTGGAGGGCAGGCGATACATGCCGAGATATCATATCTTTCCGTCATGTTGTTGTACGTGCCTGCGGGGCAGGGGTAGGTGTAGGGTTCACTCTGGGAGACCTTGCAGTAGTAGCCAGCTGGACACGAGATGGGCCACGACGTATTGAGAGGGCAGTAGAAGCCTTTCGGGCAAGCCTTGCATGATGTCTGTCTTGTCTCATTCTGGAATTGCCCAACCGGGCAGGGTGTGGGCGTAGGTGAGCCCAACAGACAGTAGTGTCCTGGAAGTAGGAAATAGGACAGAATCAAATGTAGTAGTAATAATTAATGAATAGTAAACAGTACGATCGTTCCCAATTTCTTGCAGTTCCGGATGTATGCCAACATGACTATTTGAGAAGTGCCAATCAAGCAACCATTATTCTAGCTCAAGGACATCCCTGGCATTGCTGGACATTGATTGTATGTTTGGGTTGATTCAGTGATTACATTGGCAATACAGCAACTCGGTGATGAGTGCAGCGTGAGCAAAAAAGCAACAGCTGCTTGATAGCAATATAAAACAATATCTTATAGCTAAAAGTACAATGTAACACAGAAAGTATCCATTAGGTGACACCAGTGGCATTTTAAACATGCTCAGTACCAAAATCGGTTCTATGTAGATGGAGTGTGTGTCTAGTGCACTAGTAATGAAACTGGTACACTGAGTTTGGACATGTCCAGGTTACCTACCTGTTGGGCATTCACTTCCGTATGTTTGATTGACCGGGTCGGCGACAGGCGAACCACCAGAGCAGTAGTAGCCTGCGTAGCACTTCTGTCTTGTGTCGGGTAGACTTGACATGTAGGTCATGTTGAGGTAGGGGCAGTACCAGCCAGCCTCACACGGGGTACACTGGGTCTCTGATGTCAACAGCCAGCTGTCACTGAAGGTAAAGATGTCATTCTTAGTTCTTAGGTAGTTTCCTCCAAACAGCCCAAACTTGGGCTAACGCAGAAGTTCTTCTCTAGAATTAGTGAGTCCAATACAGGTTACACATTTACCCCCTGTGTGGGATCTTTTACTTCCCCTGGCATAAACACCAGATAGAAGGGACCACCGGCTTTTAGTGTCTCTTCCGAAAGACACAGGCAAATGTGGGGTAAACGAAATTGTCTAAGTTTCAAAATGGCGGTAGGTGGGATTGAACCACCGTCCCCTTGATTGACAGTCCGACGCTCTATCGCGCAACCACCGCTCCCCACATACTTTAAACTGAAGGGTCAGTAATGATGAACGTCAACAGAAGGTACTGTACACAGACCTGTCAACCCAAAATTCACTTCTCAGTAGCGTTTCTGATGTGTGTTCATAGGTTACAACATTTGTCTGTATTTTTCTCCCCATGGTCCGAGTGCAATGCTGTGCTCCACGAAAAAATTGGCAAAAGAGGTTTCAACACGAATTGTTTCATCTACCACTGCACTTTCAGACTTGCTAAAAAGGCTGTCATTTTGGAGCAGTTGGCCAAGGACTGCCCTTTTGTAATATGTCGCACTAGTTTTACATGTCTCGAGACACTGTCAAATGCACCGTGAAATATCAAGAAGTCAAACTTACAAAAACTACAACATGCGTATATGGAGCCAAATTTCGATGGCACAATACATTCGTGTAACTCAACAGAAATCTCTGACCTGTTTTTTTCCGACATCGCTTGATGGTGCTAGAGTTTCGCACGCTTTTCTTTTCTCAGACTACTTCTTTCACTCATTTCCTCTTCGTAAAACTAATAGGTTTTCTACTGCTCTTGAAATGAAACGTGTGTCAATTGAAAAATGTCAGGGAAGTTCACTTACCCATGAGTGAAATGTGAGGGACAGTGATGATGCTGCTCACTTACCCGTGTGTGCCCAGGGGGCATGGGGTCGGGTTCTCGCTACCGGTGGGGCAATAGAAACCCCGTGGACATTTTCCTATCTCCTCCGAGTTGTCAACCATTGGTTGTTCTACAGCTGATTCCCCTCGCGAGAAGAATCCAGCCAGGATAGGCCCAGTCGCATTCAATAAGCCTGAAATATGGAGAAGTTTCGCCATAATAAAAAGATTATATTATATTCAAAGACAAGTCTTATTATTGTTATTAATACCTGACACTTACGTTCACTTATAACACTTCTGTTCTATAAAGTGTTCTCCACACTGTTCTTAATTTTAGTGTTGAACATTCAAATTGTAAACACAATCAAATAGTAAACACCAGTTACTGCAAAGGCACCCACAGCTAACCACATTCCTGAACTGCTCTTTGAAACATATGCACTTGCATGAGTTGCATCTGATTTCAAAAATCCAGACCCTAAGTAGGACAAAGGTCATCTATTACCACCCATTGCTTCAGAGGACGATTCCACATACCTGGTGGTGAATGAATAAAAGTTATCATTATAAAACTCCCGCTGAAGAGACTGCGACTTACCTTCTGCATCACAATACATGCCAGCGGGACATCGGGTACACTCGCTTGAATCAGTCAGTCCGTCCCTCGCTCCATAAAAGCCGATGGCACAAGGCTTTGGCTGAGTGAGAGGGATGAGTGCCGTGGTCGCGGGACAGTAGGAACCTGCAGAACATCAGTCACAAACTGAACGCTGACCTCATGAAAACACTTCTACTGTTCTTAACTCTTACGTATGTAGATGATAATAAACTTTGACTGATTCATAGCTTCATGTAGGGACCCGTCCACCCGTCATTTGGACGAGTAAAAATGAATATGGATGGGTAGAAATATGGGTGGATGGGTGGTGGATGGGTAAAAAATGAAGGAGCAAAAAAAGGGTTCCAAAACCATAGATATTGTTAGTTATGCCTTGAAAATGAGTGTAAATGGTGTCATATGTGTGTTTGTAGCCCATTTCAGGTCATCAGGCACATTTGTAAGTTTGTAAACTAGCTTAACAGTTAACATCCATGTGTCCACCAAAACATGTGTGACTGGCAATAATTTTATCCTGCATCAAGCCCTGGATTGATTGATAGTTTTATTTTTACTTACTTGGTGACATTCTTAGTTTTCATTACTTTCGATGGCTGATCCATTCATACATCATTTACAACAACCATACAACACTTGATGATATATTTACAAAGACTGTAGTCAGACTTACGTCTCCTGTAGTTAATAGCTAATTATATCTTGGTAGATTTAATGTTGTCCTTTAAGTAAATTGACTGTAATATCTATTAGTGATTCTTTTACTAATCATATGTCTATATTGGCACATGTACATATTACCTACTATACAAATGTTTGATTATAATCTTTAATATGACATGCACATGTATTAATAGCTTACTACATAAATGTATAATATTATTAATCTATAATTAGTAGTTTATCATCTTTATTAATTAATTTATTTATCTTATTATAATATTGTCATATTGTTTTAGTATATTTATTTATTCCAATATATATTATATTTATATTTTTAGCTTTCGTTTACATATTTACATGCTTGATTTTACTGTATACATGCGTTACTACGTGACTTAAATATTGTGTTTTTATGCAACCTCCAAAGTGCAAAATGTATTTCCACTCTATGAATTGGACAATAAAGTTATTATTATTATTATTAGTTAAGATGGGTCTCACAGTAGCCTTGTGTGCCCTCCAAGAGAGTACTTACCCTGGGGACAGACCCTGGGAGCCTCCCCGGGCAGACAGAGGAAGCCGGCAAGGCACATCTCACACGCATACATGCCGGTGCGGTTGGCCATGTACCCGATCGGGCACAACACGGGCGCTGGGCTGCCCGTGACACAGACGTGATACAGTGGACAGATGGCACCAGTGCTGTTGTCGTTTGGTGTGTCCAAGTAGGCGGAGCTGGTGCAGTAGTAACCCTGTTGGCAGTCACCTGTGGCAACAAAAAGTGACACACAATGACACAGTGACATACAGTGACAGCACAACACTATCCCTGGTGGCAGTGACATACAATGACAATACATTAAGTTTTCACCTGGCATATGTCTGTGTGTTGATATATGTTATACATATATGTGACGTGTTCTAACGAAATGAGTCGTATGTCAGGGAACTTGATTTCGAGAAAACACCGCATAAACATGCAACGATGATTTTCGACGATTTCGACTTTTCGTCACCAAAGTATACTTTGGTATCTTTTTTGTCAATTGGCAATGCTTATTTCTCGTTTATATTATTATTTAGTACATTTTATAGCCTTTTTAGACACACTACGTAACATTTCACACATGAATTTCATAAAACAGAACCGATAAATCGCACTAGTTCTTGTCGCATTCTTCGGGGTTCCCTCAACGCATGGCCGACTTATTTGGTACTACAAGAAAGCCCATGGTGCCCTCTTTCGGATTCTTGTTGTAGAAATTCCAATTGACGTCAGTGTAAGCTAATAATAGCGCTTAATGCGAGAGCCCTGTCTGTGAATAAACGTCACTAGACACCGCTGATTGGCTTAGAGCTGCCCGCCCAGGCGCAGTGCGCTCTCGCTAGCGTAAACAACGTGAAATCGATCGGGTTGCTGCTACAAAACATTGTTAAATACTCGGATTATGTTGTAATAATTTCAGTACACAGTTAGCATGATATATCCTCGACAGCGAACATGCCTTTGGAATTTATTTCGAATGCATGAAATGGAGTAATAGAAGCAAAACGGCCGATTTTAGATTGACAATGTACTCGACCGTGTGCTTACTTAACCGCGAACGTCAAGTGCGTTTTCCTCCGTTTGAAATTGTCTACCCTAGGCATGTTCAGTATCCAATAACTTTGGCTGTGTGTGAGATATGTCCATACTTTTTACACCTTTGGAAAGACTAATACATATTCTTTCCAATGGTGTGACTAACTCAATTGTTTAGTTTTTGGACAAACGACTCATTTCGTTAGAACACGTCACACATATATATATATATATTTTATATATATATCTTATATATATATATATATATATAGCCTATATATTATACTATATTTAATATAATATACTGTATACACAATGACAGTATAATCCTGCCTGGAATAAAGATAAACCTGTGTCGACATACAGCAACATTTAATACCATCAAAAGCTATGTATAAAGATGTTATCAAGTTAACGAAGACAGTGATTTCGGATATCAAGTTTACAACATTTTAAAATGGCTCTCAAGACATACGTTTTCCATGAGTATTGTTTGATCATGTAGAATTTGTATCCAGTGTAACATATGCCAACTGGACTTACTAGACAACAATTTCATTGCATTATAATTCTAATAACTGCCCAAATATATAAATTTAATTGACTACATACACTATTGTACAGCACACCAGGAAACAACTGAATAGATACTATGTAAAAGTATTATTACTGACATAAGGGGCCCACTGACTTACCTGTCACGGCTGTCAATGCTGTCCCGTTGCAATATTTCCCCGGGTCACATGGCTTACAGGAGAGCAACTCCGACACCCCGCCCTTGTCGGGGTTATATGTCCCTCGGGGGCAGTCGATCATGGCGGATGCCCCCTGGGGACAATACTTGCCAGGGTGACACAGGTCGCCGTAGGTAATGATGGTCTTGTTGCCGCTGGGGTCGTCGTTGTAGACCGGGTCCTCTATGAGTGCGTTTCCGTAACAGATGTGGCCGGCTTTACACTGGCCCGAGGGGGCAGTTGACCCACGGTCAGCACAGTAGTAGCCAGCCGGACAGTCGTAGCACTCAGTTATCGTGGTCATGTGAGTCCTGTATGCAGTGTCATTGGCTTGTCATTGTATGTAATGAACATCCATGAGTTCATTCCAGCTGTTTTGCTTCAATATTCGCAATTTACGTCAAGAAGTTTTGCATTAGTATTTGTAAATGACATCAAGAATCTTTGTCTGATTATAGTTGCATACATGAAGTTAAGAAGATTTGTTTGATTATTCATAGGTGAAGTTTGCGTGAATATTCATATGACAGGTCAAGAAGCTCTGCATAAATATTCATGTGAAGCCAAGAAGATTTGCATGAATATTCATAATTAAGGCAGATGGGTGGCATTTCTTGAATATTCATAGTTAGTGGTGGCGAGGATAGCTCCCCAAGCTGACCAAGGCAGACTTGGCAGGACTTTGTATCTACAGACTTGAGTCTGATGGGCATCAACCCACGGGAAGCTCTGGACCGGGCCAGTTGGAAGAAGGCAATTGGAGAGAGGTGAACCCAGCAGAGCCTGGAAACACCACTGTTAAACGACAATGATGATGCTGAGGTAAAGAAACTTTGCATGCCTATCTAAAGAAAGGTAAAATCAAGTAGCTTCATATAAACATTGATAGATGAGGTCTGAATGCTTTGTGTGAATATTTACACATGTATACAAATATATATGCACAAAACCTATACAGTTATTAGTAGATAGCCTGGTTTGCAAATAAGAAATCATGGTAAACGAGGCAATCACATGACCCCTCACCTGTTGCTGAAAGTGCCAGGCGGGCAGTCGAGCTGGACATAGGTGCCGTTGCCACAGTATTTGCCGGCTGCACACTTGATGTGGTCAGTCATACGTTTCTCCGGGCAGTAGAAGCCAGGCTCACACTCAATGCACTCCGACTGGGTGGGGAACGGGTTGTATGTGCCAATGTCACACTCAATGGGCGCCACAGAGCCGTTCGGGCTGTAGAATCCTGCAGATGTCGAACCACAAGGTGTCCGTTTGTATTCTGATACGTTTACTACATACACTGTTTTATTTTTATCTTATGATATATGACTAGAAGTAGAGTTCAAGCTGTATGTAGATAAACATTCTGATTGTAACTGAAAAGTACCAATGAGCAATGTGTGATTATGGTGTTGTAGGCAGATTTGTGACACTGGGTATAACCATCTATACAGCTGTGTATTACAGGTGTATAGTGCATACAGAAAGATGTAATTTCCCCTTCCATATATTTATTTTGTATTTCACAATCACACACACAAACATGCGCGCACGCGCACACATCTTTTGGCTCTTTTTATGTTCCTCACTGCTCTAAACTGCACCACTATATTTTATAATTATTACATTTCATTGCTCATATAAGCAATATCGCAATATTTCTGGCTGCAGATAACATATTTAACAACCTTTTACATCCACAATTATGTGCCTAGAGTACTGCTGGAATAAGTGCAATCATAAATTTGCATGGATGATCACATACAGATAGTGACAGATATGCTATAGTCTAGGCCCATGGCAGGTTATATATTTATGTTTGGCTTCCCTTATGATGTACACAACACAAATAACGTACTGCCAGCTTTTTGAGGTTTAACCCTAAAACACAGACAATTTGGGGTGTGTAATAAAATCCAAGCTTTAAAACAAAACCAACTAAACTCAACAACAGCAATTATCTTGGTCATGGGCACTATCCCATCTAGCTATTGTGTCAATTTGTCAAATTATTTAAATGCAAAGAAAACATTAATAACAAACTTTGGCCTAATGACTGAACATTCTCAAGTGATGTCAATATTTACACAATTTGGCCTAATGACTGAACATTCTCAAGTGATGTCAATATTTACACAATTATCACTTAAATTGGTGATACTGATCAGCAGCTACATAAAGGGCTACCTACCAGGCTCGGTGATGTTCTGACGGGGTGACTTGGCTGCCCCTGTACAGAAGTATCCGCCCCAGCACTGACCCGTGGGTTGCCCTCCGGCCACTGAGGAACAGTAGTAGCCAGGGTCACAGTCGAAGCAGTCATACTGGTTCACAGCCCCCGACACGTTGCTGTAGGTACCCATGGGGCAGGGTAGCGCCCTCCATGACCCTGGAACAAAGTCGGCACCAGTAATAAAGTCAGACAAGGACAAATCATGCAGGTAATAAACAGTGAGTATACAAATTCAGACCTACTACTTTTTGGGTTGAAATGTGGATTGGTGTCTTGACTTCTAAAAGCTAGATAAGTCTATATATTTTGCATAAGTTAATTGGGTTTTGGCATTCATATTCTGATTATCCGTCATCAGCAACAAAATATACAGCTTGTGTCTACACAAACAATTTTGCTGTGTTTCACTGGAAAAGATAGATTTTATTTTTTACAAACACAACTCCAAAAATCCACTGTTTTGTCAAGTATCTGCCTAGCATCCAAATTATTTCCTCTTTGACCTCTATAAACTTTATTTCACTTTTATACTTGTATATTGAACATACACAGATATTTCCAAATATTTCACTTTGAAACCAAACATCCATAATTTCTATCCAAACATTGCTTGCCAAGACGTTATCCAGAACCTGCTTTTAATTAATAAATTCTGAGGTTTTTTTAGCAAGTGAATGGCTTGTGTAAAGCTACTAATTTCAACATCCATATTGGCCAGTTTAGACCTATGAAAAAAGTACCTTGAGCCACATATTTTATTAATACTACATCAGATTAGTTTCATTCAGAGCTGTGCCACTGAATTAATTACTGTGGGTCCCTAGACTTGGAACTGTTGGGTACTCTAGTGTTCAGCTGGCACCCTATAAATTCCATCAGTCATATCAGTTATAATTACCCGTCTTGGTCAGTCTTTAGACGGGGGTAACCTGGCCTTGACCCTGTCCTTGAACTCACCTAGAGGGCAGTATCCTCCGGCTGTACACAGATCGCCAGAGACGCCATCAGTCGGTGCTGATTCCTTTGCTCCCCCGTAGCACAGGTAGCCAGGGTCACAGGGGGCACGGGGCTGGAGTAGACCGGGGGCGTCACAGTACCACCCCTTTGTACACGCTGTGCAGTTGCTCATAGCCTCGAGTTCTGGGAACAGAAGCAATTTTTATGTGCTGAGGCTAAGTGTTTGATGCTGTGTCGGTGAGACAGTATATCTACTCCGGATATCTTCCCACCCTAGATATCAGCATTAAGACTAAGAATCACCTCTGTTGCCATTTAGACTAAGCGTCACTGTGTCTTTGGAGGATTGTCACGAGTTTTATTGACAGTTAACACTGGAGTCTAGATGTTAATTTACCTGAGTTGATTAGAATATTTACAGCATGTTTTTTTATCTATTTCTTCGTATATTTGGAATTTATTATTGTGAGGGTGTGAGAAAATATCTCACACATAAACATTAGTTAAACACTAGCTACCGACAGTGCAGGTGAGGCTAACAGCAAGTTCCTGGAAGTTCTCTGAAGTGGCTGGTTGCGCCAATCAAAACCGCAACTGAGACAAAACACAACCGACCCAGTGGACATCCTTCCAACAACTAGCACCCACCACACTTAAGAATGTTCTGTGTAAAGCAACAACGACAGACATGAAATCAGGAAACTGGAAATGACATGATGTAACTCACTTATGTTCTCTCCAAAGGTAGAGATCGGACAAGGGGCCGGCTTCTCCACACCCTCGATACAGAAGTACCCCCTTGGGCAGTCGATGGGCAGGGGTGTACCGAGGGGGCAGTAGAACCCTGCTGGGCACACAATGCAGGCCGCTAGACTCGGGGTGGCTAGCACGTCCGAGTAGGTGCCTTCAGGACATTGTTTCTGCAAAGACAATTACTGAAGTTGTACACAGCCACAACAGATCCGAATACTTTCGAGATAGTTAATTTTAAATCTATACACTTCTTAACAGAATATTGTAATCTTTTTATTTCTCTATCGATTTAGTATTATTGTATTGTGAAGCCCCATAGGGCACTGTGTGATTATGCCGCTAGATAAATATTGTATTTTATTATTTTATTTATTACTATTGTTAACATCACATGTAAAATGTATTTACCAAAACTGATTACTGTCCATTTAAAAATTGCAGACATGACCAGTTGGCATGCATCGTCAAAGATAGTGACAGCAAGCTTGAGGATGGTTATTGTGAGCATCTTGCAACAGCACAAGATGTAGGAGTGTTTATCCTTACAATGGCCCAAGCAAGCTTAAGGATGGTTGTTGTGAACATCTCTCAGCAGCACAAGATGTAGGAGTGTTTATCCTTACAATGGCCCAAGCAAGCATGAGGATGGTTATTGTAAGCATCTCTCAGCAGCACAAGATGTAGGAGTGTTTATCCTTACAATGGCCCAAGCAAGCATGAGGATGGTTATTGTAAGCATCTCTCAGCAGCACAAGATGTAGGAGTGTTTATCCTTACAATGGCCCAAACAAGCTTGAGGATGGTTATTGTGAGCATCTTGCAACAGCACAAGATGTAGAAGTGTTTATCCTTACAATGGCCCAAGCAAGCTTAAGGATGGTTGTTGTGAACATCTCTCAGCAGCACAAGATGTAGGAGTGTTTATCCTTACAATGGCCCAAGCAAGCATGAGGATGGTTATTGTAAGCATCTCTCAGCAGCACAAGATGTAGGAGTGTTTATCCTTACAATGGCCCAAGCAAGCATGAGGATGGTTATTGTAAGCATCTCTCAGCAGCACAAGATGTAGGAGTGTTTATCCTTACAATGACCCAAGATAACTCGTTATAACACATACAACTGACACGTATGGTCTTACCTGTCTCGCACCGTACGACCCAACCATTGCTGGCGAGGGGCTGAACGGGTTTGCGAATGGACTGGGGCAGTAGAACCCCTTGTCACAGGGCCCTGTGGGAGTGATGGAACCTTCTATACAGTAGTAGCCAGGGTTGCAAGGTCGACATTGGTCCACACTGCCTTTGCCTGTCTCGTTGTTGTATGTGCCAACTGGACAATTCAACTCCTCTACAGTTGCTGAAAACCACAAGAACAACATAGAATGAACATCCCACATTGGCTGTTCACAAAACACTACAGTGAGCCATTGTCAAATAATCCTACATTTCAAATTCAAACACTCCCCCCCAAATGTTGGAAATTACTTTTACTAATGTGTCAGAAAAATGTACTCCTTGTGACACAATGGTGGCTTTTTCAAAAAGCTCCTTAAGTTCTTTTTAGAACCCTTTAGATCTCAGCGAGTGTTTTAAAGTTCTTATAACTCAAATTAGTTGACCAAAATATGAAAATGTAAGGTTGATGGGTTTGTCAGTGTTAGGTTTGGCTGACTGGAAGTCTAAAAGGCATTACCTCACAAAAGACCTAACACAACCACAATTAGAAACATCCTTGTGTCCACTGCATAGATCACATAATATAATTAAACCTACCTTCAGGGCAGTACTTGGCCTTGCTACAGTCAGTGGCGTCAGGCTCGGCAGACAGTCCAGGCAGACAGTACCTGCCCGCTGGACATCGTTTTGATGTCAACATCGCCTCCTCCGACGTCGTCTCATTGTCACAGTAGTGACTGTAAGGTAATGTAAAGGTAAGTTCTTATACGGCGTGACACCTGTCCTTAGGACTGCTCAATGTGCATCATGGTTTACTAATTTAACCTGGCAAACCTAGTCAGTTGAACATCATCTACACTTATAGCATTTAGTGGAATCCACTGTTCTATCACCACATTAGAAAACCCACAAAATACGGAAATCTACATGGGAATGATCTTTTTCTTTTGTTCTTATTCTGTTTTACTGTAATTAAGTTTTTATCTGCAGCTGTGTCTCATTATAATGCCTCTGATTCTAAAATAAATTTGGGTATAATGCAGGAGGTTGTGGACCCCAAATTTCAGCTGCCAGGGGGACATGGGTACAATGGCAAACAAAAACACTATAATAACTGTCAAATGTTCAGTCCTCGGCATGTGTATCATGAAAGACTTGGGTTGATGGCCAATACATTTAACATAGCAGTACAACTGCGAAATGTATCTGGAGTGTGGTACATTAGTGTGTTGCCATCACTGCTTATTCAGCACTGCCTTCGGCATAAATAATTTTACCCATAGATCTATTGTATAACAGGTGCTTGATTTGCATTATAAACTCTAAGTATTTCTTAAAGGTTTGATAAATTGCTCCGACAATGATTAATAAAGTTCACGTCCAGTTAGTAATGTCAGTTATTAATGGGGATATTACAAATCTCTGCAGTTGTGTTTCTGTTAAGCCTGTAAAACCATGAGGCTGTGAAGTCTGCACTTACCCAATTTGGCAAGTTGTACATTCTTTCATTCCTGGCTTAGAGTATAAGCCTTTCCCACACGCCACTGGAGTGATGGTTGCAATCCCACACTTGAAGCCACCGGGGCACACAAAACAACCAAACTGCCTCTTTGCAGGTTCCCCTGTACATACAAAGAATAATTTCTTGTTAGAATAGTAGACACTCTATAAGCAAACCACAAATAAACATAAATAATAAATTAAAATCTAACCAAGCTGTTCTTTCTGGCAGCCTTCCAGCAAGAATATCTTTTTTGTTCATAAATCTCCCTTACAAGGATATTAGCCCTGTGGCCTTTGAATATTCTTTCAATTATAAGTTATTATAAGTATATATACAAACACAAGAGCTGATCACAGTGATTGCTTATGACCGTGTCATGCATTAGGTCCAATTCGCCAACATAAGGCTTTATTCAGGATAAAATGCAAATCACAAATGGATGATAACTCATATACATACAACCCAGATGAGAAACTTGACATGTGTTTTATGACTTAGAATTAACTACAGACACATGTGGCATCATTTACACTCATTATAATTCATAACTGCCAATATCTATAACTTTGGAAGACCTGTTTTTATTGCTCCTTAATTTTGCATACCTGTCCACCAATATTTCTACCTGTCCAAATGACGGGTCTCTGCATAAAGCTATGCTTGTTCTTAGAAAGCCAACTGATTACGCCTGGGTTGCTGGAGTGAACTACTGACCTGGCCCGACGTAGGTGTCATCAGTGAGAGACGTCTTGCCGTACGGCATGTACGTCCCAGCAGGACAGTCCTTCGGCGCCACAAAGGCAAACTCACAAAAATGTCCTGCATAACAAACAAACAGAATGAAGTATTCCACACACAAAAACCCTAATCTGTAAATGGTGCATGTGAACACAAACAGGGTTCATTCTGATCAATTATAAACAAACACAGAAAATACTCACTTCTCAACTTAATACTCCAGGTGCCACCCAATAGTGTAAGTCACATGTACAAAAAGCTAGGAGTTAGGAATGTTACTCTGTCTGTTACTATCAACAGTACTTGACTGATGCAACGCCACTACTCACTTTAAACACAGAAATGAACCCATCTTTAAAAAAGTCCCCTAAAAAGGCCTTCTGAAAAACCTCCTTGAAAAAGACCTCCCAGAAAAAGCCGTCATAATTATACATAAATACACTTTTAGTACGTGGACTTGTAGTATTACGTTTTATTTCATTTTGGCAACACTGATAAATTGAAATGTGATGTTTCTGTTTTCCCTACAATTCCGGTCGTTTCAATAAAACACTAATTGTCTTCTGTTCTAGACTCACACGATCGTTCTTATGTGACCCATAGTTTAACTGCAGTTACTGTCTTTGTGTGATCTTCTTACGGTGGGATTTTTTGGGGGAAGTTTTCATGTGATGAACTAATTCTAGGATGGCATATAGGGCCCGTAAGTGGGTCACGATACACGGCGAGACTCCGCGCGATTGGAGCTGATTTGGGGACTGGTCATTAGAATAATATTCGATGGATGACAGTTGTAACTTCCGACTGATGAATATTAGGAAAATCAGGACATAAATATCTTGTGTTTTACCTGTCTTATCTTAAATGTCCGATTTAATATTGAGTTTACCACACTATCATAGACATAGCGATTTATGTAGTGCACATAATAGAGACTCCCCACAAACTTTAGCCGTATGTGTTTTTTTTTAACGGATTTTGCATTTTACATAGCTGTACGTTGTGGTTTCAATAAGCACTTATATCTGACAAATTGTCTAAATGCACATAATCATAACACATGTATACGTTTGGTCCAAACAGGTTGTACTGTGCGAAAAAAGGCACTTTTCATTATTAGTCAAGATCGTCAAACGCAAGTACTTGCCGCTGTTGCCATGGCAACCACCATTATAATCGATTAAAATTCATGATTTCCGTGATCATTGTCATCGGCAAAGTGTTCCACTGCTTTTGCTTGTAATAATCTTTCGGACTGTATAACTGAAATTGTTAAACTGGAACAATTCGATTATTACAACCAAAAACAAAACGAAGTCCTATACGTTAACATGGAGAATATGGACCTTCTGCCCCCAAATGCCCCCAGCCTCGTTTTCGCGCGCGAGACTTACACACCCTATTACCAGCTGAGTGGGGCCTACTTAAGTACCATAACTCACTTACCCAGGGTGCAGTTCTTGCACTGGTCGGCAGACTTCATGCCATACAAGTCGTTGTAGGTGCCGTTAGTGCAGGCAACTTCCGTGGGCAACCTTGACCCATTTGGGCAGTAGTAGCCTCTGTCACAAACGCCCGATGGGGCAGAGCGGCCTCCTACAAACACGCAGTACCAGACATCTTTACTGACCACACAGATGATGCAATAACACCACATCCAACTGATCAAATATTTTTTATCTTTTACTTTTTACTTTTTCATTGATTTAGCATACTTTATTTATTTTATGAATTTGTTTTTGTTTATTCAACAGTTGCCTTTTTGGGGGAGTAAATCGGAACTTATTAACGTAGAAATAATTAACTTTTTCCGATTTATATCAAGTCCATGTCATACTTCACAGACAAAAATTACAAAACCAATTAATTATACTATCTTTGATAACATTATGATGACTTAACAGACTCATACTGACATCAACCAGATACGCAATGGCACTGGACAGACAGACATAATTTCACTCATCAGACCGACACACTGACACCAACCAGATCGACATAGTGACACTGGTCATACTGACAGTCACACTGACACAGTGACACTGGGCAAACCAGTAGAATGATACTGATACTATTGACACTGTGAAAATGATCAGACTAACAAGATAAACATTTCTCAGATAAATAGTGACACTGGTCAGATTGGCATACTGATACTAGTGACATCGACACAATGAACTAGTGACATCGACACAATGAACTAGTGACATAGACACAATGACTCACCCAGACAGTACTGCGTCTCGGGGCAGATGGTACACTGGTCGGGGCGACTGAGATGGGCATCTGTGGAGTACGTTCCCGCCGGACAAGGGTATCTATCGGGGGAGGGTGTCTGGGAGGGGCAGTAGAACCCAGGCTGGCACGGCCGCGGGGGGTTCGCACTTGTGTAGTTGCCTGCAGGCAGACACAGCACATATACACACATACTACAGCACATATTACAGCACATATTACAACATATATTGTCGTAATTTAAATCACATTTAAAGGGAATCTGTCTAGTCACTGTTTTAGTTATAAAAAAATTCTTACTGTAACATTCCGTCTGCCCCAAAATGCATTTTACCAAAGCAGCTCAATGTTGACAAGCATCATGCTAACCTCTAATTTGGATAGTTCAAAGAAAGGTCATGACCCGATAAAGGTGTGATAATGCATTATGTGATCATTAGTAATTGGACCTTTCCTCCAGAAACACATTTCAACCACAATAATGGGTGATTACAATACTTTTGGGAGTCAGTGTGTTGTAAAAATTATAGGATGTTACATTAAATATTATATTACATTAGTAATAATAGGATATTACATTAAAAACAAACCGACAACCTCACTTAGATAATGTTGGTTGTTTGTGTCCCATCATTCATAAGAGTACACAATAAGTACACCCTCACAATTACACTTTGTATTATAACTGTCATTCATAAATAAGTACACCCTCACAATTACGCTTTGTATTATAACTGTCATTCATAAATAAGTACACCCTAACAATTACGCTTTGTATTATAACTGTCATTCATAAATAAGTACACCCTCACAATTACGCTTTGTATTATAACTGTCATTCATAAATAAGTACACCCTCACAATTACACTTTGTATTATAACTGTCATTCATAAATAAGTACACCCTCACAATTACGCTTTGTATTATAACTGTCATTCATAAATAAGTACACCCTCACAATTACACTTTGTATTATAACTGTCATTCATAAATAAGTACACCCTCACAATTACACTTTGTATTATAACTGTCATTCATAAATAAGTACACCCTAACAATTACGCTTTGTATTATAACTGTCATTCATAAATAAGTACACCCTCACAATTACGCTTTGTATTATAACTGTCATTCATAAATAAGTACACCCTCACAATTAACCTTTGTATTATAACTGTCATTCATAAATAAGTACACCCTCACAATTACGCTTTGTATTATAACTGTCATTCATAAATAAGTACACCCTCACAATTACGCTTTGTATTATAACTGTCATTCATAAATAAGTACACCCTAACAATTACGCTTTGTATTATAACTGTCATTCATAAATAAGTACACCCTAACAATTACGCTTTGTATTATAACTGTCATTCATAAATAAGTACACCCTCACAATTACACTTTGTATTATAACTGTCATTCATAAATAAGTACACCCTCACAATTACGCTTTGTATTATAACTGTCATTCATAAATAAGTACACCCTCACAATTACACTTTGTATTATAACTGTCATTCATAAATAAGTACACCCTCACAATTACACTTTGTATTATAACTGTCATTCATAAATAAGTACACCCTAACAATTACGCTTTGTATTATAACTGTCATTCATAAATAAGTACACCCTCACAATTACGCTTTGTATTATAACTGTCATTCATAAATAAGTACACCCTCACAATTAACCTTTGTATTATAACTGTCATTCATAAATAAGTACACCCTCACAATTACGCTTTGTATTATAACTGTCATTCATAAATAAGTACACCCTCACAATTACGCTTTGTATTATAACTGTCATTCATAAATAAGTACACCCTAACAATTACGCTTTGTATTATAACTGTCATTCATAAATAAGTACACCCTAACAATTACGCTTTGTATTATAACTGTCATTCATAAATAAGTACACCCTCACAATTACGCTTTGTATTATAACTGTCATTCATAAATAAGTACACCCTAACAATTACGCTTTGTATTATAACTGTCATTCATAAATAAGTACACCCTAACAATTACGCTTTGTATTATAACTGTCATTCATAAATAAGTACACCCTAACAATTACGCTTTGTATTATAACTGTCATTCATAAATAAGTACACCCTAACAATTACGCTTTGTATTATAACTGTCATTCATAAATAAGTACACCCTAACAATTACGCTTTGTATTATAACTGTCATTCATAAATAAGTACACCCTAACAATTACGCTTTGTATTATAACTGTCATTCATAAATAAGTACACCCTAACAATTACGCTTTGTATTATAACTGTCATTCATAAATAAGTACACCCTCACAATTACGCTTTGTATTATAACTGTCATTCATAAATAAGTACACCCTAACAATTACGCTTTGTATTATAACTGTCATTCATAAATAAGTACACCCTAACAATTACGCTTTGTATTATAACTGTCATTCATAAATAAGTACACCCTAACAATTACGCTTTGTATTATAACTGTCATTCATAAATAAGTACACCCTAACAATTACGCTTTGTATTATAACTGTCATTCATAAATAAGTACACCCTAACAATTACGCTTTGTATTATAACTGTCATTCATAAATAAGTACACCCTAACAATTACACTTTGTATTATAACTGTCATTCATAAATAAGTACACCCTCACAATTACGCTTTGTATTATAACTGTCATTCATAAATAAGTACACCCTAACAATTAACCTTTGTATTATAACTGTCATTCATAAATAAGTACACCCTAACAATTACGCTTTGTATTATAACTGTCATTCATAAATAAGTACACCCTAACAATTACGCTTTGTATTATAACTGTCATTCATAAATAAGTACACCCTAACAATTACGCTTTGTATTATAACTGTCATTCATAAATAAGTACACCCTCACAATTACGCTTTGTATTATAACTGTCATTCATAAATAAGTACACCCTAACAATTAACCTTTGTATTATAACTGTCATTCATAAATAAGTACACCCTAACAATTACGCTTTGTATTATAACTGTCATTCATAAATAAGTACACCCTAACAATTACGCTTTGTATTATAACTGTCATTCATAAATAAGTACACCCTAACAATTACGCTTTGTATTATAACTGTCATTCATAAATAAGTACACCCTCACAATTACGCTTTGTATTATAACTGTCATTCATAAATAAGTACACCCTAACAATTACGCTTTGTATTATAACTGTCATTCATAAATAAGTACACCCTCACAATTACGCTTTGTATTATAACTGTCATTCATAAATAAGTACACCCTCACAATTACGCTTTGTATTATAACTGTCATTCATAAATCAGTTAATGAAGAATAAAATTCATGTCACAAATCCAACACTATTAACACATTTCACATAACATCCTTAATATTAAAACATATCATAGAAACACTAGGTGCACACCTCTGCCTTAACAACAGAAAAAGCGCCCTCCCAAACTGAAGTTTTAATAAAATAGAATCTAATAAACTTTCTTCAAAAAAGTAAACAGGTCCCTAGACACTTCAGAGACTATTTCACAAATCAAGAAAAGGTAAACAAAACGTTATCTAAGCCTGAGTTGGGTGTGGCAAGTAGCAGGGATTAATAAGTCATAATAATCTGAGGAAGGACTTTTAACAGGGAGGAGACGGGCAGTTGAAACCACACCATATAACCACTAGAATGGGGTGCTTACCTGTGCCCCAGCTACAGAAGTACCCCGGTGGACACGCGTCACACTCATCCGCTGTGGTCAGATCTGTGCGGTCACTGAATGTGCCGGGGGGACATGGGAACTGGTCATTGGTGATCGTACGATTCGGGCAGAAGTAACCTGTGGACACATTAACATCACCATTAGCAACATGAACTCGTAAAGCATCTAAATTTAATTAATATAAAACACTTCACATGAAACTCCATAAAATAAGTTACTAAACATTTATTAGCTAAACAAATAATAGTGAAAAGATTTTATTAATCGACATAGAAAGACATATAAAATGTTACAAGTATAAACAAAATGCTGAAAATGAAACACTCAAAATTGTTATAATTAATTTCCATTGACATTGTTGGACTTGATCAGCCTGAGTATGCTCTTTAAAAAATATCTTACATGCTGAAAACTGTCAATAATTGACTATACCACCTGGATACTTTCACTGGTACGTCACAGAAATAGGGTCCTCTATGGCACAGTGGTTGCTTATTGCATTTTGAAAAAAGCTTCTTAATTTTAATAATTTCAGTTTAATGATAGTTTTTCTCATGAGTCCATTATCTTAGTGATAGAATTCACTGAAAGCAATATCCAAAGTCACAACAAAATCATATGTTATTTTGTCATCATGTCACAAACATGCAAAAATAAGGATCTCCTTGATGCGCATTAGATCAAGATACTTCATAAAGTATCTCAATAAAATCTCTGTGCAGAAACCATCGTATCTGATCAAGATCAACATAACAAATTGTTCACAACTACAACATTTTCTAACTTTTATAGAACAAAAAACAAATAACTGTGTATCATTGACTCCTAGCTTATTTACATAACCACGTTTATTCACGTCTCAACCTATCGGCAACCCTCCCTTAAAATTGCCTTCTTCTGGGGGGGGGGGGGGTTTAGTTGTGGGATATAAATTCATCTGCTCACCAGCAACTCCTTGAAACTTGTCGAAGTAAACAAACGTAATGTTGAAAAGAAATAATAACCGAGTTTATTCTCCCAACCTGATGAATTGTTTCGTACGTAAAAACTCGTCAATAAACCTTACGACAGTACAAACGAAAACAAACATAAAATAAATAATTTATTACTGGTTTGAGTAACAGTGGACATACCTTCGTGACAAGGGTCAGTGAAGTTAGATTGACCGGTGTGGGGACAGGAGAAGCCGGCTGGACATGACTTGCAGTTGAGTTCATGACCTGTTCGTTCGTCAGGGTTGTATGTGCCGGCTGGACAGGCTAGCGGGGTGGTCCTCGGCTCAGCCTCGTTACCCCAGGGGCAGTAGTGACCAAATGGACAGTCCAGACATTGTGTGCCGTCTGTGGATGTAGAGACAGCATTGTAACGCCTGAATTTGTTAGTGTTTATTACAGTACAAACTGGAGGGTAACACAATTACCATGACCAAAGTTTTATTTGCATATCAAAATATTATTTTTAAATATCAAGTTTGTTCAACAACTGTGCACACATGGAGATAAATTATGCCAATTGCTTACATTGTATGAGATTCAAACTGCTGAACAGAATTTATGTCCTGGTATTTAAGAATGCCATTTTATATGGGCTTCAAAGATTGGTTTTCTAGGCATTAGGAAGTTTCCTTATAGTCGTTAATGGAACACTGCATATGTGCATTGGTGGAATAACCCAAACTGCCATTGAAATGAAACTAAACAAATCTCAGTTGAAGTTTGACAGTAATAATGCAATGAATAGGACAGACACAATACAAAAACACAATGGCAATTAATGGAGAAAAAAAAATTCTACTGTAATAAACTGGGTATAAAGTAGAGACAAAGCAATCATTTTCTACTATTTCTGTATGGCACTTTTTTACTGCAAGAACTTGTGTGAACAAATTCAAATATTCGGTTTTCATTATGCATTAATCAGGCATGGTGGGGAGGTTTTTCAGTTGTATAATTCTATTTTATTTGAGAGTTTTGTTTTATAGGACACAATGATATGGCCATATAGATATTCATACAACACCAAATAAATGTGATTTTGAGGTCACTTTGTTTGTACTGAGCTGTTTTATTTAGATATAAATCAAGGAATAACTGGTTTATGGCTTGAGAGTTAGTTCATGACCATGTGATGTGCAAGAGGGTTAAAATGAAACCTTCCACCCACCATCCAATACGAACTGTTCTGTTTGTCGTTAATTACTATACTTAGAGAGAAGCCGTTTCTTTGATATTATTATCGGAACAACAAGTCACACGTGTGATCATCCAAGATGTCCACTTACTCGTCAGTCCAATGGCCGAGCTGTAGGTGCCAATGGGACAGGAGTTCTGGAAGCCAGTCGTCTGACCAGCGGTACAGAAGAACCCTGCCGGACAATCCACCCCGGCTATAGAGCCAGGGGCACAGTACTGACCAGCTGGGCACATCTTACACATCGCGGCACTCGTAGCATTCTTCTCATCCAGGTAAGTGCCACCTGTGAACACACATCAAGACAGTAGGGTTGGTGACATTACTTGGGATTTTGTAGTCATTGCTCTAAACAGACACAGCTTAATGCATCTGCAGGAAATGTTGGCTGTTATGAACCCAGGTCTCGTGATGCTGATATTCAATACAATATGGCCAAAGTGGAAAAATCTGGGATAGTGCTTTTAAGCCTACAACCCTATTTGAATACATGCTGAAGACATCAGGTCTGTTGCTTCTGCCCATGTTTACTTCAGGCCAGATTGTACAACACTGGCCTGGCCAGAGACCATTGTCTCTCATTCAAGACGGGTAGAAGACTGACCAAGATGGGTGTTTAACAAGGAAAAGATGGTGGATTTATGAGGGGGGGGGGGGCAGTTGACCAACTTATAAAGTGCCAAGTTTAGGGACCACATTAAAGACCGTCACTGGCATAACTTATACAGTAACAAATCAAATGTATCACTAATTAAATAAATCACTAAACATACATTTTGGTCTTGGAAAAAAATTATTTACTTGCCAATAATGGTTTCATGACAAGCTAAAAGGCACACTTTTGATCGATTCAAGACTAGCAAGAGTATTTCTGGCTAAGAGCATGCAACGTATACCCTTTCACTTACATATACATGGAATAAGCAATCACTATTACCCCCTCATGTATACTATCTGAGTACGGCTCTATTCTACACCAGCACATGGGGTGTTGTTCTCACCTGGGCAGGGGTAGCGGGTGCTGATGGTTGTACCCTGTAGACAGAAGTAGCCTGCGGGGCACGGCTTATCCTCATACCCCGTCTCTCCTGGCCCCGTGCAGTAGAACCCTGCAACCAACACCCACAGTGTCAACAGTGTCAAGAGTGTCAACAGTGTCAAGAGTGTCAAGAGTGTCAACAGTGTCAAGAGTGTCAAGAGTGTCAAGAGTGTCAAGAGTGTCAAGAGTGTCAAGAGTGTCAAGAGTGTCAAGAGTGTCAAGAGTGTCAAGAGTGTCAAGAGTGTCAAGAGTGTCAAGAGTGTCAAGAGTGTCAAGAGTGTCAAGAGTGTCAAGAGTGTCAAGAGTGTCAAGAGTGTCAAGAGTGTCAAGAGTGTCAAGAGTGTCAAGAGTGTCAAGAGTGTCAAGAGTGTCAAGAGTGTCAAGAGTGTCAACAGTGTCAACAGTGTCAACAGTGTCAACAGTGTCAACAGTGTCAACAGTGTCAACAGTGTCAACAGTGTCACGTGGGACAACACAAACACCAGGACAGTTCCTACACATCACATCAGTGTTCTAGTGACATCACTAATGGCAACTAACAATCACAGTGTCAACAGTGTCACCAGGCTCAACATAAACACAAGGACAGTTTGTACACATCATACCAGTGGTCTAGTGACGTCACAAATGGCAACTAACAATCACAGTGTCAACAGTGTCACCAGGCTCAACACAAACACCAGGACAGTTCCTACACATCACATCAGTGGTCTAGTTAGTGTCGATTACTCAGGCTCTGTGGGGTGGCAGCAGTTTTTAGCACCTCACTTAATTAATGCTCTGCCAATGTTGCCACCAGGGCGACCTTACCACAGAATAGGGTAGAGACACTGATTGGCTCTCAGGCCAACCATGAAATAAAAATAAGGATTCCCTTTTATAACATAATACTACACTATTAAAAGTATTCAACATTAAACTTATATTCACACAAAAAAAAAAAAAAAAACAGCACGTTTTAGCCCCTCACACGGATAACATTAAAAAGCCACCTAAGTGACCAGACTGTCTTCTCTGCGAAATTACAGCTGACGAGAGTCGGTTAAGCGGGACTAGGTCTAATTCAAACATATTGTAAAAATATGTAAACTGACTGTTTAGAGATTGTAAATATTTTAAATAAATCTACATATGCACAGAACACGTGTGAGTAAGTAGATAAATTAACATATGGTTAAATGAACAGCAGGGTTTTTCAAGGAATTAGAAGAGAGTCTTTAGATCTGACCTGGAGGGCAGGCTGTGCAGGCATCAATGGACGTAGACCCATTGAAGGGGTTGAAGGTGCCTGGTGGACAAGGGAAGAACATGAGTCCATCGCAGTAGCCACCCTTCTCACACACCCCATCGTCAGGGGCGGGGCTGGTGGAACCCATGGAGCATCTGTAACAGGGGGTGGCACATTGTAACAACTTGTAACAAAATGTAAGTTAATCAATATGAGATGAGTGTCAATATGGAAATTATTTGCATGTTGAGCGTTATCTAAATAGTATATTGTAACTATTACACATCGTCACAACATGGTTGTTTATATTGCATTTTAGTTATTTAATTTCTTAATTTTACCTTACACTGTTTAGCTGTACCTGTAGAGTTATAAAAAGAACTTACTTATTTACTGACTGTGCTAATGCTAACCTTGTGAATAAGGCTTTACATTTTTTTTTACATATATCTGATAAAAGCAACATAAAAAAATGTTACACTCGCAATAAGTCAACAATTTTCTTTAATCCTTCGTCCACCTGTGACTTAAAAGGGATTGTTTCATATTCCAAATTGTAATGAAAAGGGATTCTTTGGTAACTTCTTGTTCATATAATTATTTCATGTAATTCTACAGCTTTATTTCATCAGAACTGTGTTTTATTAATCACTAATAACTATGCTGATAACATAGGCAGATTGAGTCCATATCAGAAGCTCCATGTATACAGTTATTTGGGCCACGAAACGAATAATTTTTCGTTATTCTACAATAGTCATTGGTGATTAATAAAGCATAATTCTAATGAAATGAAGGCATAGTGTTACAAGAAATAGTTTGATTCAATAAAAGCAGACATTACAAACAAATTTATATTCTCAATGAATCCCTTTTCATTACAATTTGGGACAGGAAAGAATCCCTTGACACTTTGAGTGCCAGCTTGTTCAATCTTGTTGCATGTTATTTGCATGACGCATTGTGTGGATGTAGACATACCTGTAGCCTGCGTAGCATGGCAGACAGTTGATTGACCCGAGTTGAGAGTAGGTGCCCGGCAGACATTCCTGCTTCTTGGACACTGCAGCAAATTATATTGCATTTCTTGTATTTCTTTGTACTGTATTTATTTATTTATTTATACAACAATACATTTATTTCCTTTCACCCACAGAGGCATGATGGCATGGTACGTATATAACAAGTGAAAACAAATTAAACAGTGTAGATTAATAATGCACTGAATTTATATAGAATTAAATAAATATTATTTAAAATAATTAAAACATCTAAATCGCATACAAATAAGTAAATATTAAATTAAATTATGTCCACTCTTAATTACAAGCAAACCATGGAAAAGGAAATTTTGTTTTTGGTGATACTTTCCATAGAAACAACCAGATGGGGCATCTAGTCAATCCAAGTTTCACAACTAATTTTACAACTACCCCAGGCACATAATATGCTACATATTTAATATACCATGGACAGTTGCTATGGAAACTCCAAGCAAAAGAAATAATCTAATTAACCTTCTCCCTTATTCTTAAGCAGAAGTGCACAAAGGTTCTAAGACAAATTATCTGATGTATCTATTTAAATGTATACATTACCTGGAGACTCAGGGCATCTGAAGCCTGCTTCACATGTGGTGCAATTTGTGGCTCGGGCTTCACTGTACTTGCCCAATGGGCACACATTGGGTCCGTCAGTGGCACTAGGGCAGTATGACCCCTCTGGGCATGGGGTGCATTCAACAGCTCCCCCATAAGCATAGTAACCCTCTTCACAGGGCGTTCTGTAACAAGGCAATGACAGATTACAGCAGACTTCTACAGTTGCCTCAAATTGCACTACACATTTGCTATTGAATATAGTTGGGCTTAATGATGTCACATACTAAACAACCATATAAACTGGGCATGCCAATATACACATATTTAATATTGTAAGTAAGGATTACTATTGCAAAACAGAAACATACAGACGGAATTACAATGAGAGAGTGAATGGCAGACAGACACGCACGCACGCACGCAGACAGAGACAGACATACACACAGACAAACATACACACAGACATACATACACACAGACATACATACACACAGACACACCCACCCACCCACCCCCACCCACCCCCACCCACACACACACACACACACACACACACACACACACACACACACACACACACACACACAAGGTGACAGACAGATAGACAGACAATGGCCCTACGTGAATTCAAACACTCTCAATCTACAAATCATGCAAACATACATCTAGAAAGCCACCTAGACAAATCAGCCATACTCAAAACTAAGAGATATGCTCAGACAATGTACACACACACACACAATGACGTGACTGACACTGTTGTCTAACCCACACACACCTGCTGTCTGTCGCTTTGTCGGGGCACTCATAGCCCTCCGGACACACTGTGCAGGACGACTGGTTGCCAACAGAGAAGCTGCCGTCAGGACAGCCTATGACAATGGCACTCATGGTGCTGGGACAGTAGGAGCCAGCGGGGCAGGGCAAGCACTCCGTCTGCTCCCCAGTCGAGTACGTTCCCTTCAGACACTTCACTTTGTAGTCGCTGTCCACATCTGGGCAGGCGTAGCCTGTCGGGCACTTTGTACAAGTCGTTGAACCTGAAAACATACTCCGTTTTATCTACCCATTAATGCGACAGGCCCATGCCAGACATCAGGGGTGGAGTTAGTCTCGGTTGTTTTGTTTTGGTTCTTTTGTTACTGGTCCTGCGTTGTCAACCCCACCACACAAATCTCCACCCTCTAGTTCACAAACTGCTTCAACATTTTTACGAAATCTCTTCAGACATTGATGACTTTCTGGAATAAACCATCATCTCTTAGGATAAAGTAAAAACATACACCAGGAATACACAACATATATAATATATACAACATATATAATATACACAACATATATAATATACACAACAACTCTAGTTGTCTTTGCATCAATCTAAATATGCACGTGATGTTGCAGTATATTTCTTTACTGTTTATTTTATATTTCAATTGTCGCGTTATAGAAATTTTGCATTTCTTTATTATAACAGCATATTAAACTTATCTTCCCAGTGTTGCCTTCTATTTAACTCTCATAACACTTGAGTCAGTCTTCAATCCCTTGCCATTTCATCCCGACAGCAAAAACATACATACACCTAAAATTTTCACACCTCTCGCAAACTTTAGCACAGGGTCAAAGGTCACCATACCTGGGAGAGAAAACTGCCCGGGTTGGCAGTCGTCTATGTCCGAGCCATCGGGGCTTGGACACTTCTTGCCAGCAGGACACTTGGTGCATGTTGTGTTCTGTCCCATGGCATAGGTCCCAGACGGACAGTCTATTTCTACCGCAGCACTAAAACAACAACGAAAAGACCATCAACAGGGCTTGAAATTTGTCAAATGATCTACTTGCGCTGGAGAAAAGTAGAACAAAGTCCACTTGTGCATACAACAATTCACTTGTCCCATGAACAACTAAGTTATTTCAAAACCTTCTTCTCTGTGATTGTTCTGGTGAATTGAAACTACATTGTCCCACGGACAACAAGTAGTACAATTTCACTTGTCCAGTGGCAAATCCAGTTGTCGCAGGCAAATGGACAAGCATAATTTTGAGCCCTGATCAATATATCCTGTACATTTTTTTCTTAAATAATAACAATAATAATATTTTCCAGAAGTAAACTCAGCGATGTTTATAAATCATAACCTAATGCCAATAAAAAATCTGGGATGTTAGTATTATCCATGAAATTTTTTTTCGAGATCAGTTAAAATCATAAGCACATTTCAAAACAGCAGTAACTCAGTCACATATTACATTTGTTAACTAAAAGGTTTGTTCAAGTCAATCAGGTACCGAGATATATACATTATAAACAATTAAGTTCAACTAACCCAACTATGAAACAACAACTAGCATAAACATTGAAAGGTGACATACAAAAGAAAAACATTTATGCAACAAAACAAAATGTTGCATGTATTATATATATTTTTTTATTGGTAAAGACATTACATAAGAAATACATTGAACAAGGGGGAACTGACCCAACATGAGAGGGACTGTTGTAACTGGGGGAGAGGGTGAACTGTTCCAGCATAAGTGTGCAAAGGGCAGGGAAGAATTGTTCTTGTTTGATAAGGACATGGGGCAATTGCCCCAATGTGAGAGGGGCAAAGGGATTGTTGTACACGGGGAATGGAAGGGGATGAACAGTTCCAATATGAGTGAGCGAAGGGCAGTGAAAAATTGTTCCTGCTTAAAAAGGACACGGGGTGATTGTCCCAGTGTGAGGGTGGTGTTCATTGTGGGGACTTACTCCGTGTGAGGGCACATCTTGCCAGCAGGGCAGGGGGTGCAGGCGTCTTCCCCCTCCACGGAGTATGAGCCAGGGCTGCACACAGAGTTGAGGGTGGGGTCAGTGCTACTGGGGCAGCTGTAGCCACTCGGACACTTGGTGCAGTTGGTTGACCCCGCCATACTCTGCTCACCTGTCACAGAAATAATTCAGGTAAGCTCTTATGTCTTGACCATGGGAAGTATTCAGCCATGCAGTTATTACAGTACAAAGACTATTCATATACAAGCCATCGTTCACTGGAACAGTGTAGGGTGATCAAACGTGCGAAAGGTATGAAATGGCTGCATGAGAATTTGAACATATCATCTCGTAACTGAGAGTGCACTGTTCTACCCACTGTGCTACTGTGCTCTGTCAGTCTACAGTTTTGATTTGATTGTTTACATAATTCTTTGTTATGCATTTAACACATTAATTAATATATATACAAGTTATATGTTTGATACATATGAGATGAACATGTCATGTTTTTTAGTTTCCCTGACTAGATATTTTTTCAGACCTGTGGTACTTTATTGAGTTGGTTCTCCGTGTGTGCATAGGTATGCGTGCGTGCGTGCGTGCATGCGTGCGTGCGTGTGTATGCACACATCTCTGTGTTTTTGTGAAACAAACAGACTCAGTGATTATCTGCATCAATTAATTTAATATGTGTCTGGATTTAATTACACTATTCTTTAAAATACTCATGTGATTTCTATGAAGTGCATGTGCATGTGTGTGTGTGCATGTGTGCGTAATGCATGCGTGATTTGTGCGGATGAATCTGTGCACATGTGCACTCCCCGATTCTTTCCCCAATTTTATCAAAGATAAAAAATTCTGTGACATTCCACTGAAATTACTGCAATCTCCAACCCCTGAAACAAAGTATAGCTAAATCGAACGTGACAAGGTTGACGCACCTGCCGCACAAGGTATTGGGTTGGCGTCTGTGGTGGGACAGGAACTCCCCTTGGGACACTCTCTGCAGGTGTCACTGGTGTCAATGTTGTAGGTGCCATCAAGACACGGTATAGGAGCCTGGGCACGATTGGGACACCGGTACCCTGGAACCACAACAGATGTCGCTAGTAGTCATGTTCTTCTTTCGACACACACAATTCATCAGTATATTAGTCACATGTAAAATATGTGAAACATGGCATAGACTGATTACTGGTATCAGTACGTCACAATCAAAATTCTGCGTATGATCATTGTTAGTTAATAACAGTTATATATGTTAATTCAAAATACATTCATGGATCATTATGCAACATATTTCAGACATGTTTACAAACAGATATTTAATGGGCAATCAGAGAATCATTACAAAATGGGGGGGTCATGTGTCCGAAATTCACTGTTCCGTATCTGGCATGTCCTCCCTATGTTCTAATGATTTTCTGTGATCACCCTTTGAATATCAGTTTGTAAAATGTCTGAAATCTGTTGCATAATGATCCATAGATGTATTTTGAATGGAGTGATTTATGACATGAACCGTAACGGAATTTTATTTTTAACAATGTCTGACGTTGCGTTTATACTTTTATTCAACGTACTTTGACAGAGATTTAGTCGACTCACCAGGGGGACATGGTAGACATGCTATCTGTTCGCCGAGGGAGTAGGTTCCAGCTCCACAAGCAACTGCTGCCGTTGCATCTGGACACTCCTTCCCAGCCGGGCAAGCAGTGCAGGATATAGCATTGGCAGCTGAGAAGTAGTTTGTCTGACAAGTCGATGCTGCCTGAGCACCTGCGGGGCAGTACTCTCCCGCCTGACACGCAGTGCAGTCCATCACTGAAACATAAACATTGACCTCTTACAAACTGTGTGATGTAACCACATTTTTCGGAGAATATTGATAAGTTATTAACCAAACTGTTAACTATTCCGTTACTGATAGATTTTACACAGCGTTTAGTTGTAATATGGGGGAAACATACACATAAGAAATGCTCAAACAAAGGAATGATCGATCAATTAAATGTGTGTGTGTGTGTGTGTGTGAGTGAGTGAGTGAGTGTGTGAGTGAGTGAGTGAGTGAGTGAGTGAGTGAGTGAGTGAGTGAGTGAATGAATGAATGAATGAATGAATGAATGAATGAATGAATGAATGAATGAATGAATGAATGAATGAATGAATGAATGAATGAATGAATGAATGAATGAATGAATGAATGATTGTACAAACATCTTTTAGGGGTTTACAAGAAAGGTAATGCTTTTATACCTTTGGAAATTTACCGGATGCTGGGATTTTACCCGCTAAGAGTTTGTACCGGATTTGATATTAGATGTATATATTATGTATGTAATCAACTGTTCCGACCATTATGCACACATTCTGTGATTGTTCCAAGCTACTCAAACAGTCTGCAGACAGATGTGTAAAATGATCAAATAATTTACATTGTGTGTGTGTGTGTGTGTGTGTGTGTGTGTGTGTGTGTGTGTGTGTGTGTGTGTGTGTGTGTGTGTGTGTGTGTGTGTGTGTGTGTGTGTGTGTGTGTGTGTGTGTGTGTGTGTGTGTGTGTGTGTGTGTGTGTGTGTGTGTGTGTGTGTGTGTGTGTGTGTGTGTGTGTGTGTGTGTGTGTGTGTGTGTGTGTGTACGAGTGTACGAGTGTGTGTACGAGTGTGTGTACGAATGTGTGCATGCATCCGTGCATGCATGTGTGTCTGTGTGATCATTTGGACGATGATTATTTCTGCTAGTTCACACCAATCAACAATACACAGCTGTGCGTGCACAAAGAGGGTGTGTTAATTCACTCACCTCCGATGGCACTGTAGGATCCACTGGGACACGACTGGACACTATCAGCTGTACACTTCTTACCGGCTGGACATGACACACAGGCTGTCGCTCCAGCCAGTGAGTACTGGCCTGTAACACAGCAGTGTAACAGTAACATAGCAGTGTAACAGTAACATTCATCAGTGTAACAGTAGCAATAACATACGACAATGTAACAGCAACACGCAGCAGCACAACTGTCATGTACCACAGTATTGGTGAGAGAGTAACATAAACACATAGATTTGTGAAACAATAACACACATCAACATAACAGCGTCATACATCAGTGTAACGGTGACAGTAACACAAACCAGTGTAACAGTAACACATAGATGTGTGACAGTAACACAAATCAGTGTAACAGTAACACATAGATGTGTGACGGTAACACAAATCAGTGTAACAGTAACACATAGATGTGTGACGGTAACACAAATCAGTGTAACAGTAACACAGTAGTGTGACAGTAATACACAGCAGCATAAAAGTAATATACATTTGTGAATGTAATATACATCTGTGTATGTCAACACACAACAATCAACAGTAACATACATCTATGTCAAAGAATATTATTGGCCTGACACATGGCTGTGTAACAAACACTCCTGCATGTTGGTCTTCTGTAGCATACACGATTGACGTGATAATACTTACTTCAAGTCTAACACATCTACACACATCATATCATGTACACACAACAAGACCAGTATGGAAATCAAGTCTGGAAACAATACAGTTCAGTATACACATAAGTACAGAATGCATTCCAAGCCCAGTACAGAAATAAAGTTCAGCACACACACCAAGTCCAGTACATTCTCTAAGTTCAGTACACAAATAACCCCCGGAGTACATGTATTCAGTCCAGTATCTCCTTCCAGTCCAGTACACACATCAAGTTCAGTGTAAACTGCAAGTTCAATAGACACAGTCCAGTATACACATACAAGTCTAGGAAACATAATACGTCCAGAATGTACATCAAGTCCAGCAGGCAGTAGACACACAAGATATTGGAGACACACGTCCAGGACAAACTCTTAGTCCAGTATACATTACATGTCCAGTAGTCACACCAAGTCTAGTACACACACCAAGTCCAGTATATATACATATATATATATGTATATATATATATATGTACATATATATATATATATATATATATATATATATATATATATATATATATATATATTCCACGTTGAGTACACACACAAAGTCCAGTAAACATTTCAAGTCCAGTAAACACATCAAGTACAGTATTCATTCCAAGTCCAGTACACCCACCAAGTCCAGTTAAGTACACATAACAAGTCTTATATACATCCAACAAGTATAGCAGACACATCAGTACACATATCAAGTCTAGTACATCCAGTACAGATATTAAGTTCAGTACACTCATCAGGTCCAGTACACAGTAAAACACATCCAGTAAAGTGATACTAAGAGCTGTTACAAAGCACGTGTCTGAAGCAGGAACTCACCTGCCCCACAAGCTGTCTTCGTGGAGGTGGTGCAGTAGAAGCCAGCCGGACACTGGGTGCAAGCCGCCTCTCCCGCCAGGGAATACGTGCCAGAGGCACAGGGCGAGGGGGTCGTACTGTCATCCGGGGGGACACAAAGGCAACATTGAAACCCAACAACAAAGTAATGTACTTTGTGCATTAGAAATCACCTCCAGAAGCATATTAAAATGAAACTGATATGTATGCTGTATTACTTTATTCTTACGCCAATTGGTTCTTACCCGACACTTCCACTTAAGGATGTTGATTTGTAATTTGCATTTGATCAGGTTTTCTTACTGTTTCCACATGCAAAGTACCCGCAATACTAGGTACAATGTTAATTCACAATATTCCAAGAGAGAGAATGAGATATTCTGATGAACCTCTTCAATGACAGTATGGTATATGAGGCCTCAGTCACTCTGGGAAAGGCCGGTTTTTTTTTTAAATAACAGTTCTCTGTAGCTTTTATTTTGTTGCTGTTAATGAGTCTTTGAACTCACGTTGGATCTGTGCATGCCATGCCAGCCGCACACGGCTCACAGGAATCATGAGAGGCGCTTGCAATCTTGTCTGTGGTAAAAATCAAACACAAACGAATATGTATGCTGTTTGACAAACAACACACTTGAATCAACAAAGAGACACATGCATTACCACTGCGGCCCACCTGTTTACAATTACAGTCTCTATATGCTAATGAACACTTCCTTTATCCATTTGTCAATAGTCTATATTTTTAATGTTTAGTTCGCCTGTGTGATACATGTAACAATATTGGTACCCTGTATAAATCACTTCTTTTTGGGTTCCATAAATCATTGTAGGAACCTCTGGTTGGAATGTTCATTTGATCTGTCTGTATATATTAGAGCACTCAACAAATTTAACAAAATAGGTCAATTCATAGTCTGTGTAATTGTTTTCATATTACAGGTTGAACAGTGGTATAACCAACAAAATACACTATACATAATTACATATATTAGTGATAATTATAACATGGGTGATAACATTAATAGAATGTCTCACTAAATCGTGTGCTCCCTTTGCTGGATTAAGTACTTTGAACAGTGTGGGAAAAGGAGATACGAATGCATCTTATTTCTAAAAGAAAATAACTATTTACAGAACATATTTGTAAAGTTACTTACCATCAGGACATTTAGTACATGCTATAGCTCCGGCTGCAGATATGTACCCCGCTTGACAGGGGACAGGATCCGCAGTTTTGTCACTACACTGGTTACCTGCAGGGCACTCGGTACACGAACTTACACCTGCAGGGGAAAAGTGAGAACAGGTCAATAGTAATATGAATATTCTTCATTCTACAATATCTACTTTAAATAAATAATCAATAACACCATGAATTGAACAGCAAAACATTACAAAGTAATAAAAACAATTCTAGTTAAAATGTCATCTTGATAAGTTTCATTTTTAAATCAACAAATAAAATGTCCTCTGTGCAGTTTGTGCACTGCCACATGTAGGCAGATGTGTTTAGACGGTGTTGATAAATAAAGAAAGCAATAGTACATCTCACTGTTGTCGACCATAATATTTTGATTTATCATTATCCACCATCTGCAGCAGACCCCTGAGACCACACGTCAGAAGTTGTCAAACTCTGGGTTCGGTGCCCATTGCCTTAATCGTTTACCAAAATACATGCAGAGCATCTATGAAATCTTTCAAGTGTAGACATTTCACTGAAATTCTGATGATAAAAGTTTTTTGGCAACCAAAACATGAGCATAGTGAATTATTACTAGGCAAGACTGGTGAATTACTGAGGAAACAATGTCCAAGAGTTAGTGTAACAACCCCTTGATCTTTCGACAGGGTAAACAGAGATGACCCACCTTCAATCTTAGCGTAGTAGCCATCACTGCAGGGCGAACAAGTCGACACACCCTCTGCGCTGGTGAAGCCTTTACTGCATTTCACCGCAGAACTACTACTTGGACACTCATACCCAGCCGGACACTTTGAGTCACATGCAGACTGACCTACAACCAACACAGTTATACTCTAGTCACCATTGGTTGACACAGCCTCATGTACCCAATCATCTTTCTAGACAGAAGAAAATACAGAACAGGGTGTCCTAGTGTGAGACGGTTCACTCTCAATCTTAGTTATACTCACTGTGCTTTATAAATGTGTGTCACTGTTGTGTGAGCGTGTATTATTGTACACACATACACACACAACACACAAACACACACACGCACACAAACACACACGCATGTAACACAAACACACTGGAGGTTATCCAAGACTGTAATTAATAATTAACCCTATATGGCCCAAATATCAGCTGATGTGTGTGTTGTCAAAATTAGCGATAGGGTCAGTAGCTAAATTTAAAGTGCAAACATCGATTAATTAGGAAGTTTTGCCAGTCAAGTTCACATGCCGGTATTGATCGGTTTACATCATGCAATATCAGAACTTAATTCCCTCCACTCTTGATGTAGCAGTACCATCTTGTTCAGTGATGTTCAAATATGTAAGGTGTGAATAGTTATTGGTATCATCAATTCATCACTGTCCATATTAATAACAATAAGGTAATGTCTATTTTCCCATAGGCTAACGTAGACACCCATCACCCCGTCATTTATCGATGGGCTGAATCAGCCAGGAGAGGTAAGAATTTTATCAACCTGTCATTTGGACAGGTACAAAATTTAGGGTGGTTTTTATGTGCCACCATTGCAATATCAGGATTAAAGTTTTTGTGGTGCAACTATATAATTATGATTTAGTTGCACAACCAAACTGAAAATTCCAAGTAATAACACACATCAATTTGTGGTGCTAATAAAACAATCCATATGAAAAACCGTCCCTTTCTGCACTTAAAAACCCGCCTTTCAAATGCACCGACCGCTTGATCCACATTACTGTAACCGATAATCTTGTCGGCGTTACACCTGTGTTATATTATGGAAAACACATTCATGAATGCAAGAGGTTATTATGGTGGTTGCTCTGCCGACGGTTCGACTATGCATTTAGATGGGAGTATCCTAGACGAAAGCCATTCATCAGTGTTCAATCGACAGTTCCTCTTGGCATTCGTGTTGATTTACCACAGCTAGTCCATGAACTAAGGAAATGCTGAAGTGTTCTGCAAAGACAAGCTTGATTGAATACTTCACTAGACTTCTTATAAACTGTGGAAATAAATCACACCTGAAAGACCTTCGGTGGTGCATAGAAATAGTTTTTTAAGATCTTTTGTATATGCAACATACCCACATGAAATCCATTTACACTGCGTGGTTTATGTGCACAATGTAACATTAGAAGACTTAAAAAACTGGTAAATATATCAAAATTACCATTTATTTACTGATTTGTGATCGTTTTTACAGTGATTAAATTGTTTAACTTGATAGTAAAAACAAATGTTTTAGACTAAATGGTTGTCGACATAGTTTTTAAAACAAACAGGTTTTGCCTGTATGACTTTTTGCCATTTCTGTATGCATGGATCAATAACACACACCACAAGGGAATTAACTTGGATTTGTATTTGAAACGTATATTGTACATTTCAAATACCATGCTCCATACTCTACTGGTTTTAAGAATATCTTAATTTGATGCAAAAAATGTGAACAGCTAATTTCATAACAACTTTAACAAGTCTTACTTATTAATGACTAATTACTTACTAATGACATCTCCTGAGCATTAACACTTGCATGCATGCACATAAATAAAAAAGCTTAAAAAATAGCACCAATCAACAAACAGTAATAATAACAAACCGAGCCTATCAGGTTCCTTTGATCAAACAAGATAACAAGTGAAATATGACTTCAACCAGGTCACATGACCTGTGTCACATGACTAGCTGTACATACCTGTTCCACTTGCGTAGTAGCCTGCAAGACAGGCCAACGGGGCAGACATTCCTGTGTTTGGACAGTAGTGACCAACCGGACAGTCTAGGCAGATCGGTGCACCTGCCAGTGCGTACTGACCAGCAGGACATTCTGACGGGGTCTCGGTTTCTGTATCAATGCAGGCTTTCCCGGCCGGACACTCTAAACACCCGGTGGCACCACTGGCACTGTATTTACCCTTGCCACAGCTCTGTAACAAAACAGGATTGAATGACCCACAAACCATATCACAGATTTTTGTCTGCTTGTTTAGAATAAATATTATCAAATTTTGCTATACAATACACAACACTGTGTTTCCCCAATATATGCTGAGCAAGGTGGGCCACCTTTTTGTTTTTCAAAGCCCCCTCGCCTGAAATATGCTGAAATTGCCACCTCATCGCTTGTAGAATTTCATGTGTCCTTGCCGTAATGATATAAACAGTTTACTTGCTAATTTATAGATTTATTTATTTCTCCACATTATATCAGTGGGCATGTCATCATGCACCATTTAAAAATAGTTTTTGGCGTATGTCCCCAGGCCCATGTCCCATTGCACCTTTAACGCACGCTCATACTAGATTCAGCAATAAAATGGTTCATAAAACACATTTGAAAATATTTTTGTGTAAGAAAAATATGGATCTCAAACCATGGCAAGACTGCTGTGCTACTGTATAAATTTATTTACAATTCCAAGAGACCATTTTTATATTGCAACAATGATGGAATAGCATTTAATCTGAATATAATTTTTTTGAAAAATACACAGAAGGATTGCTTGCTAAACAATAATACTGGTAATGTAGAGTTGTCAAAATGAATGCTGAGAGCGTGACATGATTAAATGCATGTGCATGCAACATCTGTAATTATAATTAATTGCATTATAGGTCCCTTGTTGGTTCAAGTTTCTCATTTCTCGTTAGTAAGTATCAACCATGACATGCTCACTAATTTGCCGGCATAAAAAATGTTTGACAAAAAGTGGTTAAGTTCTATATGTATTCTTTTGAGTCCAATATTCTTGTATGCCAGAAAGAGGGGGGGGGGATGGAAAAAAATTGAAATCGCTGCTTGCCAGTTGCACCAGTTTAAACTTTGACCTATAGGTGCAGCACATGGTGGCATAGCTTTATGTACGGGTGATGGACGGGTAAAAGAAAGGAGCAAAAAAAAGGTTTTCCAAAACCATAGATATTGTTAGTTATGCTTGAAAGTGAGTGTAAATGGTGTCATATGTGTGTTTGTAGCCCATTTCAGGTCATCAGGCACATCCGAAAGTTTGTAAACTAGCTTAACAGTTAACATCCATGTGTCCACCAAAACATGTGTGACTGGCAATAATTTTATCCTGCATAAAGCCCTGCATGGTGCTATATTGAAGGTTGATGTATGCAGCTGTAAAGGGGTTATAGCTAATAATTTACCATTCAGAGCTTCTGGGAACTAACATTCTGTCTGATTCGTCTAATCAGACAATGATGGTTTAACACTCTGGGATCAAAACGTATTCAATCTCCAGAAGCCCAACTGTCATTATGAATGACGCAAACTTGATGCTCATAGAATTACAAAACGATTCACAGGTTAGCACAAGAGTGACAAATTATGTTTCACCACTGAAAATGCCAAAATTTGATGAATGTATAGTGCCAAATAAGGTGTATATAGACCTATAGATATATTGTGGCATTTTTCATTAAATAAAAAAGTGTGTTTTAGGCACACAAGAGTAGAATATTTGTCTAAGTTACTAAATATGTTTTTTTTTAGCAATGTTCAATGATTTTAACATTCAACATTATGATTAATTATGCAAATTATTGAATGCATTTATCAACTAATACAAGAAGAAAAATAATAAGAAAATATTTGAACCCTAAATTACATAGTGCAGTAAAGAAGCACTGTATAATACTATAATTATACAAAATAATTACGCGTGAAAGGGAGACAGCAAATGCTATTAAGACAAACATGTCCTCATCACATCATGAGTCACTCTTTATAAAAAGAAAACATTACATCGAAAAATAACGACCTGTTTATAAATTCTAGCAGAATTTGTATAAATGCAAATTTATTATTTCATTTTAATGAAAGCAAAGGACCTAGTCAAAATAAAAATGTACAAGTCAAATTAAAAACAAATTAAGAAATAAATGTGAACAAATATAAAAGTTCAAGTCATTAAAATGTCACTACTAACAACAGCATAATTATCTAATCATCCATAGGCTATAAGGAAGAGATCTGCTATTAATACTGTTTTGAATATTAATAGAATTATCTGACTGGAGAAGGAAGTTAGATAGAAGCTACAATTTTCCAATAATGCCACGTCATTAAACACTAACCAACATCAATCCAGGGCAAAGTACTTCCTAAATAAACAGACAGTATTGAACAAGTTTTCAGATAATCATGCAAAGTTAGCGCCATGTTGTTTCAATAATAGATCAAAGACTGTACACCACAGCTGGTATTGAAAAAGTGTTTAAGACATATCAGAACATTTCTGAAGTCATATCACATATACAGCCGGAACTGATTTTCTAATAGCATAAAAACCATTAGCCAGTGGCAATGTTCAGGACAAAGTACTGATTGTCACATAAACAGCTGGTAATGCTTTGGTATCATTCCAAACACTAACTTGCTGCCTGATTGGTGATAAACATCAATGTCTGCCTAGACTAAATTCATGGCGTCAAATATTAATAAGCACCTTCGAGTGTGGTATATACCATGTGCAAGTAATGTCACGACTTATACACATACACCCATGCACGCAAATATTTCAACAATGCTTCTGCGACAACAATAGCTCTGGCCGGCTGCCCAGTTCTCACTTGTAATAAGCTCCACACCTTTTATTTGTACAATTAATCAGGTAAATAATATGGCACGGCCACACCCACGGCAGCCACCCAAGTACTGCTTCATTGGCTGTAAAGACTTTGGCCCTTTGCCCACTGAGACATATAGGACTGTTTACGTGCTCAGACACGTCTGCTTCGGTTGTGAGTTGTGACACACACAACTAATGACCATAATAAATAAGTAATTACCTTCCTGGTACGAAAGAACAGCCAGTCATGTTTGTAAACTGACAAAGCACAGTTGCACAAGTGATGAATAGATCTCTCTATTCTGTCTGTCTGAGTGAGAAATTTTGCCAAGCAAGAGTCAGCAAGTGTAACGCTAAGGTGGCCCTGAATGGCAGTTTCGAATCAATCAATTTAGATTTCTCGTTCAAAGTGGCAATACCGGGTACCCTAAGATGTCTACGAAAATGACAACAATTGATCCTGTATGGTTTCCGAGATGTGGCAGCTACCGGCGGACAGCAGTTGCAGATTGCTGCCATAAGTGTATCAATTGGAACTTTGCCACGAAGGATTAAAAGCTCTGCCAGAGGTGGAATTTACCAAGACATTGCTACACACCTGGCATGATGCTAGATCTGACTGTGACGTCTGGTCATTGTACGTCCCCACTGGACATGCTTCCTTGGCAGCATTGCCTCCCGCACAGCTGAAAACAGAAAACACAGTGTGCTCAAACTGCCATAGATATTAGATACAGCGCACAATGACAACTTATGAAACCAACACAACGTTTAAGTTTTTTACTACTAGCTGAATTGATGCAACCATTTTGTTAGTGTACAATTCTACCTGTTGGCCATTTGTCCAGCACCAGGCCTTTATGCATGATAGCATTTTTGCCAGTCCATATATTTCCTGATAAACGTATGTATGTGAACTCTCTCTCTCTCTCTCTCTATATATATATATATATATATATATATATATATATATATATATAGAAAATTAGAAATCGGTCCAGATTTGTATGAATGTCTATATTGCACAATAACCCACGCATACACAAGTGTGACATCCCATTTCCAAACCATAAGTGGTTTTGCTGCTAAAATTGTTACCCATCAATTGTAATTTATGGGTACTAATCCATAACAAACATTACCCATTTAAATGATGGGTAATATAGATGGGTTTCTAGATAAACCTACGTCCATCACCAATATGTTGACCAGATTATCAATTTGTCCTGGATAGCTTGCTATTCAGAGTACGTGATGATAAACTACCCATATTACTAAAGTAATAATGTATGTGATTGTATAAAAACATTAATTTTAAAATATTAATGGGTACAACAAACAGGACAGGGTTTCTTATACAATGCCCCCACATGAAAAACGACTATAAAAACACGCAGGAAAGTATGATTATTTATTAAGCACCATAAAGGTGGTGCATTAGTGTGATCACCATATGGCAATTTGGTGCAGTGGTTTACACTCAGGCATGTCGCTGCCTTTTGCATAATATATAAGACTGCCATAAAGAGAGACTTGTCGCGCCCCAGTACCGTGACTACGAGGCCATCAGGAATGGAGCAGCTTGGGTTTAACAAGTCTGCCAAATGTACATTAGCAAAGTGTACATTTTAGGCCAATCTCAACTGAACAACATCGTGCTATATACTGAGATTGTATGTTTGATCACCCAGAATCAGATATGTGGTCATTATTAGCCTGAATCATCTGTATCCTTTATGCTGTCCCATTTTACATTTAGGAGAAGGCTGAAGGAATTTTTGTTAACAGTCACACTTTTTTATGTAAACATGTATGTCGGTTTTACCCATCCAAACGACGAGTGGAAGTCTCTACACAAAGCTATGCTTAGAAGTGATGGAACAATCATAGTTCAAAGATGTTTTGTCTTCTTCCTATTACAATTTGTTGATTATTCAGACATAAGATTTTTTTTAGAAAGAGTCCAGTCCCTCAGTGGGTCTAGTTTTTCCACTTTCTTGTGTGTGATTTTGTGTGTGACCTTTTTCTTCTCCTGGGACAGGCAGTAATGAGACACTGAAGGGTTATTACAGTGTCTCTTCCGAGAGACAGGCATCATGGGGTAAATAAAGTTGTCCAGGTTTTGAACTAGGATTCGAACTGTGCTTCCTCCGAGTGACAGTCCAGCACTCTAACCATTCCATAACCACTCCACTTGGCCACATGTGTAGCTGCCTCTGTGACTTCTGATGTGTTTGTTGACATATTGAGTGTTACTGTTTTGTCTACTAATATTTTGAAATTTTATGGAATAGCCTTGCTGCCAACAAAGGCTTGGGCTAAGGCCATGCAATTTGACAGGCTGTTAATATATTGTTAATATTAAAAAATTGGAACATACAGTACATTAAAGCAAACCATTAACAGCATTCCTTTCAGTTCACTAGTGTAAATAAGTTAAACCCATTGCCATGTACCAAGTGTTGGATGTTATTAAAATATTGCAATACATTGACGTGTTATTATAATGTCTTATACGACAATGCAGGTACCAAAATAGTACTGTGAAAAACTGGACTGTGGAATTAACGCTGGGTCACCTCGCTGGAGGTTGTGGTCACTGTATCTATATGCCAGCCTGAGAACTACATATACCAGGTACAATCTATCTAGCCATGGTAGCTGAGTAAATATTTGTACAACATGGTAATAACATTAAGCACACAGTCCCTCATAAAGCGAGTTTGAACCTAGGCCGGGGCAGATTGGTGCAAAGTCACCCCTGACTCCTGTAACTTGTATGCATATGTTTAGAATTAGATACAAACGCATTAATTAATCCATCCCAGACAAATAACTCAGTTACTGTTCTTGGGAGCTGCAGTGATTACCAGTGAGTGACACTGTGATCAAGACAGTGAGTGACACTGTGACCAAGACAGTGAGTGACACTGTGACCAAGACAGAAATATTTTTTTCACGGTCAAGGAAGAGAGAAGGACTAGAGGACATGGAGTTGCATTAGCAAAGAAGCAGTGTAGACTAGATATTAGAAAATTTTCATTTTCCCAAAGAATAGTAAACGAATGGAACAAATTATCAGCTGATTGTGTAGGTGCTAGAAGTGTTAATATGTTTAAAAATAAAATTGACATATACCTAAGACGGGCAGGGTATACTTAGATAGATAGGTTGGACTCTCGATAAGCCAAACGGCTTCCTTGTCCACCTGCCATCTAGAGTTGATTCTCTAGGTGGCAATCTTGTTAAATCTTGTTAAATCTTGTGAGTGACACTGTGATCAAGACAGTGAGTGACACTGTGATCAAGACAGTGAGTGACACTGTGATCATGACAGTGAGTGACACTGTGATCAAGACAGTGAGTGACACTGTGACCAAGACAGTGAGTGACACTGTGATCAAGACAGTGAGTGACACTGTGACCAAGACAGTGAGTGACACTGTGATCAAGACAGTGAGTGACACTGTGACCAAGACAGTGAGTGACACTGTGACCAAGACAGTGAGTGACACTGTGACCAAGACAGTGAGTGACACTGTGACAAAGACAGTGAGTGACACTGTGACCAAGACAGTGGGTGACACTGTGACCAAGACAGTGAGTGACACTGTGACCAAGACAGTGAGTGACACTGTGACCAAGACAGTGAGTGACACTGTGACCAAGACAGTGAGTTTCACTGTGATCAAGACAGTGAGTGACACTGTGATCAAGACAGTGAGTGACACTGTGACCAAGACAGTGAGTGACACTGTGATCAAGACAGTGAGTGACACTGTGATCAAGACAGTGAGTGACACTGTGATCAAGACAGTGAGTGACACTGTGATCAAGACAGTGAGTGACAATGTGACCAAGACAGTGAGTGACACTGTGACCAAGACAGTGAGTGACACTGTGATCAAGACAATGAGTGACACAGTGATCAAGACAATGAGTGACACTGTGATCAAGACAGTGAGTGACACGGTGACCAAGACAATGTGGTCTGTTAAGACACATGCCTGCAATAGTTGTTTGTCAGCTCTGAAAAATAATACCACTGTGGGCATAATGGCAGAACTTTACATTCCTGCCAAATGGATATATATATATATATATATAATTATATATATATATAATTATATATATATAATTATATATATATATAATTATATATATATAATATTATATATATATAATATTATATATAATGATATATACATACAATATATATATATATATATATATATATATATATATATATATATATATATATATATATATATATATATATATATTACACACCCACATATATAAATATAAAATATACTGAGCTTAAGCCTCTTTTTATTTCATTGATTGAAGGTCGACCCACCAGGGATACTGACTGACAGATACACTTAACAGCTCCTGTACGTGCCATGGAAACTGTTTCACTACCTAAAAAGTTACATTCTTATGACTTCATATTAATCATAAGCCAAATGTTTTCCTTTAAGATCAATTTGGCATCTTGGTAATATTACTTGTATGCCCAAAACTGTCAATGCCAAGATATGTTATTTTAGTGACATGGTTACAGAAATTCTTTTAAGAAGGCAATGCCTACACTAGATAGGTACCATTTCATAATAAATAAATAAATAAACCTATATAGCGCCAAATCTAGCTAAAAAAAACTATTCAGGGCGCTTTACATGTACATGTCCTTAAAAATAATAATTACCCAAACGTATAACTAAAACAAATTAACTGTACATACATTATATAAAAGTGCATAAAGATAGACAAATAAAAACATTATAAATAAAAATAAAAAAATAAATAAAAAAAAAGGTCATTTATGGTAGAAGTAATGTTCTCTTCGATGCATTATCTCTTCATTTAATTATTACTGCATCAGGCAAAGTATTGTCTTCATTGGCATTAATTCAACTTACATTAGCTCAAACAATATACTGCCTGTTACACACATGCACGCACGCACGCACGCACGCACGCACGCACGCACGCACGCACGCACGCACGCACGCACGCACACACACTGGATGTATAATAAAATTATAGATATATATTTATTCAACCATGCATTGTATGAGTTAGTATATAAAGAAGCAGTATTTTAATTGTATCAGTCGCTTAGCCAGAGATCGTACTGCCCTTCTTCAAGACTGGCACATAAATGACCAAGACTAGTGGTCTGTGACAAATAAAACAGGTTGATCAATATTAATTAAATAAATGGCTAAATGACACTGGTTTGTCCTAAAAATGAATGTTCAGCCTCATTGCTTTTGTTTATGCTATCTGCAGTTTTTTGGCATGATTCTTGACTGCCTTATTTTCAGCATAAGTATATTAGCCATATCAACAACCTGCTAATCTGGTCCACCGCTAATCTACATCACATATGTAGATCACTTTCCAGCCAGCTGAGAGTTTGGATGAACAGAGATATACCAATGTGATATCACTTATATAACGTGTTCCCATATAGGTTCTCCTGAAGTGACGTAGGTTGCAAGAATGTAACCATCTACTTATATGTAAATAACAGTTGTACAAAGGAATAATACAAATTTACTGATTGACGTAGACCACTGAACAGTTGAAGGGCAGACTTTGTAGTTGCGCAGTGTGTAAATGCTGCATTTAATTGCGATCAATAAGCTATGGGCCATTCAGGTTCTTAGACCAATACAAATTTACCACACCCAATTCATTGGCGGTTGAAAGACCCAAAACAATATTTACCTGTCACCATGGCAGACCACATAGACACTGGTCAGGTGAACGAAAATGATAAAATCTGGATACAGCAAACCTTTTGGCTATGGTGAACGTAAACCTTTCCTGTATTGATGTACCAGTTAAAAATATAACATGCGTATATTGGCATAGTGCAGTTCCTTTTACAGGAAACTTTGTCTGTCATAGCTTCCAAGTATAAAGTAACAGTTAGTATTTTATATCAGTTCCATGATACATTGCTGATAAGTTACACTGATATTGGCAATTTAAATGTCTTTCAATGGCATTAGCCAAATTAGCCAAACCTGGCTTTACAGTCACCTCAGTAATAGGGTCATCCTAGAATAGTCCCAAAATATTTCTTAACAGCAAATAATAATAATTAGTCTTACTAACATGGTCTCAGCCATGATGACAATTTTCATTTAACAAATTCTGGGTTTTCAAAAGGATATAGATCTCTGGGAAACATTAAGCTATCCAAATAAGATTTTTAATATTGAATTTCACATACACTACTGTGTGGGTATAATTTTTTATTAGTGTTACAGTTTGAAAGATAAATCTGTATTTGTTGCAAAAAATGTGATCTCTATTACACTTCATAAAACAGTTACCTCCAGTATTTAAATAGTAAATAAAACAAGATTTTAACAAATGCTCTGATCAATGCACAATTTTAGGATATGTACGGAAAATGGATGTTTAAAAACAATAAGGTAGTCTTTCAAAGGTTACAATAATTGCTAGAAAAATCATACATTTTACTTCTCATCATGGAATCAGGGAGGTCTGGGTAAAACAGTTCAATATAATTTTACATTACTTATTAAGACCCATTTTATACTTAGCCCAGAAAAAAATGTATCTATTAAATGTATAAGTAATCTTATCGACCTGCCATGTCTGGTTTCAAGACTACCAGTAAGTATAAGACTATATACATGCATCGTTAATCTACAATCTACACTGTATGTTGATTTCTATAAACATAGCTTATGTAGATACCCATCCACCCATCATTTGGATGGGTAAAGTCTGTTTTGCATGGGGAGAAATACCACTGGACGGATGGTGATTGGGTAAATGGACAGATGGTGGTTAGGTAAATGGACAGATGGTGGTTGGGTAAATGGACAGATGGTGGTTGGGTAAATGGACAGATGGTGGTTGGGTAAATGGACAGATGGTGGTTGGGTAAATGGACAGATGGTGGTTGGGTAAATGGACAGATGGTGGTTGGGTAAATGGACAGATGGTGGTTGGGTAAACGATAAGGAGCAAGGCTTCCAAAATCGTAGGTATTGGCAGTTATGGTTTGAAAATGGACGTCACATATGTATTTGTATTTTATGTCATAATCACGTATATTGATTGACTGGCTTGAGTGTATGTCAGATGGCATGCACATGTCTACAAAATATGTGCAAATGGCAACTGTTATCCTGCATAAAGTCCGGTCTACAAAGATTCTACATGTAATAGTGATTGCCACATTACCCTCCTACATGTAATTATACGCTCATGCCTAAGCTGTTAACAACTGACAATTGCAATGACAACAGCAAGTTCAGCAAAGACCACGAAACGCACGCATTGTCCCTGATAAATGTCATTACTAATGATTAATATTTCATATGCACAAAACAAACAATACAATGATCGTGTTCAGTGTCATGTTTCTGACACACAACAATTATCTTGTCAACACATGATGTATCTGGCATATAGACATGTAACAACATTGCGGACTTGTGGAAATACATTATGTAATAATGTAGTACTTGGAACATAAATAACAAAAAAAAATTAAATAACAAAAAGGTATAAGTACAATTATTTAAGAAGTCACATATAAATGGAAATAACAAGTATTATATAATTATATCACAGTATCTAATCTCAGCACTGCTCAAAGCATTTTACATTTCACATCCTGGCAGATTTGCTTTATAATATATATATATATATATATATATATATATATATATATAGGCAGATTTGCTTTATATATATATATATATATATATATTCCATGATACTTGACCTAGATTTTTATTTTATTTTTTATTTTGATATTCTCGCATGAGCCAACAACTGTACTAAATTTCATCAAAATTGGAGTCGGGTGATGTTTTGAATGATTGATTTGACATGGAATGACCCTATGCTTATATATATATATATATATATATATATATATATATATATATATATGTGTGTGTATATATACACACATATATATATATAAGTATATATATATATATATATATATATATATATATATATATATATATATATGTATATATATATAAAATGCTCAAATCCAGCAAAATGGGGTCTTTGGTCTTTTGGCACCAGGTAAGGTTCTAAAATAGAATTGTTTGAATAATACAGGCTTCAAACATGCTTAATGCATTTGCACTAAGACAACCTCCCTCAAAATTGGCCATACTAACTCCCAAAATTGAGGATTTGGGAGGTGTTTGAAGTGTTTTTGTTTGTTTTAATGTTGTCCACCATGTACGTCATGATGCCGCTGTGTACTGATACTAGCACACAATTTTGTGCATTTTATACCCTAAATTGAATTGTCTTTTCATGGACATCATATGGGGATGTAATAATGGCATAATGTTTTGGTGTTATCCATTTGGAGTGAGTGTGGGTACGGTGAAACATTGTTTACCCATTTTATTTGGCAAACAATAATTTTTACAGAACTTTATTGTTAGTTGTACAGAAATTATGGTTTTTTTTTTATAAATGTGTGCATGCTACTCAAGTTATTGGGAAATGTGTTCTATCCATTGATATTTGTGGGAATAATTTGTATATTTTCATTACAGGAGACCCAGCAAAATGGTACACAGTCGGCATCATGAAGTACACAGTTGACCGTGTACGTCATGATGCCGACCGTGTACCAGTACTAGCACACAACATACATGTACGTGGTTGGCAACATGGATGCATGGTCGGCAATATAGTAATGGCAGGAGGTCCTACAATACTAAGTTAAACTCGTTGAATTTTGCAATGATTTAATATGTTAGTTTGTAACATGCTCACACACACACACACACACACACACACACATATATATATATATATATATATATATATATATATATATATATATATAGGCAAAAGACATCTCACTAATATTACAAATATTTGCCACAAACTGAGGGTGTGTGTGGCACAGTTGACAACAACAACAACAACAACAACAACAACAACAACAACAACAAAAACCCAAACCTGAGTTTTGGGTATCATTATACAAACGTATATATATATATATATATATATATATGTATATATATATATATAGATATGTATATATATATATGTGTATATATATATATATGTACATATATGTATATATATGTACATATGTACATATATATATGTACATATATATATATGTATATACATATATACAGTGTACATATATATATATATATATATATATATATATTTATACATATATCCACCCCTGTTTACAAGCCAGATATTTATTTATATCCTTAGTGAACAATGGCAATGTGAAAATGGATTTAATGGAATTGCCCAAACTCTGAACAAGAGCAATGTTTTAAAACATATGGATGCTAATCAATATAATCTGTGCTCATTTGTTAAGCCTGATTTTGGTCTTTAACATTTATTTCATTCCTTAACACTGATCTTGTATACTCTGATGATGGATTTTCCCTATGAGCTCATTGTGTTAGTGAACCAGTCTCCTGGTTCTCTCTGTCATGTCCTCATGAGCTCATTGTGTTAGTGAACCAGTCTCCTGGTTCTCTCTGTCATGTCCTCATGAGCTCATTGTGTTAGTGAACCAGTCTCCTGGTTCTCTCTGCCAGGTCCTCATGAGCTCATTGTGTTAGTGAACCAGTCTCCTGGTTCTCTCTGTCATGTCCTCATGAGTTCATTGTGTTAGTGAACCAGTCTCCTGGTTCTCTCTGTCATGTCCTCATGAGCTCATTGTGTTAGTGAACCAGTCTCCTGGTTCTCTCTGCCATGTCCTCATGAGCTCACTGTGTTAGTGAACCAGTCTCCTGGTTCTCTCTGTCATGTCCTCATGAGCTCATTGTGTTAGTGAACCAGTCTCCTGGTTCTCTCTGTCATGTCCTCATGAGTTCATTGTGTTAGTGAACCAGTCTCCTGGTTCTCTCTGTCATGTCCTCATGAGCTTATTGTGTTAGTGAACCAGTCTCCTGGTTCTCTCTGTCATGTCCTCATGAGTTCATTGTGTTAGTGAACCAGTCTCCTGGTTCTCTCTGTCATGTCCTCATGAGCTCATTGTGTTAGTGAACCAGTCTCCTGGTTCTCTCTGTCATGTCCTCATGAGTTCATTGTGTTAGTGAACCAGTCTCCTGGTTCTCTCTGTCATGTCCTCATGAGCTCATTGTGTTAGTGAACCAGTCTCCTGGTTCTCCCTGCCAGGTCCCACCATGAGCATAATTATGTACAAGGTGAACATTTGGTATAATGAAAGTACTTACTAGTAGCCGGTTGGACAGTCTGCACAGGTGTTACTGTTACTATCATAGTATGTCCCGGCAGCACAGCTGGAAGCACAGTCTCCTACAACCAACAATTTAATAACTTGTGTACTGACTGATAATGATAGCGCTATACATATGTAGGCCTACACAGTGAGAGCTACAAGTGCCTACAACATTTGTATACTAACAATTACATGTATACATACTGGCAGCAACATATGTAGGCATGACTGGTAGTGCCTGTCGTACACATGGTATACTGAAAACTACACATTATGATGGTGGAGATTTGCAAACAGGCTGAGTGCATTAATCAGAGCATTGTGTATACGCTTATTACACTATACTAATACTATATACACATCAAGTACATTCATGTATGCTAATCATCCATAGATCATAGATGTTACAAATGAGTACATCGACAACTATCATGTGTACAGATATAGCGAGTGTGTGTGTATGCACGTGCATGCAAATGCGTGGGTGTGTACATGGTGTCTTTGGAGTGTATATGTGTGTATGCATGCAAACATATCATAACATATGAATTCAGAGAATTGTCTACTACATGAAAATGTACAGTAAAAAAAAATATTTTTATCTGAAAAATAATACTTAAAATTTAATGTACTGTATTTATTTAGAAACATATACACTGTATATGAAACCTATAGGTGTCTGAATATACTGACAATTTACCTAAAAACAATGATTTTAGTATACATACAAGTTGCAATTTTGTTAAATATTTTTCTATATTTATTTATAGATTTACAAGTGAACAAATGGCATACTTATTTGGTGGTGATGAAGGTTGTATCGTTGGATTATAAAACATTTGTTCCATCTGATGAGTGGCAATGTGAGTACTGTGAGTGTTAATTTCCTGGTTCGCTTCTTTAACTCAGGAAACTACCAGGCTTTTGGGAAATTACACAGGAAAGTGGATCATGGCAGGATGACTGATGCCTCTGGCAAAGTGCATTTATTGTTGATTTGCTGGAAGATTAAGCAAACACAGGTAAATCAATAAAACACAGGTCCTGGTTGATAGAGCTATGGTGGGATTAATGCTCTTGATGCCTCTGGTAATGTAAAGGTATTTACTCTAAAATCTGAGACAGAAGTGTCTGTTCGTATCAATTCCAATTCTGAAGAAAAAAACCCGATGTTGTCCAAAACATTAACATTTATTCTGACCTATGTCTTCCATTAGTATAAATTAGACTACAGGAGCACATGTACTTAGAAATTAGTGCCATTCAGTGCATCATATGGTTCACCCATCATACACACTTACCATAGACTGCCATCGTTAAAATAACATTTGTTTATTTAAAGAAACCTTGATAAATAAAAAACATGTACATCAATGTTTTCCCTACATGTCTTTTTGTGCAGCTGTTGAAGTGAAGGGTAAACATTCTAAATATAGTATTAATTTATTTATTTATCAGACGCATAATGCTTAACCTGGTCTGCATGTATCCAGTAGTAATGCTATCTAGAAGAAATGTTCAATAAGTAATATCATTATTTTAGAGATTACTCTAGATACCAGATAAAGAATACTCAGAACTGTATTCTTATAAGGTAATAAAACAGATTTCATTTAGAGCTAGACACTGCCTCTGTAAAAAATATTTACACTAAGTGATTAATCATGATTTTGCAATCAAACCCAACAAAGGCAACAAATAAAAAGCATCTTTGGCAAAGAAACCTGCATGTCTGTATTTGTAATATATTCTGTCACGCCATCCAGGATTAATTAAACATTAATTAATGTCTAGCAATTGCTTGAGGCTGTAGTTCTGGTTCAGATTTCTGATAATGGATTAGATCAAAGCCTGCTACTGTTAGGAAACCTTCCTTCTTCCCATGAACTGATCAGTGCTCTAGTGAGTATGATTTCAAGTGTGACAGGGCACACTTTGTGGTATTTGCCCTTCACAATGTGGCACTTATTGGCTAGTTATCAAAATGTAATCTTTTATTATTTTATCTTTATATATATCATATATATCGTCATAATATTTTATTATCTTTACATGTTA
>OZ024857.1:19832403-19854903 GCA_964017155.1 Oasisia sp. SBJ-2009
TATGTTATATGTATTTGTGACCGTGTGTTACTGTGTTTATGGGTGTATTTCTGTGGGTGTCTGTTTGTGTTTTTGTGTGTTTATGTCTGTTTGTGTGGGTTTTGTGCATGTATGTGCACATGTGTGTACATACATGTGTGTGTGTGCATGTGTGTGTGTGTGTGTGTGTGTGTGTGTGTGTGTGTGTGTGTGTGTGGGTGTGGGTGTGTGCGTGTGTGTGTGTGCATGTGTGTGTGTGTGTGTGTGTGCACATGTGTGTCTATGGTGTGAATACATAATATTATGTTCACTATTTATAAACTGAAAAATTTATCACAATCAAATACATATAATTATATTCTAACTGTACATACAAGTTTTTCCACAAAGCTAGATAATCAGATACTATTAGCCAGGCCCCCCATCGCTAAACCCTATCTTAGGCTGGCTATAACGCCTTCAAAGTACAGCTAGAAGCAACACAGTGAGCAAACAATGAGCAAAGCTGTTGGCATAATGCACATTGATTTATAGTTCATAAGCACACAGTGGTTATGGACTTTATTGGCCTGACTGGACTGAGACAATGACAACTACCGCCATGTCCTAAACACAAGTGACCTCATTCAAACAGCAAAAGAATGGTACATTTTAGCTTGGACTGTTGAATTACATGATTGCACAAGGACCAGGATCTACTGTCATAACTGTTTTGTATGTTAATTCAAAGTTAAGAGGTATGTAACCTTGTTAGGAATTGTAAATCGATGGCATTGTTTAAGTTAGTTGTTACAAAAAAATTATACTCTTGATTTCTCAGACTTAATGTAAATATTTGTAATGTAATTTTTTGTAGTAATAATTTATTTGTAACAAAAATGTTCAGTGCATCACTGTATAACACTTATTTGGTTTATCTTATTTTACAAACAAATTGTGAAAAAAGTTTTTAAATATGTACTATGTCGGGGTCGAACAAGTGACTTTAAAATGCTGCACGGTTACCCAGCCAGCGTGCCTAGCAATTGAGCTACTGGGGATCATCGGAATTATGAGCAATGATTTCAATTGTTGTTTCAAACAATCAATTTTCTAGTGATCCTATGAGTCTTTTTTTTCAGTGGTGTAGATTATCTCCTGTGGATTGTATTCAATATAACTAATTATAATTAAGTATCTGAAAATGGTACGAAAGTTTGCAGTGCTCAGGAAGTGCCAAAACCATTGCGCTTATTGTTTGCATGGCTTAATTTTGTCAACCAAATTGGATTTGTGTGGAACAGTAGGATGATTGTTTGTACCTCTTGACCTCCACGTGGTGACGATAGTGTTTGTATTACATAGCACAATGACCCATTATGATGCTCATTTTGACCCAATAGTTAACCTTGTGAACATGCTCTGAATACGTGGAAAGATATGTGATTCAATCTAACAATGATGATGTAACATCTTGACATCTTGAAAGCGCAGAAAATATATGCATAATATTTCGAATTCATAAATTGTTTTTGATTTTTTGGCTTGGTGGACATGCATGGAATTATTATAATAGTAGGAAGTATTGTAATATTTAAGAAAGGTGTTTTACTTCTGTTAACAACAGTGGTTTATAAAAAAATGTGGTGTTTACTTGTTAAATTAATATTGCTGAACAATGCAATCTGACTAAATAAAAAAGTAAGTTCTTATATAGCACAGTAACCAGTCCTCAGGGCTGTTCAAAGGGCTTTATATATTACTTCCCTGGGAGACCTGTTCAATCAAACACTGTCTTCTTCCAGCCATTTGCTACAATTAATGTGCGAAGGCTGCTTGTATGTACACATATATCCACCACTGTGTATAGCTATAGATACTCATCTAAGTAAACTGCAGCAATGCTGAGTGAAAAAACTTGAGCTCTCAAGGTTTCTGCATCCTAGAGGTTTTTAGAGGCTGAGCCCCACTGATATCTGTGGAAGCCCTGGAGATTATACATGCATGCATGGGATTAGTCCCCCCGATATTTAGGTAAGGGGTGTGTATTTTATTGTGGTGTCATTATTGCTGATGGGGGGGGGTGGTGTTGTATATATAGATATCTAGGATAATTAGCTTTTTAATTTTGGGTGCAGCTAGTTTGAGGCTTTTTGGAGAGCCTGAACATGTGTGTTTGAATTGAGATCGACACTCGGGGCAAGGGAGAGTACAAAAGAGTTTCCAGAGAGCCTGAAGATCAGATCGAGCGATTTTGCTTTATGTTTTTCGATGTAAGCATCCAACACAGCGTGACAGTGGAATGGTGCTGATACAGTGTTGAAGTCACTGTTTCAGCACCATTCCGCTGTCACTGAATTGGAAATGGGGGGGTGTTGAAGTTCAACACACCCCATTTCCAATGTCATGGTCGAAGACATGATCGTTATGACAGATGATCTCGAGTGACCGGTGCTGAAGCTCTAGCTGGTACATTCCCTCCAATCTTTATTTTGTTCAGCATCTCGACTCAAGTGAATGAAAATGTACATTGTTTGAAGGAGGTAAATGCGAAATCATTTAACTGTGTAATTAAAAATTTGTATTGTTTGTTGTTTATGTTGTTTGAATAAATTATGGAAAAAAAACAGTTGTGACAGATGTTTTCTGGGAAGCGTAAACACAGGGACAGGGTAAAATATAAACCAAATCGGTGCCGCCCTCTCTCGTAGAAAGCCGCCTTTACCACCATTACCTCTTCTGAACTTGAACGAATTATGAGCCTCTTGTCATGTGTGGGTTTGGTGCCCATGCAACTTCCCATATAGTCACTTTTGGTGAATTCTCTGCACTCTACCAGATCTAACAGCAGACGACAACTGACACAAGTTATACAGATAATACTCACCTTCAACTACAGTTGCGTATGACAAGCATACAATTAATGTCACAATCACAGTCAGTTGTACACTGTTCTTCGATACAAAAATATTGTTCATTTTAGCAAAGCGGTCGTACCACCGCACTGGGGTACGCGACGTCCACAAGTTGTTGCCAGATTACAAAGTTTCCCGGTGTTCGGCTTCTAATTCCAAAGTCAACGATCGAGACACATGTGGCGCGCTTTCAAACGTGACTGCGGTGGCGACAGTCGCGGCTACATAGTCTGTTTGTTGGTATATCCGGGCGAAATGTTCATCGAAAAATCCGTAAATTGCCACACTCGAAATAAAACGAAATAGAACAAGTTCGCCCAAACGCCGTAGTCCTCGATATCGTTTGGCTTCGCGGCGAAGCTCCGTGACCTCGCGAACCAATCGTTACTTGACATTCGGCTGTTTCATGAATATTCATGACCGTTGCAACAGCGCGGCACCTGTCTACCTAGGCAACGGGTAAACATTGATAAATTCCCTTGTTCGCCGGTCACTGCTCATTGCACACAACTGACCGACTGCATGAGTCGTAATTGAGGTCTGGCTTCCAATAAGCGCTGCAGCCGGCACTGGTCAGTGAAATGGTGGACGTCTAAAAATAGACATGCATGTCTACCAGAATCTCACACAGTCGAAATCGCACCTCGGCTCAGGTCAACTCAGATCGAGTCACGTTAGGACCGACGAATCCATAATAATTATAACTTTAATTTTAACAAATATTTATATAACATATCTGAATGTTTAAAGGGGCAGATCGAAGGGGATACCGTTTAGCCGACAATTATATTCTGACTTAAAATGTATTAATTAGCTATCATAGACATAGTCAAAGAACTATATATACCTTCTCATATATGTAGACAGTATGTAAGTGCATATTAATTTGTCTGCATATTGTAACAATAGCTATAATATTATAGTTGTAAGGGTGTCTTTAAGGAACATACTTTCACAGCTCCACTAATTGCCACACAAATCTGCATCCTAAATTGAATGCTGGTTGAAACATACACAAAAACCTTGGCCTCGATTGTGTGCCAATCAGTAATCAATGAATATAGTATTACGACTTGGCTCACGAGTGTGAGGTGGTAAATAGTATGGATTGCCAAGTGTGCTGCACGAATAGAAGGGGATTGGCTCTATTATTTGAGCTTAGTTAAAAACCAGGACAATAAATTATACATATACTTAAAGAATGCTAGGGATGTCATGCAACATGTAGCTCTCATTTAACTTATTTTACATTTGCAGATCATTGAAAAAGGCTACACAACAAGATACACAGTGCAGTCTTGTCTTTCACTCCAGGTTGAACATTCCCAACCATCTAACAAGGATTTCAGATCACTATTTTATACTGGAAGGGAGACTGGAAATGCAAAGTAGTTTTACTGTAATAGTTATTATCTTGTTAACCACGTGTAAACATGTTCTTATAAGGTCAATGTACCAGACTCAGGGAAAACAAGGCCCTCAAATGAGGAATACTACATAATGCAATGCACGATTGGTATAATGATCTTAGTGACAATTAATATGTGCTGATCATAATCAGCATGACAGTGGTCACCCAAAATTACTCCCAGAGCAACTGTTAGAATGTCAATGCACATTAGAGTTGACAAAGTTTGGCAAAACAATTCAGTATCATTAACCCATAATTTTTTATTTCAATATTCATATCCCAACAGTTAGATTAAAAAAAAACAATCAAATGCAATAATTAGTCAATCTGACATTTGAATCATTTTTAACATGATAAGCACAAAGATAAGTGATTGTTTTGGTGCAATGGAACACAATTGCAGGTATTTGCTGTTTCATTTATTTAACATTATGTATGCTGCATAAAAATTATAAAAATTATTGTAATATTTTCCAAAACATCAACAGAAACCACTTGAAAATCTTATCAACATTGAACACATTAGCCATGATTAGGCATTGCTACACAGGCAAAACATTGATAAAATTAACAAATCCAATAATGCTTATTTCCAGTTTTAATTCGAACCAGCTTAACAATGACAAACAAAGTCTTACGTCTTGGGCAAGTGACAGTAAGTTTGGTTTTGATGTAATAAGATGTGCTGTTGATGTACTAACAAAATCTCTTTTCTCCCTAGTCAAGTAATAACATTTATTCTGTCTGTGGTTACATGGCACAGAACTGGTGCAAAGTACAATGTATGAAATAACTCTGGGATTAAACACCACAATGCATGTGACAACAATGGTGTCACCAAACAATTTAAAGGATGATGATAATCGCTTTAAGTAGGAAAGTGGAAGTGCAAATTATAAATCCAGGTGTTATGTGCACACACAGAGATACAGCAGGCTTTTATACCGTGTGACTTTATGGCCTACTCTCCCCCATAAAGCACATCCTACTGTTGTATTTAAACTGTCCTACTGCCTAGAATGCCACCACAGTGACAAATACAGTACCACACCACATATCAAGTTGTGTTATTCACATGATAGGGTAAATGGGATTTAATTTACTACAGAGGTCATTGTTGTACTTGGTATGCAAACTCTTGAAACCAAGCACAGCAACAACAGCATAAAACAATCCTAAATCAGCAGCAAACCTAAAACATAATCTACACAACTCTGGCTGTCTGACATGATACATGTAGGCGTGCTCAGTTTTGGTGAGTAGACCTTATTATTATAGAAAAGCTATACCATCAGGTGGTACCAAACAATCGCGCACGCACACTTTAACCAGGGATACAAAAGCAAAACGACTGAAAGAAAGAACTCACAATTCCTGGAAATTACAAAAAAGCCAGGTGAGCTATTTAAAATGCTGCTTATCATCTCTACCATATTTTTGTTGCAACATTTACCTCAATAAGATTTCACAGTTGAGACTGTCAGGCAAAATCTGTCAGTTCCCATTCAACCAGCCGTTGGGGGTTCTTTAGGGGGTGAACAGTGGTTGAGGCCTGCAGGGGTAACTTGTGCCTTACAATCTACATATGCACTGTGGAACTGCAGATTTACATCGAATGTATTCATTAATTGCAACAAATTATTTGCACCATCTGGTAGACGTCTTCACTCTTCAGAACTAAATACCGAAGTACTAGTTGGTCCATGAAAGATTGATGACTAGTCTCCGATATGGCGGGCAAGCAAGATATAGAAGAGACTGGTATGAAGAACCAGAAAGCAGTTTGGAGCAGAGATGAGCAGCACATGAAGAGAGATTAAAAAAATAACAAAGAGAGCTTGAAAACACAGGACAGTGGATGAGGAAGACAAACATCAAGATGAATAGTGTGAAGAGATCGCTAGGAGGCAGGGGTGCAGAAGACTGGGTTAGGGGTTGTTACATGTTGTTGAGAGGGTAGAATGGACTGGGGTGATTTGCACCCCCATAAGGGAATAAAAGGGTGAAGATGAAGAGGATGCTAGATTTGAGGGATGTTAACAATCAATAAAGACCAGTTAAACAAACGTTTGTAAATTATTGGCAGTTGTCTTAGTCACCCAGAACTGTGAAATTCCCTGATCAATGATTCATTGCAAATCATACTGTACACACTACAGCCAACAATATTATAAGCTATATGTGTTTACAATAGCATAATGGACATGTCTATGTTGCAGACATAAGCTACAACTTACACTTAAACACAACCATGACAACATGTGCATTGTACAAGATTTTCCACTGTACATTAGCATACAAATAATATACAGGTGGTGTCTGTAATCACCAACACATGTGGTTGTGCCCCTATAGCAGGCAGAGGAGTACTGTAGTGATGACCAGACACTACCCCACTGAGGTTTACATCACTGAGATTTCATAAACAGGATGCAACAACATATAAAACTATGATGCATTGTGACAATCGTCGATAGTGCACCGTGCCACCGACAGTAGCCGCAGATAGGTGAGCAGCGCTACATTTGCCAGTAAAACAATGTTTTCTGATTTGATTTTGGAACCTTTTATTAGTGTTCACCATTCTATGGCACTGCCATGATGCCACAGTAATAATTATAGCTGCACAGCTGCAACATTAACACAGCTATCACAGTGTTATCGCAATAAAAGAAAACCCACAATAATAGTCCCTGTTCCTAACGTCAAGACGATTTCTTCTGATGTGCAAGCAGATTCTGCTGTGTCTGGCCCCAAAACATTACCTCCGCCAGCTAGCCCCTATACACTGCACTCCCATTCTTTTCCGATACGATGACCTCATTTTTACTTATCGAATAATGTGAACTGATCACACAAGTGAGCAGAGCCCACAGCCAACACTTACGGGTAAGGTAAGGACAAGGAACCACATCATTTGACCAGGAAAGTCCCAAGCAACACCATCGTGTTCATATTTCACCAAAGACATGCATAACACGCTTTCCAAGGCAACTGATATTAGACGACCAGATCAAAGAATCCACGGATGTCGCTTGAAGTTAGCTCAAACACGTGGCACCAGCGCAGCACAAGGGAGCAGCTGTTATTTCTTCTTGCCTGTCAAACCAGCACCAGCGTTGAACTTGAAGTGGATGATATCGCCGTCCTCTACTACGTAGTCTCGGCCCTTCTGTTTGTATTTGCCTGCGCCCTACAACAAGGTCAATGTGAAGTTACCATGGCAACACTATGTAATTTGACACTGAATGTTTTCAGGCACACTAAAAATCAATAACGAAATTACTTTATTTATTATTGTGAACACTGGACAGCTATTAATTTTCTTATTATTATAGGCAGGTATTACAGATGATCCTGGTTTAAGAAACAATTGTTTATATTTATGTTTTTGGACAGCTGAGGATATTATTATAGTCCTATCTAAAGACACAATTGTTTGTATTGTATGTTTTTGGACAGCCGAGGATATTTCATTCTAAGGTCAAATGTGAGTCACTGGTGAAGGTGGACACTTAAAGGGTCTGTATCTACCTTCTATGTTCTGAAAACCCGGGAGTTCTATTTATAAATAAAATTCCATGATTACAAGGATTTGCAAACCACAGAAGAAGTATATGAATTTGTAGTAGCAAACTGATGGCATACAGGAAGACAACAACAGCGGATTTGTAGTACTATCTACCCATTATCTCATACAATCCAAGATGTGTACAACAAAAACATGCCACGAACAAAGTTACATTGCATTGCACTGCACTGCATTAACTAAAGAACTGCCTCCCTCCAAAACATTGTCACATTTACCTTGACTGCGTTCTCAGAACCCTCCTCCTTGAAGTCGTCAAACTTCATCACCTCGGCCATGATGAAACCCTTCTCAAAGTCTGTGTGAATCTTCCCAGCGGCCTGGGGAGCCTTGGTTCCTTTCTGTAACAACAGATAAACCATTGCACTAGACATTCATTAGTCGCGCTTAATCGGCTGTCGGTCGGCTGCGGAACTACGCCGAGAAGACAGTCTGGATACTTTCCCGGCTTTTGAATGTTATCCGTGTGGGGTAAACAATGCTGCCACCTCACAGATACTGGTTAATCCTGCCGTAATTCCTATATTATAAACAACTGCAAATTTTTATTTAGTTTTGTGTTAATATAATTTCAATGTTGAATGCTTTTCATAGGATATCATTATCTTGTAAAAGTATATCGTTATTTTAATTTTATTTCATAGTTGGCTTGAGAGCCAATCAGTGTCTCTACCCTAATCTGGGGTAAGGCCGCCCTGGCGGTTACAACTGCTGCCCATTAATTACCCAGGCAGAGTTGAGGGGTTTAAAAGTGCTGCCATCTCACGGAGCCTGAGTAACCGAGGCTAGACATTCATGTGTTACCAAAATTCAAACATGTTGAAGAAACTGTCTAAAACTTATGCTACTTTCTGCAAAAAAATCATTTAAATTTGTGAATAATTTCTTCCCTGATGATTCTGGACCACTACGGCTTTGAGCTCAGGTTTATAATAATAATTGTTATGTTTCTTAATATAGTGCTTTTTAAGTAACAAAATGTAAATCAAAGCGCTTCAAATTAACACGTGTTGATTAAATCTAAAATATAAATTAATTATATACGATAAAATAAATAAGCTAAGATAAATAAGTAAGCTAAGATAAATAAGCTAAGATAAATAAATAAATAAGCTAAGGTGAATAATTATAATAACAATAAATAAAAAAATTAGGGTGTAAAAATACAGTTTCAAACAAAACAATTTAAAACCATGCAATGTCATCAAGTAGAAAGTTGGTTTCTTATGAGCTAGGCATTGTGGGAGTTAATACTGATTTATGCAACAGCTGCAATGAGGACAGTCACCTGTATGGTCCAGGCCTTCACCTCGTCCTCGCCGGACGTGAAGAAGTACATCAGTTGCAGATTCTTGTATCCCGTCACAATGATCTTGTTGAGAGCACTGAAATGGCATTCACACGTTACTCTTTATATTATCTAACAATAATAAATCAATATGCACATGTGTCTTTTCTTCATAGACTGTTCGTATATCTGGTGCTAAACTTTCACGGATTCATCAACATCCTCTAAGAGGAGAATTAATTTCTTTACATTTTCCATGTGTTAAGGGTTTTAACGGGCTTAACGGTTCGTTCGTTCATTCATTAACTGATTGTCTGCAACATTATATATGGTATTTGCAACTACTCCGAACCATACAGAGTAACAGACTGTCAAGCAGTCGATTACAACGTTCTATGACGATGCCTGAAATGTTAAAGTTGCAATGTTCTTTGACCACCCCTAAACATTTACAGGGTAAGTGATATCCTGGAGACATGTATGACCACATGCTATAATATGTGGGGTGAGAAGAAATGGGGTGAGCCCCCCTGACCCACCCACCTCTGTATGTTGTTCTCCTTGCAATACTTCTCCTTCTCCTCATCACTCATGTCCATCAGGTCCAACTCGAAGGCGCCACTGAAGGGGATGATGGCGCTGCCAGGGTCGTGCTCATCCACCCACTCCTTGATCTTGAGTAACCTGCACACACAAGCGTCTTCATCCCGGGGAACCAGCAGAGAACATATGATAGAGCACCGGACTGTCAATTGAAGGGACGGTGGTTCAATCCCACCTAACACCGTTTCAAAACTTAGGCAATTTCGTTCACCCCACATTTGCCTGTGTCTTTCGGAAGGGTAATTAAAAGCTGGTGGTCCCTTCTATCTGGTGACTATGCCAGGGGAAGTAAAAGATCCCACACACGGGGTAAATGTGTAACCTGTAGTGAACTCACAAATTCAAGTTGGACTTTAAACGCCCTGCAAAGGGCCCCGTCCAGTATCTGAGAGAAGAAGAGAAGAACAATACAGCACACTGTAACTATTAGGCCAATACACAAGCCTCACTGTTAAGGATCAAAATTGATTTTAAAGTGAAACATTGGGTTTAAGAACTCTTAACAACATCAGTGAAATGGTCCCCTCAGTTGCCTTCAACAACAGTGTCAATATGTACAGCATGCTTAAAGACTAGTTGATGAGAAAATACTTAACCTAAAATCACATTGTCAGAAATTAAACTATAATTATGGAACCAACAATGTTCGTTTTAGATATCACTGTCACAGTGTCAAACACTCCCCAAGATTGGGGTGTACGCTTATTAGGGTATGCATATTTAATACAGCGAATATGGTGTCTTATTTATTATCCCCAAATGTCACAAAGAAGTAAATGTCACACGGTTTTCAGGACTTTGTGAACTTATGCGACCCTTAACCCATTAGCACTCAGCAGCCTATTTTGACCGGGTACCCGGTTCCTCACTGACATGACCTAGATACCAAAAAGTATGGTACATGTTACTTTTAAGGGTATAACTATTTTATTATTGTTTTTCTGTAATTGCAAGTAAATGCTATTCTGAAGGGCATTGAATTATCTACATAATGGTACCTTTTAATGTATCATAACTTTGAAATATGTTGACCATGCAATCCTTGGTAGATGACTTTTTTTTAATGATTCACATTATAGCGATGCATATCATTGTGTGCGGTGTAACTTTTTTATTCTTCACTTTCTACTGCTACATGTTGTGTTCATCTGAACTATTGTTTAATTACCTATCCAATGGTATAACATATTTTATATTCTGATGGCTAGTAATTTTTTAACAACATAATAAGTGACTGCTGTGCAACGTTGGGAATGTAACGGGTGTTGTAATCTGATCTGTACTGCAATTCAAAACAGTGTCAGTATGATGTATGTCTACCTGTGTGTCTATCAGTCTGGCTATATAGTGTGTGTGTGTGTGTGTGTGTGTGTGGGTGTGTGTGTGTGTGTGTGTGTGTGTGTGTGTGTGTGTAATGTATATTTTTCAAAATATTATAATTTGTCTTGACTACCAAGGAGACAAACTGAAAATCAAAAATATGGTTTGGCATATTTATTTTCACATGCAACACAGTCCACACGTTCTTATGCGTGGTGGTCAGTGAAGCAACTGCCTTCCTTACAGAGTTGCACATTGCACCTGAAACACCCGAAACACGTTTCGACCGATCGGCCCGATGTCGTCTGTCGGCCTTGCCTTCGGCAGGACTGGCACACTCTCTTTCGGCCATCAAACCGAACATGCGAGTGCCCTGCCACCACATCTGTCTGCACTGTGTACAGGGCCTCGGGCTGCTTGGTTGGTGGTTGGTGGTGCAACACGTCGATTGCGCATGGCGATGGCGGGGTCGCACAAGTTCAGCACAAGTTCACCTTTAAAAAACTTGAGCCCGTGCTGACGCTTATTTCCGGGTAGGGGGTGGTTGCTGGCTTTCCACAGGATGTAGGCGTTCACAACGGCGATGTTCATAAACCCCCAGAAGAGGTACTTCCACCATCGCCGCCCTGAACGCCCAATCGGGAAGTACGACCGCAGCTGGTCCATCCGGTCGACTCCACCCATCGACGCATTGTACCGCTGTACAACGTGAGGCACTGCCAGCTCAATCACCTGGCCTTTGCGTCTCACTGCTTTCACGGCATCTTTGCCGTCGTCGTCTGTGGCAATGAGACAGACGTCACGCTTGTCATGCCACTTCACAAGCATGACGCCTTTCTCATTGGTCCACTTTGTGGATTCTCCTTGCCGCATGTAGAGGTCCCCAAGTGCGTTTGGGAACTCCTTGCGGCTCGCACGGGTAGTGCCACAAAGGTACGTATTTTGCTGCAGCAGAGCCTCAGCCAGGGGGACTGATGTGAAATAATTGTCCGCAAACACATGGCGGTTTGTGTTTTGGTACATGTCCGTGAGACCCATGACGACACGGTACCCGAGACCCTTGCCTTGGGCGACGTTGATTGCTGCACCGGTATACACCTCAAATTTCATGCAGTATCCGGTGTCCGAATCGCACAGGCACCAGAGCTTTATCCCCCACTTTATTGGCTTCAGTGGCAGATACTGCTTCCAGCTGAGGCGACCATTGTACTCAATCATCGCCTCATCCACGCTGAGGTTCTGTGAGGGCGAGTACACTTGGCAGAAGCGTTCATTGCAGCGGGTGATGAACGGCCGCACTTTCCTCAGCTTGTCCCCAGCAGCCTCCTCAGTCGGCAGAGAGCAGTGCAGGTACTGGCACAGCTTCTCATAGCGTCTCTTCGCCATGACACTCTTGATGTATGGACATCCGAATAGCGGATGCTCACTCCAGTAGTCGCTGTACTCGGACATCACCTTGAGTCCCATGGCGATGTTGATGCCCACATACGCCCTCATGTCGTCAGCGGTTGTGGCGTACCAGTGCTTGTCTGCTGTGGCATACGGCATGTCTGGGTCTGGCTGGGCGGGAGGGGACTTGGCAACAGCATTCAGGTTCGTCGCTGCAGAAACACTGGTGAAGAAATCTTCCCCAAGAACTTGAACGAGGAAGCCCAGCGGTGAGGTTGTACCAGGGAGCATCTCGGTTGGTCCACTGGCCAGAGTGAATGGCCGAACACTAGGTGGCGCAACGTCTTGTGTCTTCTGCCAGCCTTCTGTCACTGCGTCCATCCCTGCAGCTGCTGACACAACTCGTCCTCGGCCTCTTCCACGTCCTCGTCCCCTACCCCGTGCTGGAGCAGGTGCTAGAGCAGGTACTGGAGCAGGTGCTGGAGCAGGTGCTGGAGCAGGTAGATGAGGCAGAGTGTCCTCACCATCATCACTGTCATCTGTATGCACAGCTGTTGTAGTCAAGTCACCGCTGTCTTGGACTAACAGCTCATCATCACTTGCCTCCTGAAATAGCAACAACATGCAAAATATTACTAACCACTTGTTTTTCAAATGCGCAATGTAATATTTGTAATGTGCAGTAAATTGTGAATATACCATAATATAAGTGAGTTACAGCATAGAAATAAACAATATGACATAGATTGTGTTTTGAAAGAGATAGAACTAAGATAGTTTGAACCTGACGGCTTAGCGCTGGCCCTTGGCTACACCTACGCTGGCTGTCAGTGTCAGAGTGATAATATGACATGTCAGCTTGAGCCTTGCCCTTGAGTTTGTTTACATTTTTACAAACTACTAATTTTTTAACTGAAACAGCAAACACAATACTAATAATATAATAAACTAACCATAAGAATAAATAACGTTCGTATATATTACAGCCCCGTTATTCTTACTGGCAACAATTCATACGTTATGTGAGTGAAAACGAAGTTCTGACACTGTTTGGCTTCGCTGAATCGCCATCGGCGACGTCGAGACAAAGGATTCAAACTGAATGAAAGCGTCCCGCTAAACAATTTTGACTGGCGTCATTCTTACCTCAATTTCTATATCAGAAGCAGAAGGTGAATCCAAAGCATCCACCATTTCCAAGACTTCTTCTGCAGTATAGCGCCGATACTTCCGCGCAGACGCCATATCACACGAAAGTAAACAAAGCGGTCGTAAAAGTGTCAAAATCTCGAAATCTTTGAATAGAAATGGATGCTGATATTACCCACAATGCATAGCTATGACATCAGTGTTTATGTTGGAGAAGTATCACTACTATCCAGAAGATAGCGCCACTTGTACACACAAATTTGTACATCGGGCGGTCTCGGGCGGCGTGAGGAGAAACTGGTCGGGCGGTCCCGGGCGGTTGAGTGCTATTGGGTTAATAACAACAAGAAAACAACAACTTACCATTTATTCTTTTTCCTAATGTAGTCCTTCTTCGAGAGGTTCACCAGGTAGATCATAGGCTTCGCCGTTAGGAACAGGTGCTTGTTTAGTTCCTCTATCTGTAAACATGTAGTTTATGTCTCCGAGACCAGTTACACACTCACTGTAAATTATAACTAACATGCTAATATATTAACTAGAGAGTGTTGTAGGTGTATTACATCCCAGGTGCCAAAGTCCATTTGCATCTCCAGTGTTCCAGCTAGGTTTCGAAAAGGATGGGGTGCAGTTGGCAGATCGAGGGCCCTTTTATGCGGGGACGACATTTTTGAGGGCACATTATTGAAATACGTTATTTTTAGTTAATTCTGGTATTTAGTTAATCTTCACGAAATGGCGTTTGTGGCAGTATCTTTGACCAATTACAGCTAGCTAAGTAACTCAGTGTTGCCCTGGGAAAATGCAGTCATATTTGGACACATCACTTTCTGCCCTGATACATTTCACGTCTATTTTTCATTACTGCCCCTGACGACACGTCTCATGGCATCTGTCTTTATGACACGTCTCATCTTACCTCCTTGTTATCCCATGTACAGAACCGGATTGGTTTTTTGTCCTCCATCACGGCTTTGGCCACCTTCTTCATAACCTCCTACAACAACACATGACACACTCCAGTCAAATCTTAATGTCTACACGCTACATAACGCCACAGCACTAGACAGCAACCCATGCTCTATATATTATACCACGCTGGTGTTGACTGACATGAGCTGTCAATCATTTGGTAGGTTTGTCAAAAGTTGTTTGATTTAAGTCGTGAAAAAAATCACTCAAAAAAATCTCCATAACTTAATTTTCAACTTTTAATGAAAATTCTTATTTTGTTTTCATATCATTACTTTTCAACCCTCTGGCCAATGAAGTCTCTGTAGGGTTCTTAACACACCCCATGCCACCTAACAAACCAGACCACAGAACACCAAACACTTTTGCAATAATATCACAAACCATAATAATAAGTTCAACATTTTATCATTTACATTTCTAAAGAGACTGTCACCTTTTCATTTTAGGTTAAAAAACAAAATCTTCATTGTAGTATAATTAATGGATCAGTGTTAAAGAAAATGCCTATAAACTATAACCATCAATGGATGAACAAATAAATCCTCTTTCAGGCAGATCTGGGATACTGTGTCAGTTTATCTTAATTACTTAGGTTACTTTGTTGTGTTTCTGCTTGTTAACAAAACTGGTTCAATATGATGCCTGTAGAAGAAATCTGTCAGTGTTAAACAGTGTCATGAAGCTTGCTGTCAACATGCAAGGAGGTGACCATTTCGCTTACATATTCGCCTTTTTTTGACTTGTCGTTGCCCCTGACAACGAGTTTCTCCAGAGCCTCAAGTCTCTTGCCAATGTACTCCTCGTCCTTGAGTCGGAGTTCGTCAAAGATGATCTCCATGTCACGCATTGGATTAATGTCACCCTCAATATGGGTGACATCCTCGTCCTCAAACACACCTGACGGAACACAACACAGATGTCAACACACTTATAGATGTGCCACATTTGCTCTATTAAGCGTACAGTATGATTAAGAAAAATTCATTATTAACCACGCTTCTTTGACTAGGACAAAACGGTGATATTGATGTAGTTTTACTGTTTCCATCAGTGTCACTCACCAGGTGGAGACACCATGTGTTGTTTCAAAAGAGACATTTCATTAATTTCTAATGTACCCACTTAACTTAGGTATTTATTTAACATACATGTTTCAACTATGTTTAGCTCTCTTTTAAACTACTATAGTAACTTTTAAACTTATCTTAATTATCATAACATTATTTTACTTGCATCCTAAAGTTGATTTTAACCCGGACACATCATATATGTATACTAATTAAAAAACAAAACAAAGACGACAATACAGACCAATAACATAAGCACTCACGGGACATGTGAAAGAGGGCATCGCAGGCAGATATATGAGAGAGGAAGGCATTGCCGAGACCTTGGCCTTCATGAGCGCCTTTCACAAGGCCAGCAATATCAACAACATTCAGGAATGCAGGCACTTTGCTGCAAGGCAAATAATAATCTGTATTATATAATATATATAGTGCATATACCCACATCATTCACAGCACATTACATATGATTTCATTAAAACTGCAACATGAATAGTAAACATAACATTGCAGCAAACATAATACTGTTAAAGTTAAGTGTCTAACTGACAGCTGGAATTAGTAGGATTTATTAACTGGTCATGTGACATACAAATGATATAATATAAAAGCTTTACAGATCTCTCCTTGCTGCATTAGTCCACGTCATGGGGCATACACGTGCTGCTCCCTGGTGAATATGTGTCCAACTAGATGCAGCCATTTAAACTGATTTAAAACAATTTTAACAAAAAACCTTGTTAATTTGAGAGTACTAAATACATTATTTTGAAGGCCTCACACTGCACAGCTCTTCTTTCTTTCACAACCTTGAAAGAAATGGGGTTGGGCAGAATTTTATGTACAATGTATATATAAATATATATATAATATATATATATATATATATATATATATATATACATATATGGTGGCAAATTTAGTACGCTTGTGTTGTGATATGGCTGCTAGGCTTGTATTCACCCGCATAGTGATGTAATGAGCTTGTGAATTCCAATCATAGCACCAGTCAGTTAGATTGGTTGTTCATAGCAAACATTTAAATGCACAATAGCAGCCATATTTACACACCTGAGAGGTTTGTAATACTTGCACAGGAAATCATATCTCTCGTCCGGCACAGGGACCCTACCTGCAACAAATCATGTGATGTGTAATATATGTACCACGTGACATTTAAGACATAAACCGCGTGATAACTAACATACATGTATACTATGTGGGGTCTGGCATACACATCATGCAACATATAAATATGATATATGTGCAATGTGATATATAATTATAATACGTGACATCTACATCATGTGCAATCTCACATATACTGCAAAACGTTTTCATTTCCAATTCTAGTATTTAATTGCCCTTAAGCAGATCTTTTTCCATAATATCACATGAAAAGGGTACTAGACAAGAGTATTATTTAAAGTGACTGGTACTAACTTTCATTTGGATCAATCGTGCAGAAAGGAAAGTTCTCAGCAGCCGCTTGGCTCTTTGTCAACACATTGAAGAATGTCGACTTCCTGTAAAATAACAGCACCTACTATATCACAATGAAAGTTGAAACATTACACACAACATGTAGTTGCTCCAGCTGGTGAATATTTGTGTACGAAATGGATAAATAAATAAAATGAATAAATCTATTTACGATTAACTTTGTTAGAACAAGACATCCGGCTTTCCCTTAGACATTGTTGTGCTGGCTCTATGGAAGTTGCTCCCTCTTAGTGATAGATCAGTTGAAAATATCACAACCTTGCTTATTTACATTAGCTCCCTGTCTGTTTACAACTTGAATACATGTTGTCAAGTTTTGAGACAGGCTAACCGTTCTGTAGTGATGTATGTCTGACTTCGTTTTCTAAGGACTCAGGCACAAAAGAAGTTACGCTATTAGTAGTATACGCTGTATTTTCAATTATTGAACAAGTCTGCAGGCAATGAAATCACTGAAGTGTCAAATGAAAAAACACTAAAACTAAATTGAACTAAATACACTTAGCATACCAAACATGCTAATGCTGAAAGATAGCTAAATAACTGTTTATGACACGTTCATCCATCATAAAAAATATACTTCACTTATGCAGGTTTTTGCCATTTATTGTGATACCAGTAAATTAGATGTAGATGTACATGGTAACTTACCCGACATTTGGCAAGCCTACAATGCCAACCTTCAAGTTCGTTCCAACTCGACCAATCAATACACCCTTCTCCTCAGTGGTCCCCTTCTTTTTTGGTGGCATTCTGGTTAAGCTGCATCAAGAAAAATAACAACGCGTTAACTTCACACAATCAGCATCCCAATGAACATCCATGCCCTCTGTTCACCTGTGATGCCATAATGGACTGGACCGGACAGGACACATTGGTGTCAGCACAAAACAAGCTTACTACACCTAAACTTAACTGCCTGTATTAATCAAAGCAGTTTGACAGTGATTTAACAAACATGGGAGTACACCATCAAATTAAGGTGCTAGTTATACAATATTTAGATATCTGTGAAACAGAGAAACAAGATGATTAATGCCATGATGTTGTGCCAATGCCATAGTAGAACAAAACAAACAACAGCAACCCAGTCAGCTCCAGATTCGTTGAAACAAGTGACAATTATTACTGTGTTAATTGTTTGCATAGCGCTTTAATTGTTTGCGATAGTGCTCATTTTCCTCTGGTGGCAAACATTTTGAGTTCAAAACTAACCAAATGTGCATTATAACAAGGCACAGCATTAATAAAAGGGCCGACAGTATTGTGTATGACACTTTAGTCTTTAAAGATTTTGGTTCTTTATCGTTATCGTTATCGTCCCGTCAGCAACAAACTATTCATGGTACTTTTGCAGTTTAGGCCCGCACCTCGAAAAAAACATCAAAATGTTCACCTACGATGACCAAACTTCGCATGGTGTATCTACTACACCTGTACTACGCGTATACACTTGTCACATGATCCACAAATAATTATTAATGCCTAAAATCTATCAAAATGTGTACGTAAATAACGTGCTTTCCTCGGCGCCACCTGACGGGGTTCACTGTGACAGTAGTGACTCGATGAGGAAAGCGCATTATTTACGTACACATTTTGATCGATTTCAAGCATTAATTATTATTTTTTATCACGTGACAAGTGCATACGCATAGTACAGGTGTAGTAGATACACCATGCGAAGTTTGGTCATCGTAGGTAAACATTTTGATGTTTTTTTCGAGGTGCGGGCCTAAACTGCAAAAGTACCCTATTTATTCCATGTGCATGGCGCAGTAACACATGCACCGCTGCACTTGTTACTTGCACAAATCGGACCTCTATTTGGGTCTCAAAATGCAATATTTGTGAAACATAAATATACCTGGAATGCTGACTGATCATGTTTAGAATTAGAGTATGTGTAAAACTGTAATTGAATTTAGGCGAATATACAGGTATACCAATATACATTTATAAAGGCAAAATTGAGGTGGGTCAGAATTCTACATAAGTATCTGCGTTTCTATACTAACAGAAACTTTAAGGGTTGAAGTCTCTCAATGTCCAGTCCGCGACAAAACGCATACCACGTTAACGTTCACGGAATCGCCGAGTCTGACAGTCAGTGACAGACCGGGCGAGAGATTACGGGTTGGTACGTGTGCGATTAAAAAAACTTATTCGAAAGCTGACACGACAACCTTTCTCAGACTTCATTTTTTCCTTACCTTTTTATGTATCTTGGAGTTTTAATTACCACCTGATCATTTAATAAGAAAGTTACAAGCTGGCATAAGTTTTAAGGGTAAACGTTTGCCAAAGCGACAGCATGGAAATCGGCAATATGGCAGAACGGAAATTGATATCGCCCCCTGGCGGCGACTGCAAATGTTGTTTTCACAATAATCGCTAGGTGGCAGAACGTGAGTTTGTTCAACCCATTTGGCCAACATAGAGTCGAGAACAGTGGGTGGGAATGATTCTCCTCCCCACACACACGTGCGTGTATGCACCAGCACAAGCACACGCACATGCATACGAACACGTATGCACACACAGTCACACGGCCACACGGCCACTCGGCCACACACGCACAAGCACCCGCTCGCACACGCACACGCACACGCACACGCACACGCACACGCACACGCACACGCACACGCACACGCACACGCACACGCACACGCACACGCACACGCACACGCACACGCACACGCACACGCACACGCACACGCACACGCACACGCACACGCACACGCACACGCACACGCACACGCACACGCACACGCACACGCACACGCACACGCACACGCACACGCACACGCACACGCACACGCACACGCACACGCACACGCACACGCACACGCACACGCACACGCACACGCACACGCACACGCACACGCACACGCACACGCACACGCACACGCACACGCACACGCACACGCACACGCACACGCACACGCACACGCACACGCACACGCACACGCACACGCACACGCACACGCACACGCACACGCACACGCACACGCACACGCACACGCACACGCACACGCACACGCACACGCACACGCACACGCACACGCACACGCACACGCACACGCACACGCACACGCACACGCACACGCACACGCACACGCACACGCACACGCACACGCACACGCACACGCACACGCACACGCACACGCACACGCACACGCACACGCACACGCACACGCACACGCACACGCACACGCACACGCACACGCACACGCACACGCACACGCACACGCACACGCACACGCACACGCACACGCACACGCACACGCACACGCACACGCACACGCACACGCACACGCACACGCACACGCACACGCACACGCACACGCACACGCACACGCACACGCACACGCACACGCACACGCACACGCACACGCACACGCACACGCACACGCACACGCACACGCACACGCACCCCCCCCCCCCCCCCACACACACACACACACACACACACACACACACACACACACACACACACTACATGCCATGCCATGCCATGCCATGCCATGCCATGCCATGCCATGCCATGCCATGCCATGCCATGCCATGCCATGCCATGCCATGCCATGCCATGCCATGCCATGCCATGCCATGCCATGCCATGCCATGCCATGCCATGCCATGCCATGCCATGCCATGCCATGCCATGCCATGCCATGCCATGCCATGCCATGCCATGCCATGCCATGCCATGCCATGCCATGCCATGCCATGCCATGCCATGCCATGCCATGCCATGCCATGCCATGCCATGCCATGCCATGCCATGCCATGCCATGCCATGCCATGCCATGCCATGCCATGCCATGCCATGCCATGCCATGCCATGCCATGCCATGCCATGCCATGCCATGCCATGCCATGCCATGCCATGCCATGCCATGCCATGCCATGCCATGCCATGCCATGCCATGCCATGCCATGCCATGCCATGCCATGCCATGCCATGCCATGCCATGCCATGCACACCTCGCACCACATATTTCACGCCCCGATACCCATACAAATATGTACATATAAACATACGTAGATACGCATGGCATGCATGCGCACGTGCGCACAGGAGAAACGCATGCGTGCGTACATAATGCACAAATGCATACACGCACACACTTGCGCACAATACATGCACCCAAACACGTGTAGGCATACATATGCACCTCACCACACGCACACATGCGCATACGTGCGCACACACGGAATCAGTAACATTCGCACATATGAAGACGGAGTAATAATTTTTTGGTTGGTTGACTGATTGGTTGGTTGATGGATTGTTTAGTTGATTGACTGATTGATTGATTAATTGATTGATTGGTGTAATATGGTAAGTCTTTACTGCTATATAGTCCACTATATATAATGTTGTTATGCTGCTACTTACACATTTATGTCTGCGTTTCTATTGTGCAGCACCTGGCTACAAATATTGGTTGTATGAACTAACATAACACTTTAACTTTAACGAACATAATCTTCCACTGTTATTTCTAACATTAAAGTTTCTAAGTTAGTTTAGCACCGTGTTAATGGTGATAAGTAAAATGACAATCAGTTGGCCGAACATTCAAGGCTTGTTCTCGTCCCCTACCTCACCTCACCTCACCTCACCTCACCTCACCTCACCTCACCTCACCTCACCTCACCTCACCTCACCTCACCTCACCTCACCTCACCTCACCTCACCTCACCTCACCTCACCTCACCTCACCTCACCTCACCTCACCTCACCTCACCTCACCTCACCTCACCTCACCTCACCTCACCTCACCTCACCTCACCTCACCTCACCTCACCTCACCTCACCTCACCTCACCTCACCTCACCTCACCTCACCTCACCTCACCTCACCTCACCTCACCTCACCTCACCTCACCTCACCTCACCTCACCTCACCTCACCTCACCTCACCTCACCTCACCTCACCTCACCTCACCTCACCTCACCTCACCTCACCTCACCTCACCTCACCTCACCTCACCTCACCTCACCTCACCTCACCTCACCTCACCTCACCTCACCTCACCTCACCTCACCTCACCTCACCTCACCTCACCTCACCTCACCTCACCTCACCTCACCTCACCTCACCTCACCTCACCTCACCTCACCTCACCTCACCTCACCTCACCTCACCTCACCTCACCTCACCTCACCTCACCTCACCTCACCTCACCTCACCTCACCTCACCTCACCTCACCTCACCTCACCTCACCTCACCTCACCTCACCTCACCTCACCTCACCTCACCTCACCTCACCTCACCCCACCCCACCCCACCCCACCCCACCCCACCCCACCCCACCCCACC
>OZ024857.1:19859903-19874903 GCA_964017155.1 Oasisia sp. SBJ-2009
GTGCGTGTGTGCGTGTGTGCGTGTGTGCGTGTGTGCGTGTGTGCGTGTGTGCGTGTGTGCGTGTGTGCGTGTGTGCGTGTGTGCGTGTGTGCGTGTGGGCGTGTGTGCGTGTGTGCGTGTGTGCGTGTGTGCGTGTGTGCGTGTGTGCGTGTGTGCGTGTGTGCGTGTGTGCGTGTGTGCGTGTGTGCGTGTGTGCGTGTGTGCGTGTGTGCGTGTGTGCGTGTGTGCGTGTGTGCGTGTGTGCGTGCGTGCGTGCGTGCGTGCGTGCGTGTGTGCGTGTGTGCGTGTGTGCGTGTGTGCGTGTGTGCGTGTGTGCGTGTGTGCGTGTGTGCGTGTGTGTGTGTGTGCGTGTACGCAAAAATGTATAACACGAGCACGTATCTGAACACACTTGCACACACAATCACTCAACTCTCTCCCCCACTCTCTTTCTCTCTTTCTCTCTTTCTCTCTTTCTCTCTTTCTCTCTTTCTCTCTTTCTCTCTTTCTCTCTTTCTCTCTTTCGCTCTTTCTCTCTTTCTCTCTTTCTCTCTTTCTCTCTTTCTCTCTTTCTCTTTCTCTCTTTCTCTTTCTCTCTTTCTCGCTCTTCCAGACACGACATATTCTTACGTGAACGATATTAATAATCCGTCAGACATTATCGCATTTTAATATTCATAATATACACTATAAATTTTGTTTAGGATGCCCCGACACCAGAAGACTTTCTTCATGCTGCTGACTGGGGTCGTCACCTACAGCATTCTGATGTCGATGACCTTACAATACTTCCGAGACTCCACAACCCCGATGACCAGTGCCATGCTAGACCAGACCGAGACCACCTTCAACGTGACGACACCAGCGCCACCGGTGGCGCTCATCACGTTGTTCACAACGTTCAGGAATGCTGAAGCGAAGGCCGCAACTTACCGCAACACCATCCGCAACTGGGGACTGCTCGCGCCCTACGTCCGACCAGTTCTCTACTACACAGTCGGAGACGACTACCTCACCGAGTTCGCGCGCATGCACGGCTGGGCCGTGTACGAGTGCCCGAGAGTAAGCCGAACTGGCGTCCCGATTTTGCGATCGATGTTCATTCACGCTCAATTGCTTAACAGGACAACTCCGTTTTACGGCTACGCGAATTCCGATATTCTCTTCGACCTTAACTTGGTGGCAACGCTAGAAGCGTTGAAAAACGACAGTGATCGATTCAAACAGCTCCTTGTTATTGGCAGGAGGATAAACTACAATTTAAGATATGGCCAAGAAATTCGTGACTTGGCGTCGGTATCTCGATATACAATTGCGGCGACCAAATTTCGGACCGATGCACTGGATTATTTCATATCAACGCACTCGGGATATCCATGGGATTCGATTCCCGATTTCGTAGTTGGCAGGGTTGGATACGATAACTGGCTCGTGGCTACTGCCATCAAAAGAAAGATATCGGTAGTCGATGCGAGTGTGACCTTACCTGCCCTGCACCAGACGGGATTGGATGGCAACTTCGCTGGCCGTATGAATAAGGAAGTTGGCGATAGGGATTTTAATATTAAGTTGGCCGGATATTTCGATTTTTCAATCGGGATTACCACGTGTTCTCATTTCACAACAATATGGATGCATTCACGGGTTGGGATAGTAGAGCGACCGGAACTGCAGAGAACTGAAAATAATTGTTTCCCTATAAAGCGGCCTAACCCAGTCATACTGAGGCAACACCAATTGCGTAGGTCTGCTCGAATTCAGTCACGTACACCTAAGCACAATCAGTTCAAAATGATTGGTAAAAGGGCTACGAAACGAACCGATTTGTTGACACTTAAAACTACTCATATTCATTTATTAGATAAAACGACTGCTGAAAAGACTATAGGCATACTGGAAAGAACACATTTGTTTTCATCAAAACCTGTTAATGTAAAATTGGTAAAACCGTAGTAAAAACATAATAGAAACATTCTTTTACTAACATTCGTACACATTTCGCAAATTAACAAACCCAGACATATACACACATACACGCATGCACACACGCATTACATAGCCTTTTATAACCTATCCCAGTTGAACAGTAAACATTAACCGCTGGTTCCGTAAATAATATATATATATATAATATATACAGGAGTATGTATATATATATATATATATATATATATATATATATATATATATATATATATTGTTGACATCCGGCTGACGTTTCTGCGCATGTGCATCATCAATGTGCAGCGAAACGCAAAGCATTTATGGTATATATTTTAATACTACGGGCTGCTCGTTAACTCTCCTGTGGTGATCATTGTGAAGACTTGCTTACACGTTCGTTCAATACATTAAAAGATTACGTTTGTTTAAATTACTGTCACGAATTATGGCGCACTGCAGTCACGTGATTTGCGCTTTCTTGTGTTGTGAAATTAATTGGCCACTGCCAAGGAAACATTTGGCTCGATATTCGCTTCGGTGTCAACGCTGTTCTGTGCACGTCGAAGAGGGAGCGATTTGTGGAGGCGGTCGCCGACTTAGTAAATTCCCTTACATTAGCAAAGGGCCATGGGTCACAATACAGAAGAACTGTCAATAAAGGCGTTTCACAAACGTGTTTGGCCAATGGTTCTTATAAGTAACTTATTACTTATAAGCTACGCCTACTGGGCAAGACTTCCATTATTATAAGAAGCCTTACTACATCATTAATGTGTATTCTGTATAATGCCTATTTTAAGCCTGAATGTATAAAATAGTGCTAATTCGTTTTTATTTCATCTTTGCATTGCACACGCAAGACTGAACTTCTGAAGACATGTTCGCGCACCATGTGCCCGTGGCTGTGACATCGTCATCGGCTTGTTTACGTCGAATCGACGACATTAAATTGATCTTTTATAATATAAATTATACATTTATAATGTAAAATAATAATATCTGTCTTCTTTGTACCGGAAGTAATGTAGAATGGATTCCAAATACATACACATCAAAAAGTTAATAAAAACCGTTTTGAAAGTCCCGAATACTTTAGGCCAGTTAACTGGACCTGACCTTCACCTTGGCGTATAACTAGTTGACATAAAAAAATCAAATGAATCCTTGACAGAGACTATGTGTAGACAGTCCCAATTCACATAAATGCAGAACATAAACACATTTGGTACTCATCCAACACTACATGGTCACTCGGTAATGCTGAAGAACTTTTCAAAAATGGCGGTATAGGGTAAACTCGCAGTAAATAGAAGAATGTCAAGGAATATCGTAAATATTGCCAATACAATGTTATGAATCAATGCATATTTCTTGCTGGGTTGTTTTATGGGTTACTCATATTTTCTATTGTTTCTGTAGTAATGATGCACCATAAACATAACTTCAAGCATTAACCAACAAGAGCCGTACAATTTGTGAATCACATAGACATATTGTCAACTATCACTATGCCAGACAGGAAACGTCTTCTGAGTGGTGGTGATTCAACACCTGCGAAGCAAGGGAAACTTGAGATAGGTGCAGCTTGTACTAGCATCCTCGGACCGAGAGAGGCCCGAGGAGTGATAAAAATGGTCATAAATCATGTATCTGCATTTATGCGGCAAACTATCGGCCTGGAGTCGGCAGCAGTGTGTACGTGAAATGCCAAGCTTTGCCATACGCGGTCCATGCGTGGGCCAATAATAAATGTTTGTGGGGGGTATGCACTTTGAAATACGTCATAGAATAGATTCGGTTCTCCTCCATAAAATGTTGTAACTATTGTGCAACGAAACGTTCAGTCATCTTCGCCACAAACGTGATGATGGATATTGGCCGGTAATTCGTTAGCACGCTGGCGTCAGATCCGCCCTTCTTCAAAACTGGTAAAACGACAGCGTGTTTCATGGGTGCAAGACATTCGGTAGATGATAGCGAGCAGGGGCGTCGATCCGGTTTTAAAAGTGTGGGGGGGGGGGGGGGGACGGAGGACCAATTTATATACACATATATGTATGCATAATATATATATATATATATATATATATATATATATATATATATATATATATATATATATATATATATATAATATAATATAATATAATATAATATAATATAATATAATATAATATAATATAATATAATATAATATAATATAATATAATATAATATAATATAATATAATATAATATAATATAATATAATATAATATAATATAATATAATATAATATAATATAATATAATATAATATAATATATATATATGTGTGTGTCATATAATATATATTATAATATGTCATATTACACACACACACACACACACACACACACACACACACACACACACACACACACACACACACACACACACACACACACACACACACACACACACACTCACTCACTCACACACACACACACACACACACACACACACACACACACACACACATTTCACACACACACATATATATGACATAATATATATATATATATATATATATATATATATATATATATATATATATATGACTTTAAATACTTATAAGTATTTTATTTTAATATATAACATAATTCATTGTTGGTGTGGTGCTAATTCTAAACTACAAAAGCGTTTATGTTATGCTATTTATAATAGCTATGTTGGCAACATATATTTTAAGAGGGGCCATGGCCTACCCAAATCACTGAACATTTGGGGGTAGACTTTGGAACCAACACTGCTTGCCTGATTCATAGAGTGACAAGATGCAGAGCTTACAGGGGTGCCTGTGTAGGACTTCCCAATCCCACCGTTTGGTAAAGAAATTTGTCATAACTAAAATTAGATCAAATTACACAAAGTGCATCAATCCTCTGGTTCCGCCGTAGGCGATATAAAGATACACCAGGGCGACCAGGCTGCAATCCGAGGGGTGACAGGGCAAACAAATTAATAATCTATTATGTGTTTGATGGCTATATATCAATACAAGGGTGCAAAATGACAGAGCCCGGCATGGTGAATATTTACTGGACTTAGATCAAGTTGCGGGCTGCGGCCGGCCAACCAAGCAATTTATTTTAGTATTAATTTTACTACTAGACCGATGTAGGGTTTATGAGAGAGGGGAGTGATCAGTCTCTCTATATATGCCTATAAATTTGTTTTATGAACTGAAAAAGTATGAGGACATTTCCTATGCTGACCCCCTCAGGCCGTGGGGTGGTAAGCGTCCCCCTCGTCCTCCACTGATCGACGCCCATGCTGTGACTGTGTAGACTGTGTACATTTCTACCGTGGATGTCACAAATCAATTAAAAAAGTCTAAGGCTAATAAAGCTCCTGGTCCAGAAGGCATTCCAGGCCGCTTACTTAAAGAATGTGCAATTGAGTTAGGTCCGGTATTTCAGCCACTGTTTAAACAGTCTGTGAATACAGGTGTGATTCCTACCATCTGGAAAACGTCTATAGTGGCACCCGTCCCTAAAATGTCATCACCGTCAGAGTTAAACCACTTCAGACCTGTGGCCCTAACGTCCATCGTCATGAAATGTTTTGAAAGACTGATTTTGTCTCACATTCTTCCACATGTTCAATCTCAACTGGACCCATATCAGTTCGCTTACCGTTCAAGAAGAGGCACTGACGATGCAATAGCTTGCCTTTTACACAAACTATTCGAACACATGACATGGAGACAGCTGGTAACTATGCTCGAATCCTATTTATAGATTTCAGTTCAGCATTTAATACAATACAAAAACATGTCATGATTGATAAACTACAGAAACTAGAAGTTCCAGCCGCATTTGTTCACTGGGTTTTCAATTTCTTAAGTAATCGCCCGCAGTGTGTTCGAGTGGGTGACATAAAGTCACCAGTGCTTGTTAGCAACACAGTTGCGCCTCAGGGTTGTGTCCTGAGTAAATTGTTGTACACTTTGTATACAAATGACTGTCGGAGTGTGGACCCAATATGTGAGGTTTTCTGATGATACAGCCATGCTCGCTCTTTTGAGTGATTTTGCCTCGTACCAGTCATATCTTTCTTCAGTGGTATGTTTCTCTAGTTGGTGCAGTAACAATTTTCTACATCTTAATGTTTCCAAAACCAAAGAAATGTACATTGACTTCCGTCGATAGTCATATTGTCATCAACGGTGAACCTGTGGAACAGGTTGATTCTTTCAAGTACCTCGGTGTTATCTTAGATGAAAAATTGTCATTTACAAAGCATGTTACAGCCGTGCAGAAAAAGTCTCAGCAGCGACTGCACGTTCTTCGAAAGTTACGAGCTTTCTACGTTGATCCACTACTTCTACGTCTTTACCGTAGCATAATTGAGCCTCTCATAACCGATTGCAGCATTTGTTACTACCCTGCTCTTTCGGTGAAAAACCGTAACAGGCTTCTGAAAATCTCACATGTTTCCGCCAAGATCATTGGCTTATCTACACCAATGCTCTCTGAAATAATCGACCATGCAATTTTGAAGAAAGCTCGTGCTGTCGCTACTGAGTCTGATCACCCGCTCTCTACGTTTTTCCATGTACTTCCGTCTCGAAGGAGAAACCGTTGTATAAAATGTAAAACATCTCGCTATAGCAGGAGTTTTGTGCCTGTGGCCATTAGCATGTTGAATGCTAAATGATTCATATTGCTGTCAACCGGTTGAACTGTACTTATAGTGGATACATCTGGAATTCACTTGCATTTTGTTGTGACCATCCCATATATTGTATATCGTGAGTTGTACAATGCATATCCTTTTTAAGGACAATAAAGTGATTGATTATTGATTGATTGATTGATTGGCTGACTGACAGACAGGCAGGCAGGCAGGCAGGCAGGCAGGCAGGCAGGCAGGCAGGCAGGCAGGCAGGCAGGCAGGCAGGCAGGCAGGCAGGCAGGCAGGCAGGCAGGCAGGCAGGCAGGCAGGCAGGCAGGCAGGCAGGCAGGCAGGCAGGCAGGCAGGCAGGCAGGCAGGCAGGCAGGCAGGCAGGCAGGCAGGCAGGCAGGCAGGCAGGCAGGCAGGCAGGCAGGCAGGCAGGCAGGCAGGCAGGCAGGCAGGCTGGCTGGCTGGCTGGCTGGCTGGCTGGCTGGCTGGCTGGCTGGCTGGCTGGCTGGCTGGCTGGCTGGCTGGCTGGCTGGCTGGCTGGCTGGCTGGCTGGCTGGCTGGCTGACTGACTGACTGACTGACTGACTGACTGACTGACTGACTGACTGACTGACTGACTGACTGACTGACTGACTGACTGACTGACTGACTGACTGACTGACTGACTGACTGACTGACTGACTGACTGACTGACTGACTGACTGACTGACTGACTGACTGACTGACTGACTGACTGACTGACTGACTGACTGACTGACTGACTGACTGACTGACTGACTGACTGACTGACTGACTGACTGACTGACTGACTGACTGACTGACTGACTGACTGACTGACTGACTGACTGACTGACTGACTGACTGACTGACTGACTGACTGACTGACTGACTGACTGACTGACTGACTGACTGACTGACTGACTGACTGACTGACTGACTGACTGACTGACTGACTGACTGACTGACTGACTGACTGACTGACTGACTGACTGACTGACTGACTGACTGACTGACTGACTGACTGACTGACTGACTGACTGACTGACTGACTTATTGACTGATTGACTTATTGACTGATTGACTGATTGACTGATTGACTGATTGACTGATTGATTGATTGATTGATTGATTGATTGATTGATTGATTGATTGATTGATTGATTGATTGATTGATTGATTGATTGATTGATTGATTGATTGATTGATTGATTGATTGATTGATTGATTGATTGATTGATTGATTGATTGAACTTCCCAATCCAACATTTTGGCAAAGAATTTTTTCATCACTCAAAAGGGAATAGGTTACTCAAAGTGCAGGTATCCGCCACTTCTGTCGTAGGCGATAAGCATCAAGCAGGCGAGGGGTGAAAATGCAACACAAATTTCATCATTTAAAATGTGCTTGATGGCTACAGCCTATTAACAATATCAACACAAGGTTGCAAACTGATAGAGCCCGGCAGCGGCTTACATTTTTCCGGTAGTTAGACACTTTCCGATTGGCCTTTCTGCGTGTGCGCGACAAATTTAAAATCATCAGTGTGCAGCGAAATAACAAAGCATTTTTGGTATAAATGCCACGGTCTGTTCGATAACTCTCCTGTGATGACTACTGTGAAGATTTGTCTAAAATGTTGTTCAATACATTAAAATATTACGTTTGTTTAAATAACTATCACGGATTATGGCGCACTAACAGCAAACCATGTCTCAAAACTTGTTTGTCTCGTGTTAATTTGCGATAAATAACTTTGCTGAACCTCATATCGCGAGTTTATTGTCTAACTAGTCCCATGTAGCGGCTTTTAAGAGAGAGGAGTGTTGAGTCAGGCTATATGCCTCGCAATTTTTCTGAACTGAAAAGTGGGGGGGGATTCCTATGCTGTCCCCCCTGTCCCCCAGCGATCGATGCCCGTGATAGCGAGGCGTTGATGATCCGGGCCAACAAAGGAGAAAGAGCGTCATGTGGTGTTTCATTAGTGATGTCGGCAGTGGGTCTAGTTCACACGATTTTGTGGCAGATGCGAGTGCTATAGTTTTCATATCCGAGAGTGACGCAGGTTCAAACACATCGAAGCGCGTACTCGCATCTCTTGACATGTCATCGGCTGGCAGCGAAGATCGATATTGGCACAGCGCCTCTATCTTTTCTTGTATTATGTAACCTTAATGAATTATGATCATGGACTAATATGCATACAGGTCCGTGGACTGACAGAATGATGGGGTGTCATTCCCTAACCCACTGGACCTTCCCAGTACCAGGCTTTCACGTTATTAAGTATGACTCATGTCTACACTCGCCTAAATTAACATCGGCAGTTGAGCTTACATTGCGACAGAATGATGGCGTGTCATTCCCTAACCCACTGGACCTTAATTCCCAGCGCCAGGCTTTCACGTTATTCAGTATGACTCATGTCTACACTCGCGGCACTGAGCAGACGTGGTGAAACGTTCGAGCTGTACAGGTCAGACAAGCGAGCTGGGGTGTCGCGCAAAGAAAGAACGCGTAAAAAAGCAAGGACGGTACATCGGGAGCCAGGTTCGCAGGAGACGTAAGTCTAGTAAAATAACTATGTAACAGGGGACTGGTAATCCGTAGGGATAAAGAAGGAATTAGAAACAAGGTTAATGGTGATGGTCAACACGTCATGTGTGTGTGTGTGTGTGTGTGTGTGTGTGTGTGTGTGTGTGTGTGTGTGTGTGCGTGCGTGCGTGCGTGCGTGCGTGCGCGTGCGCGTGTGCGTGTGCGTGCGTGCGTGCGTGTTTTATAACTTTGATATACATTTGGATAGTCATCACGATAACGGGGGGTCAAAATGTGGTCAGTTTGTAATTTCCTTTAGACAAATACACAAAACTAAATGTTTAGAAGACGAGATTTAAAGCAAATAAAACCATTGTATTAGCTCAAATCGGTTTTCCATGTGTATACAATTTTTTAAAATTGTACGTAGCATTTTACAATGTTAAGACATTCACAAAATGAATTCTATTAAAACCGTTATGTATGTATTCCCGCGGAAAGGTGATATTTAAAGAGATATAATGACCACGTGGTATCGTGACTTCATTTACATAGATCGCATCACAAATGTAGCTTTCGATGCAACAGAGAATGTCTACGAGGTTAGCTTTTGGGCCGAAACGAGTATCAGAATGAGTTGTTCGATATCCCGATGTAATATAAACACAACCTTTATACAACGAAGCACTGTTTGTAAATATATTTATTTTTTATTCATAATTTATTCGCAACAAAAAATAATATATCATAATTGTGCATTTCATTTTGACGTGTATAAATAATACTATTAATATTTAAACATATACATTTTTTTCTTCATAAAGTACATCCTTGCGTAGTACTCATTTGGTTTATATTACTTTGCGCATACATACCAAATAGTGTTAGAACGTGCGGAAAATTGGCATCGTATCAGGCGTAAGATCACCAAAAGGTGCACGTCCGCCATTCCCCGCCCGCAGAGTACCTTATAAAAGCAGCATTATGCACGTTGTCTGAATTTCTGAGAGCACATATGTAGTGTGGAGTGATTATAAATGACGTTTTTGTGCAGCGTGACATCAGAGCTGTCAAATTACGACAGCTGTCATTCGGTGCATTTCTGCGTATTAATACATTTGTCATTTTGCTTGGTGATGTAACTAGGGGCAATCCGTGGGTGGTTCAAGCAGAAATGGAGGGGTGTAAGGTTTGAATGAACTTCGTGGGAGCCTGAGGTATTAAAAGTTCACGAATTTTTCACTGAACCTCTGTCTATGCAGGGTAAGTATGCTGTGAAATTGTCAATTAGAGAGCTGATCAAGATTAATAGGAAATGAAGGAAACGTTATAATGGTCGCCTATGAAAAATGCAAATGTGGTCTTACGCCATCAGGTTCAAACCGGCGTCGTAAAAGACGCTGCCGTTATTGAGCTATCACGCCTATCTACTATACTATCGAGGATTACCGAAATTATATCATTATTATGCGCACAAATTTGGATTGTTAATTACGTGTGTGTGTGTGTTTGTTTGTGTGCGCGCTCCTGTGTGTGTGTGTGTGTGTGTGTGTGTGTGTGTGTGCGTGTGCGTGTGCGTGTGCGTTTGCGTGTGCGTTTGCGTGTGCGTGTGCGTGTGCGTGTGCGTGTGTGTTTTTTTGTTTTGTTTGTTGCGTGTATGCAATTTAATATTTAAAGATAAAGCCGCAATTAAACTGTTGCAAGTATTATTATGACGTCTGTGAAAGAAACTTGTTATTTACAACAGTGCTTAAAATAACTATATATTTATTTTGTGAACATGAGATTTTTTCATATTGTAACAGTTTTGTTTTAAGATGTAAAGCCATTCTAGGGAAGACAATAAATTTAATATCAATATTGTAATGTAATACGTTATATGTGGGGCGCGGTGGTCGCGCGATAGAACGTCGGACTGTCGATTAAGGGAGATGTTGACCGATACTATTTGCGGCTGTGAAAAAACAAGTTAGTAGGTAACTTTGTTCATATCACATTGACTGAGTTGTTCGGAAGAGATATTAACAGCCGGTGGTTATTCTATCTGGTGTCTGTGCTAAGGGAAGTAAAATATCTCACATAAGGTAAATGTGACACCTGTCAGTGTCCTCGACTGACAGAATGATGGCGTGTTTCTCCTAAGCGCATTGTGGCCTGTTGCATGACACACACCCAAAATTTAATCTCAAGTTAGAGTCATTAGCCACTAGGTGACACGTAGTCAGTGGGATCGGTTGCACGACACACACCCGGCTGCGTTTTCTCACAGATTAGGACAATTTGTCTGGGGAAACTCCAATTAACCCCAGCTGCCGCTCTGTCACTCACAGCCATAAGTATAAATAGAACACGCCAGTAGAACTATAGGGGAAAGATTAATGATTTACCCTGGGCTCACAGCGCGCTGTACCATTGGAGGCAGTGGTTTTTATTTTATATACGAAAACAACAAAAATATATAGTTATTTTAAGCATTGTTTCCAAAAAAAAAAAGTTCACAGACATAATAATAATAATAATAATAATTGTAAAAAAGTAAAGGTAAGTTTTTATATAGTGCAGTATCCAGTCCATAGGACTGCTCAAAGCGCTTTTACACATTACTTCCCCGGCAGACCTGTTCAATCAAATACCATCTCAACTTCTCTCGGAAGCATCCAGCCACATGCTACAATTAATGTGCGAAAGGCTGCGCGTACACATATCCACCACTGTCTATTGCCAGGTACTCATTTATACAGCTGAGTGAACTGGAGTAATGTAGAGTGAACACACTTGCCCAAGGTTTTAACACCGCAGCACAGGATTCGAACCCGGGTTCTCTTAGTCGAGAGTCCGGAGGTCTACCCCTGAGCCACTGCGCTCTACAAATTGTAACACTTCAATTGCGGCTTTGCCTTTGAATATTAAACATACACGCAACAAACAAAACACATACACACACGCGCACGCGTACATGCACACACACGCACACACACACACACACACACACACACACACACACACACACACACACACACACACACACACACACACACACACTTGACTGTCAATTGTATGTCACGTGATGGGAGGCCTCTGTGTGACCCACTGACCTATATAGAGGTCAGTGGTGTGACCCAAGGTGGTTACACGAGATCAGCCCTCGCGCGGGGATTATTTTACATTGGCACTATCCATGACCTCGCCGCGCCAGTGTTGACCCGCCGCTTTGCTACCCGGCTTGTTGACGTCGCCTAGCTTGTGTTCTTAGTTGACTGTGTGTGGGATGTGATCGTGTGTCACTTTTGTCGTGGGTTAATTGCCTTATGCCCGTCAGACCGCCGACAGCAGGCTGGTAATCCGTGGATGATTTGGAAACAGAAATTTGGATTATTGTGGAATCGGAAGATAATTGTTTGTTCTTCTATGGTGACTAGTGTTTATGTTACATCGGAATATCGCACAATAGCTCATTCTGACACTCGTTTCGACCAAAAAACAATCTTGTAGACATGCTCTGAACACATGGAACGTAATATTACGAGTGCTTGATTCAAGTTGACAAAGTTGCCGCCACATCTCGGCATCTCGAAAGTCCCGCAAAAGTATGCTTATTCAAAAAAAGGCTAGTTACATCATAACATATGGGATTTCTGATTCGTTAGTTGTTTGTGATAGTTTGGCTTAGTGGAAATGGAAACCTATAACATGACGTAATGTAATACGAATTCAAGGAATATATGTTTTGATTTCTCTAATATTAAATGAAATATGCAAGTTATGCACAACACATGTCATTCCGTCTATGAGTCCGTCCGTCCGTCCGTGCGTGTGTGTGTGTGTGTGTGTGTGTGTGTGTGTGTGTGTGTGTGTGTGTGCGTGTGTGTGCGTGCGTGCGTGCGTGCGTGCGTGCGCATGCGCATGCGCATCAATGCGATGGGGTAGAGAGCGGTCATGGGTGTAGGTTCTAATCAATGTAGACACGTGATCAACGTTGAAACGAAAGGTTTATCTCAGACAAATTGTTAATATCCGCTCCGTCAAATCGAAGCCATTGGAGAAAACACGAGTGTGTCACTTATCGTCGAATGTTGTGCTTCTGTCAGTAATGTCCCTGTGACTACATCGTGGACTAAGGTCGCGTGTGGCCGAATAAGATCTGAATACTTGGCTTTGCGTTTAATGTCGGGTCGGCCACGGTGGTATGTTTTCTTCGGTAAAACGTTCTTTACATAGCTAAACAAAACATATGTTTATTACATAGGTATTTCTAATGATTTTTGAAATATAATACATTATAAAATAAATGTATATTTTATATGTAAATATTATATATATATATATATATATATATATATATATATATATATATATATATATATATATATATATATAATTACATATATTTATATATATATATATATATATATATATATATATATATATATATATATATATATATATATATAATTGTGTGTGTATTATACCTTTGACCTATATGACAACGGGGAATGAGTGAAAATCCATTTTATAACATCTACAAAAACAACGACATAGAGTATCCCAAACTGCCGACAACAATTGGTTGTGTTCATTGGAATTTTCTTTAGACAGATACACAAAAATAAGTTTTTTTAGAAGACAAGAGTTAAAGGAAATAAAAACAAGGCATTGGTACAAATCCGTTTTTTATGTGTTTCATTGCATATAACATTTGACAACATTAAGACAATCACAAAAATACACTTGTAGTATCAATTCGATGTTAAATCTGTCTACTTTATACACGGTTAAGAAAGTTAACAGTTTTCTTCCAGTATCCGCCAAAGGTCCAATGATCTGGAACAGAATTCCTATTACCATCCAGCAAAAAGCAACATAAAGAATTTTGCAGTATCCCTAAAAACAATTGTTGGAAATGGGTATGAAGAGACAGCTGAATCTTATTCTATATAAAACACCTCTTCATATATACATGTAATTATATTATTGTCCATGTGCATAGTTGATATTACCACACCTTTGCTATACAGTATAATTGATCCTTTATTATTGAATATTAGTGTTACGTTTTACATAACACTCAGTTATATACAACACTAAAACTATGTGTTACACGTACGTATTCACATTATTCTATATACAGCTATGTTAGGGTTGGCAGCGACCAGATTTATGAGAATTGGCTTCATATTAATGTTTGTTATCTAAACCAACTTGTAACAGCCTTAATTGGGGTGCCCGGAATCATCAACTATATCATTGATTGCTGTATTTTCTGATTGTATTTGTGATTTGTACGATTAAAAAACAAATTATCTATCTAACTAGTTGTTGAAGTCTGGCGATTTAATTTAGCTAAAACACCGAATGGGTTCGAATAATTCCCGGTTCGTTTCATATGTCTGCCTTATTGGTAGTTTGGAGACGGTCCATCGGTAGGACGCGATGGTTTATCGAGTAACATAAAAATAAATGTTAGTCTGTTGATTGTGAGATGACTTCTTCAGTCCCAGACGTACTAGCGCGCGCACTTCATCAATCGGTGTGTGAATCGGTTTGTGTGAGTTTGAGTTGAAACTCTGTGTGTTTATACTTTGCAGATCGACGGTGATGTCAGCTACGCACAAAATGGCAGCAGCGGTGACGTCAATCCTGATGATCCTACTCACAACGTCGCGCAGCCATGTTAATGGAGACACCGTACCTCGTCCACGCTGTCCGATCGTGTGTGACTGTCACAGAAGTCGCGTAGAATGCAACTACAGAGACATCACAGAAATCCCACAACTACCTATTAACACGGAGAGTGTTACAATTATAGGAAACAACATCACGCGCATAGGCGCAAGGTCATTTTCGGAAGTTCCTAACGTGACGGAAATATACTTAGAAGATAACAACATACGATCAATTG
>OZ024857.1:19882403-19892403 GCA_964017155.1 Oasisia sp. SBJ-2009
GACACATTTGAGGCCCAACAAAAACTTAATTATGACATTTAATGGATAACTTGTTTATCAGCCTTAATCATGACATCCATAAAGTACTATTAATATTATTACATGTGTATATATTCATATATACACATGTATACTACATGCATATCGTTCGTTATATATATATATATATATATATATATATATATATATATATATATATATATATATATATATATATATATATATATATATATATATTACGGAAGCTTAATTACCTGGCGGCCGCCACTTATTTATCTAGCGGACGCCGCCTAGTCATTAGCCGTCACTCAGTTGTACTGGTAGTGGGATTTTATCAGAACTGGTGCTGGTAGCTATGGATCGTAACGTTGCGGCTGCTCTGCATTGACACATCGGGTTAAGTTACATTGAAATTCTCGGTGCCCTGGCCATCAATCACCGCATAGTGATTAGTTTGAGGACGCTTAAAAGCTTGCTAAGTCGGCAAAATGTATTTCGACGATGACATCACACTGACATAGTGGAACTAGCCGTTTTCATCCATGAGCAAATACATGGTTCCGGGAACCAGCATGGCTACCGTTGGATTCATCTCAAGTGCCGACAGTAACTTTGCGTTCTCCGACATTGTCATAGCTAACGTTATGCTGAGCCACCGAGACCAGCGCTGCTACAACAACCCCGTCGTTGGCATGCAAGACATAAGTGACGAGAGCGACGAGGCAACCAGTCATCCGATCGAGCGGGTCCCATCTCTATTCGGTGCAGCGGCCGATCGAGACATTGTCGACCTCCACACCTTGGAGCAGAAGGCGGTAGACGGCAACACGCCCTTCTTCGTCTGAGGGCTCGTTATCGTGAAGGTACACACTAATTTATCCTTCTACGTCGGATGTGCGTATTGCAAGAAGCAGATGATTGCGACGACCACGGCAACCTTCGGTGCGAAAGACTTGCATGCGTGAACGGCAACACTTCCTCGTCAGAGTATGCTTCGTTGAGTCAGCCACGGGTCGTTCTATATGGTTGACCTTATTCGACCAGTGTATGGCCAGTCTGTTAGACGTCGGTGCAAAAGACTTTTCTTTTATGCACGAAAGCATGCGGATGTCCAAGCTGAACACTTTGGTAGGGATACGTGTGTCTCTCACCATTAAGAAAAGTAAACGAAACGGCTACACCAACTACAACGTCACTCACCTAGAGGTTCTGCATTAGACTGCATGCGTGCGTGCTGTTTCAGGCCGAACTTCAAACCGGCGACGAACCCTCCACTTGTGTGCGTTCTACATCCCCTGTTCCAAGTTCGTCGTACCCTACTACCGATGTCACAACGGAGCCGTCCGACTGCGCAACTGCTACTACTACTTCTTCTGCGTGTAAGGTGAACATTACCATTGACTATCCTGCTAACGAAATGAAGAAGACGTGTGCACGTCACATTGCATGCGGTGTCGCTGAGCTTTCGAAACTGCGCTGCTACGGTAGCGAGAAAGACCACCCTAGTCAACGCCAACATGATTGTCTCTTGCCTGATGACATTTTAATTGCCATGTACTTTGACGAGGCTTTGGAGAAAGTTAACTCCACTGCAATCATTAGAGACTGGTTGACCCTTTTACTCGAGGTAGATCTTACACAATCCGACGTGGCATCCGAACAGTTGAATGCCGTCAAGAGTTGGTTGGAGGAGTATCCTTCAGAGCAATGGTGAAATAATGTTAAACATATGATACTTGCCCCATGGGGAGATGACCTGTAAATAAATACATGTTTGTTGCGCAGAGCGACGGCGAAATAATGTTTAAGGTTAGTTACCTGCTTTGGGAATGACCTGTATATACATGTGTTGTGTTTTAATAAAAATGTGCAAATTTTATTGGATCATTGTGTTCTCTCTCTCCTCTCTCTCTCTCTCTCTCTCTCTCTCTCTCTCTCTCTCTCTCTCTCTCTCTCTCTCTCTCTCTCTCTCTCAGTATAAAATTGTAGTTCACGCGTCGCTACCATGTCCAGTATATATGTGACATAGGTCACGTTCTCCACGTATGGAACTTACATATGTCGTTGTGCTATCCATACTCACGAGGCTAGGACAGTTTTATGTCATGTGCAAACCATAACTTCGGTTAAAATGACGCTTCCTACCACGTGTAAAACACAACTTCCGTAAAAATGACGGGTCAGATCAGTACCATAATACAATTTCTTGCAAAATTACACCATCGACCATAGTCATAATGTTAAAAACTGGTGCCATTTAAAGTTTCGACGCGATAACCTTGCCAAGGCTTCTTATTTGACCGAGTCAGGGTGCTAACTACGTAGCATTTCGTAACGTTTCACCATTTTATTGTGTTAAACAGGTGGTGTTTTCACAAATTTAAATAAGTTAGTCTTGTAGTATTTTTCTGTTTCGACGTGATAATTTTGTCTAGTTTTTCATATTTTACTAAGTCGGTGTGCAACTTTGTATCATTTCACAACTTTTCACCGTTTCACCGCGATGACTTTGTCACTTTGACGTATTTGTCTATGTCATCTTGGTACTTTCATAACCTTCTGTGTGAAAACGTTGGCACATTCTATCACAAACCGAGAACCTTGATGGTGTTTTCTTACGACACACATCACTTTCTTAACCAAATCTAAAACAATCTGCAAACATTTTGGGTTGTCACATCACTTCTTTAAAAACTGGTACTATCTAGCGTATAATTCTCACACTACGTTTGACGCGAGCCCCATCTAGCGGACAAAACAGCCACTAATTAGGGTTTGACATAGAAAACGATGGCTTCGTCTGCTTCCGCAACATAATTTCTTGTAAAATGGCGGCTTCGGTCACAGTCGTGACATACCTTTTTGTGTTTCGAGGTCATAACCTAGGCGATAATGAGGATGAAGGTGATAGTACGGAGGAAGAGGGGAGTTAGAGAGAATGGGTGAATAACCTTTTCTATGAGAACGTAATGGGAATGATTTATCGTTTAAATACCAATGGTTAATAATGTACACTGGGTCAATGCCCAAATGAAACTTGCCATTGCAAACAAGTTTTCAATGTGTATCAGCAATTATATAATTCGGTACTTCTGACGTTATACTTTTAAAGTTGTATCATTTTGTGTGTCATTTCCCAAGCGTTTGGTGCTTCTTGTCAGCTGTAGTCATATACACATACATGAAAGTACAACTAGTAGCCTTCTTGGAACTCAGTCATGATGAATGTTCAATGCTGAAGAGGAATTGAAAATACATCTTCGAGCTATTTTCGGTAGAAATTGCGGCCATCTTAAATTTGTGTCACGTGACCACAGAAAATGATTACATTAAATTCCTCATGTGTATTTCACGTATAATTAAGGCCGCACAGGTATATACCAGTACTATGTTCTTGCCCATATGCTAAAACGTTGGAATAGGCACAAAACGTGGTTCTTGCATATGTTTGGTTAAAATGACGGCCATTTTGAATATTACTCGGTTTTCTTGGGCGGGCATCAGTTGAAATACTTCCCTTTAAGTCCTGATATGGCAAAACATAGGAATGGACAAAATAAAATCATATTTATATAGCAAAATGCAATCAAATTATGCTCGATTTTGGCTATTGTTGGTGAAAATGGCAGCCATTTTGAATTTTGGTCATGTGAACATAGTCGGACATTATTATAAATGGTTCCATTGAATTATTCGTACCTCAAAGCATGCGTGTATATACAAAAATTATGTTCCTAGCATGATGTAGTGTAAAGATGAACACATTTTGTAATTTACCAGGATCACGGCAGCCATCTTGGATTTTCGTGGTTCCCACGAGTTGCCCAAGGATGGCGCATTGCCATCCCACGGATTTGTGTTCAGGGACACATAATCTATATGATTCAGGAAAAAAACCTTAGACGACCAAACATTTCCAGGTTCCCTACAGTAGAGTATAAGGTGGCAACTCGACTAAGAGTAAAGACGTCGCCATCTTTAAATCTGACGTCGCCAGGAACGCAAACGGCGCGTCGGCCGTATTGTCGTGACGTCACAGTAGGTGTGTCGTCTTCCGGTTTCGCGCCATTACTACGGAGCGCAGCCGAACGCTGGAAAGAGATGCCAGTTTCCTTGCAGTAATCTCAACCGCATCGCTGTGGGATTTACGCCTTAGACGCCAGTAGGGTGAAGAAATGTAGGCGTGTATAAAAATTGGGCATACAGTTTTCAACGTCGTTAGTCAGTGTACATATTGTAATGCTCTTTTTATTGTTTTTTCCTCGGGTGTGTTCGCTTGGCGAAGATGCAGAGACATCTGTCCATGGACGACGACGTATGGCAGCATTACTGACCGACCAGGCCCGACGATGTGAAGACTGGCAACGCGGGACAGCCAGTTGACAGTGAGTGAAGCTTTGTTTTGATTGGATACACACATTTTGTGTATTATTGAGGTGTTTGGAATGTATAGTCGTAAGTAGTAAGGCAGTTTATTACCAAGTAACATTACAAATGCACAAGGAATTAACATACATAAAATATCTCCATCATGCTTCAGACACATCTTTATACAGCTTCCATGTAGAAATCACACTACAGTGGGAGAAGCTGTCAGCCAACCCAGCCTTCTCGTCCTGTACACTCAATACGAGAGTATCATTGCCGCTCCCCGCCACCGTCGCTCCCTGAACATAATTTAGAAACAGGATTGCCGTACACCCACTCGTAGCGCCGCCCAGCGAGTGAGCGAGCGACAAACGCATCCACCGCCAGTTGCCGTCGCCATCGCCCCCGGACGATTTAGCGGCCCAGTGTGTGGCTCTGCTCGCCTGGCTGGCTTGCTAGCTCGATAACACGACAGATGCGTGTTTCGTAGGGCATCCTTGTTAAGCCTGACCATCGAAAACTGCATACGGCGCCAAGTTATTGTAGATACCTATTACGTGTCACACACCGTGTACATTTTCACAGCGGGAAGTTCTATCATTTAATCATTGATCAGCTACACAAATTGTACGACCTACAAAGAGTATTACATCATAGAGTAAATCATTGTGTGAACGAAAGTCTTTCATCGTCTCGCCTTACCTATTTGAGGTGTTTTATTTCACAACGGGTAGGCCTAGAGAAGACGCAGACACCAGTCGGCGGTCGTTAACCTATGGCAGCATCACTGACCAACCAGGTTCGCCGTCCGTGTCGTGAGAACTGGCGACTATGGGCAAACACTCGAGAGTGGGTGGTGCTTTTGGTTCATTGCGTTGCGTACAATACAATAATTTCGAGTATTATTATACAAAAATTGGAATGAAATACATAGCTTCAGACATATCTTTGCGCAGCCTGCATACAACACTCGTGTCCTCGTCGTTGACAAGTTTTAGAATTGCAGATCGCAGAGAGTAGAGTGTCAACACCCTGAACGGAACTTCTGTCGTTGAGTGTAATATTGTGAAGCTAAGCAGTACGAATGTTGAATCAGATACTGTCCAAACGTCTAGTTACATAGGCATAGGTGAAAAACTGGAGACATTGATAACTCACCGAAGAGTGGTATGCGCCATGTATAGTGGATTGTGAATGAGGATAAGAATATAAATTGTGTGCCAATTCCGAGAAGAATTAGGCACTTGTGTAGAATGTGAACGCACCTCAATTGTTCCTACATTTAAAATTTCATTATAAGAAACGCAGATAGTATAGTGGTTAGCGCATCCGACAGGCACGCCGGCGGCCCGGGTTTAATACGCGCGGACGCAGCAGGCCTGATATATGTTGGTATAAAAATCAATGGACAGAGACTGACACTGTTGAATTGTGCGGCTAATCGTATAGTGCTATAAAACAAGAAATGTACCCGAATGTCGCACAGGCCGCTGTACCACAATGCAACGGTAATCTTATGCGTGTACTTCTGGCAAAATACGCAAACGCACGTGCAGACATTGAAACAAAGACGAAGAAGAAGAAGAAGACGAAGAAAGGGGACCCCAGTTTGCGTAGACGTCGCTGTATTTAAATGTGACGTCGGTCGTATTGTTGTGACGTCACAGTAGGTGTGTCGTCTGCCGGTTTGGAGCCGTTACTACGGAGCGCAGCCGAATGCTGACGATATATGTCAGTTTCCTTTGAGTAATCTCGACCACATCGCTGTGGGATTTACGCCTTAGACGCCAGCAGGGTGAATAATTGTGGGCGTGTGTAAAAATTGGGCCTACTGGTTTCAACATCGTTAATCACCATAAATATTGTAACGCTCTTTTCATTGTTTTTTCCCTCAGGTGTCTTCGCCTGGCGCGAAGATGCAGAGACACGTGTCCATGGATGTGATGCCTTGTTCTGTCGAGTACAGCCACTTGCTTCTGTATAACGTTTTTATGTAACTGATAATGTAGGCTGCACACCGGGAGAATCAAAGATAGCATGACATGCTGCAGATATATGTATCATAACAAGTGCGAATGGACATTAGGTTTTAAGTTACAGTTCTCGCAAAGACAAGAAAACAATCGAAACGGTTACGTAGAAGATTGATCTAGCTAGTTTTCACGCTATGTGATTGATCAGAACTGATATGATGAAGATGGTTTAGACTTCGAATCATTTCGTCGTAACCCGCTCATGTGGTGCTTTTTTGGGTCTAGCTATGTCTGCCAGTTTTATGTGTTTCACCGAATATGCTCTACTTGTATTAAGAAGTAAATTGCATGGATAAAGTGCAAAACAAGCAACTATGCCAGTAATAGGTCACCTAAATCAAATTCTTACCATAACAATAAATAAAGGTTAACAAGTATGTAGCGTAGCTTACATAATTAATGAATTTGTCTTTATTGTACAATTTATGTGTTGTATAAGGTTGAAATAAAGGTAACATGTGGTTGTTAGTTTTTCATCTTGCATACATATATAGCAATTTTGCCATGTACATATTACTTGATAAGTTTGCAAAAGTTACTGTTTCATATAATTGTCAACTCCTCGTTAACTGTGTACTGCTTTTTCTTTTCTTTTCTTGTATAGTTTGTGACTCTTGTATCATGATTATGTACCTTGTAAATAAACATTATATGTATATATATATATATATATATATATATGTGTGTGTGTGTGTGTGTGTGTGTGTGTGTGTGTGTGTGTGTGTGTGTGTGTGTCTTTGTGACCATGTGTGTGCCTCAAGCAATTAGTGATATGTTTACGTTTGCATTGTCTAGACATTATTTACGATGTAATTATAATCTGCTCATGTGTTTCGGCTGACGATGTGTGACGGCGGCTCCAGTGAACCTTAGCATACCCTGCCATCATCACCTACCAGGTTGTTGACATGCGACGAAGTTGCCGGAACAATGGCTGTCCTGTTCCCGAACGCTCTATTCCGACCTCAAGCTCGTTTTATAGCCCCGCTGCACTTTATTCTTTTGTGAGAATGTGGCGCCACGTTTTCATTGCTGCAATAATAATTGCGTGGGCGAGGCAACTGTGTGATAATGTTGGCGTGACTCACATCTTCGGCCAATGTGAACACAGTAAAAACTGAGGTTTAGATTTTAAACACCAACTTATACATCGCCTTTGAACATGAGTAGTTCTTAAACGTGTTTATATAATGTTTATTTCGGGCAAAATGTCCATATGTATACATAAAATACAATTTAAAACTAAATGAAAAAGTACAATATACAAATAAAGCAATTATGGGGTAACGAGGTTTAATTATCAACACCTGTTGCCTTTTAAAGATCTTGACGCGTGGAAGTTATGTCTACAGGGTGTATAGTTGAATCAGGTGTATATTTATTTAGCCAGGCGTTTAAAACTGAAAACATCTAGGTGTTTAAAGTACCTACATGTTTAATGCCGTTTAGTCGATATAGGCGTATAGCAGATTCCATGACGTTTAGCTTGGAACATCTGCATGCATGCACATTTCCTTAAACTACATGGCGAAGAACAGTTGTGTAAACGTCAACGTTTATTATTGTGGTGGTGTGTATGTTTGTGTGTATGTTTGTGTGTATGTTTGTATATATATATATATATATATATATATATATATATATATATATATATATATATATATTATGCACACCACACACACACACACTCACACACACACACACACTCACACACACACACACACACACACACACACACACCACACGCACGCACGCACGCACGCACGCACGCACGCACACACACACACACACACACACACACACACACACACGGTATACCTGAGTTCGTCAAAGTCACACACAAAATAGTTAATCACATGTACACGTGGAGTGTATCAACCTCTGTGGTTATAGAACATACACCCACTGATTCATGCCTACATAACTGTGTTTGTAGCTTCCTTTGAAGTAGCAGCATGACGTGTAAGAGAAGACACCGTGGCAGACATATTCGATCTTACTCAAGCGACATGACACGCCTGTCCCTAAATCGAAGACAAGCATCGTCATCAAGTAGAGTAAACGCCACCTCGTCGCTCTAGGGGTGTTATGTCGTCGAAAGATATACGAACATTAAGTTGACGTCATTGACATTAGTAATCGATCAAAGAGACGTTAGCGTGTTTGTCCATTACACAGGCTGACCCAGTACCAATACTCAACTTGGGATTTGTTGAGTCAACACAATAAAAACCACAGGTTGATTGGAACTGGAACCCAAAAGACGAAATCGGCTAATCACGAAATTAACGTCGATATTCGAAAGCGATCTTTGCGACATTAACAACGTAAAATAATTTTGCATGTTTTATTTCTGAGAACTAGTAAACAACAAATGAGGTATCATTGCCACAATAATATAATGATAATGCTCTACGTTATTAAGAAGTAACTGGCCGCACTGGTGCCATAGTGACATTTTGTTTTTCTTGCACTTAACTGATACGTTTCTGCATTGTCACTGGTGCCACAGTGACATATTGTTTTTCTTGCACTTATTTAAATACTCTCCTGCTGTGTCGCTGGTGCCACAGTGACACAACAGACGAGTATTAGTTAAGTGCAAGAAGAGCAATCTGCCCGTAAACATCACACCCGAAGAAGACTAGGCTACAACACGTCTTTGTCTCGCACTTCATACGTCCTTCACGCCTTTAATGTTTCCCTGTTTTATTCTGTCTCGTTCTCACTGTGATTGTGTTTTGTCACTTTGCCTATGTGACAGTGTCTTTGTCTTTCTTATTTGATGTTTCTCAAGTATACAACGATCATCGGACCGACGGACTGACGGACCGACGCACGGACCGACGCACGGATTGACGCACGGAGGGGGTGAGGGAGGGAGGGAGAGAGAGAGAGAGAGAGAGAGAGAGAGAGAGAGAGAGAGGGAGGGAGAGAGAGAGAGAGAGAGAGAGAGAGAGAGAGAGAAGAGAGAAAGCTATGATATTTCGCCGTCTCAGAACAGAAGTGTTTTGTCAAGATGCACTAAGACATTTTCATTGTAACTGAGGTAATATTTCGCCGAGCAGCAAATCTTGCATTCACAAACTGTCGTAGATTAAATGCGGTCTTACATAAACAAGTCAGCTGTAATTTACGTTGACGTACTATCCAGAACTAACCACAATGGAATCCTGATTGATGTAGCAAGTGCATTGTGCAGTGTGTCCACGGAGTGGTTTATGTACTCTGGCAAACGACGGCTGATTCTTGCTTTCTACGAAATCTATTCAAGAAAATTGACACCGATCTAATATTTTACAAAGGCCTGATGTGTTTAAGATATAGGGTCCATCGATATACAGTTAGTGCTTCTGAAGCCCCAGCAAAGTAAGAACGACTCTCAATTATGGATTTCTACGAAATACGTTCAAGGCAGCTTATACCTGAACAAACACTTTTACGAGTGTTTGACGTGGGTATAAGATATTTAAGTTTGTCTGCAAATGAGTCCATTAATATCTATTAGCAACAGTAGCAACATAAGAACGAGTCACCAGTTCTTGGTGTACAAGAAACATGTTCATTAGAATGCTCACCTGAACCTATACCTTTATGAA
>OZ024857.1:19897403-19992403 GCA_964017155.1 Oasisia sp. SBJ-2009
CTCTTGGCAGTGTTTCTCTGTAAATAAATTGTAAACGAACCAGTCACCATAAGCAGCGTATTGATTAGCATAGGAAATCTCACTATACCAATATTTATTGATAAGATGCTCAAATTAGCAGATAAATTAAAAATATTACCCTTATTAGAATGGCCGTCATTGCGTCAGTGCAATCAAGGATATTATAGCTTCACAACTATAGAATCCTTGGTGCAATCCTGAAAAAATGGTTGGTAAATTCGAAACGACTTAGTTACAACGCGCTACATGCGATTTGTATGATATTGCAAGGTCTCCTTATTAAATATTCATTTAACTACTAGCCAAACTTCAGAAAACGTCCTCAACGTGGTATGAAGATATAATTATCCGAACATATCGCATATTTACTCATCAAAATTGATTGGCATCCTCTGTCATCTTGGATCTCAGAAAAAGTGGTTTCACTATTATACGATTAATGCGAGGTTCTTAAATGGAGTTTCCCTGGGCCTCGCCTCATAAGCAGAAAGACTAGTGGACACAAATGGCAGCCGACCTACCGACGCGCCCCTAACGGATTTACCTTCGATAGTTTCTTGAATGATGGACAGTGATATGTGTCGGCACATTCGATGTATTTTCCCCGCTATCTTTGGAGCGCTTCTGGCATAGCAGACACTCTTTGTTGGAAACTGCCAAATTGGCGATTGACATTGTGACATGTTGTCATTCGTCTTGGTTGAGAGAGTCGTATACGGCAAACGGTGGCGCCACCAAACAGCAAAAGAGCGCCACCAAACGGAATCCGGATAAAAAGGTTTGCGCATCGCGCTCGAATAATTATTTATAATAATAATAATATTATTACACTAGTTTCATAAATACTAGTTCGTGCAATAAACACTCTATAAAAATGCTAATGGATGTGTGTTTTTGTACGCGTAGCCGCAGGTAAAGTAGGGAGACAAATGCCATGGTAGTGCCACCAAACGAGAGAGTCACGAAACTGGGTCTGGATAACCGAGGCTAAGCCTAAGCGAAGTCTGACCTAGGCTAAGATCGCGCACAGAAAACAGTTATTATACAGACTAACTCTACAATACAGTTTTGGAAAACAATTCACAGTTGATGTTATATTCTTTTTTAAACAACTACGCCTAAGTCAAGTTAGGCAGCAAACCGCTGTAGTGTTAGCTCCCCGTAAACAATGACGTGATCGACAAAGATGTTGCGCCTTCGCATCGACGTCGTCGAATGGACTCGGTGTCAAAGGTATCGAAGGTATCGAACGTATCAAAGGTATCGAACAGTGGGCGTTCGATGCCAAAAATATCGTCGAAGTATCGCGATACCACTAAATATCGGTATCGAACTTGTGTGTGTGTGTGTGTGTGCGTGCGTGCGTGCGGCGCGTACAGAGAGAGGGAGAGGCAGAGACAGAGGGGGAGAGAGAGAGAGAGAGAGAGAGAATATCGCCTTTTTCGGCATGTTTGCTAATAATGGTGATGGAATTTACTTGTACGCGGAGAAGTTTACTTATGAGAGTCTTATAAAAGTAGTAGTAACTACAATCAGCCTTTTGCGGTTGTGGTAAGTCTATCGCTAATACTATTTTCTCATTGTTTTTTGTAATGTCCTTAGCTGTTGTAGCCTTTTCTATCTTATTGATCGTTGTTTGTAACAGGGTGCACATACAAGGTCGAAACGGTGACGGGCGATCAGACTTGGGCCGGAACCGATGCCAAAGTGTACCTAAGTATTGAGGGTACTAAAGGATCATGCAACAATCGGCAACTGGACCATGGTGTATCTGCCTTTGAACCTGGACAGTGAGCATATATATAACTATATATAACTATATATAATATATATCTAATATATTTAATTTATACATATTTATTTACCATTGTAAATTGGGCCATCCTCTTGAGATGAACAAATTTGTTGTTGTGACGTCACCATGTCATAACTAGTTATGTGACACACAGTTATAAAAAATATAGAAATGCAACATGTTACGCATGCAGGTTAAATATAGCATTACAGTGTTAGATACCGTGAAACAGTTTTAAATTAAGATATTAAGATCCACACTAACTCAGCTCTGTAGCAAAAATCCGATCGATTCTGATATTGCATACAAATGTTTTCAAACGTATTACCTTGTTCTTACAAAATCGTGTTGGGAGATTGAGCTTCACTACATATCATTTGAATAAATTATAAAACAAAGGATGTTATGTACTTTTCTTGGCGACTTGTTCTATATTCTCACATATGCTCGATCATAAATTTCGTACTGAAAAGTACAACTATCGACATTGACGCTATTATGATGTTCTGTGTCACAATCTCAGGACGGACACTTTCTCAGCCAGATGCGATTGCCTGGGTTGTCTGAAGAAGGTGACAATCCACCACGACAACACTGGTCCTCGACCGCCGTGGTACCTGAAGACACTCACTATCTCACAAGAGAGTCCTGCGCCGTCTGATCCCTTCCGGCAGACGTTCAAGTTCAGCCGGTGGCTGAGTGACTCCACGCCGATTACCATCAAGAAGTCGGGTGAGTTTAAAAACTGTAATCGAAGACATATTACTAATACTGTAATAATATGCTGTTCAGAACCACAACAATGGCACTAACTGGCAGACAACAGGAGAAAGTGCAGGTAGCCAAAAGAACTGGATAAGAATCGGAATCGGAAGTGTTTATTGACCCAATAAATATATACATAAAGCAATGTTCATACAAATTACCTACAGCTTAAGTTATAAAATAATATTACATTAGTACCGCTGTGCAGCAAATTGCCATGTAATTGCGTAAGAAATAACAGAAATGTAATTATAAGTGATTATGAATTGTTACTGTATGTAAAATAACCAGGGGTCGAGGAGACTGTCACTAAGACCATTTTGGTCGCTCTCGTGGCAGCCACCCCATTTATTACATCACAATTAAATATAGTTGACTATTTTAAGCACTTCCAAATAAACACATGTGCATAAAACAGCAACACTAGAATGTCATTACTGGTAACAAATGTCACAAATCTCAACTAATAAACAACACAATTTGTAGGTTAAGTTCACTTGGAATTTAGCAAATGATTACAATCTCACAGTTAAAATAACACTACTTAGTATATGTACATTTACGGAGGTATACAAAAAGAAACACTGTAAATTAGTAAGTTGATTGTTATGAATGTCCACATATACAACAGTTGGGTAAAAAGCAGCGTTTTGTAATTTTGTAGACAATTTTCTTTTGCGGAACTAATAAATCCTCGTAAACTGTGAGTTGTAATTTTGTTTTTAATGTTAAATGTAGTATTGTTTATTAGTAAAGGGATATCGTGCCTAATGCATCGCTTGGCAAAGTCATGCTTAGCCCTATTTGTATGAATATTGTCATGTATCCGTGTGTTAAATGTGTGGAGTGTTTCATTTAATATAAATGGTAAGTTTTGCAAATATACTGGTAATGTCGTGGGCGTATACTTATAGTACAGTTTCAATTCATGCAATTTTAGCATATCTGTAACATTGAGAATCTTGAGTTTCTTAAACAACGGCTCAGTATGTGCATTCTATTTTGTTAAACATATCATTCTAATTGCTTTTTTCTGTAGTTTAATTATTATGTTACAGCTCAAACCCCATACAATTAGGCCATAATTGATGTATGGTAACATTAATGCATTATACAAACTTTTTATATTTAGTGGCAAGAATCGTTTTAATTTGTTTAATATGCCTATCAATTTGGAACATTTAATTGAAAAAATTGTTTTATATGAACAACCCAGCTTAGGTTTTCTTACAAGGTTACCCCAAGAAGATTAAAATTGTGCACTCTTTCTATTACGGTTTCATCTATTTTGAGATTATTCTCTTGTTTATTTCCCAATTTATGTATTATATTGGATTTCTTTAAGCTTAATTGATTGATTTTCAGCCATTCGTTTATCTTATTTAAATCTGAATTTAAATTATATTCGATATCTTTACTGGGACATGTGTTAGACAACTGAATTGTTTTAAACAAAGTTGTATCGTCTGCATACATTATATATTTGAATGTTTCACATGAGTTTGGTAAATCATTTATATACATTAAAAACAACAGTGGACCTAACATATAACACTGTGGCACACCAGTGGTAATGGGCAGGGTTTCAGAGATTGAGTTATTGTAAATTACATATTGTTTTTATTTTCCAAATAACTTTCCATTAACTTTAGAGCATCAGCATCCATCCCATAAAATTGTAGTTTACCTAATAATATTGAAGAAGAATCGTGGGATTGAAGAGAGCGGATACGAGAAGACTTGACGAACTGATCAACTTTCGTACATTAGTGCATTGTAAGTAATAGTCGTAGTTGCACAAGAGAAGGATCGTTCGCTGAGTTTAGTGCGGGAAATGGGCGGTCTAAGAATAAGAAGTAACCGAACAGAAGAGCGTAGACGGTGCGCCTGGACAGGAACAGGCGCGCTGGCAACAGACGTGGACAACCGCCTTATTGGATATTTGATCGAAGCGAAGACCACGGTCTGCTTTCCGACTTCTCTGACTGAAACAATGTATGTACAAGGCACTGGACTTTAACATGTAACCAGAGGGAATGAGGGGATAGCGAAATAAATACACTAGTGATCATTGTGAAAACAATGTTGACTTGTACTGCACACGTCATCTGTATGGCCGCATGATGGCTTTTGCAAACTATGGCGACGTGTTAACAGAATTGATCACTATATTAAGATGACATAATATATCTTAAATTATTCAATAAAATAATCATTAGTATTTATCTTCAACACCAAACATGACTAACTGGAGCTACAACAAACCATAACTCGAAATTACAAAACGAACGAAAGCATATTAATAACAGTGTATTAAAAGGGATGATGGAACGTGTAGCGATTTCAAATATAATATTCATTTCCAATCTTTTTCATTTGTCATACAACATCATCTACATAAGCATCATTATGTAATTAATCATACGGTTGTTAGCACATTGCAACATATGCTACATGCACAATAAATATGTTGTATTTCTAAATTAAATAAATCGAGGTTTATTTATCGGTGCTGGATATACGTTAATGACCACTAGTCTTGACTTGAAGAAGAAAGAAACAACCTACTTTTTAAAATTAAAGTATCAATATTATTTTATCACTAGATAATAGGCGTATCATAATTTGTCATAATTGATTTATAATGTTTGCAGAGACTGAATACGACTAAACCTGGCCGCTGATCGTATGCCGGAAGTGACGTCATAACGACCCATACCACCCTCAGAGGTCACCGGACCACGGCTCGTTGACCTAGCCACCCTACTCTAGAGTGTAGACTGCGTTGGAAGACAATACACAAACTTGACAAGGTTCTCAAAGATAAAATCAACACTGCACATTGTTTAATTGCAATTACAAATTGTCTGATGGATTTTTGTAATGTGAAGTTGATGCGTCAATAAATATATGAAAAATATAGTGTTGAGGGTGGACATCGTGTCACATTATGATACATATCACGTACGCGCGCAGTTTATATCGTTGTCGTCGTTGTCATCATTATTATTATCACTATTGCCACCGTCATCACAGCCATCATTATTACCACCAACATCAGCAATATCAATATGGGGATGACATCTGCATACAAATGGTCGTCTGAGGTCATTCATGAACCGAATTATTAATTGCAAACAAACGTTGATAGCCAAAACCCTGACGGCAGTAGCGCGCGCACACTCACAAAACACACAAACACACACACACACACGCACGCACGCACGCACGCACGCACGCACGCACGCACGCACGCACACACACACACACATACACACACAAACAAATACACACACGCACACACATACACTCGCACGCACGAACACACACACAAATACACACGCACGCACAAACACACACGCACGAACACACACACACACACACACACACACACACACACAGATACACACACGCACGTGAGCACACACAAACACGCGCGCGTTCACACACACACACACACACACACGCACACACACACGCACACACACACACACACACACACACACGCACGCACGCACGCACACGCGAGCATACAGGTGGCATATACACATACGCACATTATGTTCGTTCTTCTCTTAGCGAAGATGACGGAGAGAAATGTTTTTGCTGAGTCTGCAGGTGGACGCGGTGAACAAATCCAACAGATCCGATGACTTTCAGCGACTGCCAAATGCCATTGAGAACTCCGTGCCTGCGTCACGTTTGCTGCTAAAACGTCCTTTACCTGAGTGACATCTTCTTAGCCTTAGGACTTGGTATTATCTTGTGTTGAATTCGTTTCGAAACAAAACTTGGTCGTATACCCCCACTTCAGTCCAATCCGCGCCAGGTTTGTGGGTAATTTGTGTCTACGTAGATTATCCATGGTATGAGTAGGAATATGTTTGGCCAGATTAGTTCGTATGCATGTGAGTATGCACGACACGCCCCTCCACACACCATTCGTTGTAAACAAGAACTAGAATAACGTATCTACTTACAGTTACAATGTCAACGACGATAGTAGCAGTGCCAGTGGTCGTTTCAACTGCTTTGTATGTTTCAATCACTATTTTGTTTCAACATCCAGTCGTATTCTGCATTAATCCAGACAGAGTCACTTCACTCCGCAGCTGTGGGCGGAAATGGTGATACGCGACAAACAAACTACGTCATTTCCGCGTCATTGCCGTTGCACATTCCGCCACGCGGCGCCACTGCCCATCGCAACTGCTAGATGAGAACCCCTTGAAAAGCAGTGGACTTAGCGAGAACTTACCCCTTTGCTCTGGGGATTGATGTGGATCGGTTCGTAAGGCTGCCAAGTGAGTCTTACGGGTTATGTAATGAATAATGTTCAAGGAATTAAAACACAATTAACAGTATGACTATATTGATTATTATGCTATAACGTTATTTATGTTGGCAGTGCTAATTAAGAAGTAGGGGAAACCCTGGCAATATGGGAGAGTTAACGTTCCGCTGTTCGTCGCACCCACATTTTGCGCATTACAGTAACAGTTTGTTGCGCATCGGCCAAACACACCAAAACACAACAGGGCATGGTATTGTTCTTTTGACATAATTGTTTTTTAATACGGACTATCCCGGTTTACCCGCACAATTCCCATTTTACCCGCATATACGGGTAAAATGGGATTCTGATCCGGGAAATATGGGATGCATATTTACTTGTTGTCATTCGCTAATGCGACGTAGTCCTACATATTCAGAATAATTATTTTAAGTAACTGATATATTAAAACTAGTAAATTGCAACAAGAATAGCCAAGATGTGCGATATGGTAAGGTCGTATAAGCAAAATGTCACTTCTTTGTGAATTTGACTGCCGTACCTTGGGTGGATTACTATTCCTGTATAATTATGTAATCCATAGAGGTCATATCTTGATGTAACTTAGTGAACTACTAGTTCAATTAAGCGATCTACAGAAATAGGCATATTGTCAAAGTAAATTTCATTTTTAATGTTTTTCAATGATAACATGCATAACATGCACAACGGGATGATATCTTGCAGATGGTAAACCTGCAGACGTTGCACCGCAGACGCGATGAACTGTATAGAACGTATTTCGCTCAAATGAAGAGTAGTGATCATAAACGGAATCAGACAGGTTAATTTGATTACATTTTTTAAAATTTAAATTATACCAATATTTATGTAAAGTATATTTTAATGTATATGTCTAAAATGTATTACGTAGGTTTCCAATGATGATTTTCATTTTTAACAAGATATGCTAACTTTGTACATTAATATGATATTGTATGGAATTGTTGATGTACAATCCAACTGTAAAGTTGCCACATAATATATTTATTTTATCTTATACAATCGAAACGTTTTACTTAGACGATTGATCTAGCTAGTTTTCACGCTATATGATTGATCAGAACTGATATAATAAAGGTGGTTTTAGTGTAGCGAGGTCTCCCAGTTTTATGTATTTTACCGAATGTGCTCTAATTGTATTAAGAAGTAACTTGGGTGGATAAAATGCAAAGCAGCCAACTATACCAGTAACACGTGCACCATGACACATCCCCTTGTGAGCGCGCTTCTTTTGCATAAAGACAACTTGGCTACATTAATTATTGTATTTCAAAATAGGTAATGTCAAAATATGATGCTAGATATTGTATTTCAAAAGAGTTAATATCAAAATATGTTGCTAATATAAGGCACATTGAGCGACACTTGTAAAAGGGGTTTAGAAACGGATAACGCTAAAGGCAGTCACGGTGAGCTGCCATGTTTTATCTTATGTTTGAGACAAATGCCTCTATTCAATTTACTATTTCTTTACTAATATTTAGAGTTTTTAATTTAATATGTGTTGGATTCTCAATATAACAACGGCTTCTTTGTCCATTTGCCATATAGAGTTCACTCTCGGGTGACAACCTTGCCAAAAAATAAACTTGCAATTGTTATCACACCGCTTTAACGTCTGGCATTTTTAAACGCATCACGAACATTTCTTTGCGCGACTTCGTGTTGCATTTGTCTCGTGTTGCATTTTTTTGCAAATATTTCCCCAAAATATACCTGTTACCCATTCATTCGCACAACTGGAATTAAAAAAGTGGATCAACAATGTCAATCTCGGTATCAGCACTATGCATGACTTATAAATATGGCTAATCTTGCATGGTGCAATCACCCAATACCGAACATATAATATCACATGTAATTTGTAAGTAGAAGGGGTGCATGTGTATTCGGAAGAGTCACCGTTTTTCTACTAATTATACTTTTGTCACAATAAGAAGTGTTATCGGTAGTACACTAAACTGGGATACCTCTCCAGATCCCAAGAGATTTCCACTTGAACGGGTTACGAGGAAATGATTCCAAACCGTCTTCATTATATCAGTTTTCATCAACTGTGTAGCCTGAAAGCTAGCTAGATCAGGCGTCTACCTAAAACGTTTCGAATGTTTTCTCGCATTTGTGAGAACTGTAATATTAAAATTAATGACCACTCACAGTTGTTATGATACACACACCTATCTATGTCATGCTATCCTTGATTGTCTCGGTAATCAGCTTACCTTATCAACTACATCACCACGTTAAATACACAATAAATAGCAAGGCTTCCCTCACTGTCAAGTCGCTGACCCCCGCGTGCGTCGCCAGTATTCGCAACATTGGGCCTTATCGGTCAGTATTGCTGCCAGAAATCGACAACTTTGAACATGTCTGCACGTTCGCCAGGCGAAGACACCCGAGGAAAAACAATAAAAAGAGCGCTACAATATGTACGATGACTAAAGACGTTGAAACCAGTAGGCTCAGTTCTTACACATGCTAGCTTTATATCACCCCACTGGTGTCAAATGCATAAACGCTACAGCGATGCGATCGAGATTACTCTAAAGGAACTGCCGTCTCTTGCCAGCGTTCCGCTGCGCGGCGTAATAATGGCGCCAAACCGGAAGGCGACGACACACCTACTGTGACGTCAAGACAATACAGCAGACGCGCCAGTTGCGTTCCTGGCGAGGTCAGATTTAAAGATGGCGACGGCGTTGATCTAAGCGAACTGGGGAATCGCTTTCTTCAGTCTTCTTCTTCTTTGTTTCAATGTTTTCACTTACCTTAGCGTATTTTGCAATTTGGTACACACGTAGGACTACTGTTGCATTATGGTACAGCTGCCTCTGCGACATTCGGGTACGTTTTTGGTTTTATAGCAGTGCACGATTAGCTGCACAATGAGGTACCACAATAACCAATCCGACAGGGGGCGCTCTGACACAACTAGGGTCTTTGTGCCGTCTTTTACGAATTCTTGACGTGTGTAAAATGCGGCACCGTTTTGCGGAACATTTTGTGGAACGCTTGTTTAAATCATCCTAAAATCAACTGTTGAACTCGCATGACTCCGCAGCCTCACATATCTAAATATGGATACAGTCTAACATGTCCGTCAATGTGAAGGTATAATATGTACATTAATGAACTTTTACAACCGATCGAACGACTGGTGGCCCGACGACAGGTGTGCTGGCCCGATGCCGGAAAGGATGTCTAAAATAATCTACAGCACGCTGTACTAGACTGCTACGTCTTCACACATAGTTAAATATTGATATCGTATAACATGTCCGTCAATATGAAAGCATAATTTCTACATTAATGTAGATTTACAGTCAATGAAACGTCGCGGGACGTTCGATTGAATTCAGTGCCAATATGGCGTTGTTTTAGCTGTTCTGTCTATCGACCACTTACGGCATGCTGTTATGTCTATTGACCACACGTACGTCATGCCCACATTCATACTATCGCTGGCTACGCGCGTGCACGGTAAATAGCTAATTGAGGATGATTTAAACAAGTGTTCAGCAAAACACGCAAACAAATCCACGTTAGTCGCTGGAGGCGCTGATACGCAACTAGGGTCTAGTTGTGTATTAGCGCCTCTAGCGACTAATGTGGATTTGTTTGCATATTTTGCGGAACGCTTGTTTAAATCATCCTTTTCGTATACATTGACCACTAGCATTCGTTCAATTCGTGAAAAAACTGCCTCTCTCACTGATCTTATAATTTCCAAAACAATAGACATTCTCGCTGTGACTGAGACCTGGCTCAGACCGCATGACACAGATGCATGTATTGCCGACATCTCCCCTCCTGGCTATACCTTCCACCATCGACCACGTCCAGTTGGACGAGGCGGAGGTGTCGGTTTCCTTATTTCAAAACTATTTAACGTAACCCTGTACACCAGCCCGGACTATACCACATTTGAATCTATTTGTCTTAACATATCTAATTCGTGCTTCTGTTGGGTTTTCATTTGTATTTATCGCCCTCCAGGTCATCCAGCTAACTTCTTTGAAGAATTCCAGGATCTTTTGGAAAATGTTGCAACCATGCACACAGAATTTTACATTGTGGGCGATTTTAATCTTCACCTGGATACACCATCTGCAACAACTACCACGTTTAATGATATCCTGGCATCATTTGACACAAAACAACATGTCAATTTCCCAACACACATACATGGACATTGGCTTGACATCTTGATAACTCGTTCCTCTTGTAAAAACATTCAGACACCCACAGTTGTAGATGGCTTATCGGACCATAACACAGTAATTGCAGATCTTAAAGTTCCTATAGCCCCAGCCGTGTCCAAACACACCATGTTCTACAGAGCCATTCACAGTATCAACATTGCATCATTTATGACTGATATAATTACATCCGACCTTGTTACACATCCTAAAGAACATGTATCAGACCTATACAAACAGTACCGTCAAATACTGAAGACATTGCTTGACAAACATGCACCCGCTAAATCCAAATATGTGTCACAAAAGCCGCCAGCTCCTTGGATGACCCCGGAAATAATCCAATCTAAACGGCGCCGTCGCTATCTGGAACGTGTTTGGCGTAAATCTCGTTCATCCTTAGACAGGTCACGCTACACACGGCAATGTCATCTATGTAACCGACAAATGTCAAAAGCAAAGTCGTATTATTACGAAAACATGGTCGCAAATAACTCTGCTACACCAAAACAGCTATGGAAATGCATAAATCAGATTTTACACAGGCGGCCTGCTCCTTCTCTACCAACCCATGCATCAATCAAGTCACTGTGTAACTCTTTCTCAAGTCATTTTAAAGACAACATCAGCCTGATACATTCAGCCTTCACAGATCACACCTCAGACACTATAAATGCCGACTCTCCACAACTAAATTCTAAACTCACATCGTTTGAACCGGCCACAACTACTGAAGTGAGAAAAATAACCATGTCATCCCCAAGTAAATCCTGTGATCTTGACCCACTTCCGACCATACTACTGAAAGCATGCCTTGACGTTTTAATTAAACCAATAACAGATATAATAAATGCATCACTCTGCACCGGCTTATTCCCTGAAGACTTTAAATGTGCACATGTAAATCCAATTCTTAAGAAGACAACTCTGTCAAAACAATATATAAACAGCGACAGGCCTATTTCTAACCTTAGCTTCATTTCCAAAATACTCGAAAATGTTGTTGCAAATCGACTTACTTCTCACATCAACATAAATGGTTTAATCAATACATCACAGTCTGCGTACAAACAATTTCACTCAACAGAAACTGCTCTTTTAAAAGTACACAATGACATAAACCTTAACATTGATAATGGCAAAGTTACTGCACTGACCCTGCTTCACCTATCCGCCGCTTTCGACACCATTGACCACGACATTCTCATCACACGACGTGGTACGGGATATCTGGCACAGCCTTGAGCTGGTTTACTTCATACCTTACTGACAGACGGCAAGCCATTAAAAAAGGTAACTGCTTCTCAGACATGCTGCCCACCTCTTGTGGTGTCCCCCAGGGTTCTGTTTTAGGTCCGTTGCTTTTCACTCTGTACACAACACCATTAAGCTCAGTTATCCAGAGTCACAACCTGGATCATCACCTTTATGCAGATGACACACAAATCTATGTTTCTCTGACCACACCAGATACTTGTCGCTCCCTAAACCAGCTCAGGGATTGTCTCTAAGATGTCTCCCTTTGGATGAAAAATAGTAAATTAAAACTAAATGCAGATAAGACTGAATTTCTCATCATTGGTACCTCAACGCAGCGGGCAAAACTCAATGGCTTTTTCCCGACACATATTCTGAGTCAGAGTATCACACCAGCCGCCTCAGTTTTAAATCTCGGAGTAACGTTTGATGAAAACTTCAATTTCAAACAACATATCTCGAAAACATGCCGTTGCTGTTTTTACCATATCCGTGATCTTCGCCGTATCCGCCGGTTTGTACCACTTTCCGTTGCTAAAACCATCGCCACAGCTCTAGTAAGCAGCAGACTTGACTACTGCAATTCCCTCCTTTACAATACCGCAAACAAGGACATAGCAAAACTTCAGCGTGTCCAAAATTGTTTAGCAAGGGTAGTCACGCGTTCTCCTCGATTTTCTCGCTCAGTGCCGCTTCTAAAATCACTGCATTGGCTACCTGTGCACTATCACATCATTTTCAAAATTTGTACAATAGCCTATCAAGCACTCTCATCTACACAACCAGCATATCTAAATTCAATGCTAACTCCAACAAGAAATTCCAGACAGCTACGCTCAACCAATAGTAACCCTCTTTACATCCCTCGGGTGAAAACGAAAGCCGGGACCCGAGGTTTCTCGGTTGCCGCACCAACGGTGTGGAATTCGCTTCCTGCCAGTGTTAAATCACAAGGTAATATAGTTTCATTCCGCCGACATCTAAAAACCTATCTCTTTAATGCTGCCTATCCTCCTTAGCCTCCTAGCTTTTCAATCCATCCGTTGACGACTCACGCATTGCTTTCGATTATGAGATTGATTAATCCCCTGGTTTTGTCGCGCCACTGAGCTTGATTTTCGAGGATATTGGCGCAAAAGAAGTTACTATTATTATTATTATTATTATATTATTAACAATAACCTAACTGATGATGACGACGACATTGCCAGACAAAAAAGATGCCTTTATGCCCAAGCCAATGTATTAGCTCGAAAATTTTGTCTTTGTCATATTTCCACCAAAATTATTTTATTTCAAGCATACTGTGCTCCTATGGCTAGCCTATGTATACTTCTAGTCTTTGGTGCAAATTCAAAAGATATAGCCTCAAAAGCATTACTGTCGCATACAATAATAGCCTCAGAATTTTACTTAACTTACCCTCAAGATGTAGGGGAAGTAGGGGCATGTCCGCACACTTAAGGTGAAACAAGCTATAGATAATGCACTGTGTATGCTAAGAGGGTGATATTTAGTATTCAGAATGAGCAATCGTATTACTTTGTTGTTAGTTAGTTAATAAATCGCATATCCCATCAGATATTTATATATATGGTCAAATGTAGAGGCATATCTTTGTGCGGACATGCCCCAAGGTACGGGGCATAGCCGCACACTGTGTGCGGTTATGCCCCAGAAATGGCGAAACAACAGCTGGTCTCACAGAGCTGACCATTAACTGCAATAATAATATGTATTGGTATGTGTACACTACTGACACGTGCATTACTAAACAAAAACACAAGAAAACACAAATCAACGGTTTAAAGTTTTCATATATACGTCAAGTTTAGAAAATACAGTGGCCTTGAATCATAGTCCACGTTTATTCCTCCTTGATAGTCAAAGAAAACAACAGCCTGATTTTGTAACGGGGAAAGTCAAAGTTTGCAACCCAGCTTGTCTGAAGCCTTCTAGCTAAAACAGCATAGTCTCGTAAAGCGCAAAGTCAAACTAAAAACTCAGTTTGTCGGCTGTGCGAGCATGACTTTGTATGGACTAACGTATACGGCCAAAGTTCTATAATATAGATTATACATCATTTGCCATCTTGGTTATTTTAGTCTATGAGCAATGATCAATTAAGCTTTATTTCTTTAACGGACCTAATGATACACAACATGGAAAATGTGACGTCAGCACGATATAGCCGATTACACATTGACGAAGCGATGAATGATATAATAAGTTTGATAATATTAAATAATTATATAATAATCATCATATACTATTTCACATCAACGTTTTCTACAATATGTGTGGTAAGCAACTGAAGTATTTAGATATGTATCTAAGTAGACTATATATTATTATAAGCACCGATGCCCGAAATACGTCTGCACAGCGGGTGGGGCATGACCGCACAGGCCTGTGCGAACATGCCCCAAACATACAACACGTGAATAATTCTGAATTGCGCGAAAATGCTACTTATGAAAGTATCCATTATTTCACACATCATAAAACATTAAAATGCAATTTGGAATTATGAAAGAAAATGCATATGCACGTCTTACAGTTAAAGTAATACAGTGTACACATAACAGCATATGAGTAAAATTACATCAGTGTTTACGAAAATAACATTTTATGTCATAACTTTTTTGCTTATTCACTTCTATCAAAAAGTATATGCAAGTGGTTGATTTGGGGGTTAGACGATGCCGCTTAGCATGATTCCACTAACCAGATGTTACGCGATGCGCAAATAATAGGGTGTGCGGACATGCCTCAGTGTGCGGATATGCCCCTACTTCCCCTAGTGCAAGTTTTATGTTTGCCACCAACTACATTAAATCCTTCAATGAACGCATTCGTTCATCAATATTCAGTCTTTTATGTCGTCTTCATCAGTCAGATAATATCCTTTTTATTAATTACCTTCATACCGATATTCATTTCAAGAGCCATATGTACTCATACAGGAGGTCGTTATTGTACACATGACATTAGTATTGTATTGATTTCTTAATCAATTTTTTTAATATTTATTTTTACAACTTATTTAATTCATTTCCTCATATATTTAGACAATTTTTTTTTTATTTTACACTTATATTTTTACGTTGATCTCATCATTGCTTTGATTGTATTATATGTATTGTACTTTTCAATTGTTTTTAATTGTATTTTATGTATATGTATATATGGACGTCTTGTCTGAAATAAACTTTATTATTATTATTATTATTATAGAATAGAACTGTTGAGCAACGCAATAAATGTCAAAAAAGTCTGCTAAGACGAAATTTTTAACTTGGATGTATGTCGTTGTGCCCCTAGGGCTAGGCCATATAAGACAGCTCATGATTAATCTCTGGTGTAGACTAGCAGGGCCAGCCGTTGAATGTTTTGAGTTGGTTCACTGTGTTAATTGTTGGGGTAGGGATCTAAATATTGGTCACTGTGGTTCCTCCGCCTATGTGAATAATGATCCAGTGGGATGGGTTGTAGCCTCCAGCTTAAATAGTCATTAGGGGAAGGGTTGTGACCTGGAAATGAGTTTAACCTGAGGTCAATATCCCAGATGGCTACTCTGTCTCTGGCCAGTTCGGTGGTTGACACTGATGTGAACAACGTTAATCCATTTGGGGACATGCTGGCTACAACAGTCATTGTGAACTAGCAAGTATGGTTATTTCCTGTGTAGCGTACAACTGTACCAACCGACAGAAAACAGGATCCAGAGTCTCTTTCCACAGGTGAGAATCTCAGTTATACAATATATAGCTGATAGGTTATAGTCTGCAAAAAAAATTATGTTCCACTGCCATTAATTTAGGAAATGAATAGTTTTAAGACATTACAGTCATATGAAAATTTATCAACAATAATACATGTTGGATGAATTATGTACCAAACCGATTTTTAATAATATTACAGTGCATAGTCGTAGTGTGAGTGACATATTTTATATTAATTTAATAGCCTAATTATAATATGATACTATTTTATGACTACTAATTATTGATAATTGGTACTGCCTTCTGCAGATTTCCAGATGAAAAGAAAATACCTGAATGCCGAGCAAAGTAAAACTCGTCATTATAAGGAAACCTGTTACCATGACATCCCTGCTGTTTTGCTGTAGTTTGCTGTAGTATTTATTTATTGTTATTACTATTGACACTATCTTAATATTACTACTTTTCTACCTTTTCTACTACTGTTGTTGCTAGTAATGTTGGCAGCTCTGTTTTGTTGTTGTTTTCCCTATTCTCTCATTCACTTTGCATGATCTGTTTTTTAATCTGTAAAATTGAAATTAATTATATAGGTGTGGGTATTCTCTCCAATGTCTTTGGAGGACGGACTTCAGTTGGTTGATTTTTAAATGACGTTTTTGGTAAAACACCACAACAATTGTGGATCTGGTAGAACAACAAATTAAACAGTACTAAGCTGTACTCACCCCTCACACAGCCAGACACTGTATACTAAGTATACGCCTGTTGATTTGTTTCATACTGGCATATCAGAGAGGCAACTGTTTGAACACATTGTACACAATTAAACAACACTGGCTAACTGATGTCAGCAAATAAATAACGTGATAATTATGTAGAGAACTTGGTGCAGTCCTATGTATATACAGTGACTGTAGTGGCCTTTCTGCCGTGCTATAGCTTGGCTGTCGCCCGCCTGTGTTGACTTCAAAGTATCATGTGTCAACTGATAGCGGCCAATCGATCTTGTGTTCTAGTGGCGTGTTCTATTTATATATATGGTATATATATATATATATATATATATATATATATATATATATATATATATATATATATATATATAATATAATATATTCCGACAATAGACACATTAAAGCACACAGTAGCACACTTGTTTCCAATGTGATCCTCCAAAAAATAATAAAAATGAATTTAAGAAAAAAAAATAACAATAAACAGTAATACAATAATTAAAACGTAACTATTTTCAAAGACAGGCAAACAAATGTCATCAATAAGTCAATGTGCTAACATAAAAGGTGCTCTATTAAAATATAATAACGTAGTACATAGTAAGATTAAATAAAAAAAATGTATTTAAAATGCCACTTTAAGATGATAATTCGTCTGCTGTATAGTAGGGTCGTTACCTCTTTTTTTTTTTATAAAACTCTTGTAATGTTGCGTGTGAGCGTAGCTATACTAGGTTTTAGACGGAAGAATGACAGAGACATGTGTAGCGTTTGACATAATTTATTCAACCCATATATGGGTCATAGCTACCCGGATGTGTGTAGCGTTGTCCTTAATGCAGCAAAGCCTTGATGGCATTTATGCTAATACTACATCTCCCTTTTCGAGATAAGCGAGATGATCTAAGTCTAGACTACTGGGGCAGAGGTTCCAAGCACATAACCCCAGAATACTGTCTTTACCACAGTATGTGTACACGAGATCACTACACTACTACAAGTCCAGGCGACTTGGTGGATTTACCACGCGTCCTGATCTCGTGCGTGTCACGTGTCCTGGTGATGATGGTGGTGTAGTGCTTTGGCTCGCGGTTGCCGGAGGATCTTCTGCCTCATCAGTAATGGTCGATGTAGGAGTCGGGTCGTCGCGTTGAATCTGCTGACGAGTCTCCGTTGTGACCAGTGCAGATCGGTTTCGTCTTATCACCCCTTTCGGCGTCCGTACGAGATACGATCGTGGCTGTGGCGCTCGCTCTACCAATGTGCCATAGCGATCTTGGTCCCGGACCCATACGTTGTCCCCTGGCTGCAACGGTATGAGATCTTTCGCTCTGTGTCGGCTGTTGAACTGCTCTTGCTGTTTTGCTCTTTGTATAGCTTCTTTCGCCTTTCCATTATGAAGATTTCTACCAGTTACGCCTGGCAGGAGAGTACTTGGGATGACTGGTAGTCGGGTTCGCAGGTGGCGTCCCATCAGTAGTTGAGATGGGCTCAGTCCGTTGAGTAACGGTGTCGTGCGCTGCGTTAGGAGAGCGAGGTGAGGATCTTCGTTCTTTTTCAGAATCTCCTTCAGAATTCTCACTGCTCGTTCCGCTTCACCGTTAGCCTGTGGAAACCTCGGGGAACTTGTGTGCGTAAAGCCGTACGACTGGGCAAACTGTGCGAACGACTCGGCACTGAATTGCGGACCGTTGTCTGTCAAAATGAGGTATGGAATCCCGTATGTTGCAAACACTTCTTTCAGCACTTCAATGGTGTGCTTGGATGTCAAACTGGTCAGCTTTCGATACTCCACCCATCTGGAGTAGTAGTCAACAATGACTATGTACACTTTCTCATGGAGTTCAAAGAGATCTACTCCGACTGTCTCCCACGGACGAAAGGGGAAGGAAGCTGGCATTAAAGTCTCCTTTGGCTCTGGCTGCACCTTCGCACAGGTGTGGCAGGCCGAGACCACCTCCTCGATCTGCTTGGAGAGGCCTGGCCACCAGACTGCTTGGTTGGCTCGAGAGCGACACTTTGAGATCCCAAGATGTCCCTCGTGGATGATCTTCAAAGTGTCGATTCGCATGCAATGCGGCATGACTATGCGCTCATCGTAGAACAGTAGGTCATTGATAATAGCGAGATGGTTTCTGCTCTCCCAGTAAGCACGTAGTAGCGGAATTTGCGGCATGAAGGTAGGCCACCCTTCATGGCAATATCGCCGCACATCTGCGCATACTTCGTCGTCTTTCTGTGCCGTGAAAATGTCCTGTAGGCGTTTTTCTGTAGCGGGAAGTACAGTCACCGTGGTTGTCGCGTAGTGTTCCACTTCTTCGAGAAACATGACATCTGTCTTCTCTGGGATGTTCACTGGAGCGCGAGATAAAGCGTCAGGTGTCGTCTGTTGCTTTCCTGGTACGTATGCGACTTCCGGGCTGTATCGCATCAGTCTCATTCGAAACCGTTGGATGCGAGGTGGCATCTTGGCTAGCTCTGTTGATTTCAGAAGATAAACGAGAGGTTTGTGATCAGTTTCGAGGGTGAAGCTTAGCCCCATCACATACTCTCTGAACTTCTCGCAAGCCCATGTTGCTGCGAGAGCTTCTTTCTCTATGACAGCATAGCGTTTCTCGGTGTCGGTGAGCGATCGGGATGCATAGCAGACCGGACGACGTCTGCCATCATCTTGGATTTGCAGTAGCACTGCGCCGAACCCCTCCGAAGATGCGTCTGCTGCGATGACTGTTGGGCGATTTGGATGGTAATGTGCATGTATCTCGGGTGATACAAGCATGTCTTGTACTTGTTGAAAGGCAGTTTCTTGTGGTGCTTCCCATAACCATGCAGTGTCTTTGCATAGTAACTGGCGTAATGGTTTGTTGATCTCAGCCAGTCGAGGGATGAATTTTCCCATTTGATTCTCCATGCCCATGAAACGTTGAAGTTCTGCGACATTGGTGGGAAGTGCGCGATCGCTGCCGTCTTGCTGCTGTCTGCATGTATGCCAGATGCGTCAATGATGTGTCCCAAGAACTTGATAGAACTCTTGGAGAACTCACACTTGTTGTTGAGAGTAAGTCCAGCTGCTTGCAGGCGTTGTAGGACTGCTCTCACTCTTGTGTCATGTTGTGTCTGCTCTGTGCCATGAACCAGAATGTCGTCCATGTGACAGACAACTCCCTCCATGCCTTCCAGCATCTGTGAAATGTGACGCTGGAAGATCTCAGGAGCGGAACTGATGCCGAATGGTAGGCGGTTGAAGGCAAACCTACCGAAAGGCGTGATGAAGGTGGTCAGTAGCTTGGATTCCTCGCAGAGAGGCAATTGCCAGAAGCTGCTGTTCGTGTCCAACTTGGTGAAAATCTAATTCTTCCCGAGTTTTGCTAGACTTTCGTCCACTGACATCATCTCTCGACGCACTGCTTGGTTGAGTTTTGTTAGATCGACGCAAATCCTCACTCGACCGTCTGACTTGAGAACAGGCACCATACCGGAGCACCATTCAGTTGGCACTGTAACTGGGCTGATGACTCCTTGTTTCAGCAGAGAATCCAGTTCCCTCTTAACCTTCTGAAGCAAGGGGTGGGGAACTTTTCTTGCTGTAGTGTGACAGAATGGTGTGGCCACTGGCTGCCGTGTGATGCGGTAGTCTGTATTCAGTTTGCCAAGTCCCGTAAATAGTTTTGTGGAACTCAGCACCGAAATTTGGCGTCGCACTACCGCTGATCTCATCAACGCGTGATATTATCTTGAGAGATACACATGTAGCCTTGTTCAGGAGGGACGTTGATTGATTTCTGAGAACGTACACTGTTTCCACGATTTCCCTGTTTTGGTAACGCATGGTTACTTTCAAGGCTCCGATCACTGGAAGTGGTATACCGCCCGGCCCCCTGAGCTTGATTGGGTGTCTGTGAGTTGACAGTTGTTCAGCCATGGTGTCCTATCGCTCAATACTGACACGCCTGCGCCAGTGTCTAACTTGAAACGAGTGGGGTGTCCATTCACCGTGATGTCAGCCGTCCAGCAGTTTCCTTGGTCGTCGATTTCACCCAAGAAAACATCGCCGACGTTGTGCATGTGCGACTTGCCACGTGGCTTTATTTGTGGACTGCTCCGGCAGACGGAGCTGAAGTGGCCCGGTTCTAACAGTTGTGACAAATGGCTAGTATGGTTATTTCCTGTGTAGCGTACAACTGTACCAACCGACAGAAAACAGGATCCAGAGTCTCTTTCCACAGGTGAGAATCTTAGTTATACAATATATAGCTTAGGTTATAGTCTGCGAAGATATTTATGTTCCACTGCCATTAATTTAGGAAATGAATAGTTTTAAGACATTGCAGTCATATGAAAATTGATCAACAATAATACATGTTGGATGATGAATTATGTACCAAATCGATTTTTAATAATATTACGGTGCATAGTCGTAGTGTGAGTGACATATTTTATATTAATCTAATAGCCTAATTATAATATGATACTATTTTATGACTACTAATTATTGATAATGGGTACTGCCTTCTGCATATTCCCAGATGAAAAGAAAAGACCTGAATGCCGAGCAAAGTGAAAGGGAAACTGTGCTCATTTTAAGGAAACCTGTTACCATGACATCCCTGCTGTTTTGTTGTAGTTTGTCTAATTTTATTTATTTATTGTTATTACTATTGCCACTATCTTAATATTACTACTTTTCTACCGTTTCTACTACTGTTGTTGTTACTTGTTAGTAATGTTGGCAGCTCTGTTTTGTTGTTGTTTTCCCTATTCTCTGATCCACTTTGCATGGTCTGTTTTTTAATATGTAAAATTGTAATTAATTATATAGGTGTGGGTGTTCTCTCCAATGTCTTTGGAGGACGGACTTCAGTTGGTTGATTTTTAAATGACTTTTTTTTGTAAAACACCACAACAAGTGTGGATCTGGTAGAACAACAAATTAAATAGTACTAAGCTGTACTCACCCCTCGCACAGCGAGACACTGTATACTAAGTATAAGCCTGTTGATTTGTTTCATACTGGCATATCAGAGAGGCAAATGTTTGAACACATTGTACACAATTAAACAACACTGGCTAACTGATATCAGTAAATAAATAACGTGATAATTATGTAGAAAACTTGGTGCAGTCCTATGTATATACAGGGACTGCAGTTGCCTTTCTGCCGTGCTGTAGCCTGGCTGTCACCAGCCGTGTTGACTTCGAAGTATCATGTGTCAACTGATAGTCTACCCGGTACATAGATTACAAAGAATTATTATCAGTGTGAAAATTATTATCAGCATGGCATTTTTACTACCTGTCATGATATGTTTAATCAGGATCTGTCACATGTATGAAGGTACTCAGGTGTCATTCTCTGAAGCTTTACAAAAGCAGGAGTAAGTGAGAAGTAATGAGACATTATTTAGCCAGATAGTCATTGTTACAAGCTAAATTCACTAAAGACAAGTGAGTAGTATGTCTCGGTCCTATCGCGAGGCACTTGGAGCGGAGCGGCGCGGGAGGAGGAGGAGTACCACCGGTGGAATTCCACCGGTGGAATTCCACCGGTCAAGTGTCGCCCTCTGGCGGATAGGTCGTGTACGAGTGGCGCCATCAGGCGGATAGATCATGCAGTAGTGGCGCCACCTGGTGGACAAGTCACAACTAAAACTACACAAATTCGTGCTTCTTATTATTTAAAAGTGGCGCCTCTTGGCGGATAGGTCGTGCATCAGTGTCGCCCCTTTACGGGTAGTTCACAAACTAATACTATCCAAATTCGTGTGTCTTATTTTTTTTAAATTAAGTCAAAATGGCGTTAGGGGTTATGTAGCGTCCCCTCGCGGATAGGTGACGAATTATAAACTTGGTGAAAGAACAGGTGGGGTCACCTGCCGGACACGTATTCGCCTAATCGATCACGTGACTTAATATTGTACTCTGTTACTTCGCTGTTTTTTCATTCAACTCGATACAATGTTGCAATAAAACGGTACGCTTATACCAGAAATAGCATTCTTGTAAGTATGTTTCGTCGTGTCAGCGTATATATTTTATATATTATATATCGAGTTGTCATTGGTTGTAACGCTTCGACCGCCCACGTGACCCAAGCGATGACGTATATAACCCGGCCGGATTTCGAGGTTGTCTATACACTAGGTGAAAGAACAGGTGGAGTCATCTGCCGGATACGTATTCGGCTAATCGATCACGTGACTTAATATTGTACTCTATGACTGCTGTTGTTCCATCCAACAATGTTGCAATATAGTAAAATATGAAAAACATGACTAAGTTATGGCATGGCATGTAAACACTAAAAACACGTACAATTGACAAAGTGATGGCGGTGAAACGCTGAAAAAGTTGCGAAATGATACAAAGTTGGCACATGGAGTTAGTAAAATATGAAAAACATGACAAAGTTATGGCATGTAAACACAAAAAATACGTAAAATTGACAAAGTGATGGCGGTGAACCGCTGAAAAAGTTGTGAAATGGTACAAAGTTGGTAAATGGAGTTAGTAAAATATGAAAATCTTGACAAAGTTATGGGATGTAAACACTAAGAACACGTAAAATTGACAAAGTGATGGCGGTGAAACGATGAAAAAAGTTGTAAAATGGTATAAAGTTGGCACACCGAGTTAGTAAATATGAAAACATGACAAAGCTATGGCGTAGAATAGAAAACTATACTATTTTTCTACAAGTTACAAGAATAACTTAGTTAAATTTGTGAAAACACCACCTGTGTAACGCAATGAAACGGTGAAACGTTACGAAATGGAACGAGGTGAGGACACTGGCTCAGTGAAATAAGAAAAGTTGGCAGGGTTATTGCGTGGAAACTTTAAATGGCACTAGTTTTTAACGTTATCACTATGATTGAATGTGTAATTTTGCAAGAAATTGTGTTATGGCCCTGATGTGACCCGACATTTTACGGAAGTTGTGTTTTGCATGTGATAGGAAGCGTCATTAAAACGGAAATGATGGTCTGCGCATGACATAAAACGGTCCTAGTCTCGTGTGTATGGATTGGGCAACGACAAGTTATAGCATGTAAACATTAAAATACATGAAATTGACAAAGTCATGACGGTGAAACGCTAAAAATATGTGAAATGGTATAAGGTTGGTGCACCGTGTGAGTAAAATATGACAAACTTGACAAAGTTATGGTATGTAAACCCTAAAAATAAGTGAAATTGACAAAGTGATGGCGGTGAAACGCTGAAACAGTTGTGAATGATACAAAGTTGGTGCACCGGTTTGGTAAAATATGAAACACTTGACAAAGTTATGGTGTTGAAACAGAAAAATATTCCATTTTACTACAAGTTACAAGAATAGGTTAGTTAAATTAGTAAAAAAAACACTACCTGTGTAACACAATGAAACGGGTGAAATGGTACGAAATGGAACGAGGTTATCAAACCGACTTAGCAGAATATGAAACAACTTGACAAAGTTATCTCATGTAATCACTAAAACTACGTCAAATTGTCAAAGTCATCGCGGTGAAACGCTGAACAGTTGTGAAATGGTGCAAAGTTTGGTACCCCGAGTTAGTAAAATATGAAAAACATGACAAAGTTATGGCATGTAAACACTAAAAACACGTAACATTGACAAAGTGATGGCGGTGAAACGCTGAAAAAGTTGTGAAGTGGTACAAAGTTGACACACCGAGTTAGTAAAATATTAAATAACTTGACAAAGTTATGACGTAGAATAGAAAAATATTCTATTTACTACAAATTACAAGACTAACTTAGTTAAATTTGTTAAAACAGCACATGTGTAACGCAATGACACGGTGAAACGTTACGAAATGCTATGGAGATAGCACACTGACTCAGGCAAATAAGAAAACTTGTCAAGGTTATCGTGTTGAAAACATTAAATGGCACTAGTTTTTAACGTTATGACTATGGTCGAAGGTGTAATTTTGCAAGAAATTGTGTTACGGTCCTGATCTGACCCACCATTTTTACGAAAGTTGTGTTTTCCACGTGGTAGGAAGCGTCATTTTAACGGAAGTTATGGTTTGCACTTGACATAAAACTGTCCTAGCCTCGTGTGTATTGGTTGCACAACGACATATATTGCCTACGTGGAGAACGAAGAAATTCTAGTTGACCTACATACGGGTCAACACGCATGCGCACTCACGACATAATTATGTAAGTTGCTTACGTGGGGAACGTGATCTGTGTGTACTACATAATGGACATGTGATGACATGGCCGTATGAATAAACATGTTCAGACTTGCGAAGGAAAGGCCACTACGTGACAGATACAATGTATTACGTTGTTTTTATTTACTGCTTGTTGCCTAGCAACCTATTGTTGAACCGGTGACTTACAGTCAAAGTTATGGTATGTAAACCCTAAAAATAAGTGAAATTGACAAAGTGATGGCGGTGAAACGCTGAAAAAGTTGTGAAATGATACAACGTTGGTGCACCGGTTTGGTAAAATATGAAAAAACTTGACAAAATTATGGTGTTGAAACAGAAACATATTCCATTTTACTACAAGTTACAAGAATAAGTTAGTTAAATTAGTAAAAACACTACCTGTGTAACACAATGAAACGGTGAAACGTTACGAAATGGAACGAGGTTAGCAAACCGACTTAGCAGAATATGAGAAACTTGTCAAAGTTATAGCATGTAAACACTAAAAATACGTGAAAATGACAAAGTCATCGCGGTGATGCGTTGAAAAATTGTGAAATGGTACAAAAATTGGCACACCGAGTTAGTAAAATATGAAATAACTTGACAAAGTTATGACGTATAATAGCAAAATATTCTATTTACTACAAATTACAAAACTAACTTAGTTAAATTTGTTAAAACACCACATGTCTAACGCAATCAGACTAATAAGAAAACTTGTCAAGGTTATCGCGATGAAACTTTAAATGGAATCAGTTTTAACGTTATGACTGGTCGAAGGTCTAATTTTACAAGAAATTGTGTTATGGTGCTGGTCTGCCCCACCATTTTTACGGAAGTTGTGTTTTGCACGTGGTAGGAAACGTCATTTGAGCGGAAGTTATGGTGTGCGCATGACAAATCTGTCCTAGCCTCGTGTGTATAAGTGCAAATGTCCTGTTTTATTTTAGGAGACTTAGAAAATAAAGCATTCCTTACAAGGATAGTATAATAAAATAACATAAAATAATATAACACTACATAATAAAATTAAATAATATAACATAACATAAAGCAACATAATAAAATAAAATAACATGAACAAAAATAAATTAATATAACAAAACATAAAATGAAATAAGGCGAAATAAAATAAATTAATATAACAACATAACATAACATAACATAATGTAATATAACACAACATAAAATGAAATAAGGCGAAATAAAATAAAATAACATAAAACATAGAACATAACATACAGCAACATAATAAAATAAAATATGTAGCAGAACAGAACATAACATAATATGATGTAACATAAATTAATAAATAACATAAAGTAATATAACACAACATAAAATTAAATAAGGCGAAATAAAATAAAGTAAAATAATATAACAACAGGACATAGCATAATATAATATAACAACATAAAGTAAAATAAAGCAACATAATATAATAAAATAACATAAAATAATATAACACAACATAATAACATAAAATAACATAATAAACTAAATTTTACTAAAGTCAACGTGGTAATTTCATAATATTTTTTTCCCCGGGGAACAAAAAAAAACACCACTCGTTAACTCGCCAAATGTTATGAAATTACCACGTTGACTTTAGTAAAATGTGAATATATGCCAAGGTTATGGTCTCGAAACACAAAAAGGTATGTCATGACTGTGATCGAAGCCGCCATTTTACAAGAAATTCTGTTACGGAAGTAGTCGAAGCCATCGTTTTCTATGTAAAACCCTAATTAGTGGCTGTTTTATCCGCTAGATGGGGCTCGCGTCTAACGTAGTGTCAGAGTTATACGCTAGGTGGTACCAGTTTTTAAAGAAGTGACGTGGCAACCCAAGATTTGTTTTAGATTGTTTTAGATTTGGTTAGGAAAATGATGTGTGTCGTAAAAAAAACCACCAAGGTTCTCGGTTTATGATAGAAAGTGTCAAAGTTTTCCCACAGAAGATTATGAAAGTAACAAGATGACTTAGAAAATACGTCAAAGTGACAAAGTCATGGCGGTGAAACGGAGAAAGGTTGTGAAATGGTACAAAGTTGGGACACCGACTAAGTAAAATATGAAAAACTTGACTAAGTTATCACGTGGAAACAGAATAAATATTCTATTTTACTACAGGTTACAAGAGTAACTTAGTTAACATTGTGAAAACACCACCTGTCTACGCAATGAAACGGTAAAACGTTACGAAATGCTACGAAGTTAGCCCACAGACTTAGTAAAACACGAATATTTAATAAGGTTTTCATCCCAAAACTCTAAAAGTTACGTTATGACTGTGACCGAAGCCACCATTTTACAAGAATTTCTGTTATGGATATAGTCGAAGCCATAGTTTTCTATGTCAAACCCAAATTAGTGGCTGTTTTGTGCGCTAGATGGGGCTCGCGTCTAACGTAGTGTCAGAGTTATCTGCTAGGTGGCATACGTTTTTAAAGAAGTGACGTCGCAACCCAAGATTTTTCTAGATTGTTCACGGTGTATGATAGAAAGTGCCAAAGATTTTCCACAAAAGGTTATGAAAGTACCAAGATGACTTAGAAAAATACGTCAAATTGACAAAGTCATCGTGGTGAAACGCTGAAAAGTAGTGAAATGGTGCAAAGTTTGCACGCAAAATATGTTTCATATTTTGTTTTGTAAACATATCGTGTTTGTAAATTTTAGTTTTGTTTTGTAAACATAACTTGTTTGTAAATATTTTGTTTTTGTTTTATAAACATAACGTGTTTGTAAACTTTCTGTTTTGTATTTTGTTTTGTAAACATAACGTGTTGGTAAACCTAAGTTTTGTTTTGTAAATATAACGTGTTTGTAATCTTTATGTTATTTAATATTATTATATTGCCTTATTTTAACTTGTTATGTTGCATCATATTATCTTATGTTATGTTCTGTTCTGTTACATATTTTATTTTATTATGTTGCTGTATGTTATGTTCTATATTTTATGTTATTTTATTTTATTATGTTTCTTTATGTTATGTTATATTACATTATGTTATGTTCTGTTATGTTGTATTACTTTATTTCATTTCGTCTTATTTAATTTTATGTGTTGTTATATTAATTTATTGTTGTTCATGTTATTTTATTTTACTTTAATTGTTATAATGTTATTTTATGTTATTATGTTGTTATATTATTTTATGTTATTTTATTATATTATGTTGCTTTATTTTACTTTATGTTGTTATATTAGATTATGTTATGTTCTGTTGTTATATTATTTTACTTTATTTTATTTCGCCTTATTTAATTTTATGTTGTGTTATATTACTTTATGTTATTTAATATTATTATGTTGCCTTATTTTAAGTTATGTTATGTTACATCATATTATGTTATGTTCTGTTCTGCTACATATTTTATTTTATTATGTTGCTGTATGTTATGTTCTATGTTTTATGTTATTTTATTTTATTTCGCCTTATTTCATTTTATGTTGTGTTATATTACATTATGTTATGTTCTGTTATGTTGTTATATTAATTTATTTTATTTCGCCTTATTTCATTTTATGTTTTGTTATATTAATTTATTTTTGTTCATGTTATTTTATTTTATTATGTTGCTTTATGTTATGTTATATTATTTAATTTTATTATGTAGTGTTATATTATTTTATGTTATTTTATTATACTATCCTTGTAAGGAATGCTTTATTTTCTAAGTCTCCTAAAATAAAACAGGACATTTGCACTTATACACACGAGGCTAGGACAGTTTTGTCATGCGCACACCATAACTTCCGCTCAAATGACGTTTCCTACCACGTGCAAAACACAACTTCCGTAAAAATGGTGGGGCAGACCAGCACCATAACACAATTTCTTGTAAAATTAGACCTTCGACCAGTCATAACGTTAAAACTGATTCCATTTAAAGTTTCATCGCGATAACCTTGACAAGTTTTCTTATTAGTCTGATTGCGTTAGACATGTGGTGTTTTAACAAATTTAACTAAGTTAGTTTTGTAATTTGTAGTAAATAGAATATTTTGCTATTATACGTCATAACTTTGTCAAGTTATTTCATATTTTACTAACTCGGTGTGCCAATTTTTGTACCATTTCACAATTTTTCAACGCATCACCGCGATGACTTTGTCATTTTCACGTATTTTTAGTGTTTACATGCTATAACTTTGACAAGTTTCTCATATTCTGCTAAGTCGGTTTGCTAACCTCGTTCCATTTCGTAACGTTTCACCGTTTCATTGTGTTACACAGGTAGTGTTTTTACTAATTTAACTAACTTATTCTTGTAACTTGTAGTAAAATGGAATATGTTTCTGTTTCAACACCATAATTTTGTCAAGTTTTTTCATATTTTACCAAACCGGTGCACCAACGTTGTATCATTTCACAACTTTTTCAGCGTTTCACCGCCATCACTTTGTCAATTTCACTTATTTTTAGGGTTTACATACCATAACTTTGACTGTAAGTCACCGGTTCAACAATAGGTTGCTAGGCAACAAGCAGTAAATAAAAACAACGTAATACATTGTATCTGTCACGTAGTGGCCTTTCCTTCGCAAGTCTGAACATGTTTATTCATACGGCCATGTCATCACATGTCCATTATGTAGTACACACAGATCACGTTCCCCACGTAAGCAACTTACATAATTATGTCGTGAGTGCGCATGCGTGTTGACCCGTATGTAGGTCAACTAGAATTTCTTCGTTCTCCACGTAGGCAATATATGTCGTTGTGCAACCAATACACACGAGGCTAGGACAGTTTTATGTCAAGTGCAAACCATAACTTCCGTTAAAATGACGCTTCCTACCACGTGGAAAACACAACTTTCGTAAAAATGGTGGGTCAGATCAGGACCGTAACACAATTTCTTGCAAAATTACACCTTCGACCATAGTCATAACGTTAAAAACTAGTGCCATTTAATGTTTTCAACACGATAACCTTGACAAGTTTTCTTATTTGCCTGAGTCAGTGTGCTATCTCCATAGCATTTCGTAACGTTTCACCGTGTCATTGCGTTACACATGTGCTGTTTTAACAAATTTAACTAAGTTAGTCTTGTAATTTGTAGTAAATAGAATATTTTTCTATTCTACGTCATAACTTTGTCAAGTTATTTAATATTTTACTAACTCGGTGTGTCAACTTTGTACCACTTCACAACTTTTTCAGCGTTTCACCGCCATCACTTTGTCAATGTTACGTGTTTTTAGTGTTTACATGCCATAACTTTGTCATGTTTTTCATATTTTACTAACTCGGGGTACCAAACTTTGCACCATTTCACAACTGTTCAGCGTTTCACCGCGATGACTTTGACAATTTGACGTAGTTTTAGTGATTACATGAGATAACTTTGTCAAGTTGTTCCATATTCTGCTAAGTCGGTTTGATAACCTCGTTCCATTTCGTACCATTTCACCCGTTTCATTGTGTTACACAGGTAGTGTTTTTTTTACTAATTTAACTAACTTATTCTTGTAACTTGTAGTAAAATGGAATTTTTCTGTTTCAACACCATAACTTTGTCAAGTGTTTCATATTTTACCAAACCGGTGCACCAACTTTGTATCATTCACAACTGTTTCAGCGTTTCACCGCCATCACTTTGTCAATTTCACTTATTTTTAGGGTTTACATACCATAACTTTGTCAAGTTTGTCATATTTTACTCACACGGTGCACCAACCTTATACCATTTCACATATTTTTAGCGTTTCACCGTCATGACTTTGTCAATTTCATGTATTTTAATGTTTACATGCTATAACTTGTCGTTGCCCAATCCATACACACGAGACTAGGACCGTTTTATGTCATGCGCAGACCATAATTTCCGTTTTAATGACGCTTCCTACCACATGCAAAACACAACTTCCGTAAAATGTCGGGTCACATCAGGGCCATAACACAATTTCTTGCAAAATTACACATTCAATCATAGTGATAACGTTAAAAACTAGTGCTTAAAGTTTCCACGCAATAACCCTGCCAACTTTTCTTATTTCACTGAGCCAGTGTCCTCACCTCGTTCCATTTCGTAACGTTTCACCGTTTCATTGCGTTACACAGGTGGTGTTTTCACAAATTTAACTAAGTTATTCTTGTAACTTGTAGAAAAATAGTATAGTTTTCTATTCTACGCCATAACTTTGTCATGTTTTCATATTTACTAACTCGGTGTGCCAACTTTATACCATTTTACAACTTTTTTCATCGTTTCACCGCCATCACCTTGTCAATTTTACGTGTTCTTAGTGTTTACATCCCATAACTTTGTCAAGATTTTCATATTTTACTAACTCCATTTACCAACTTTGTACCATTTCACAACTTTTTCAGCGGTTCACCGCCATCACTTTGTCAATTTTACGTATTTTTTGTGTTTACATGCCATAACTTTGTCATGTTTTTCATATTTTACTAACTCCATGTGCCAACTTTGTATCATTTCGCAACTGTTTCAGCGTTTCACCGCCATCACTTTGTCAATTGTACGTGTTTTTAGTGTTTACATGCCATGCCATAACTTAGTCATGTTTTTCATATTTTACTATATTGCAACATTGTTGGATGGAACAACAGCAGTCATAGAGTACAATATTAAGTCACGTGATCGATTAGCCGAATACGTATCCGGCAGATGACTCCACCTGTTCTTTCACCTAGTGTATAGACAACCTCGAAATCCGGCCGGGTTATATACGTCATCGCTTGGGTCACGTGGGCGGTCGAAGCGTTACAACCAATGACAACTCGATATATAATATATAAAATATATACGCTGACACGACGAAACATACTTACAAGAATGCTATTTCTGGTATAAGCGTACCGTTTTATTGCAACATTGTATCGAGTTGAATGAAAAAACAGCGAAGTAACAGAGTACAATATTAAGTCACGTGATCGATTAGGCGAATACGTGTCCGGCAGGTGACCCCACCTGTTCTTTCACCAAGTTTATAATTCGTCACCTATCCGCGAGGGGACGCTACATAACCCCTAACACCATTTTGACTTAATTTAAAAAAAATAAGACACACGAATTTGGATAGTATTAGTTTGTGAACTACCCGTAAGGGGGCGACACTGATGCACGACCTATCCGCCAAGAGGCGCCACTTTTAAATAATAAGAAGCACGAATTTGTGTAGTTTTAGTTGTGACTTGTCCACCAGGTGGCGCCACTACTGCATGATCTATCCGCCTGATGGCGCCACTCGTACACGACCTATCCGCCAGAGGGCGACACTTGACCGGTGGAATTCCACCGGTGGAATTCCACCGGTGGTTCTCCTCCTCCTCCTCCCGCGCCGCTCCGCTCCAAGTGCCTCGCGATAGGACCGAGACATACTACTTAAGTGCATTAAAATATTGGCAAAGAGCTTGACGATGTTATGTGTGTGTGTGTGTGTGTGTGTGTGTTTGTGTGTGTGTGTGTGGGTGTGTGTGTGTGTGTGTGTGTGTGTGTGCGTGTGCGTGCGTGCGTGCGTGCGTGCGTGCGTGCGTGCGTGCGTGCGTGCGTGTGTGTGTGTGTGTGTGTGTGTGTGTGTGTGTGTGTGTACACATATACTTCTATTTTGTGACTACATTGACATATAATATGAATGTATTTCTTTTAATTTCTTATAAACAACTACTGTTGTAAACACTTCTGAACAGAGTTTGTACTTTGGATTTTAGTTTATAAATAAAGTGTCATTATTATTATAATTATTTGAGCAAACACACTTTAAAAAGAAAGCTGTTACATATATGCTGCACTCGAAGGACCAGTAGTTTGATCCCTACCTGTGACACAGTTAACATAGCAGATTAACTTGACCAGAACACCTTGACTCAGCATAATTGTTCATGCAAACACGAGGATCTGTTTCAATAATTTATTAACATATTATTGTAGCATATACATGACGTAATGAAACACCTATATATGAATATTGCTTTGCATGCAAAACGTTTGCAGCATGGACCATGGTGTGAATATATATATATATATATATATATATATATATATATATATATATATATATATATATATATATATATACCACCGTTCCATGGATTGATAGGACAATCAATTGTGAATATTGCTATGCCTATGACTATGTTATGTCAGCTATTTACGAAGTGTTGAGCCTACAGTGTAATGCGAGCAATAAACTACAACTATATTCAACTAGCAATGTTTGAGTATTTCAATAACATTTATTGACAGGAAGTACAGCTAGACAATTGTTGACAATTCTGGTTTCCAACTGATGTCAGTAATGAAAAACCAACAACTTGTCCGGCAGTGTAATTAGTCTAATGCCTTATGACATGTGCTTATATATATTATTAATAAATAACAGAGCTATAACAAGTACATTTATTTTGTACTTGAGTAAAAGTAAAAGTAACCCTAGAAAAAGCTACTCAAGTAAAAGTAAAAGTACTTCTAGAAAAATGTACTTGAAGTACAAGTAAAAAGTAAAAATATGTACTTGAAGTAAAAACAAAAGTACTTTTCTCCTTAAATAACCTCAGGGCCAAAGCCATTCATGGGCATTGTTGTCTTAGCCGCCCAGTCAGAAAGTCTTGCACTGCAATTGTGACACCCAGTTCAGGCACAGCAGCATCAGCACCAGACGCTAGATTGCAATTATCTCATTGGCTTCATCAGGTGACAAAGCAAATCGTTTGTTCAACTGATCTACTTGGAAATCTAGCCAGTCCAGGACACTTAACTTGTCTGTTTTTTTAACGTTCTGGCTGATATTTGTAAATAAATCTATGATAATTGCAAGCATTGCCTTGCTTCCGACGCAGATCATTCGCAGAACTTTTAGGACAGTTGCCAATTTAACAAAGAAATTATGAGTACTTCACTACATTGAGAAAAAGTACACATATTTGTACTTCGTTACAAGTAAACGTACTTTCAAAAAAATTTACTTCGTTACTCAAGAAAAGTAAACTTTTCTACTTAAGTAAAGTAACGAAGTAAAAGTACTTCGTTACATTACGGCTATATATATATATATATATATATATATATATATATATATATATATATATATATATATATAATATTATATTATTTTATATAGATATTATAAATGTATATGCGTATTAATAATAAAAATGTTTTACTGGTATGGGCAATATGCGAGGTACAAATCAGTATCTGATAAGAATCCGTCCGTAATGAAGTCTTATTCTAACTGTCTTACATACGTGTTAATTATAAATGCTGAGCCTGTGGAAACAAAGTAAGATACGCCAGGTTAGACCGCAAGATTTATGTAATTAAGTACCACGAATTTCGACCTGCTCTGAATATTCTGGACGCGACGCGAAATTCGCACACAACATTTCATCCGTCCCAATTAATGTTTTCAATTTATGATCCGTCGTCTTGAAACCATCGTCTTACACCACATTGTTGTGTTATCTGTGTTGGCTTCTCAGACGGTTTTCCTCGCGTCCTGCATATAAATGCAGGAAGCGAGGAAAACCGTCTGAGAAGCCAACGTTTACGGCTGCTCGTGGTTGTGCGCCTTCTACTCATACCGCCGGGTGGCAGCACTATTTACTTCGTCGTGGTTTGACAAGTGTCGCACTGAACTTTTAAAATTGGCAGAGAAGGCCCTAAACACGATTTTACACGTACATTTAGTGACATACAGTCTGCGAGATGCTTTTAAGAAGCAGAAGAAATATGCTCTAAATAATTGATCATGGGTAAGTTTATCATTTATGGTCATGGACGGGATAATGTGGTTGGGCGTTATTACAGGTAGCGTACGTGTGGGTACCTTTCATCGACAGGGTCCCTAGGCCTAGGCTAATGATCGACCGTTTCATAAATGCAATAAATTTGGTGTTGACTGTTACTGTACTAACGTAATTGTATATGTGTAAACAAACACGCAAACTGATGTCATGCCCATGGGCGCATCCATGTTGTATGACACATCTTTACTCAAGTTTATGTGCTGAACGCGAACGGTCGATCATTAGGGACCCCCCTGACCCTGTGACCTATTGGGTGAGTAGCAGAGCTGCCAAGTCTCCCGATTTATCGGGAGATCTCCCGGAAATATAGCAAAATAAACCCAATCTCCCGGTCTCCCGGTTTTGATTTGCAATCTCCCGCAAAAGAATCGTTTTGTCTTTTTTTACGCGTATTTTTCGATTTATTATGCCGGCGCACCCTTCTACGGTACACGGAAATTGCCGAGAGCAGCCGAGCGGAAACTATAGAAGTATATCCAACCGCAGGGTCTGTGACCTGTTGGCCTTCAATGTCAATGCAAGCAGCAGCTGCTACGGTATAAAACTTGACAGAGGCCTGGCAGATGGTGTCAGGAAGGCAGTCAGCAAGGCGAAAGCTGACCTTGCAGTAGCAAGAGCTGAAGAACACATGATGGAAATGAAGACGCAAGAAGAGCACATCTAGAAATGGACAGATATGCAGTTCTGCTTGAACTATTTATTTTGTGACTGCTGTTTATAGCTAAAATAAACTGTTACAAAGGGCGTGTAAGTCTCGCGCGCGAAAACGAGGCTGGGGGCAGTTGGGGGCAGAAGGTCCATATTCTCCATGTTAAAGTATAGGACTTCGTTTTGTTTTTGGTTGTAATAATCGAATTGTTCCAGTCTAACAATTTCAGTTATACAGTCCGAAAGATTATTACAAGCAAAAGCAGTGGAACACTTAGCCGGTGACAATGATCACGGAAATCATGAATTTTAATCGATTATAATGGTGGTTGCCATGGCAACATCGGCAAGTACTTGCGTTTGGCAATCTTGACTAATGTTGAAAAGTGCCATTTTTCGCACAGTACTACATGTGTTTATCGAAACCACAACGTACAGCTATGTAAAATGCAAAATCCGTAAAAAAAAACACATACGGCTAACATGTGTGGGGAGTGTCTATTATCTGCACTACATAAATCGCTATGTCTATGATACTGTGGTAAACTCAATATTAAATCGGACATTTAAGATAAGAATGGTATAACACAAGATATTTATGTTCTGATTTTCCTAATATTCATCAGTCGGAAGTTACAACTGTCATCCATCGAATATTATTCTAATGACCAGTCCCCAAATCAGCTCCAATCGCGCGGAGTCTCGCCGTGTATCGTGACACACTTATGCGCCCTATACCACAACCATGTCCATTTATATAATAGTGAAAGAATCTTGAAAGTCTCTGTAAACCCCAATAAAAAATATAAATTAATTATATATCCACACATGATAGTTTAAAATATAAAATATTATTATTTAAAATATAGTTCATTTTCGAAGAGTTATAGGTGCTAAATATAAGCAAAAACGGCAGGAAATCATGTATTTGGCATTCTCAATTACAATTTTTTCCTGGGGGGGGGCATGCCCCCGGACCTTCCTAGCATCTCGGTTGCTTCACAACCTCGGGCAAGGCGCTTTGCGTCTTGCATATATTTCTCCCTCTTTTGACATACTGAAGGAGGGAGATCTCCCGCATCACACTCAATTCAACTTGGCAGCTCTGGAGTAGGTAATCACTGCCGGTATTTTGTCACCAAATTGTATCAAACAATTTTTTTGTGTTTGTAGAAATCGTCAATTAATATGCTTTGAATAGAGAATAATTTAAATTGCGTAACTACATCAAAGGCGCATAAAACGCAGAAAACTGCGCAAAAACGGTCGATCATAGGTACCCCGAAGCTAATGGTATTACCTATCATCTTCCGGGAATTCATTCTTCCATTAATTCATCTATACGAAACTATTTGGACAAGCTATTTCTCTGAATCTATTCTATGTATATTTGTGCATCCACATTTCCTTTAGTTTTGCATCGGGGCTGAAATTTAATTTTCTATCTGAACTAATAGTCTCGCTTAACCGACTGTCGGTCGGCTGCGGAACTACGCCGAGAAGACAGTCTGGTACCATTTATAGCTTTTGTTTGGTATCCGCATGATCTATACAATGCTGCCACCTCACGGACACTGCCGTAATATATATTTTTTTATAAACAACTGCAAATTTGTATTTCTGTTTATTTTGTGTTAATATAAGTTTAATTCTGAATATTTTTTTTTATAATACAGCATTATTTGATAAAAAGGTATCCTTATTTAATCAGTATGATATCCATGTGGGGCTAGACAATGCTGCCACCTCACGGATACTAGTTAAACATGCCGTAATTCTTATTTTATAAACAACTGTAAATTTGAATTTTTACTTACTTTTGTGTTAATATAAGTTCAATGTTGAATACTTTTCATATGATATTATTATCTTGTAAAAGTATATCGTTATTTTAATTTTTATTTCCTAGTTGGCCTGAGAGCCAATCAGCGTCTCTACCCTAATCTGAGGTAAGGCTACCCGGATGTAGAAACTTAAGCCCATTAATGTCCCAGGCGGAGTTGAGGGGCTTAAAAGTGCTGCCACCTCACGGAGTCTGGGTAACCGAGGCTACTGAACTAACTACTTATGAAACTTTAAAGCAAAAAAATAAAGGGCTCAGGCTCGGAGGCAGAGCGCTCCGATTGGACCCCCACCAGATGAAGCTCAAGATAACGATGTTTACGTCGACTCGGCGTGTTTAAATTGCTCTAAAACACAAATAATTGTTTTTTAAATCTGACTTCTTTGTACCGGAAGTGATGTAGAATCACATTGCGAACACATAGACATCGATATAAGGTGAAAAAAACGGTTTTGAAAGTATAAGATTACCCAAATTAAAAGCTAAAGGTTTCAGGCAGAGCATTCGGATGGGACCCCCCACCAGATGAAGCTCATATCTGACTTCGAGATGGTACAGAGGAAAGAAAGATTTTCCATGACTTTACAGTATGGACAGATTTAGAACATCGGCAGGTGCCAGACTTAAGTTTCCAAAGCTTGGAAGCAGAATAAGTCAACAAGGCCTGTAAAAGGCTGTATGATGTACAAAGTCATAAATGAAAAATTATTTTAAGTACAAATACATTGGAAAATATTTCAAATACTTTTTAAATACTTTATAATTTTTAAGTTACTATATAGGTACAAAAAAGCAAATTAAATATCGAGACATTCAGTTTATAGTCATAATTAGTGTTTTACTCAGTCATACAACGACAGACAGACTCTGCAGTGCTAGGGAGTCTTGTTATTGCTAACTACATCACAATGACAACTGACTCAGAAACCTCTATCCACAGAGGTAAAGGCCATAATCTGTTGTTTGTTAAGTTAAAAAGCAAGGAGGTCCATAATAAAATGACTATTTTGTCCTCAGAAGAGACAATGCTAATGACTGCTAGGATTTGGTGAGGAAGTGTGACATCTCCACTAGAAAAACAGCCTGGATACCAGAATGATGCCAGCTTGGAGCCTGACTAAAGAACAAAGGGGAATTGACCTGTGGTGCTAATCCATCCTCTGGCTCTGAGCAAACAAAAGTTGTGGTCACTACCAGGGCCATGTGGGATACCTGCTGTCAAGTGTCTTCTTCAGTATTTAGCACTGTTGGGTGAAAAACACATTAAAATTGCAATCAATGGGTATTTTGAAGATTGAAAACAATTGTTTTTTTAAAGGTGATTTGTAGTGAAAGTAATCAGTTTGGCAGGCATTACATGTGATCATAAAACAAAAATGTTGATACTGACAATGTATTTGAAAATGTCAAATATTTTAGGAAAGTATTTAAATACAATTACAATACTTTTTATTTGTAAACATCAAATACAATAAAGTATTTAAATAATTGTGCAAACAATGGTTTTATTAGATAGTGCAAAGAAATTGAGATGTGTTACTACTCTGGATTTTACTTAATTTTGAAATGGCTAACATTTAGCTTGTACAGGCCTATACAACAAGGATTCAAATAGAGGGTGCCCCTGCATCATTATCATATATGGTGCACATAAAAAAGTCCATAATGACTTGTATATTAGTTATCTAAAATCTTATATAAATTGTATGGTTTGAAAATTGCCCAGAACACAGCTGTGCAATTTATATACATTAAAAATATAAACTTGCCAATATGTTTACCTTATTACTGTGAAATATAGCTTTTGATCATAATTGATATTTATTCATTATTCATGTTGGGTAATGCTGATCAAATGTACACTACCTTGCTAGATGACATAGATCTTCATCTAATGACTGGTTTTATTTCAGATCCACAACTATCGACAGCCGTTGTGTCTACAATGATGTGACAAGGCTGCAAAGACTCATCCAACGAGAGTTCTCAAACAGCAAAACAATAAGCAAGTACTACCAGTGTCACCACACGCCAGGAGGGAAAGCATACAAGCTGTGCTCACAAAGAAAGAGAGTACCACTCAAGCTGCGGCATCCAAGAAGTACGGCTTGTGTAGACTGTAGAGTCGAGGCTTAAAGCACATGTCACGGAGAGAAACCATCTTAAGCGTGATGTCTGTAGGCCCTACTTCTGACACAATGGTCAGTGACCTGAACACGGACATGTGCATTGATGAGACGTCAAGATTTATATGTGACACTTGTGGAGCACGATTTTTGCATAGCAAATCTTTGAAATCACACCGGCGTGTCCATCCTATTGAGAGGCCTTTTAAATGTGACACTTGTGAAGCACGGTTTATATGCAGTAAATCTTTGACGGCACACTTGCGCGTGCATACATGTGAGAAACGTTACAAATGTGGCACGTGTGGCAAACAGTTTTTACAGAGATACAGTTTAAAGATACACATGAGCACTCATACCGGTGAGAAAGCCTTTAAATGTGACACCTGTGGCAAGTGTTTTGCACGCCCAAGTAGTTTAGCAACCCATATTCACAGTCATACTGGTAACAAACCATTTCAATGTGAAATTTGTGGAGCACAATTTACACGTTCTGATAGTTTCAAGATACACACCCGTACGCATACTGGTGAAAAACGGTACAAATGTGACACGTGTGGAGCACACTTTGCACAAAGTGCTGCATTACGGACACATATGCTCACACATACAGGTGAGAAACGCTTCAAATGTGATATATGTGAAAAGCATTTTTCACTACGCAATAGCTTAAAGTTACACATGCGCTGCCACACAGGTGAGAAACCCTACAAATGTGACACGTGTGGTGCACACTTCGCACAGAGTTCTGCATTACAAACACACGCGCGCACTCACACAGGTGAGAAACCTTACAAATGTAACACATGTGATGCACGTTATGCACAAAAAAGTTACTTGACGATCCATATGAACAACCACACACATGCGATACACTACAAATGTGACACATGTGGGGCACGCTTTTTAGCTGCTAATTGTTTAAAAGCACACCTACTCATTCACACAGGTGAGAAACCTTACAAATGTGACATTTGTGGCGCAAACTTTAGAATTAGCAATACTTTGAAGACACATATCCGTACCCACACCGGGGAAAAACCCTTCAAGTGTGATATTTGCGGGTCAACATTTAGATTTAGAGCTAATTTTAAGACACATGTCCGCACCCATACAGGTGAGAAACCTTTCACGTGTGACATGTGTGGCAAACACTTCTCACAGAATATTGGTTTACAGATACATATGCGCACTCACACTGGAGAGAAACCCTGCAAGTGTGATTTGTGTGGTGCCTGCTTTGCGCAGAATAGTTTGTTACAGTCACATATTCGCATTCACACAGGGGAGAAACCTTACAAGTGTGAATCCTGTGGTGCATGTTTCACGGAGAGTGGTCCTTTACGGAGACATATGCGCACTCACACTGGAGAGAAACCTTACAAATGTGACACTTGCGGGGCAAAGTTTGGGCGTAGTAGTAATTTGAAGGTACATATTCGCACACACACTGGTGAGAAGCCTTACAAGTGTGACACGTGTGGCAAACACTTCTCACAGAATGGTGGTTTAAAGTCACATATGCGCACTCACACGGGCGAGAAACCCTACAAGTGTGATTTCTGTAGTGCCTGCTTCGCAAATAATAGTATGTTACACTCACATATTCGCATTCACACAGGGGAGAAACCTTACAAGTGTGAATCCTGTGGTGCATGTTTCACAGAGAGTAGTGCTTTACGGAGACATATGCGCACTCACACTGGAGAGAAACGTTACAAATGTGACACTTGCGGGGCAAAGTTTAGAGCTAGTAGTAGTTTGAAGGTACATATTCGCACACACACTGGTGAGAAGCCTTACAAGTGTGACACGTGTGGCAAACACTTCTCACAGAATATTGGTTTACAGTCACATGTGCACACTCACACTGGCGAGAAACCCTGAAAGTGTGATTCCTGTGGCTCATGTTTCGCACAGAATAGTACTTTACAGGCACACATGCGCACTCACCCTGGAGAGAAACCCTACAAATGTGAGTCCTGTAATAAATCTCGCGTTACAAGTCCTTGCAGTCACACGTGTGCAAGCACACAGCCTAGAGGCTAAGAGAGAAACATTATTAAATTGTGTTGTCATCCCAGCAAGTTGGACACAATGTAGTGGCTACTAAACAGACAATTGTTTGACAAAATAGTGTCTGTTGGCAGTGCTGACAATAGTTCTGGATTGTTTGATGTTGTGTCCTGAACAGTGTGGACTGGACATTGCCTTGTCAATAGTGGACACAGTAGGAATGTTGTTTATTTTATGTTGTAACTAATGCAACGATTATCACGTCAGTTGCAAGAGGTTCTTGCATAAAGTTGTCACATAGTTGACCATTCAGACTTGAAGGCATTGTGGCATAATGTCTCCTTGTGGTTGAACATGTATTCTTGAAGAAATCATGGATGTGCATGTTTTTTCTCTGCCTAATATTGTTGTTGTGTAGATTGAGGCTGGGTCTAATCTGTGTTATTCCATAGTGAAATTATTTACATGACATTGATAGGCTAATGTTTTTGGGTACTAAATGGACCAAAGCATAGCTAAAATATATTTATGTTAGCTGGGATAAGATCTCTTGCCTGTATCATTGGTATACATCAAGGTATTAAAAATTATTTTTAATAGCTTTTATAGGGTAAATCTTTTTTGATATAAGATTATTAATGTATCTCTCAATAAAGTAACACTGATTATTTAGATATTTACGAGATGTGCAATATGTAGCATGCTTAGGCGGCAAGTAAGTTGCATTAGGAACCCCATCTGATGGATATTATCTATGTGTTGGTGTACCTGCCAACTGTCCCAGATTTTCCGGGAGTCTCCCAGTTGTTGTGACTTATGGAAAGTAAGCTAATCTCCTGGATATTTGTTTGTGATCTCCAATATTAGTCTCCCTCTGTCTTCCAAAGTCCAGACCAATAATACAGAGTTGTTGCAAGTTACAATAAATATACAGGGCTGAACTGTTGACTCGCATAAAATATTTAGTCTCCCGGATTTCAATAGTCGGCAGGTTTTATCAGTATTGTCATAATGTTACTCAGTTTAAGATGTGCATAGCCTGATGTATTCTGTTATGCAATGTAATGTTTGTAGTTTACAGGTATCTCAGGTTAGCAAGTATTACTTACATGATTTTGTTGTAGAAACTTGGTTTTAATGAACCATATGGGTGACACTTAATATGACTGTTGGCCAATAAAAAGTGATCAGATCATCAATGTGTACCGGTATTTGTCAACTTGACCTGTAGCACTTTTACGTGTTTTATAGTGACAGTCTTGATGTGGTCGTTACTGAATTGTTTCACTGTACTTATGTAATGTGAAAATAACGTTTAGTCTGCTTCTGATGAATGAATCAGTTTGGGTGATGGCAAAGGATATTGCATGTCTATACATTGTTGCTACTGGAGTATTAATACACACAGGTGTATTTATTGATTTTAGGATGAAGTTAATTTAGGATGGTGATGGAATACATGTGAACTGTAAGCCTTGTTACTTTGTACAATGTGTTGGCCAAGTGGTCTGCAGAAACCTCTTCCAGTCTGATGTCACAATTAAAAATGATGCACGAGGGAGGTATATACTAGGTTATTAGCCTACTAGGTTAAAGTCTTACTTCAGAACCGCCAGTCAAAGCAAGTAACCAAAGAAATGAGCATTCCTGGATGCTTCGGATAAACGTTTTACATATATTAGATATTGTATTCCGACTGAAATCTCTCACATCAGATTTATTGTAACTTTAAACAAAGTAGAAATAAAGAGAAATTCTTTACAGAAAACAAAACGTTGGAGGGGTGAACAATATTTTATGTTCTATCCTAGCAATTAATGCAAAAACAATGCACACACAGAAATAATGATAGTATGACACTATACAATATTACACTATACTATCATTGCATAATAATGTAAATTGTCTTTAACTCAATTTTGGATGTAGGCCTACTTTATTGACACGTTATAGAACAGTCGGAAAAACCTTGTGCACAAATAACCCATAGCATTTCACTCTAATTCTGAGGTGGCCATGAATGATAGACGTACAAATATTTAATATGCGTACATATAATTTACTGTTTAAACGTCATAGTATTTAGTAATTTACAAATGGATCTGGCAAGAGCCAACTGATGAGCTAACAATCTCAGCTTTTCGTACAATACTGAACAAATGGGGTTTGCATACCTGATTATGTTGCATAATTTCATAGTTGTAATATCGCTATGACTGATTAAGGGACAAGATCAGTAGTCATGTGCCTTACAGTTTACTACATGATTATTATTACATACATTCACATAAATAAACTTCCTAGTAGTAATTTAAATATCTATGACACATGGTGTGTATGTGCATTGGAATGATGAGATCAGAAATAATACCAACTCAGGCCTTTGCCTATAAAACATACTGTGTTATTGCATCTACGTGGACCCAACAGGTGAAAAAACTGATAAATAAACATGTATTTAATTCTCATAAGTATAACATTATCATCACTAAATCTGCTTGAGAAAAATCATGTATACATACAAATTTGAGGCATTTTGTTGATGAAACTAGAGACACGATTCCTGCAGCGTGTACATCAGTCCTGCTCATGTCGATGACGCCAAATGTACGCGTGACCAGTCACTTAGAGGTGGCTGCAGAATAGCTCCATTCAGCCATCTGCATCTATGTAGGTATGGCTAATATTTCAATATCTTTAAAAATTATGTGCAAGTTCATTCAAAACAAACTCTCCATTCAGTTGTGGTGCAAAACAATCAACCCTGGTTGAAAAACCGATACGGTTTTGACGTTCCCGTGGCTGATTCCTCGTTGGGTGACTCCTCACTCTCTTGCTTCTTGATCAGGTCCCAGTACGCCCCCTTGCGTGTCTTCAGTTGAATGTGACTACCCATCTGGAACATGTTACGTTCTTATGTTTATTCTCATTTCTTCATTGTCTCTGTTACATTGCAGTGTTCTAGTTACTGTTGGTACATTTCTTCAGCAATAAAATTGTCACATGTAAGTTGTGTAGCTGAACCGATACCCCTGGTAACCATTTCACTAAGATAAAGAGCTCTTAAGGAAAATTCATCATTAAACAAAATTCTTTGAAAGGAAAATTAATCATTAAACAAAGGAAAATTAATCATAAAAAAAAATGCATCGAAAGGAAAATTAATCATTAAAAAAATTCATAGCTAAATTAAATGTTTTTTTACAAAATGTAATATTTACATTTATGTATATTATACATAGCCATATTACCGAGGACACTATTTCCATGCCACACCAGTGACAATGTCCCGCTGCCACGTCATTATGTTAACAATTTTCAGGTATTCAAAATCACTGTTAGCAGCCAAACAGCACCAAAACTCCCCCACATAACAATGAGCTTATTGGACCACCACTTAAAAAGATATGTTAATAGGTGATGAGTGGCATTATTTCAATCATTTACATGAAATAGAGGAACAAAATTGAACCTCAGATCTGGTTATTACGAGGGAGTAGAACAGGGTGTCTAGGGTGCAACAGAACCTGGCTCTCACCCCTGTACAACTGATAGGGTGATATATTTCAGGCCATGATCACCCCTTCACATGTGGGACATGTTGCCTAGGCAACTAAGCAGTAGAACATACCTCAACAATTTCTCCCTTTGATACAACTGCAATATTGTGAGCCTCTCGAATCGTGCTGAGTCGATGAGCAATCACCAGCACTGTGTAGTCTGAAACGTCGCCATGGCAACAAGAGATGACTTAATATTTGTTATAGTACAGTCATCTCTACATCAAAGAGACAGTCTGAGGATAGCTACAATCTTACTGCATATAATGCCATACAGCCATACAGGTGTTTATTGCTTGGCAACAATGTCAGAAATGCCATGCAATCATTCATCAGCCACCAGTCAGTATAGCTTTGACTGTGATAGAAGAATCCTGTTTAAGTCAGGGAAACAAAGTCTTCTTCAAATATGAGTCACAAAGATTTACACACTTTTAAACAGTCATAGTTTGTTATGACATGTAATTTCAAAGTGTTGGTAACATGTAGAAAATTATACACATGAAGCTCTTCAATGGATCTGGGTCTGTTATAATATATATATATATATACATATATATATATATATACACTGTATATAAATAATAGTATCACATGTACAAAAAAACAGATAGATAGAGACTCTCTTTAATTATATACACCAAAGATTAATGTTTCAATATGCTGTGTGGAATATGTTTATCCAGTACATACCCTTGACAACACTGTCTAAAGTCTTCTGAACGATTCTCTCAGATTCAGCATCCAATGCACTGAAAAATTAAATGATTAGCTCCTTGTAATTACACACACAATTGTAATAAATTGACAAAGGTGGTGTTTATATTTACATATATGCACCATACTGTAGCAGACAGGTAACATAATGTTTAAAAGTATCCGTCCTTGGCAGATGGCCATTCTGGAAGGATTATATTTTATAGGAATACCATTTTAACTGATATTGATTGTCATTCTCAATGTATGGCCACTTTTGATGGGCACCAATTTGTTATGGGAATGTCATTTTCATGGATTAAAATTTTCATGAGAGCCATTTTCAAGGGACAGTAATTTTAAATGGATATGCATTTTAAAAGAGTAGCAGTTTATATTGAGTTTTACTCTAAATAACTCTATGCAATTTGAATTGTGGAAATTTTCATAAGTCTGACTGGTACAATGCCATACACATTTAAACCGGGGCCAGGAACCTTCTGACCAGACGGAATCAACCTCATTCATTGCAACAGACTGCAGAAAACAAAGTTACACTAATAATAGTTCATATATCTGACTTGTAGTTAATCAGTGTGCTTGGACTATAATATATTATGTACAAATAAAAATAATTATTTTATTATATTTGTACACATATTTATTTCATAAATATGTTAATAAATTAATTGTAAGGTCCTGTAAAATTGTCCAATAGGATGATCGATGGCCTGTATAAATCATCTCATTCGCTTTCATAAATATGATTAAAAATACGTTTTAAATCACTGCAAGTCAGCGGAGATGATGGTGCTGTCACCTGGTGGCTTCATCAAGAATGAGAATACTTGGCTTCTTGATGAGAGCCCTGGCGATGGCGATCCTCTGTTTCTGTCCACCCGACACCGTCACTCCCCGCTCCCCCAGCACTGTGTTGTAGCCGTCGGGGAACGACGAAATAAAGTCGTGGGCGTTGGCCAACTTGGCAGCCTCTTCCACCTGTTGCGACAACAACAACAGGATTACAGGTACGATTACGGGTATTTTTTTAGGTAAATTTATGTAGTATTATATATTTTAAAAATATTTCAAAATGTCGACTATCACTCTCAGATGCCTTTTTAATAAATAAGAATTCTAAGATAACATTTGAATATTATCGATTTGAAAAGGTTTGATTCTTTGCTATACAGCTTATTTAAAACCTGCAGAAACAGTTGCAACTTGCATGCCACAGATGGAACACCATTTAGTTATGCTTTCCAGGCAGACCACTTGGCCTTTGTGTGGCAGCCTTCAATACAGAGGTACTGTCATTTATCAATTAGCCATGGTTCAAGGCAGGCCTCTTAGCCTCTAGAGTTGGGTTCAGTGAAGTAATCTTGAATACTACACAGATCTTCGCGAGGCCCTGATGTGCCCTTAGAAACAGTCAATCAAATAAAAAATGTCTTGTGAACTATCTATGTACCCTACAATATGCCTATAAAAATTTAGAGAAAAAGTGACATACCCAGGAGGTACTGGTAGGCGTTTAAAAAAAAATATTACCAGTTTTAGGGCCTTCAGAATGATCCAGCCAAAAAACATTTCCCGTGGATAGTAGCAGTGCCTTAAGATATGTCTTGGCCAAATGGTAAAACTAGATCCTCAACTGTTTCTGAGATATGGGAGCTAACAGTGGACTGTGCATGGGAGACACAGAGTGATGCCATAAGTCCATTAGACCTTCAGCCGAAACGACTAAACAGGAGTAGACAGATGAGAGAGAAACAAGACACCAAGACGGCCACCCACCTCGTGGTCTGTGGCTCCTGGCCGACCGTAGCGGATGTTTTCTCTCACACTTGTGGCAAACAACACCGGCTCCTGGAAAACAACAGAAAACACCTGTCACCCAAACATACACACACTTATCAGTTATCACCCAAACATACACATCGTGGTAGTGTTACTTGTGCATCAAGAAACACTGCCGATGTTAAAGCAATTACTTGCAGTGTGTTCACAAATTAGCTGTACCTGACTGATGAAGACAACAATGTGTTCACAAGTTAGCTGTACCCGACTGATGAAGACAACAATGTGTTCACAAGTTAGCTGTACCTGACTGATGAAGACAACAATGTGTTCACAAGTTAGCTGTACCCGACTGATGAAGACAACAATGTGTTCACAAGTTAGCTGTACCTGACTGATGAAGACAACAATATGTTTACAAATTAGCTGTAACTGACTGATGAAGACAACAATGTGTTCACAAATTAGCTGTACCTGACTGATGAAGACAACAATGTGTTCACAAGTTAGCTGTACCTGACTGATGAAGACAACAATGTGTTCACAAGTTAGCTGTACCTGACTGATGAAGCCAACAACATATTCACAAGTTAGCTGTACCTGACTGATGAAGTCAACAGTGTGTTCACAAGTTAGCTGTACCTGACTGATGAAGCCAACAGTCAACAATGTGTTCACAAGTTAGCTGTACCTGACTGATGAAGACAACAATGTGTTCACAAGTTAGCTGTACCTGACTGATGAAGTCAACAGTGTGTTCACAAGTTAGCTGTACCTGACTGATGAAGCCAATAATGTGTTCACAAGTTAGCTGTACCTGACTGATGAAGACAACAATGTGTTCACAAATTAGCTGTACCTGACTGATGAAGACAACAATGTGTTCACAAGTTAGCTGTACCTGACTGATGAAGACAACAATGTGTTCACAAGTTAGCTGTACCTGACTGATGAAGCCAACAACATATTCACAAGTTAGCTGTACCTGACTGATGAAGTCAACAATGTGTTCACAAGTTAGCTGTACCTGACTGATGAAGCCAATTGCCTTGCCCCTCAGCCAGGATGGATCCAGAGTTTTGATGTCGTGCCCATCCAATAATATGTGGCCAGAGTCGACATCATAGAACCGGTCCAACAGTGCTGCTACGGTTGACTTCCCTGCAACATGGACCAAGTTGCAGATTAGCTGTGTTTTATTAATGTACTAAAAGTTGGCTGGCACATGTATGTTGCTGGGATTGATAACAGATGTAACAGAAAGCATTGATAAAATAACATTATTAAACAGCTACAGCTGGTCTGAATAAATTTGACAACTAATCATAGGTCCAAAGAATGAAATATTCAAGTTGTTTTTTGCTTGATTCATTTCAAATTTTTTCAAAGCAATTTTGAGCTATGGGATGTTAACTCATTTTTTTTAGAACGTTTTAATAACTGCATCAAACAAACAATTAACGTATTTCAATTTTTCCAAAGAATCAGGCCAAGCGATTCTGAAAATCAACTTCACATGGCTATGATCATACATGGTTTTCCTGTCAACTTTTCGGGTATTCAAAAGTCATATCAATGACAAATTCAGTCGGTTGTGTTGGTAAAATGTTTTTGCAATTTGTCGGATATTATGATCAAAATCAATTTGTTCTGTTCAAACAGTTAAACAAAGGTATGCACTGTTTATTAAACCAACCTTGACCAAAGAGAAACTGAGGCAAATTAAACTTGCCAGAGCTTGGCTGCTTAAAAGCAGCAAGCTTGAAAACTGCTTTCACCAATAACAAATTGTCATGCGATTGTTAGAAATTACTTACCGTTCCCCGAGAGGCCAACCAGGGCTACCATGGTGCCACCTGGTATCTGCAGACTGAAGTTTTTCAACACCGTCTGAAATCAAACCAAAGATCTGACAGTAAAACGAAAATGAGAAAGAACTCTTATGCACTGATGCCTGTATAATCAATAGCAGGTAAAATCGTGAAATTATATAACTGTAACTGTGCAATTAGACATTAAACAAAGTTCACTTACAAAGTACAAAATAATTTCACTTTATAATTACAAATTTATAGTTAGTTACTAATAATTCAAAGTAAATTATATCTTCATTTAGATGGTCAAAATCATTTTCAGCTCAATGATCACAGTACAGAAATCTGAAACACAATTTAAAGCCATTTCATAAACCACATAAGGATGAATATATTTGGCAATAATTACAAATAACTACACAAACTCACCTGGTTGGGCCGGGTTGGGTAGCAGAAGTTGACGTCCCTGAATTCAATGTTCCCCACCAGGGAATGGAATGGTATTTGCTTGCCACCTGACAACGTCATCTTTGGCTGGACACCAATGTACTGGAAACACAAGAAGTTTTCAATAACAGCCTCCATCAAGATCCATACGACAGATGACAATGAGACATGTTGAAGATAGGATTGCGATCTTGAGAAAAAACCATGAACAAATGAAGATATATGTATGTTCATTGTTCTTCAAGTATGAGTTACTTCATAGTTCACACTCTTCTAGGACAACGTAAGTTGGTGGTGTCTATGCGTATATGCCGGTGCGCTTGAAGAGAAAAGTGATAATCACGTGCGAGAAAGAGAACACATAAACGAGAGAATGTAGACACACATACTAAACACTGATTGATATAGTAACACTTAGGTATGGTAACAAAATGACTCATTGCTTGCGTTAAGGACTGCTTTATTGTTGTCACACATATACATTTAGCAGCACTAAATGATAACTATGATTGATAACCAGATTTTTGGCTTGTCAACACTCTGACAATAACGTTAACCCATCGTAGGTACAACAAATATTACCACAAGTTATAAATAGACAGTCAAGACCATTTGATGAAAAATCACATAATCACCTCAAATACTCGGGCACCCGCGCTGACGCCACGAACCACCTGACCCAACAACAGTGACATCTGGGCGAGAGATCTGGAACCACATCTTGTCATCAATTATTTTATTTAGCTTATGCTTATTTTATTTAGCCCCACATCAAGATTGTATAGATAATGTTTAAAATATTAGCTCCACGTCAAGATTAGTTTGCAGCTTGTATAGATAATGTTTAAAATAGTATTTTGTACAAAATAGTTGTATGTGATTAGTTACTATAATAGCAGTTTCACATATGGCTTTATGGTGTTATGTGCAGTTGAATATAAAATAACTTAAAGCAAATGAAGCATTGTTCAATAAATCATGTTAAAACTGTGTTTGACTAGTATCCATCTGTGAGATAGTGTAAAATATTAAATAAGTAAGATAAATGCAAACATCAGTAAGTTACATTAAAATGATGATGATCTAAAAAGGCATGATTTGTAGCTGACAAATGACACATTACACAATGTAAACACTTGTTTTCTTTCCATTCAAAAGCCAGAAAATGAAAGAGAACAAACCGTTGTATTGTCTGTGAAGCGACCATGAAGGACATCAGGTCGCCAGGTCGAAGTTCATCCCGTGCCATTAACATTCCTCCCACGTAGAGAGTTCCCAGCACAATACCTGGTAATAACAATGTGTCGATAAATTTTACAATTACTTTTACAATTCAAGTTTGTTAAGGCTGAGCCTATCATAAGGTGGTTTCATGAGTTTATTTTCAGCCATTAATCAGTTAAATGGAACTAGAATTAACCTGTTTCAATTGGGTATAATTAATTTGTTATGCATGACTATCATTAACACTAACTTGACCCACTTGATTGTAGTTAACATTAGTTAACTTGTTACATGTCATTCTGATTAACACATGTCTACTTAATATTAGTGTATAACACTGGAATTGAATAATTAACAAAATATTTATTCAAATTAACATTAGCTTCTTTCACTTAAATTTAATGATACGGGTGTTTAATGCACCAATGACAGCAATGTTGCAACATACAACATTAACTTTAAATATGCAACATTGGGAGCAACATTGCCATTTAAAACATTTCTGGTGCATTTAACTGTAATACGCACCATTTAGGGCAACGTTTGAGAGACCCTGGAAGACCCCAATACCCACTCCCAGGGTCTGGTTGAGTGTTGACGACTGAGCCACCTCCTGACTGTACAACCTGCACACAAACAGATGTGTTTTATTTTTATGCAGTCACATTTATGGTGAAGGACGACATGTAGAAGAAGAATTAAGAAGAATTATGTTTTATTCGACCAGTATTTCAAACAATGCATACACTATATTCATGTCAAACAACTCAGAACCAATACAAATATAAAAGCACAGCAAACATGGTAATAATGTAAAATATCTAACAATATAATGTACGGTCAGGAGACTCCTCTAAGACCATGCTAGTTGTTATCGAGGAGCCATCTTTCAGGAAATTTCATATACAAAATTATCTAAAACAAATTCTTCCAGAGAGAAAAAAAAACATAATTTAAATTTAATTTAAAGATGCATGTGCACAGCTGACATGGCTATAGTATCTTTAGAGACTGTGACTATAAACAGGTTCCTACAGTAAGAACAAATGAACAGTTGTTAGTAGGGTATTGAGTTAGAACAATGGAAGTATAAAGTCAACCTGTGTCATATAAATCTGCGTCTGAAATTTATGAATACAAGCATCCATAGACAGAAGGCACCATAACATGTGCATAACTGTTTTCATCAGGATGAAGACATTCTTACAAAAGAGCCACCTAAAATAAAAATCACTGACAGTTCATTTGGCAGCTATTAAAGTGGAAATAAAATAACAATGTGGCCCTGCCTGACACAAACATTTTATCTCCTGTGTAGATCTGACCACTCACTCTATTTCTTTAGGCTCCATGGCAAATGCCCGCACCGTCCGTACATTTCCCAGCGCTTCGTCTGCCACAGCTGTGGACCGTGCAACCTAAAGCAAACACCAAACAGTAATGTAGCTTTTTAATGAAATTCTTTGTTCTGGTTATATGCCAATATTTGGATGCACGTGTTATAGCACAGTATCCAATCCTTAGGATTGCTCAAAGCACTTTTTACACTTTACTCCCTGGCAGACCTGTTCAATCGAACACCATCTCGGCTTCTCTGGGATGTTTTTTCAAAATTACTGCCTGGCTGAACACTACTTGCCCAAAGTATTCAAACCCAGGTGCTTAGTCAAGAGTCCGATGCTCCACAACCATTGTGTAATTAATATGTACAGTTTGTTTAGTAAAAGTGTTCATTTTTAATCACCAAAAAACTGATTGGTTGTTACACCAGGCAGATGGAAAAAGCTACCTGCACTGTCAACGTTTCTTTGAATATAGGTGTGGCAGCAAGCAGTGAACACCTGACAACCACATACACCAAATCATATTTTAGGCCATTTCTGACAAAATTGACAATATTTTTTACATAAATGACTTATAAATATATACTTGATGCAAACAAGTGGTTTTTCAAACACAAACAAATTGAAGATTTAAAAGTCAAGATGTACCTGTGCCTGGGCTTTGGACGATATTGACCTCAAAACGGCTCCTATTAAGGTTCCGGCTACTATGATTATGGGTAGGATAACAATCATGAGGCCAGTGAGCTTGGGCGACAGCTTGAACAGCACCATTGCAGAACCTGCTACCTGGAAGTAAAACAACAGCAAATAATGAAAGCTATATGTTTTAAATGAAGATATACCAACTGATAATCAAATGGACTTGTTGATACAGACGAGTGAGTGAGTGAGTGAGTGAGTATGTGTGTGCGCGTGTGTTTGTATGCATGTGTGTGTGCACTTGTGTGTGTGTGTGACTGTGTATGTGTGTGACTATGTGTGTGTGACTGTGTGAGTGTGTGTGAGTGTGACTGTGTATGTGTGTGACTATGTGTGTGTGAGTGTGTGTGAGTGTGTGTGACTGTGTGTGTGTATGCAGGCCTCGCCTTTTGAAAAACCTTGGAGAGCTAAAAATCGACCTCCTCAAAATGCCCAGGAGAGCTATTGGAGAGCTAAAAATCGCCCTCCTAAAATGGCCCAGGAGAGCTATTGATATTACTGCCTAGCCTTCACCCTGCTATACAACAGCCACATAGAGTGAGTGCATGCCTAGCCTTCACCCTGCAAAACAACAGTCACATAGAGTGAGAACATGCCTAGCCTTCACCCTACAAAACAACAGTCACATAGAGTGAGAGCATGCCTAGCCTTCACCCTACAAAACAACAGTCACATAGAGTGAGAGCATGCCTAGCCTTTACCCTACAATACAACAGTCACATAGAGTGAGAGCATGCCTAGCCTTCACCCTACAAAACAACAGTCACATAGAGTGAGTGCATGCCTAGCCTTCACCCAACAAAACAACAGTCACATAGAGTGAGAGCATGCCTAGCCTTCACCCTACAAAACAACAGTCACATAGAGTGAGAGCATGCCTAGCCTTCACCCTACAATACAACAGTCACATAGAGTGAGTGCATGCCTAGCCTTCACCCTACAATACAACAGTCACATAGAGTGAGAGCAATGTGCCTAGCCTTCACCCTACTAAACAACAGTCACATACAGTGAGAGCATGCCTAGCCTTCACCCTACAATACAACAGTCACATAGAGTGAGAGCATGCCTAGCCTTCACCCTACAATACAACAGTCACATAGAGTGAGAGCATGCCTAGCCTTCACCCTACAAAACAACAGTCACATAGAGTGAGTGCATGCCTAGCCTTCACCCTACAATACAACAGTCACATAGAGTGAGAGCATGCCTAGCCTTCACCCTACAATACAACAGTCACATAGAGTGAGAGCATGCCTAGCCTTCACCCTACAATACAACAGTCACATACAGTGAGTGCATGCCTAGCCTTCATCCTACAATACAACAGTCACATAGAGTGAGAGCATGCCTAGCCTTCACCCTACAATACAACAGTCACATAGAGTGAGAGCAATGTGCCTAGCCTTCACCCTACAATACAACAGTCACCTAGAGTGAGAGCAGTGTCCAGTGACAGAAGTACACAGTGTGCCGCAGGAAGAAGTCTTCCCTAGATGCAGTAATTGTGTTATAATATGTAATAGGCTATACTCAGATATATATACATCCAGCAACATTTCATACCACACATAAATGTTATAACTATCTTGTCGGAAGGGAGAAATGACTACTAAATTTAGGATTGGGGGAAACTACTTCTGCTAATATACATTATATATATATATATATATATATAGCGGTCTAGGAAAACCAGTCGGAAGTCGCTAGGCGTATTTGCCGGTAAACGCGTCGTAAATGTATTTTTGGGTCACTCGGTCGATTTTGAGATTTTACTATGATATTTTTGCTAACATACTTATTTATACGTTCACCAAGTAGTTTCCCGATTACCCAAGTGTTAGTTGCATTTTTTTGGATTTTGTAACTGGGAAGATCATTCTACGTTATAGCATTTTGAAAGTTAACGGATTTGTATTTGGAAGTTGGATTTTAGTTGTTTTAGTAGTTCGATTAGTTTTTAGTTTAGTTTGAGATTGCTATAGTTTGCGTCTGTACATATTTATTAACTGTTTAACGCGTTATTGAAGCGGATTTCGTTGGAAAGACAGACTTCGTGGCGAATTTAAATTCGTGTTTACGATCTTCGAAAATTCGAAGATGGCAGCGCCCATGGACTGACTGAAGTGGAACGATATCGCTCGTTGTCTGAACGCATTTGCATTGATGAATATGCAGGATATTGTAAAGTAACTGTAACAAACACAGCTACATTTCCCTCACAGAACTTTATAAGGTAACTGCAACAGTTATTGTGTTATGCAGCATAAAGGGTGGTGTTCAAGCGAATAATGAATCTCGAAAAAAATTCCAACGCCCGGGTGCGCGGAAAATCGCCCTCCCAAAAGCAAAAGAATGGAGCGATCGCGCTCCTCAAAAGGCAAGGCCTGGTGTATGTGTGACTGTGTGTGCGAGTGTGTGTGTGTGTGTGTGTGCGTGTGTGTGTGTGTGCGAGTGTGTGTGTGTGTGCGTGTGCGAGTGCGAGTGCGAGTGTGTGGTGTTTGTGTTTGTGTGTGTGTGTGTGTGTGTGTGTGTGTGTGTGTGTGTGTGCGAGTGTGCGAGTGTGAGTGTGTGACTGTCTGTCTGTCTGTCTGTCTGTCTGTCTGTCTGTCTGTCTGTCTGTCTGTCTGTCTATCTGTCTGTCTGTGTGATTGCAAATTTATGTGTGTATATAAGCACCTGTGCATATGGATATTATACTGTTATAATAATTATTAATGAAACAAGTACAAAAGACCAAAGAGCAAGTATCAAACTGCTGTATAAGTTATGTGTGCCTCTGTCATGTGGCATCTCTGAGTATATGTGTATATATTCTACACATACACTGTGTCACACCTGCATGTACCTGTGTCATACTTCTCAGTCCCTGAGATATACACAGTTTGAAGGAACTCTTGAAGTCCTGTATATCTGACGTCAGTCTGAAAGTGACAGATCAATTTTATTTAACAAATGAGCAGATCGATCAGGGGAAAGGTGTTAACGTGTGCATAACACCAGCCCAATGGCTGTAACATGTCAACACCATGGCAGTGACAAACAAGAACTAGTTTGCAAAAAATGGTAGAACTTAGTGAGGTGAAAATGGACCGGACACATTCAACAATATAATGGAGAAACACTACGAACACAGTTAATGTGCTCAGAGTTGAGCATAGGACAAATTACAAGGAAGATAGATAATGAGAGACGGGGAGTGGACACAGTTCAAAGCGGTATGTGATAGGATAGCGAGAGGTGGGAGAATAAGAGATGGAGAATTACTATAGATGGTGCAAGTTGTGATAAAACCAGATTAGTGACGGAAGAAGGAAAAAATCAAGGGCAGTTATGCATTTGACTTCATGGACAAAGAAGAATGCAGAAACTACAAAATCACTATGCATCACTGAAGTACAAGTACCTTAATGTATAAATATCACAAGTTACAACATTTACATGCCAACATGCTACTGTTTATGTGTACCTGTTGACCAGCTCTCCCGTCTTGTGTGTGTCAAAGAACTCAACGTCTTGTGAAATGATCGACTCAAAGAGTTTTGTTCTCATGCGTGCAGCCGTGCGTTCCCCGACGGCAGACAGGAGGGAGATGTAGCAGGCAGACAGGACGCCCTGCAAGTGTCATGTGACAGTGTCATGTGACAGCGTCATGTGACAGTGTCATGTGACAGTGTCATGTGATAACTACACTGACATGTGCTGGTGACCTCACTGTAGGTGTTATATGTTACACTGAAGTGTATTTATAATTTCTTTCTCACTAGTATATTTCATTCTCACATGTCAGGAGCCACTGTGGCTGATTATGTCAGTACCAGCTCTTCTCTACTCCTGCACATACCTTTGAAAAACTCCTCTTTTAACGTCAGCCAATGAAGTCACTCACGAAAAATGTGTTCGGCCTCCTGTATTTTGGGTGATTTCAACCAAACGCTGCTCATGTTACATGCAATGTGTCAGGATGTGAATGGGTCATTATATTAGGATTCCAACCAGTTGTATAGCTGTCTTCAAAGTTGGTGCAGTAGCAACTTATGAAATCAATTTCTATAATTGTATAGCTCAACTAAGGTCACTCCCCAGAGTTATGGAAAACAATTGGCCAGGGGTTGTGCAATGATCCATGGCTTGCAAGGATAGTATATTTTACAGGTGCCTTTACATGTGTGACAACAGAATATAATGTTTGCTGTTTTTAAGTTCAAATGTAAAACACCTACTACCATAATACATGCAAATATTATTGTGGTGACGCGTTGGTCAAGAGGCATGGAGGGACAGACAGTTGGTTGAGGAGACAGTGGTTCGAAACCACATACTGACAGTAATTAACCTCTGCCTCAAAAGTTGGACACCCCACTGCATTGGTGCAGTGCATTCAAGTTTCAGACATTAATCTTTTCCATCTGGTGTATATGTGCCAGGAGAGCAAAAGATCAAATATATACAGGGACGTAAAAAATTGACGAATTCGCTGAGTTGATGGTCCTGATACAGAAAAACCCTACATCAGCCGCTGCCAAGACTCTTGCTCTAGTAACAGAATAAGTGACACGAGGAGGGTCTCCCAGATGAATCCTGATCCTACACGAGACCGGATGTTATCATTACAACATTCTCACCTGAATAACACTCATGTAGAACAGCTTCAGCGCTGGTTCTCGAATCTCATCTGTAAAATTTCCCGTATTTTCCTTTGTGTACTTGGAGATGACGTTGACCAGTTCGCCCAGCAGGAGTGGGATGTCAATGTTGACCACAGCTACAGCCAGCGCCGTCTACAACCAGGTCATTCACTCCATCTAACGCCATGCTCCTAAGTATAAATGTATTTTAAAGTTCTACAAAGTATCAACAGCAGTGATATCATCAAGACTGATATAACCTTAGAAAAATTTCAGTTATTCAACAACGTGACAAACTGTTTTTATGTGCAAATTTATCATATACACTTTTAATAATGTTGTTAGAGAAACATACTATTTTAATTTCAGATTTTTCATATTTATGTTTCACACCTAGCTATTCACCTAATATTTTCATGTGAATTGAGATACAATATATAATACAAAAAAAAAAATTGTTACTTGTTTTTACATATGTTTGGTCTGTATTCTATAGATGTCTTCACACTAAACATGACAGAGCACTATATTCACCCTGGAGACAGCCCAGACTGTTAATGCCATAGACAGCATATGTTGAAAGCAAACATTGGAAACCAACAGAATATCTTACTCTAGAAACAATGGACATCAATGTGTGTGTGTGTGTGTGTGTGTGTGTGTGCGTGCGTGCGTGCGTGCGTGCGTGCGTGCGTGCGTGCGTGCGTGCGTGCGTGCGTGCGTGCGTGCGTGTGTTGATATACCCAGTTCATATCACTAAGCTACTGTTCATAGAACTAAATAAACATCAGTGAAAACTGGTCATACACCAAAACCGTGGCCCAAGGCTGTAGGCTGATGGAGCACTGCAGGCATTTGACATTAACATGGAGTGTGTGTGGAATTACCAACCTAACACATCTGTATAATTACACTTCATCATTAATAACATAAACATTTACAGTACTTACCACAACTGCCCCCAGCAAGTACCAGATATCAGGCATCAGCAACTTCAGAAACTCGATCCACGGAAACACTGCATCTGTTGTTTTTGCACCATTCACTTCGTCTACAAGTCTCGAATTGCTGGCACGTCTATATTCACAATGTGCTTTGAGACCAAACAGGCCCATGCCGTGACAACCCACCACTGTCAAGGTGGCAGGCACCAAGTAGAACAACTTCGGAGTTTTCGCAATGGTCCTAGTCCGATTAGCTACACACCCATTGTTGACCAACTTCGTGCGATTTCGACATGAAACATTTGCAAGTCTGTTCATCCGAGACGTGGCTGTAGTAAAGGTACCCAGACTTCTTGAAAGTGACGGGCGCAGCTTTACGGCCATGCCCTTGTAGCAGCTGCAAACGCAACGCATGATTGGAATAAACATCAACGTTTTTATTTTAACAAGTTCAACAATTAAAATTACTAGCAGCAATATTCTTTTTAAGGGTCTGTTGTTAATGAAAGAGATTATGAAGACTAAATTAGTAAATATAAATAAAATAATTGCAATCGAAGATTGTACAGTTTTGTACTTTTTTTATACATTTAAAAAATGTGAATTACTGTTTATAAATAATTATCAACATAGGGATTCAATAAATAAATATACAAACTTTTTTATAATTCCTGGAAAATAATATAACATTACTTTCTTCTAAATATAAAATAACAAATGTTGCGTTTTACAATTCCAAGGTGCATAGAGTGCGCACTTAGGCCCAGATTACGAGATAGCTTTTTCAACTTGGGCCAATATTTGCTCAATCAGTCCAATGTTGGCATGTCATCATTACCCCAATATTGGCGAGGCCCTTGCCCAGGCCATCGTCAGCCCAACATCGGTACATTCGGGGCAGCAACCAAATCTACATGTCAAAGCGGAAAAAACGACAATCCAGGGCTTTTCATTGGCACTGGCCAAATTGTCTGACACATGTTTTGAAGTTTTCGGGCCAGTTCAGGCCACCAGTTAAAAACATTTACTGGCCCGACAGGCCACTGGTTTCAATCCGGATGACCAAAGCAAAGCGTTGCAGTCTTGCAAAGCAACGGGCACCTCAGGATCTTCATAGTTTGGTTACAATATTCGGGCCTTTGGATGGGCCAGTAACTTTTCAAATCTACTGGCCCCCGCACCAGTGGATACAAAACTTAATATCAAGGCCTGCAATCTGTTGTTTGGTTTAACACTGGAATCCAAGGTTGGCATTCCAAACTGAAGGCAGACTCCCAATATCGAATATAAATGCTATCTGCTGGTGCATATAGTCATTGTCATAGGCATATACTGTAGCTAGATCATGTCATGGGTGTGACATGTATGTATCATGATATTGATATCTGGCCCACCTTAAATTTAACTGAATTTGCCTACGTTTCAATAGCGTTGCCGTTGAGGTACCTATGATTGACCGTTTTTGCATAGTTTTCCACGTTTTATTCGCCTTTGACAAAGCCCAGGCTTTGATGTAAAGTTACGCAATTTAAATTATTCTCTATTCAAAGCATATTCATTGACGATTTCTACAAACACCAAAAAATTTTTTTGATACAATTTGGTGACAAAATACCGGCACTGATTACCTTCTCACCTAATAGGTCACAGGAGCGTCCCTAAATGATCGACCGTTAACGGTTCAGCACATAAACTTAATTGAGTAATGATGTGTCAACAATGATTTTATTCGCCCATGACATCAGTTCGCGTATTTGTTTACACATAAGCAATTAGGCCTACGTTAGTACAGTAACAGTCAACACCAAATCACCGAATTTATTGCATTTATGAAACGGTCGATCATTAGCATTAGCCTAGCCCTAGGCCCTAGCCTAGGGACCCTGTCGATGAAAGGTACCCACACGCTACTTTAAATCAACGTATTATTCATAAGTATATCAAAAATATAGGTCTAACAATGAATTCGAGTTAGGTCTGGATTCTACACCAGTGGTTGACAATTTGGACAGTTGTCATGAAGTTGTGGAGCTACCGGTATACTGGTTGTTGGTGGTTGATACCTTGATTATCGCTCACATGACTACCTATACGCAACATTTCATTTACCGCATTGTGCCCACGGTGAGTTGTAACTTCTGGCACATGAAAGCTCTATTGCAGTCTGCTAGAATCCTGCAAAAGTTGGCCATGGTGCTTTTTTGCAGTTAGTAATTTAGCTACACCGACATCCGATTTTAAAATGACCTCTGGGCGCCGCCATTAGTGGCCGCTGTCAGCTGTCAGGATGAGATGATTCGTACCCATGACAATTCGCACCCGTAACATTTCACACCCTTATCTTATCTCTGCGTGTGTGTGTGTGTGTGCGTGCGTGCGTGCGTGCGTGCTTTCGTGCGTTCGTGCGTTCGTGCGTTCGTGAGTGCGTGCGTGAAAACCCTGCGAAAGGAAAAGACCTAGAGGAAAACCGGCGAGACAATGGAGGGACGAACTATATATAGCAACTATACTAGAAGGGTACCATCTGGCAGGGGATAGCTCAAGATAGGCAGATGTGGAAGTAGCATGCTGAGGCCTATATTGCGTCAGCCGTGGGAACAGCGCAAGTACGTACAGCCACAAATTGGAAGACGGATACACGACTGTTGGGAATCCCAATATAATAACCCGTTCACGTCCTAAACATTTTGGATGTAACACGAGTGGCTGGTGGCTGAAATGACCCGACCCTTACACAAAAATAGCATTCAAATACCATTCAAATACCATTGGTTTTTGAATGGTTTTTGAATGGTACTTGAAAGGTCCTAGGGGATATAATGGCCAAGGGTATTTGAATAGTATCTGAAAGGTTTTTTGAATGATAATTTGAATGGTATTTTGGATTCTTTGTATCATTCAGTGGTATCGAATGGTATTTTAAATTACCGTTCAGAGTACCACTGAGTCCTGCTGAAATATCATTGATACTGAATGGTATTCAATGGTAATCAATGGTATACCATTGGTCTTTTTTGTAAGGGGAGGCCGACCACACTTTTTTTTGGTGATTCCATTGGCTGACGTTAAAGATACTCAATCCACTCGTTTGCTAATCGCCAAACCGGTTCTTTTATTACCAGATGTGTAATGTGTTAATGGTTTTCAAAAAGGGCTGTGCCATTGGTTGGAGTAATCACACAATGGAGAAACTGTCCATGCTAATATATACGTATTAGTCGTACATATTCGCTGTTAAGAGCACAATCGTCAACATTCAGCAAAGAAAAAATGTAATATCCTGCATGTAATAACTTTGTTTTCAAGTCGAATTTACCATCACCAATGCAGAATTTTTATATAAATACCATTGAATTATCCCTATTTGAGGGCGTCGGACAGCACGGCCTGGTGGACATCATGCCAAAAAATTTTTGCCATATATGTATATAAATTGTATTAATGGGTTCTGCCAACGACATAATATGTTTATGTTCAACAGTCGATGTTTAGCTGTATTTCTGATTTCAGACAGGAGGTTGAGAATATGATATATTATAGTTTTACTTCCCAGAGAAATTGAGAAAGTGTTTGAGAGAACATGCATGTCTGCCAGGGAAGTAAAATATAAAGTGCTTTGAGCACTGGATACTTCTTTCCGTTTTAATATGAATGCTATTTAAAAATTCTTCTATCACGACTAAGGCCTATCGATGGACGAAAACGTCACATTCTATTTGAGCAGACATCGTCATTTTGAAGGAAAATAGCATTTTATCGCTATTTATTTTCCAATATTTGATAAAACATTACTATCACAACTGTCAACGAGTCCCATTCAGATGATGCTAGTATATTTTATATAAATTTTTAAATATGATAATTGAATGTAGTGTATACATACATGGGCGATGGATATGAATGTATAATTCTTGGTAAATGCAGTAAATCATAACAAAAATTAATATTTCGTTTCGCGCAGATAAAATGTTCATCGTGTTGGGTACGAATACTCCATGGTGCGAATCGCTTTGGGTACTATACTAGGCGCGTAGCGTGTCAACGCTGTAATCCACCAGGTGGCGGGACCAGTTAAACACGGGTCACGGCTTCAAATTGTGGTGCAATGTATTGTATACATAGCTGTTTTGAATGTTTTTTAAGATGAACTTGATGTTAATTCCCTACTCAATATCTTGGAAACCTGTGCACCTATCTTACAACATTATTAAGGGTGAGATCACTGTTTGATAATCTGGGCAAGAACCCGAAGTTCCGGCAAGTTTTTTTGCTGACGGTGATAGACGACTAAGTCTAAGACTAAGTCTAAGGCTAAGACAGCACGACAAAGTTGGTCTCCCCTCTCGGCCGCGCCTCCTCGCCTCGAGTCAGATGTGGGACCGTGGCGCGTGGCAGAACCGTTGAAACTCCAAATGGTGCGGATAACATTGATGTTGTGAGATGATTATTATTCGTCCTCATAACTTCCTGTGGAATGTGAGATAGACATATTGATGCAGATTTATTTATTGAGAATCCCCTCCCCAACAAAAGCAAAACCCTTGCCTTGTGATTATGTAAGGTTTTTGTGTCTTATCCAGTCGGTATTATGGAGTGTAGGTGCATAGTTGAGTCTATAATTGTGAACTATGGGTCCCTACAATTTCTACCCATATAATTTTACCGGTACACATAGGCTGTTTGCCACCGATCCGAGTTGTCAAAATCAAAAAGTTTTAATGCAGCTTATTTTTATGAGGTTGTTAAAATTGTCAGATATGATGACGTTTTTTTTTGAGTTAGGTACATGTGGACAAGTAATATACAGCGAACACCGTATCCATGCCACCCTAAACATGCTGGTTACTGTTTATAGTTACGTTTTACTTTTCGTAGCGTTTACAACCAAAGATTTAAATGTCTGCATGCACTTTTATGGAGTATGTGTGTGACAGAATCTTATTATTACTTGGAGAAAACCTTGTTGGTTTAGGATACAAATAACAAGCATCTTAGGGAAGGTGGTAATCCATCATCATGTACTAATGCATTTTTATCAAGAACTGGCTGACAGTTCAAATATGAATGCTGGACTAAATAGACAGCTGAAATTCCAGTAATTGGGAGATAGTGCATATTATTTGAGTCTTGGTGATAATTAAACCCCCATTGTGATGGTTATAGTTTATAGCTGTTTATGGGTGAGCTAAATAGGAAATGTTATAGTTAAAACACTAGTTTACACTACAGTACAAAAATGTATTTTTACCTTCCTAGTCATACATTAGTAACATAGAATGTTCCAATTTCAGCAGTGACATATCATGGCGGAATGGCTTAATCTGAGAATCAATGGCATCTTAAAGAATCAACCAGAACATGGTTGGTTTGGAAGAAGAGCAGTGGCTAGACGACCGGTGAGATGTGAACACATCACTGTAGATGGCGACCTACTCAGGTACACTTGCTTGCAGTGGTAGTGTCTGTCTGATGTATTAACAGTTTGTGAAGATTTGTGGCACTTGAATTTTTATTGTCTTGCTTGAGAGAATGTATTATCAAATGGGTTCTCTTTAAGTTTTGTAATTTTGTTGGAAGATTTGTAATTTTGAAATGTTGCCTTTGAAAGTGTATGGTTGAATTAATTGTATGGTTTGCATTTTTGGTGTGTTACATCTTTGTAAGACTCTGTTATTAAAATTAATATTTTAACCATTGCCTTACAAGTGCATTTATACAGTTTGGTTTTATTATAAAGTAGAAAAAAATGGATCCAGTCAATTTGTATTTCCCTGTCCAGAATTATATGTAAATTATTCAAAATTTCTTTCACATTCTGAAGTTTACAGTATATGTAAATTAGCTTATCAACTGTCTATTTGCTAAAACACCTCACAATACCTAATTCATAATTGTGGTAAACCATGTGCCTTCTGTACAGATACGCCCCAGCGGCAGAGTCAGAGGGCAAGCCTGGTATCTACATAGCCGCCTCACCCATGTCTCCACTGAAGCCCGGCAACTGTTACTTTGAAATGGAGGTGCTTGATCCCGGGGAAGAGGGCCACATCAGTAAGTAGTGATTGGTAATTCTTGTCAAAATATCCAGCAGAACACAGCTATGAATTGTCTTCCCTCCTCTGCCTATCTACAAACAAGTTTTGTTTTGTTACCACAACTAGAAAACTGAACTGTAAAATAGTCTTTCTAAATGAATCACAAGATTGCTACAAATAAATGCTGTCTGTGCTGTAGAAGCATAGTACTTGATTGGCTGAGGATTAATTCACTTTGATACATGATAAAGCATCATGAAAATTTGTGAAACTGTCGATACCCTTCTTCAATTTAATTAATACACCTACAACTAACAGCCACTGTTTACATATGTGATTTTATTGTGTACATGTGTGTACACTATTACGTGATTTAAATAATATGTTTTTATAAACCCTCCTCAGTGCAGTGCAAAGTGTATATCCATTCTGCGGATGGACAATAAAGTTGTTATTATTATAGTAAATCGAATATGTTGTTCATTATTCCATGACCTCCGCTGACCTCCTGGCTCCTGTTCTAGCGGTGGGTCTCGTGCCAGCAAATAAACCTCGGGACAAACCACACAACTGGAAGACAGACACGACGGCGTACTATAGAAGCGACGGCAAGTAAGTGCATGGGGTCTGTCTTATTTATTTAAAAAGTTAAAAGTTTAGAACAATGGTTGCCAGGCTCCTTCTCTGCTATCTGAAAGCCTGTATATTCAGTTTTTCAGTGAGTTCAGACATTCAGTCATCAGCCTGTTTTTGGGTCATTATTTTAGCAAGACAATTTATTTTTGTTACTGCAGTGGATAAGCATCTTTAATAGCTTCAATGTTTTTGAGTTGACGTTCCGGATAACGACTTAAGATTACCGTTCTTACATTTTGATGTCAAGTTCTTTTGCAACATTCTGACAGCTTTCCATGAAATGTCGCAAAAAATAGTTGAAATGTCATGTAAAACAGGTAAACATGACAGGAAAATGTAAAAAGAGTAAATATTTGAATGATCCAGAGATGTTCTGCATGTAGTGAGAGACTGTCGTGGTTGCAGGTTGCACACGACTGATGGGGGTGTGCAGCAGAAGTTTGGGTTGCCGTGGGTGGCGGGGGACGTGGTGGGCTGTGGCATCAAGCTGGACGGGGCGGCTCACAGCAGCGTCGACAAGACACGCATACAGGTGTTCTTCACCGTGAATGGGCAGAAGGTGGGTAGATGTGTGTGTGTGGTTCTCACACAGCAGTATATGAAACATTGCTCAATATTTCTCAGGATAGTTCTTTTCCAATCAACGGTTTTAGTTTTTTTTAATCCAAATTCAAGATCATAAATTTCTTTTTACCTCTAGAGGCTTTCGTGTGAACGTTTCACGTTGATTTCTTCAGTGCTAATGACGAATGACGTCATCGTACATGTGGGGTAGCTCGTAACTGCCTCGTCTCTGTTCATTTGTGTCTTTGTCTTTCTGATCCAGATGGCTTCCTTTATTTGTCGAGTTCTTCCGTTTGGTTCTTTATCAATGATTTTTGCTCCCTCCCAGTCTATGGTGTGATTTTCAGTCATTGCATAGTCTGTTAGGGCGTCATTTGTCATTAGTACTGAAGAAGTCAATGTGAAACGTTCAGACGAAAGCCTCTATAGGTAAATAAAATTAAGATCTTGAATTTGGATATGAAAAATGAAAACCATTGACTAAAATATAAAACACCTAAAGAAATCTTGAGTGACTTGCCCCAACAAAATGGATACTACCGGGGGCAGAGCGCATGGAGGGAGTGTTACAAAATTGTGAAGTGTGATATTCCTTTTGGATTCCGCAGACTATGAGCATTACATGATCCCTCATTTATTAAAATAATAAGTTCAGTGGCCTTTTTATTTATTGCTCAAATTGAAACGGCAAATGTTAATGAATTTTGTGTTGTGTGCCGGTGTGATGCAATACCTAAATCGATGTGAAGGATAAATATATCATAAGAAAGTGAAGGCCATGATCATTAGTATGTATGCTTGACAGGAATGCTTGATTTAATAAGTGTTTTTTGTTTGGTTTTGTGGAAATCACCAAAAGAAATTACATTTGTTTTTTTGCATTTTTAATGAAAGTGTAGCAGCCTTACGTTTTAATATCTACAGCTGTCTTTTGTCGTTTCTTGCTCGAATATGTTGATTGGCAGTGTCAGAAATAATATAGTAGTCTTTGATGATTTGATAAAAACAAAGAAACAAATTTTCACACAAGCTACATGATTGTTGTGGGTACTGGGGAGTGTTGATTGTATACATTCTAAAGTGACACAAGCCAAACATTTGAATTGAGGAAGTTGAGACCAGTTTGGTGTTACTTATTTAGCAGCTGAGTACATTTACCCAGTGCTAAGATGATTGTCTTGGTAAATTATACATTTTTAACGAAGCATTTGTGAGTCAGGCCAAGATGTGGTGTTTTCATATAACAACACATACATTAAGTGTGGTCTGTGCCCTTTTGTCTTCATGTTTTGTCAGTCAATATACAACATGTATTTAATGAGTGTGTTTGCTCGTAGCTCTGCACACTGCACGCACACTTGCCACCAGAGGGCCTGCATCCAGCCATTGGTATGTGCACCCATTCACCAGAGGGCGCTAGGGTAAGACTCAGTCTCAATGCATCATGGGAGAGCAGTGACATCATCCCAATGTCCATTGACACATGGGAGGAGGATTGGGTGCGACAACACGGCATCCGACTGAACGGGCAGGTGAGAGAAGGGGGCAGGGTGAGAGGAGGGTCAGGGTGAGAGGAGGGTCAGGGTGAGAGGAAGGGCGGGGTGAGAGGAAGGTCAGGGTGAGAGGAGGGTCAGGGTGAGAGGAGGGTCAGGGTGAGAGGAAGGGCGGGGTGAGAGGAAGGGCGGGGTGAGAGGAAGGGCGGGGTGAGAGGAAGGGCGGGGTGAGAGGAGGGTCAGGGTGAGAGGAAGGGCGGGGTGAGAGGAAGGGTGGGGTGAGAGGAAGGGCGGGGTGAAAGGAGGGTCAGGGTGAGAGGAAGGGCGGGGTGAGAGGAAGGGCGGGGTGAGAGGAGGGTCAGGGTGAGAGGAAGGGCAGGGTGAGAGGAGGGTCAGGGTGAGAGGAAGGGCGGGGTGAGAGGAGGGCAGGGTGAGAGGAGGGGTGGGGTGAGAGGAGGGTCAGGGTGAGAGGAAGGGCGGGGTGAGAGGAAGGGCGGGGTGAGAGGAAGGTCACGGTGAGAGGAGGGTCAGGGTGAGAGGAGGGCAGGGTGAGAGGAGGGGTGGGGTGAGAGGAGGGGTGGGGTGAGAGGAGGGGTGGGGTGAGAGGAGGGCAGGGTGAGAGGAGGGCAGGGTGAGAGGAGGGCAGGGTGAGAGGGGGGTTTGGGGTTTATGTTAGGCAATAGGTGTAGTTGCATGATCTGCACAATCTGCAGATTACCCTGAGGTACTCAAAGCACATTGCACACCTGTCTTCAGATTGCACCGATCCAGCAGAGTTATACTATATATGCTAAAATTCACACTCGTGTATAAAGATTTCCTCCTAGCAAAGTACATGGGTTGTTCTCGAGAAACAGGAATATCCACCAGCCTTCTAACACTTTTGCGCCTCTAGGCTTGTGTTCTTATGAATTTAGGTGCTGTAGGAGTTCGGTGATGATTATAACTCTGCCATTATCACACAGCCCTGGTGAATGTCTTCATGATAACATGTGAAACTAAACAAACAACCCCTTAAATCAGAACTATATTTTAGAATGTACATTATTTTAGAAGTGTCACATTTTGCAAGGCGGATCACATCCCCCGGCTTGATCATGGTTGTGTTGTCCTACATGTAAACCCTACCCCTGTTGTGTTCAGGTGCTGGAGTACACCGGCCGGGCGCCCACAGTCGGCCTCGCCCAGACTTCACACCCCCTCGACACGAGAAACCACTACTTTGAGATAGAGATTGTGGACCCGGGGGTGGCATGCCACATTGCCATCGGAGTGGCCAGGAAGGTGGGTGGCTATAGTGCTCATCAACTTGACCTTTGACATTTGACCGGCCAACCAAGTATTAACTCTACTAGCAAGCAAAAAATATCTGTCTAGGTAACATGATATCAGTTTTGTGGTTCTGGCGGAAAAGCATACCTTATGAGTTTGTTCATTTTCCACAGCAGAACCTAATAAATTATTACATGTATAGTTACTGGGATTTTTCAATAAAGTCTCAATTTTAAACCAGTTCTTAAAATGTCCGTTTTACTATTTTGCTTCATTTTTAGTAGTATACAAAAATATATCTTTATAAAGCTTATAATATGTGGCCTCCGAAAGATAAAAAAAGTTGCAAAATAATACTGACTTTGATGTAGCAATCTCACAAACCAGTCAACATATACTGTTGTGGACGTGTAAAGTTTTGTCGTATCAAGATTCTTATTTTCTTTTTCCTTTTGGTTTGGGCTGAAAGCACTGATTGGCCTTGTTCTTATTGTACTATTCAGCTGCTTTGGCTGCCAGTGAAGTGAATAAACTTTATTATTTATTATTTATATATGTGTCTGTTTCATGGAAGTGTGATAAACTGTTAAAATAGTAATTGTTTTCTGAACATGCAATTCACTCTGTGGTTTCTGTCACACTGCAGGATTATCCAAAGAACCGACTGCCAGGTTGGAATAAAGGCTCGATCGCATATCATGCAGGTGTGTGGATGTTCACATGCTCTTATGTACACATTATGGAGTACAGTGGCACAGTGGCAGGAACACCAGCCTCGCATTTGAAAGAACCAGGATTCAATTCCTGTGCTGTTGTATAAAAAATTGGGCAAATTTGCTTAGTTTGTGTAGCTCCAGTTCACTCAGGTTTGTGAATGAGTATCTGGCTGTAGACAGTGGTGATACTTGTGTATGTGCATTAATTGCTGTGTGGCTGAAACCTTCCCGGAGAAGGCCAGGCAGTAAATTGTGCAACTAACAAGGCACTTTGAGCAGTGCTATGTACTGGTTACGACACTGTATAAGAACCTACTTTTACTTAACATTCACGTGGAAGAATGTGTGTATTTACTTATCTGTGTCAGACTGTTTACTACCTTTACTGGATCTGCTGTAAATGAAACAGTAATCCCTCCTAGCTCCACAGTGATATTTCATTTATGTACTAAAATTGCTAACTTTGGGATGTTGTAAGTGCGTCTCCCCACACATGCCGAAGTCCACTTACCTCTTTCTATATTCAGTTGCCTCCGTGGACTATTTCCTCTGATCTCCCAGTAGGTACATCCTCATAAGTCAGAGATTGTAGCTACACTATGATCTCTGACTGATTATCTCTGTAACACATGGGATTGGGTGGAGTCGAACTATACAATCATAGCAATTGACTTCGTCAGTCGTTTGTTACTTTGTGGATAGCTGTAAGAGAGTAGTGTCTAAATCCCCAGGATGAAGCATTGAGACATATTTGTTTTCATACTATTTAATTTGTTTTCACAGATGATGGCAAGATTTTCATTGGTAATGGTTTTGGTGAACCATTTGGCCCGAAATGCTACAGAGGTAAATAGTCATCTACTTGTAGAGGAAATTGTAGTAACTATCTATCTTGTCACCTCTTCTCATGCAGACATGATGTCAGGACAGGTTGGTGAAATGGCAGTGAGATTAGTTAGAATGAGAACTAACAGCAATACTTAGTTATGCTACAGCTCATGCATGATGTGTAAGAAAAAAGTGGCAAATGTCGGTGAATTATTTTATGTAGCTTATGCTTAATATTTTAGCTATTTAATCACCAATGGATACCTTTAGGCATATTTATGTCTATAAACAGAATTGCCCATGTTTCAGACGGCAGTATAGATAAAATTATGTACAACAAACTTTGAAAGCAGTAAAATCCTTAGCTAATAGTAAATAAAAACTGGAAGCATAATTTTTATTCCAAATGGTTGTAGATTAGTGAGACACAAACTGGCTAGGAGGAAATGCTAGGTAGAAATGGTCTTACCTGTCTGCCTGCCTGTGACCACATACTGTTAGCTTGGTTCTACCTACAGGGAGTGTGCGACTGTTGCAGGTGAGATCATGGGCTGTGGGATCCTGTTCCCGCGGGAGTACAAGGCCGAGGTAGACATGTGTGAGAACCTGTCACTGGCAGCAGCCAACGAGGAGGACCACTACCACAGCTCTGACTCGGAGGACGATGATGACAACGAGGGGATGGACCAGGAGGGGGGCACGAAAGTACAGGTGAGTGGAGGGGGTAATAAAGTACAGGTGAGTGGAGGGGGTAATAAAGTACAGGTGAGTGGAGGGGGTAATAAAGTACAGGTGAGTGGAGGGGGCACGAAAGTACAGGTGAGTGGAGGGGGTAATAAAGTACAGGTGAGTGGAGGGGGCACGAAAGTACAGGTGAGTGGAGGGGGTAATAAAGTACAGGTGAGTGGAGGGGGCACGAAAGTACAGGTGAGTGGAGGGGGTAATAAAGCACAGGTGAGTGGAGGGGGGTAATAAAGTACAGGTGAGTGAGTGGGGGGTAATAAAGTACAGGTGTGTGGAGGGGGTAATAAAGTACAGGTGAGTGGAGGGGGCACTAAAGTACAGGTGAGTGGAGGGGGTAATAAAGTACAGGTGAGTGGAGGGGGTAATAAAGTACAAGTGAGTGGAGGGGGTAATAAAGTACAGGTGATATTGCATGATCTTACCCGAAAACTTTGTTTCGTGTCGAAGAACTTTCCAGATTCAAAGGTTTACGTTGGATTATCTAAAGTTACCACGTCTATGTTTCGACAAAACAACTGACAATATTCAAGAAAATGGCTATTATACAAATAGTTATAATGACTTTGAATGCTTTTTGGCATGAAAAATCAACCATTTGTTAGTGCAACATTTCACCATTCGTGCCGCGGGTTTGCGCTGGAGACGAATGTAGCAGCGATTGGCCGGCCTAAAATGGCCTAACCCATGTTAAGTTTTTTTGTTAACAAAAATCTAAATAAAAGTTATCAACGGATTTGATTCATTTTATGTTGTTTGGCAGCTAACATGTATGGCTACGTTTGTCTCACAGGAAGTAGGAAATTTGTTCGCTCAGTAATTATTTGGGAGCCAGCATAGTGTGTTTGTTTTTATCATATTTTTGGATAACGTTCAGCTAATAATATCAACATGATTATCTGACATAATAGAGATAAATTATGCCTCATTCATTTTTTTATGATAAGTATTTGCAGAGTTATGATTTTTACTGTAACAGTATACAACATAGGATTTTTGCTGGTTGCAGGGTTAAAAAGAAAGAAATAAATGTTCTTCATCACACATTTTCAACTCTGTTTTTTGGGTAGCCTGCTGCTGTGTTTCAGCATGTTTGTTTCCTGATGTTCAACAGTATTGTGATATATGCACACATTAAAATGTCTAAATCACAGAAAGAAATTGAATTAATGACCCAGTAAAGGACACTTTGTAAAGGTGATCGTAATTATTTCAAATCTTAAATAGTGCTCTGTATTAAATGTACTTTTTCTTCCCATAGGTTTTCTTCACTAGAAATGGCAAGACGATAGGCAAGCGAGAGATTCGAATAGCAAGAGGTGGCTTCTACCCTACCATCGGCATGCAGACCCCAAATGAGAAGGTCCGAATTGACCTCCGACCTCTCACTGGCTGATGGGAAATGAACGATGCAAATAATTTCTTCTGAGTGCAGCCACTGAGGCCTTTTGGTAAAAGAAACCTTTCGTTTCTTGAAAGTGAAGATGCAGGGGAATTCATTGCTCGCTGACTGACTGATGCATTCTCACTCAACCTGTCATTCAGTCGGTGTTATGGTATTTGGCCCAGCATGTCAGATTGTGATTTATTTCTGGTAAGTTTTATCTCATCAGAGCAGCTTTCATGAGAATGAATGCTGGTCTCACAGTATGCACTGCAGCATAGCAGATTATATAGAACTTGTTTGCAATTTTATTAGTTCAGTTTCTCTTCGTAACTATATGGTCAAGACTACACTGAGAAATATGTTGGTTAAATGACAGATCCAAATACACTAATAATGTTAACTGGAATCTGGTCGTTTAGGCGGCCTCTCTCGACTAGTCAGCCTTTTGATGTCAAAGTGTTCTTTCTATGCAGATACTGAGTGTGGTCAATGCCATTGTGTTGCCTTCAGTTGGAGGAGGGGTCCAGGTCCCCAACTGAACCACAGTTGATTAGTGGTAGAGCAAATCTCTGTCATGCAATGAAAAAGGATGCTGACCATATGGCGCATTCATGCATTTTGTCATGTAATTTGTTGTGTAATTTCTGGAGATTTTCTTTATGACAATCACGAGTGAGTGTTAACAAAGTGAAGAATGCATGCATTATTGTTTAATCTGTGTGTCATGCTGTAGCAGTAATGTAATTCACACATGCGGACACGGACACGGACGCACACATACACAACACACATACACAACACACACACTCACACACATACACAACACACGTGCACACATACACACACACACACGCACACGCACACGCACTATCAATATTATTGGCAACAACAAAGCTGGAAGGAATTCTCGTGTATAACTGTGATTGTGATGTAAAAAAATCGCAACATTCGGGATATATGAGTCGGTTTACAAAACATTGTAGCACAATCTGACTCACAAATGAGAAACACTCTCGCGGTTTGTGAGTTGGGTTGTTACGACAAATCTGTGATGTCTGGTTCGAATCTTGAAACAGGAACTGTGGCGGGACAAACACTGTCTCGCGCTTCTTGCCAGAATGGGACTATAAGCTTGGTTAACGTACATCAACCACGACTCATTTGGTTAAATGGGGAATTCACAGTAGTTTGAATGCTCAGCCTCTGACTGAATTACTAACTTAAATTACCTTTCTGCTGTAAAATAATTTAAAAAAAAATTGGAAGACATTAGACTTCAGTGACTGCAGACGTCTGCAGTCACTGCATAGAGTCGACATTGTTCCATGATGCAAGAATGTTTGGGTTTTACAACCCTGCCAGATACTGGCGTGCTTGTTGGAAGACTGTGATAACTGAATAGTTCACTGTGGTTAGAGAAGTCACACGTCAATATGTACAGATCTGAGGAATATTTGTGGTTCACTTATTTTCACTGAATATGTTAACAACATGCCAGATAATGTGTAGATTTTGTGTCACGCAGAATGTCACAGTTTACTGCTGAAAGACAGGAAATGGTTGTTAAATATTGATACAATCTGCGATGTATAAAAATGGTTACGTCCTATCAATTTAATCCAAGGCGGTACTTAATCTAATAAATATATCTTTGTTTAAGTGCAGAGCAAAGAAATACACAGAGCAATATTTGCTTGACAGTTTATTTAATATATATTGGATTTATATGAACAATTGCATATTTATTCAACTATTACATCATGAGCTATCATATTACATGCTGTAGAAGATCATCTGTGATTGTATCAGCATTTATAATTTGTAATGCTTTTCATTAATTGTGCCATACTGACATGTTTGAATGTGCGGTGAAACTTATTTGCTGTTATATAAAAAGGTTATATTTATACTTGTTGCTTATGTATCTAATGAATAAATATGTTTCTTATTTAAGTGTGTGTGTGTGTCTTGTGCAATAATTATGACATGCATTATGTTAACACGTAGGGGAAGGTGGGGTAAGATGTTGCCCATCTAACAAGGAGAAGGGCACAACTGTGCATTTATAGGGAATCAAATAACGTTCGACGTTCTAAAGACTTGATCTTTGTTGAGAGAACATCTGACGCCCTTTCACTCCACAAGGCTAACACAGTAATTGTAATTGAATATATCAATAAGTCCGATCATCACGTCCGCCAGAGAATCATAATAAATGGTATTAAAACAATACAAATTGTATTTGATTTATACATTTCATGGTGGCTTACGAAATTAAATTTAGCGCTAACTAATATACTCTGGATGAATTTAGCCTAGCCCTAGGCTATGCCATGGGCATGGCAGACATACGTACATGTATACGTAAGGCACTGTCTGTTCTTTAATTTACTGTGTACGCATAACCCCTTGCTAACATTATAATAAGCTACGGTTTTTCCGCGAAAATATGGACTTCCGGACATGCACATAATGGGTCGGTGCAGTAGTAATTTTTAGCATGACTTTTTCATATATACAGCCAAATGTATAGCGTGCCTAGCGTTGATGATATAGTGGCGGCGCATAACGAATCATTAGGAACCATTCTTGCTTCATTTATTACTCACTAGACGTCGCCTTCAAAAATTACTTCCGGCGCTGGCGGATTTTGTTTTGATCTTACTATCTTGTTTGATTTAGTCTGCCCACCAGAATAAAAGGATGTCATATAATTCATCAGGCGATCTGCCGAAACTATATGACATTTTCTTATGCGAGGTATATAGTTGTCTAACTTTGTGTATGCAAACATGGTTCCTAACACCGTCCTGCAGCTAAGCCCGAGTACCTGGTCCTGGATGGGTACCGACCTGGATTGATTGACTCATATCTAGGCTTAGCCTTAGTCTAAGTTATGACGCTTCTGATCGTAGGATCCTCTATAACTGTGTTCCTCTGTGATCATCTCTCCATTTTCTGAGTTTACTAGCATAAGATCACGTGTTCCGGTTCTATGATTATTTATTCTTAACGGTGCTTCAAAGAATCACAGTCATGCAATATCCTGGGACCTGGCCGGGTAGACCAGAATTTATCTAGTCGGGTTTTAAATTATTCTACTGCTTCTGCTGATATTACATTTTCAGGGAGACTATTCCATTAGCTCTTTAATTGAGTGAACAATTTTATATTCATTCCTGGTGATAACTGTATTAAACATTGTTCAGGGTGAAAATGTATCTAGGCTGTATTCAGTATTGTGTTATTTATGTATACTGTATATTAATTAAAGGTGTGATACAGCAGGGTAATATTCCAATTAACTAGCCTAAAATATTAGGTCTTTTTCAAAACGTTTTTACGAACTTTTTCGATGTGTAGAATGCAATTCTACATCATTTCCAGTACAAAAAATTAGGTATTGTTTTCTTATTGTATATTAAACCCATCAATTGAAAGCCATTGAATCAACGTAAACAAGTCGATGTCACAAGGTGTGAGCAGTTAGTGCATCCCACACTTAGGCACAGGGCTGCAAATGCGATGTCTTGCATGTGCACTCCGAAGTCGAAATAAAAACAATTAGCAGCATTTTATAAATACAAACTTAAAACAAATAAATCCACATTATACAAAATAAAAATGAATTATGTTGCCTTAGGTTTGGGGACATCTGCAAATCGCAAGACATTGCCTTTGCGGTTGTGATGCGTCTGGGGTGCGCTAACTGCGCACGCCCTGTGACATCCGAATGTTTACATCGATTCTATGGCATTAAATTGATGTAAAACACAATTTAAAGAAATAATATCTTCTTTGTATCGGAAATGATGTAGAATTGCATTCCGAACATATACACATCAGAAAAAGGCGGTAAGACAATTTGGAAAAGGCCCTAATAATTTAGGCCAGTTAACTGGAAGATTACCATATATATCAGACATTGCTTATTACTTAAGGCAATAGGTAGTGATGGAGTTATGAAATTACGGGTAATCTCGGATGACCCTACCCTACCCTTGTGGCTGCTTTGCCTGAAATGGTAACTGATTTGTATGAAGTTGTACTAAACAAAGTTTCAATCACCATTAATGTTTCAGTGATTTTGAAATACCCCAAATATAAGTACCCCAGGTAACATGATTTTGACTGTGGCCTGTTTGGCTGCCATCCTGTAAAACACTTCTGCAGTATTTTGAAGAAGAGTCTTAGGCTACAGAGGCCTGTGGCTGTATACATTTAACTTGTTTACTTCCCGTTTTCTTATTCATAAGTATAACTCACCATTCAGTCAGCATAATTTATATTGTTTTAATTTAACATATATGGTCTTGAATATGGTCTTTTAATATTGCTTGATATGGTGGCCATGCATACCTGTTTTTTTTCTTCATATTCCATGTCATAGCTACTGGAGGATTTTGCGATATATGAATTATTTATCTCTGCATCATTGTAAAATTAATGTTTCTGTATAGTTGCTGGAGTAGATTCTTCATTTGATGGCAATCAATGTACCCTGTACAACTTGGCTACTTAGGTTATTGTAATGTAAGTGTGAAGTTATTTATTTGCTTTTGTTTTATATAGGTTGGACGGCTGGAAGCATATGGAATTTTTGTGAAGATCCCAGGCTTCAAGAAGAATGGTACTTTTATAGCAGCACTTTTATAATGAACTGAACATTTTGTTTTATACATGTCACATGGAACTACAGTATTTCAATTAATTATTAATTTTTTTATTTTTATTTTGCATAATTTGAAAGATTTAACATTCTTAGTTATGTTTCAGTAACAATAGTAATTTATGTTAGAGGCAGCTGATTAGTTGAGAAACCAGATGGTGCTTAGGGCCAGTAGTTGTTTGCAGGAAGTTCTGCACTTATTGTATTATATTTTTTATAACTGGGATACATGATACATTTTAGGTCTGGTTCACAAATCTCAGATGTCAAATACCCGACTGGAACACCCAGAAGACATGGTGGCCAATGGAGACAGGGTCTACTGCAAAGTCATCTCGGTGGATGTAAGTTAATGACATGGTCTGCGGTGTCTGCCTCAGAACTACTTATAAATCAACATGTGATTTGTTATAGACACATGGGATCAAATACATTCGTATTTGAAAGTATTAATTGTAAATACTTTTTTAAAGTATTTTGTTTCTCAATTCAATTCAGTATCTTTATTTCAGACGGTCATACAGATGTCCACATAAACATTAAAAAATACAAGTGATTAGAAAAATATTAAAGTATTGCACATGGTAAATAGAAGGGAAAAAAACATTGCACAATGGTACATTCAATCAAAAACTATTATGTATATACAACATTTTGATCCAATGTTGTCTTATCCTGGATTGCCATTTTATATCACTGTTGATAATTGCAATTACCAACTTATTATAAGAGGCATCAAGTCTCCGCATGAATTTATATACACTGTACAAGGTTTCTAATTACAGGTTTTCTATCTGGTACATGGTATTCTACAAACATGGTGGAGGCACTGCAATATTTAGACTGATTTAGCAATAAGCGAAACACATTATTGTAAGCCACATGAAGTTTATGTATACTTACTACTGTGTAATTCCACCATAGCTGTGTACATGGGAGAGCAATAGTTCTAAGCAAAGTCAGCTTCACTTCTGTAGAACACATGTAAAACTTCCGCAATAGCGTATTACCCCTAGCATATAGTTGTCGGCATTGGCATAAAATATCTTTGTCATCACATAATGTATTAGAAATAAAGTGACCCAAATATTTCACGTTATCCACTTCCTGGATTGTTTCAATTTGATTGATTGATTGATTGATTGATAATTTTATTATTACTCTGTCACATAATAATAATTTTTGTCTTATATAGTGCACATGTTTGGAAACATTACTAAGTAAACAGTAAGACTCAATATCCAAAGGCTTGCCCATTTTCCATCTAGAGTCAATTTTCATGTGGTAATTTTGTTTAATCATACTTTATGGTCACATCATAGATGGCATCATAGAGTCAGCTATAAAGTCATTTCTACATTCATCTACATAACTTGATGCCATTTCAGTTCACATAAATCTCTGATGTAAATCTGTTATAAGCAGATTTTACTGCAGAAATATTAATGCAGTATCGTGTAAGCAATGGACAATCGCTGTGATGGAATATAACTGATGTCATCTTGTGTATTTGGCTTAACCAGGATGAAGGCAGGATTGGAATGTCGATGAAAGTGGTGAACCAGACGTCGGGCTCAGACGAGGACCCGAACCACGTACAAGCATCGTAAGTGAAATATCTTTCATGAGACAGAAATTTGCAGTTGTGTGTGCTGAAAAGAATGCTGTTTTATTCTGTCTCGCAATCACTTCATGTTACAGTTAATGCCAAACGTGATTCCAAAGCAACTGTTCCATCATCTATGTACAGCTGTATAATGTTTTTTTCTTCAATGTGATCAATGATTAGAGCAAATTCCTTTTTTGTTGATTGCAACCATTCGAGATTAGTAACAAATCCTGTGATAAAAAGCTATATAAAAATGTATAAGAAGTTCCCTTTAACACTTTTTGAATACCTGTACAACAACAATACAGGTATATAAAATAAAATTGCTATTACAGTTAATGCCAAGTGTGACGGTAATGTTGTGTTATCATTGCAATTATTCATAGGTTTATAATTAATACATTCAGTCTTTGAATTAATTTATTATATTGGTATTATTTGTGTTTTACTTTTAACTAATATTTTACCTTTATACATGCATCGAATTCCTGTATTAAATAAATGGTTTTGTATTTAGCTTTGTTTTAGTGTTGCCATTTTCCTTATTCCTTAAGTTTAATTTTTATTTCTATTATAGTCTAGACGAACAACGAAGAAAAACAGGTCACGTTCGAGAAACCCGAAGGATCAATCTTGGTGCTGTTTTAGACACAACCTGCTCAAAGTGCGGCGGCAAAGGTTTGTCTCAAATATCTCTTTCTTATTACAGATTTACAGTATGTATTGTTGACACAAAAAACTTTAGAGACACTTTTGCCTGTTTGATAATTTGGGGGTCCCAGTTACGATGCAATATAGCTGAATTCTTCATTATGGTTAGATAGTACCAGGATTAGTAGTTAGTGATGTGAAATTTAAAACAACGAAATTTGCCAAGGTAATTAAACAGCAGTAGTGATAGGAGTGGAAGTAACTGAAATTCATATAAAATCATCCCGTCTATTTCATCGTTTCACGCATCTCAAATAAAATAATTTTTGCAAATGAGCAATCTACCAGGTGTACCTAGAATCCACTAAGACATGGCGGCTTGTTTGAACAATATATTTATGTAATTTATGTAAAATCACTTAAACATTAATTAAAGCAGTGTAAATCTAAAAACTGTAATCTTCTTATGAATGTGTGATACAGTTGTGCACATGTTTCTGAGTTGATGATGTCAACTTTTTGTTGCTCTCTCAAAACCATGTGGCATTTTATTTAAATACTAACTGTCAACATGGCAATTGACATTAGCAAATCACTAAATGTAATGACAACATTTATTTCGTTTAGCTATTTAAACAATTGCAAATGCTGTTTCTAAACGACTTTAAAAACAGATATTACTTTAACTGTAACAACAACATAAACAAATTTAGATGAATTTGTTGGTTCATGTTTACCTTCTTGACCATGCCATTGAAATGACTGTGTGCTGCACTCTTGCTTTTGCTGTACATTCAGTAAGCAAGCCCATGAAGATACTACATCATTAAACAGTAACTGTTGTTACTTTTCTGTGGCATGTTGGCAGAAATGTTCCAGTGTCTCATAAGAATGTTAGTGAAATGTTTTCCTGAATGTGCGTTTTATAAAATGATCCCGTTCGATGTGTGTTTCAGGCCACTTTGCCCAGGACTGTTTCCACATCCCGGGAGCGACGACGTACGAGCTGCTGCCTGACATTGACTACCTGAGACACCAGCAGGAGGAAGAGGAGGGGAAGGCGAAGGAGGAGGAGAAGGAGAAGGAGGAGGAGAAGGAACACACCCATCACAAGAAGAAGAAGAAGGACAAAAAGAACGTAAGTGTCCGGCTCACAGTATTTACTTACATATGTATGGTATTATTGGTTGTGCATACTGTAGTATTTATACGCATACATATATATATATATATATAATATATATATATATATATATAATATAAATTGTACCAATTAAATATATAGCATAATTGTAGTAGTGCAGTGGCTCAGGGGTAGAGCATTGGACTCTTGACTAACAGGACCCAGGTTCGAATCCTATAAAACCTTGGGCAAGTTTGTTTCACTCTATATTGCTCCAGTTCACTCAGCTGTATGGATGAGTACTTGGCTATAGACAGTGGTGAACATACACATGTATGTGTACGAGTAGTCTTTGTGAATTAATTGCTGCATGGCTGAATGCTTCCTAGAGAAGCTGAAATGGTGTTTGCTTGAAGAAGTCTGCCAGGGAGTAAAGTGTAAAGCGCTTTGAGCAATCCCGAGGATGGGATACTGCGGTATATAAAAACCTGCCTTTTTACAACAAAAAAACATGCTATCTTGGATTCAGGGCACTGCCATCTAGAGGCACTAAACCAGTGACGTAAATCTCTTACGTTACACATGCACTTCAAACATCCTACATCTGGCCAAGGGTATTCTATTTGATGTATCCAGCACGTTGCGGTTTGCTTACGTCACTATCACAATGATGCGCTCTGCCAAGCATTGCCTCTTCCAACAACGTGCTAGTGATGTAAGCGATTTGGCTCACGTCACTGGTTCTGTGCCTCAACATAGCAGCACCCTGAATCCAAGATAGCATGTTTTTTGGTACAATTATATTATAATTAATTGTTTACTAGCAATCTTTGTGCACGATTACTATGCACAATCAATATATATATATATGTGTAAGTTAATACTGTGAACCTCTCACTGACTGGAGTATCCCTTTGAAGGAGTTGATCTGTGCTTCAGTTTTTTTAAAGCATAACTGATATAGACTATGCTGTAGTGGAATAAATACAAGTGTATAATGGACATTTAAACATACAGATAGTGTGAAATATGTTTGTGTGAATCGAATGACAGTCTTGTTAAATCCCTGATTGTCTACTTCAGTGTCTAGCAGCAATGATAATGTTCATAAATTGTGCACCATGTTTCGTAGCTGCAATTATTCCTATTTGTTTGTATCTAGGCAAAGAAAGAAAAGAAAGACAAGCATCATAAGCGGAAACACAAAGACTCGGCTCACGAATCTCATTCCCATAGCTTAGGTGTCGAGAAACAACGAAGACTCTCGGATGACGACGTAGACACTCACCGTAGAGACAGTCGAAGGTCCAGTGACACGGGAAAGTATCAAGAAACTGACAAACAGAGGGATAGAAAAAGACGTATTAGTGAGCACGATAAACATGGTTCCCATGGAGACAGTGAGAAACATCGTCGCCATGGAGATGACCGGAGACATAGCAGGACAGAGAGTGGAAGCAGCAGGGATGATAGGTGAAATAAATGGAGTGAAACTACACACAAATACTTCCACATAATTGTTTGTTCACTTATGTTGTTTTGCTGCATCATTTTTATTACTGAACATCCTTCCTGATATTAACATTTTGGAATAGCTTGTTGAAGTTGGTCGGTTGATGTTTAAGTTTGCAATCATCGTGCTCTTGAACACAAAACAGAATATCATTTTTTGAGAAAAAAAACCTCATTTTCCAGTAATATCCGTTTGAAAGCTATAAGGCATAGGCTATAAAATCCCATGACGTATTGGTTGCCATATCCCATGACGTATAGGCTATCATGTCACATGACGTATATGCTATCATATCCCATGACGTATTGGCTGTCATATCCCATGACGTATTGGCTGTCATATCCCATGACGTATTGGCTGTCATGTCCCATGACGTATAGGCTATTATGTCACATGACGTATTGGCTATCATGTTCCATGACGTATTGGCTGTCAAATCCCATGACGTATTCGCTGTCATGTCACATGAGGTATAGGTTATTATGTCACATGACGTATTGGCTATCATGTTCCATGACGTATTGGCTGTCATGTTCGACGGTGTATTCATTGTCATGTCCCACGATCTTTCCTGTTTCCTCTTCACGTACAACTCCCATGTTCGCCAAGGCCTTCCCGTGTTCTGCGTCCTCGATATCGTTTATCCACCGGTTTCTGAATAAAATTATCATCAAGCTGCACTGCATCCCAAACTCTTTCTTTGCGACAATCATTCTTCTGTCTACCTTTTATTACTTTGTTGTCATCCAAACCCAGTTATTCTCGAAACGTGCAGTGTCTGTTGTTAGCACTAGTAGGCAGGTGCTACTTACCCTCTGTGGCGTTCCCCTTACAAGGTTTCCGAAATGTTTCTACACATTGATATTCTCTCTTGTGTCCAAGCATTCGCTCCAGGCTGCATCCGACGGAAACGTCGATGCATGGTGGCGGCGGTAGATTTTCGGGTGTGCTACTTAAAAATTCATTATTTCGTTTTAAATACGCTGTCATTAAAAAAAAAATATTTCGTACCACTGATGGCACTGTCAAAGTATAGCGGTACTTGGATATCGTTTTATAATGTGTGCATGTGTGTTGGTTCAGTCAGTGAGAGGTCCACAGCAGCTACATACACGTGTAATATATTGGTTGTGCATTGTAAGTGTGCACAAAGATCGTTAATAAATAATTAAACACAGTATAATTGTACCATTAAATGCTATGTTGCATTCAGGGCGCTGCCATCTTGAGGCACAGAACGTGTATGCGCCAGTGACGTAAGCGGTTTACGTCACTGGCGTATGCACGTTTCGAACATCCTACGTTTGTCTAGCACGTCGCGGTTTGCGTACATCACTATCACAATTAAGCGCGAGACTTCCGCCAAGCGTTGCCTTTTCTAACAATGCGCCAGTGACGTAAACGATTGGGTTTACGTCACTGGTTCAGTGCCTCCAGAGCCTTAGATAGATATGTATCTAATGCTCTGAGTGCCTCAAGATGGCAGCGCCCTGAATGGAAGATAGCATGATTTACATGATTGTACAATTATACTACAATTAATTGTTTATTAACGATCTTTATTCATAATTACTCTGCACAACCAATGTTATATATATGTGAGTAAATACTGTGAATTTCTCACTGACTGGAGTATCCCTTTAAGTAATATGACGAAAGCCGCATGGTTAGAGTCAGATTAACCAGAAGTAACATTTCTAGGGATGGATGCGTGTAGAAGCAAATAGTAATTGGGACAACTTTTGTTGTTCAGCGTGCGATGGCCAATTTTATGTGCACAATGTCTCAATCGCACAATCTACTTTTATCGGGGTAAAGCTAGCATAATATAGCGTGAAGACGATAATAGTCGTCTTTGCACAAACACGTTAATATAGATATAGTTTATTTTTGGAATTGCACAAATCATACAACATAATCAGCATGCATGTATATAACAATATGATATAATACACGATTCCAGGCTGATAGATGAGCCAATAAGGCAGTAACCAGTGAATTGGACAAATGATAATACAATAGGATGAGTACTTATTAAGAAAACTGGCCGCTTTCAACCATGTAATAGCTGTATAAACAATGTAATAATGATTTAACGTGTAGCATTAGGATTACATTTCTGTGGTAGACCAAATTTGAGAGATTGAACAACAGTGATATTGTATAATTATGCACTGTGTCTCCCGACAGCTATTTGAAATACCAGGTAGTCATAGAGTAGCAATATAAACGGTTATAATTAACAGTATGTACGTGCGTACGTGTGTATAAATATATATGTGTGCACATGTGTACGCCTATGCGTGTGAGGATAAGATCATGATAAACCAAATAATTGTTTTCAAAAGAACGTGCACCATCTGTGTACGTGTCAATTGGAGTATGTACCAGACGACAGTACGTGCGTGGAGCAGTTAATTCGCCTGGATCTCGCGATACAGCTTATCGAAACGCCTCTTCACGAAGTAGTAAAACTTATATTCAAGGTAGAGCTTCTCCCGCATGATCTGACGCACCTTCGCCGTGGGTTTCACCTTGTGATGCGATACGTTTACTTTCCTCTTGTGTGTTTCTAAAATAAAACAGTAATACATATTTTATTAGTGATTGAGCATTCTCTACTGCGCTGACAATCCACTCTCAGAGTAGTTTAGTTGGAAGGTGGGGGTACCGTGCACCCCCGGAATATACTTTTAATCGGTGACACAAGGTCAGAAAAAATACGTAGAAAACGATTTGTTATATGTTAACAATGCAGCAAAATATCCCATGTATCATTGTTATGCAAATGAGTGCCGCTATTACTAAAAAATAAATGTTCACTATATCTCAAACAATATTTCAGGTAACAAAATAAGGTGCGTAGACCTATGTTTTGAGGGTCAACGACCACGGACTATTTTTGACATGATCACATGTGTCTGTGACAGATTAATATGCAAATTAGTGCCGCCGAGATGTTGAGAGGCTGAAAAGTGCTGCCACCTCACGGAGTCTTGGTAATCGAGGCTACTATAATATCGTTAGCGCCCTTGAGCAAGTCTTATCCCGGATACCTGGCGCTCTGTAAACATTTACAAATAAAATAGGAGCAATCTTCAACAAAGTCTTTTCTCTCGAGTCCTTTTAGCGTTCTGTCTAATGTTAAATGGTGCTCACGCACACACGTAGGCACGCACGCACGCACGCACACACGCACGCACGCACGCACACACGCACGCACACACACACGTGTGTCATGGCGGGTGCGTGATGGGTGCGGTTTATGTATGTAATAACACAGTGTCATTGCTCTTACTTGCGGTTTGGTAAATGTACGTGAGCCCTCGATAGTAGTCGGGAAACACGACTTCCAAAGCCTCGAGAAACTCGTCGAATTGTTCGACGACACCGATAATGCGGTAGTAGCGTTCAACGTTTGAAATTGCTGTGTCCAGAGCATTCAAAGTGGGCTCTCTGAAAATCAGACATTGGCAGCGTCAGTGATTGTAACATAAACTAAACATATTATTCACTTTACTACCTAAAACCAGATTAACTTTGACAGCGAACTTAACATTATTGTTTGGGATTCAGTGACATTGGGCGTGCTTAGCATATATGTCAAACCGAAATAAAACATTTAATCTTTCCACCAACGGAGCATATATACGGGAATATTTACTACTAGTCAAATAACAAAACGGGTATATACCCGGAATTATAAACATCTCGTTGCTGTTAACAGTCATCAGCACATTGTGACGTCATTCCATGCACCATCTCCAATATAAACAACAGTGACGTATACCATCGTCTGTTGTCAATCTAGTGAACATAATGTGTGCCGTTACCCATCGAGGTCAATTTATGCGTGCATGCGTGCTTATACTATCGAAACGGGCGTGCATATAATGTCGACGGTTGAATGTAGGCGCAGTCCTATCTCATCCATTGCATATGTAACCCCATACCGGCAGAAAGCAGCCTGGCCGCAGAAGAACGGTATCAAGTGGAAGTATCCGAATCCGTGTGTGTCTCCGTATGGTTCAGTGCATTCAGGGTGGTTCTCCAGAACGCACGTGTCGAACGACTGTGAACATCAAACGTAATTAAGCACGCACTAACACATGCACACACATAACCACTCACACAGGCACGCACGCACGCACGCACGCACGCACACACACACACAAACACACACACACACAAACACACACACACACAAACACACACACACACACACACTCACACACACACACAAACACACACACACACACACACACTCACACACACACACACACACACACACACACACACACACAAAGAGATGGACGACTGCTAGGTTGATAGTGTGCATATTGAACATGTTCAGCACGATAAACGGAAGACACGGGCTACTGAATAAAGCTAAGACTACAGTATACGGATTGACACAAGACGTCACCAAGCACAAGAGGACGTTTACACACATGTTCATGTGTGTTTGCAAGTATAAGTTATATACGCAGCTTCTGTTTTGTGTGCCGCTTGAGTGAGTTGCGTTTGTGTACATTTCACTCGCGATAATAGCAGCAGCATCAGCATCAGCAGCATCAGCATCAGCAGCAGCATCAGCAGCAGCAGCAGCAGCAGCAGCAGCAGCAGCAGCGGCGGCGGCAGCGGCAGCAGCAGCAGCAGCAACAACAACATAGGGCCTAACAGAAGCAAGAGAGCTACTCACCCTGTACCTGTCTACTTCCGGCAAAGGTTCCATAAGTTTAGATTGGAATCTTCGAAAGTAATAAAACGACACCATTCGCTCAAATGGGTCCCTTATTATGTTCATGTACACCGGCATTTCCACTTGGAACCTGCAACGTAGAACTACGATAAACGGCTGGATCCGATCGTATCAATCCCTCAGACCAACCATTCTTCTTCTACCCCTTCTTGTTTCTTTTGTGTTTCTTCAAACAGAGTTATCCTCACAAACCTGCAGCTTACGTTTCCGCTATTCTGTTATCGCCACTAACTCAAGATCACGGAGGCATCCCTTACAACAAAATACCATTTAAATACCATTGGATGGTACTAGGGCGTATTATGGCCAAGGGTATTTGAATGGTATTTGAATGATATGTTGGATTCTTTGTACCATTCAATGGTATTGAATGGTATTTTAAATTACCACTGAGAGTACCACTGATTCCTACTGCAATACCATTGAATGGTCCAATGGTACTGAATGATACTGAGTGGTATTCAGTGGTATACCGTTGGCTGCTTTTTAACGCATGCGCTCTCGGCTTTTTTCGAAGTGTTTCCGCCCATCATGGCTCCCTCTACATTTTCTGCATGTGCATTTATATTTTCTTCAGTATTGATCGTAATTAATGTGTATACCTGATAACACACTGGCAATTACACGGATACAGTTATCAAATGAGTGTGCCATAAACTAAGCAATTAACTAATTGCAATAATTACCAGTAGTTATGGTTTCCAGTAGTAAACGTTATAATTCTAATTATTTAGAAACAAACTCTATGTCGATCGGTTCACATTAACATATTTAACGAGCTACTCTTTTGAATTTATAACTTGTATCACATTAGCTGACACATATACGCACCTTGTGCAATTAATAAAGTGCACGTGTCTGTCATAAATAGTCCGAATCTGCAGATTCTTCAACTCCGCGCATAGGTGACTCTGAAATAAATTACAATAATGATATGACTGCAAGTCTGATATGTGCCCAAAGATAAAGAAAATCAATAAACGGGCGAACGGACGGACGGACGGACGGACGGGCGGGCGGGCGGGCGGGCGGGCGGGCGGACGGACGGACGGACGGACGGACGGACGGACGGACGGACGGACAATTGTTGAACTATACGTGTTGATATCAACTACGTGTTGATCATACCTGTTTGGTTTCATCAATAGTGTGTTCCAAGAATATCCTCGAATGTTTGTAGGTGAAGTTGTTTATAGAACTCAGGTTTTTCGTAAGGGATAGAACTGTTTGGCTGGCACATTTCGGCACCCGGTTGTAGAATATCAGCGGCGGCGTGAAGCGTGTCCATGCCGACTTCGGCGGGGGGAGGCTTCGACTGCCGGCATCTAGAGACACACCACACAAGACCGAATGTTACCATCCATTTCCTTGTAATGTGCACATATTTTATGATAAAAACATACCCTTTTGTAATATGTACCTGTTCCCCCCCCCAAAAAAAAAGAATCTCTATTGTGTTATATGTCCAAGTGCTAATTCCGAAATGACACCAGGACGGTAGGTTGGAGGATGCGACGTGGGTATAGTTGAACGGCACGGAACGAAATACACTCAATGTTGATATCAGGATTGTACGGAAGCCCGTTGGTGCCACGGTGAATACATATTTTTCTGACAGCCGCCACTTATTTATCTGGCGGCCGCCACATGATTATCTGGCGGCCGCCACTTAATTATATGGCGGCTGCTCTTCTCCAAATTGGACACGTTAGTGTAATGTCTCCGTCGAAATATATTTTACACGTTTAAGCGTCCTCATGCTAATCACTATGCGGTGATTGATGGCCAGGGCACCGAGAATGTCAAAGTAACTTACCTCGATGTGGAAATACAAAGCAGCCGCAACGTCACGAAAAAAGGCAAGTTCTTATATAGCGCAGTATCCATTCCTCAGGACCGTTCAAAGCGCTTTACACTTTACTTCCCTGACAGACCTGTTCACTCAGACACCATCTCGGCTTCTCTGGGAAGCATCCAGCCATATGCTACAATTAATGCGCGAATGCTGCTCGTACACATATCCACCACTGTCTATAGCCAAGTACTCATTTATACAGCTGAGTGAACTGGAGCAATGTAGAGTGAAAAAACTTGCCCAAGGTTTTAACACCGCAGCCAAGAACAGTAGTCGAGAGTCCGAAGCTCTACCCCTGAGCCACTGCGCTCTTACAACGATCCATATGTCTACCAGCACCAGTTCTGATAAAATCCCACTATCAGCAGGTGTAGGCCCTAAAGCTGGTACAACTGAGTGACGGCTAATAACTAGGCGGCGGCCGCTAGATAAATAAGTGGCGGCCGCCAGATAATTAAGTGGCGGCCGCTAGATAAATAAGTGGCTCTGTCAGAAAATATAATTATTCACGGTGGCACCAACGGGCTTCCGTAGGATTGTGCGTCGCCATATTGAACATACAATTGCTTTATTGTGTGATTGTCCAAAACAATGTGGAATACATACACATGATATATACTATGTACTATATGCATACACATCATAACAAACAATCAACAATAAGCAGGAAAGAAGGGAACTGCTTATGATTATTTGTTCAATTATAAACAAACCCTGTACGCCACGGTATACCTTGGTGCAGCTACGCTGATGCGAGCATACCAGACTGAATCAAATAAACGTAAAAAAGTATGACAATATGTATTCTCAATTAGCTGAAATATTTATTTTAGTCTGAAGAGCATGACTCACTAGTATGCATTTTTACAAGAGGATGTAGAAGATATGTAAAATAATGAGCTAGATGTTATCAAAAGCAAGATGGGACAGTACTATTTTGTCCATTACACAATACATTTACAGATATATATATATATATATATATATATATATATATATATATATATATATATATATATATATATAGTATTGCAATGGGAGCCATGATACAATATAATTTATTATGGAGCGCAACGGCTCTGGGGTAAAGCTTCGGACTCTTGATTATGAGAACCCGGGTTCGAATTCTTTGCTGCGGTGTTAAAACCTTGGGCAAGTGTTTTTACTCTACATTGCTCCAGTTCAGTCAGCTGTATAAATGAGTACTTGGCTATAGACAGTGGTGGATATGTGTACGAGCAGCCTTCGCGCATTAGTTGTAGCATATGGCTGGATGCTTCCCAGAGAAACCGAGGTGGTGTCTGAGTGAACAGGTCTGTCAGGGAAGTAAAGTGTAAAGCGCTTTGAACGGTCCCGAGGACTGGATACTGCGCTATATAACAACTTACCTTTCTCTCATCTTGTCTTGTAAGTATGAACTGAGACAAATGTAGGCATATTAGAATATGTTATAATTTAGCAATGTTTTCAACTTAGCGCACAGTATCACAATTAATCTCGCTGTGTAAACAAATACGAACCATTTGGTGACGTTTTGATCACGTGGTAGGTGACGACGGCGAAGACCAGCGTGGCGATCACGATGGCGGTTCTGACCCCAGGGTCAGTGGTCGACAGCAGACGCAGAGAAATGCAGCTGTGCTTGGACAGTGGCTTCTCGGACCATCATTTGTGGTGGGCAACGACCTGTCGACATGCGAACAAGTGTAAAGCAATGTTATTTATACATACATGCATGCAAGCAGGTAATAATTTCACAATGCAATATCGTCGACTTTTGATTGTCGATATCCGTTTCCTTTGTCTTATCAATACATTGCAGGCAGGCAGGCAGGCAGGCAGGCAGGCAGGCAGGCAGGCAGGCAGGCAGGCAGGCAGGCAGGCAGGCAGGCAGGCAGGCAGGCAGGCAGGCAGGCAGGCAGGCAGGCAGGCAGGCAGGCAGGCAGGCAGGCAGGCAGGCAGGCAGGCAGGCAGGCAGGCAGGCAGGCAGGCAGGCAGGCAGGCAGGCAGGCAGGCAGGCAGGCAGGCAGGCAGGCAGGCAGGCAGGCAGGCAGGCAGGCAGGCAGTATAATCGATTAAAATTCATGATTTCCGTGATCATTGTCACCGGCAAAGTGTTCCACAGCTTCTGCTTGTAATAATCCTTCGGACAGTATAACTGAAATAGTTAGACTGGAACCGTTCGATTATTACAACCAAAAACAAAACGAAGTCCTATACGTTAACATGGAGAATATGGACCTCCTGCCCCCAACTGCCCCCAGCCTCGTTTTCGCGCGCGAGACTTACACGCCCTATTGAGAGTCCCAAACCCCCAGCATGGAACTACCCGAATGAACGGCGAACGGATGCTGCACGTGGGGAACGAAGAAGCTCTGTGTGACACCACGTTTGAGTGTTTCGTATTTGAATCCTGTGCGGGTGTATACTGTATATCGCTCGAATCGTGGAACGATTCAATTAGCCGCAGCCGCATTCTCGTGACAAACTCACCCGCCGTTGTACGTTTGAAGCTTGTTATATGAATTTCCACAACGCTGCATCCGCATCTCATATCCGCCTCTTGGCAAAAGAGGCAGGAATGCCTCATTCAAGCCAGAAACGGACATGTAAGATATCCGTATATATGGAATTATAGCCTAAAGCCATGGGTCGCGACCTAAATGTGTATTGCCATGCAATTGTATGTGTTCGAGCTGTCGCTTCTTGTTCGTGAAACAAATAGTTGTTGTCAGGTGGTTCGTAAATTTGAAACGCCGTGTGATTTAATATGAATAATTGTTCCATTTTTCAATATTGTATCGCAAGTAACTCATTATATTAATTGTCAGTTGCATGCGGGCGTCAGTACTGACAAAAATGGTGGGAGGAAAATTCGTGAACTAACAATACATTTATTATCGTTCGGTGTGTGCAGAACATTTGTAAACCGACGTGAGTCAACTCGTCATTCCAATTGGCAATTACCATTGGCAATCGGATTGGTCACGCTTGAACGTCCACAACGGTGGACAATCGCATCGTGACCATGATTAACGGTCAACGCCTGCACTAGTATTCGTACATACTATATATACATACAGAAGCAATCAGTGAATTGCTGAAAGCAATCACGGGCAGCATAGCCATTGCACTCCCAAGAACGCACTCGTTGAGAACAATAGTCAAATCACCACCACACTGGGTGAGGTGAGCGTGGCCACACTGGCTGAAAACACAAACTCACAAAACAAGTTGTCGATTCCATTCTTAAGAGACACATACAATTAGGGTTCATACAGAAAGTGTGTAATCAAATTCAAGAACATTCAAGAACATTTGCGGGGGAAAATAGGACTTTTTCAAGAACATTTTCAAGAACATTCTCAAGAACATTTAAATGCACAATAAAAAATTCAAAAATGTCAGGTACAAACAGCAGTTTATTGAGAAAAAAAACAGAAAAATAACGGATGCTGTCTACAGAATTACTGGTCGCACTGTGTGACTTCCAAGTCCCAACAGACACTTCACACTCCCTTCAGTGTGATAAGTTTATTCTCGAGTTCCTTCTGCACCACTTGTCATTATAACTGTATATTTGCCTATGTTGGATAACTCTCATCCTAAACATAATCAATCAGGTTTCCCAGGCATATTTATGTTTCATAAATATTGCATTTTGTAATAAAACTAAACTATAATTCTAAGCGTGCTGCTATCAGGGCTGGGGATATGACATCTCGCATCGCCCGGCTTGAGACGTTCGGTACAAAAGTATGCCTCAATCTAGACGCGACGAAGCGATAAAACAGACAAAGCAGCCTAATCGTCCGCGATGTTCCTGAAACCGAACACCAGAGACAGCCGCTATCGACACCTTTAGCAACACATTCGGAGTCACGACCGGGCGTGAGAACATAGACCGACGTCAACGGCTCGGAATAGGTCGTGATCAGCCCCGTCGAGCTTCTAGTGTCTATATAGTAGATGGTTCTATATAGTATTTTGTTAACAATAAACTAACCATATAAACAATGACACACTTTCGTTACATTACGTTGCGTTGCATTGCGTTGCGTTGCGTTGCGTTGCGTTGCGTTGCGTTGCGTTGCGTTGCGTTGCGTTGCGTTGCGTTGCGTAGCGTTGCGCTGCGCTGCGCTGCGCTGCGCTGCGCGGCGTGGCGTTACGTGGCGTTACGTTGCGTTACGATACGATACGATACGATACGATACGATACGATACGATACGATACGATACGATACGATACGATACGATACGATACGATACGATACGATACGATACGATACGATACGATACGATACGATACGATACGTTACGTTACATTGAAAAGTTAACTGACTGAAGACGTAGACCGCAAAGTTAGTCTCGCGACTGGCATTAGGGTGTCATGGTATCTATATGATAGCTGCCTGCCTGCCTGCCTGCCTGCCTGCCTGCCTGCCTGCCTGCCTGCCTGCCTGCCTGCCTGCCTGCCTGCCTGCCTGCCTGCCTGCCTGCCTGCCTGCCTGCCTGCCTGCCTGCCTGCCTGCCTGCCTGCCTGCCTGCCTGCCTGCCTGCCTGCCTGCCTGCCTGCCTGCCTGCCTGCCTGCCTGCCTGCCTGCAATGTATTGATAAGACAAAGAAAAACGGATATCGACAATCAAAAGTCGACGATATTGCATTGTGAAATTATTACCTGCTTGCATGCATGTATGTATAAATCTATGCAGATATCTGCATCAGCAGATGAAGCCAGGAATCTCTGTCGTCACCTCGTCTCCATGTGCCGTTCTTCGATTATCAACCGCTTCTGGACGGTAAAATTCATCAACTCAACAGGTACGCTTTGCTTAGCAAGAATACAGCGACTTCTGCAAGTCACTATACCCGCACAACATCGCTGTTCGGTTGGTATTACACAATTGTCCACAACAGCTCACACAAACATACGCCGTGCGAACAGTGCACTCACTGAGTGTAATCGGACGGGGCACGTCAGCCAGCGGCTTCGAGTGCACAACATACCCGCACGCATGCGCACACCAACGGTGCAAAGTGCAGTGTTGTAGCGTGTTTTTGTGTGATTCTGATAAAAGTGTTCTTGAAAATAAGATAATCGACAGACAGACCAGCTTGCAGTTCCTTGCGTACGGCACAAAAAGGCAATGCTGGATATGGCACGGATTTCTATGTGCATGAACGATGGCAAGACACAATATCTTCCGATTGTGCCTAAGTCTGCAGATGCAATCGTTGACAAAAGTGTGATTCCCGTTGATGTGGTTACAATTACGGCTTCGCGTTGTGTTCAGTGTCTTGGTGTTTGCATTGATAGGCACCTTGGCACGAAGAACCATGACCATGTGTCACAAACTATCAGTGCATGCTCGTTCTACCTGCCCAACATTAATCAAATTAGCCGCTTGCACCCCAGATCGACAAAGGAACGTGTTGTCAATGCCATAATAATGTTTATTAATGCCAAAATATTGATTACTAATAATAATTATACCGTCATTTATCAGTATCATTGTAATGTAAGTAGACACTAGATTGATTGTTATGTATTTTTATGACTTATACGTAATTTATTTATTAATTTAAAAGTGCTACGCTATTTAATACTGTATTTAGTTTAGTAATTTAGTTTAGTAATTTATATACCTATACATATATATTTTTTAACATTTATTTCAAAGCACTAATATTTGTCTCATTGCATACATATATATTTTTATGTATTTTATATAGTAATATGTTGTGAAGCGCCATGAACGAACTGATGTGGAGCTATACCAAATAAATGTATTATATATATATATATATATATATATATATAATATATATATATATATATATATATATATATATATATATATATATATAGACATACAATAATTATATACTTATATATAAGTATATAATTATTGTATATATATATATATATATATATATATATATATATATATATATATCGGTTTGAACATTTTAACAAAACCATTGTTTTTTTAATTATGATTATTTCCTGGTAGTATAAAATAATTAAAAGTTCATAACTGCGTGCTCATATCTTCTACTGATCAGCTAATTGTGAATATTATAGTAATCTGTGACGATACCACAGAACAAATTGTGGTCGGACCCCACGGTTTAACGGGGACCAAACCATTATTCCAAATTAGGGATGTGAGTTTGTCGCCGTTGCGTGGCTGTAACAATGGGAGCCCGACTTGACTTATATAAAACGTAGTACCATGACCCTCACCGTGACCCTAAACCTTAGGTGCAATACACACTCCGTATTTACTTACACATTTTGATCGATTTCAGGCATTAATTATTTTACGATCACGTGACAAGTGCATAAGCGTAGAGCAGGTGTAGTAGATACGTGCATGTATGTTTGATCAACGATCATGTTGATGTTTTTTCTAGGTGCAGGCTTAAGCTGCAAAAAGTACCGATCAAAATTGATACTCAATGGTTTCCGAGATACGGTAGTTAATGACACACAGCGATTTAAAAGTGTATAATTGTCAACAGTTGATACAATATTCTATAATACTGCCACAC
>OZ024857.1:19997403-20144903 GCA_964017155.1 Oasisia sp. SBJ-2009
GGTAGCTGATAGACATTTATTGTCCCTAGCGACAGAGAAAGGTTGGATCAGTGGCAGATTCACATTCCTCTCCAGTTCACACACACATACGCACACGCACACACACATACATCAATGATTAAAAGTACGACATATTTTCATGTGCAACTAATACATATTGCACACGATAGTAGTGTATCAATTCGTATTGATATATAATGTACAGTCTGCCCGGAAACCAATAATACGATAATCAGCAGGCGAATGTGTTCCAATTGTGATGCTGACGAACTCTACCAGTTTAACAAATTGTGTCAAAACACTGACGCGACCAACTATGGCATGAGTACATGTACATTTCTTCATTGTTGGTGATTTATGTGAGATTACGTGCAACTGCTAACAAAGATCTACATATCCATCATGTCACCAACAAGTTTGAGTGAGATACTGTTGCAGATAGTCATGCATCTCGCAGCATTTGTTCAATTCGTTAATTGTGGTTCGCCTGGATTGCGAACATGTAGCCAGCGATGTGTTGACCCACTGGTCAAGCAGAGTAGGTGGGCGACGTGTGCGTAGACCACGCCGAAGGTTTATAGCATCTTCGGTAGCCGTCCCTTTATTACAAATTGCATCTAATGATCAAAACATGAGTTCAATGCCTTTGGTGGCCATTTTGGATTTTTAATGGTGACACGTACAATTGTCGAATCACATAAATCACCCTTCCATTCGATTCCGTGTACGTAAAAACCTTGGTATAGAGCTCAATATTACATCTCTAGCATAGATATTAACTGAGTAATGGCCAATTTAATTATATCGGTCAGCGATGGCGGCCATATTGGGTTTGCAAAAATGCCACCGGACGAAATTTTGCACCCCCTCCGGAAATTATGACCTCAGGCCATAATTAACTCATATCAACCGTCACAAAAAGTCTGTACAACATTTCCACCTGAACTCGAAATTTCGTCCCGCATTCTGGATTTTAAGAGTTTACTTCAGTGTCCACTTGTAAGTCATTGGTCAGCCAACTGGTTACTGTAGTGGATCATAACTGTTCTCCACATATTCCTTTAGGAGGTCGATGTGTTCGACTATTGTTCGGTCCCCTGCAGAGCGTTGTATCGCAACAGTTACTCCAGAAGGACGACCCACTACGGGGTATGGACCAGACCATCTGAGTCCACCTTTCATTTTAGCTGTGGCTGTGCTGTAGCGCAATACCCAGCTTCCTTTCGGGAAATTAACTGGAGTACGCTGTCTTCTGGCGAAGGGAGGCCTTGCGACTTTCCCGTCGAGCTATGCTATGACTTAACTCAATAGCATCACGAAGTCATTCACCATACTGAGTTGTGCATGATGGGACATGTGCTTTCGGGGGTTCCTCTATTTGTAAATCGAGTGGATGGGTAATCTCGTGACCCAGCAACATGCGGTATAGGGATACCTTAGTGCACGTAGGTTTGCGCTGTCCACAGTCACGACACATGGTAAGCCACCGACTGACGTCCTCTGACATTCCAGGCCAGTAGTAACGTCGTTGCAGGGAGGCTAGTGATTTGTTATGACACATATGCTCTCCAAGGCGGTCGCAGTGAACCGCATGAAAGAATCGCTGTCACATCGGCGAGGGGACCACAAGCTGGGTTATGTCTTCGGTGTCAAAGCTGGCTTTCTTCTTACGACACATAATGCCATCCTTAATGGTCAACCTGTCCCACTGTTGCCATAAGCACTTCGTCATTATAATCTTGGTCTCTGATTTGGGCAAACGGTGGTCTATAGGTATGGGTTTCTTTGTGACGGCGCATGCAATCAATGCTCTCGTCCTCGCTTTGCCAGCGGCGTTTGTCCGCTAGTGTCACACCTGGAACCCACTGACAGTTGTTACGCCTGCCTCACCGACTTCCTCGGGAGATAGCGGACAATCGTCCCCCTGAGATGGCCGACAAACTTTGGGTGGATCCACGATATGTTCAGCAACCTCCGCCAACAAGAGACTGTCATTGGATAGGGTCGGGGCAACATCATTGTGGCGTGATGTGGATTGCTGAGAGGCTTGTTGCTCTCTACACGTATTTGGAGTTCACTCCTTGCACTCGGCGCTTGCATGGCCGTGACACCTTTCGGGCAAGTGCATCAGCATTACCCATCGGGCGTCCAGGTCGATGAACAACCTGGAAATCGTATGTGCAAACATCCCTTCCGTTTCTTTAAAATTAAGCAGCCATGTCAGTGACGCGTGATCAGTGATGATCGTGAATGGTCGGCCACACAGATAATGGTGGAAGTGTTTGGCAAATGTCACTACTGCCAATAACTCCCTGTGTTGTGAAGTATCGGGTCTGCGTACGACTGAAGGTCTTAGATGCACAGACAGTTACGTTATCGCTATCCCTCTGTCGTTGTGAAAGAACATTACCCATGGCTTCAGGACTCGCATTAGTATACAACACAAACTCAAAACGCCTTCTCTTTGTATATGACAAGGTAAAACAACCCTTCCTCTTGTCATGGTCGTCAAAGGGGTCGCAATGTGCGCAAACGATGGTATAAAGCGCCGATGATAGGATGCTAAGCCTAAAAGTCTACGAACCACTTTTACCGCAGTAGACCGACGTCAGTCTCGCACTGCAGATACCTTGTGTGGATCTGTAACAATGCCGTTCAGGTAAGAAACCTCAGTCTGAAACAACCTACATTTCTTTGGTTTCATCGTCAAGCCAGCAGCTCGAAATCTGTCCCACACCATAGTGAGGCGGTGCAGTGTCTCATCGAAGGTCTTCCCATAGATGATAACATCGTCGAAATACACCAAACAACATTTCAAGCACAACCTTCTCAAAACGAGTTCCATCAAACGCTCAAATGTTGCCGGAACATTGCAGAGCCCACAAGGCATGATTTTCCACTGGAATAGACCTTCTATGAATGCGGTCTTTTCATTATCTCGTTAGTCAAGTTCTACCTGCCAGTAATCAGATGCCAAACCTAGGTTACCAAACAACTCTGAACCAGCTAGAGCGTCTAAGGTATCTGAAATCAACGGAAGCGGGTATGCATCTTTGCGGGTGACATCGTTTAATCGACGATGATCTACGCAAAACCGGACTGAGCCATCTTCCTCCTTAACAAGTACCACCCGACTACTGCATGAATTAGTGCTCGCTCTGTGATATCCCTATCCAGCATGGACTGAACCTCTCTAGCTTCTATCTCTTGTTGAGCCACCGGTAGGTGTCGAGGCCTTTGGCGGATTGGGTAAGCATCGCCAGATTCTATGTTTCGTAAGACCTGTCGTACCCAACTGGGAACTAGTCTCAGCAAAAACGTCTGCATAATTTCGGAGAGTGGCTCGAACTGCGTCTCTTTGAGACAAATATAGTTATGCTGACAGTTCAAAAGATAATTTGTCTAGCCGCTTCAACAAACCCTTCAGGAGACAAAGTTCCCATGTGATATACTGAAGGCCTCAATGCATGGTACTGACTGAAGCACACCAACTGTGCCACCTTTTCGAAAAGTCCTACTGGTACGTGTTTGGTGCCAATTGAAACCAAGGATGCCCCTACAACAACCCCGGTATCTGTCATGAGACTAGCATTTGGTGTCAGCAAAGCACTGCTGCCACCAGCATACTGCAGCTTATTTTTAGCTATACCAGTGACAACCAGTTCCACGGTTGGTGGAATTTCTACAGATTGCTCTAGGCGAACACATGCAAATAGGTCTTGCTTGCCCTGCTTGGTTAATGCAAATGTTGTGCGCCCAATCTTCAGCAACCGATCCCGCATCGACATTTCGCATCCATGTTCACGAAGGAAGTCCAACCCAAGAATTCCACCCGTTCTCGTAGATCAGCTACCACAACATCTTGTGATGTATGGAATCCATCAAATGCCAACTCTAGGGTTGTTTCCCCAAATAATTTCATCTGGCCACCATCAACCGTTTGTAGCTGAGTGTGAATAGGATGCAACGGAAGACACTGGCTAGCGGCTATGCTCAGGTAAGTTTGATGGTTAATTAATGACACTGCGGCACCTGTGTCCAAAAGCAGTGGACATTCAATGTCATACATGCCCGTACGAATCACTCAACCATTAACTGGTTTTATTCTATAAAATCGTGGATGTACCTCAATATTACTGGTTGGTGGCAAGTGTTTATCTACTTTATTCCCCGGATCAGTGTTTCGAAAAAGGCTAGTATTTCCGGGGTTTATGCTAGCCTGTCCCCGTTTGGTGAATCTGATCGTGTCCTCTTATGCAAATGCGCGGTGTTGCTGCGCCACTGTGGGTTAGCCCGACCGTCGAATCGGGATCTAATGTAAGTCTGACGACGACGTGGTGCTGTGCAATACCGTGCAATGTGACCCTGTTGTCCGCAGTTATAGCAGGTGATATGCAAATGTTGAGTATTGCGGCTATCACCTGTCTGATGTGAGCTAGAGATTGGAGTGCTGTGATTACCATTATTACACTGCGACGACCGGGTTTCCAACATATTTAGCCGATATATCAGTGCGTCCATCTCAGCATCGTCGCTGGCAAATGTGATATGACAGGTCCCCTCATGGCAACACCGTGTTGCTAGTGTATGTAAGCCGTCATTGTCTGGTTTAACCACCGTACACAGGTTAAATTGTTCGTTTGTCTCAAGTTTGTTTACCACCCTTTCGAGAAGCGCATCACTCTCAATAGAATACAGGGGCTGAGTGAAATTGTCTATCATTGTCTCTATGGTGGCGTGCACGGTATTTAACATTTTGGTCACATATACGCACTTAGACACACAATCAAGCACACATAAACATACATTACACACAAACACACAAACACACAAACATACACACACACACACACACACACACACACACACACACACACACACACACACACACACACACACACACACACACAATCACGCACATATAAACATACAATACGCGCAGACGCACGCAGTCACACGTACACATTCACAGAGGGAAACAATCCAAGTATCCCCATATAATTTACAAAATGTTCAGTATAAAATATCTAAGCTAATACTAGGACTGCATGAAAAGTTAACACAAATGAACATTGGTATATGTTGTTTGCAATATACCGAACATATATATTTCCAACACCATAACATATGTATGATCGTTGGCTATGTAATTGAATAATCTTTCAGACGAACACAACAAGTGGCAGGAGAAAGTGAAGAATAACCAAGTTACACCGTAGACAATGACATGCATCGTTATAATGTGAATCATTAACAAAATGTTCAACTACCAAACTCATACATCAAAGCCATAACACATTAAAAGGTATAATCACGTAGATAATTCAATGCTCTTCAGAATAGCATTTACTTGCAATTATAGAAAACGAACAATGAGAAAGATACACTCTTAAAAGTGACAGGTATAATATCTTTCGGTATCTAGGTCAAGCCAATGAGCAACCAGGTACTCTATCTAAATAGGCTGCTGAGTGGTAATGGGTTTAAATTATTATATATTATACTATATCGTCGCGTGTCGATGTTGGTGCTCGCCTTCGTCGAGAACATCGATTTATTCTTCATAACAGAACTAACAATCAACGGACTGGGCAATGTCGTTGGTGGTGTCACATTGTTCTACCAGGATTATTATTACGAGTATAAAATATGGTTTACTCTTACAGGGAGGGAGGGAGGGAGGGAGGGAGGGAGGGAGGGAGGGAGGGAGGGAGGGAGGGAGGGAGGGAGGGGGACGGACGGACGGACGGACGGACGGACGGACGGACGGACGGACGGACGGACGGACGGACGGACGGACGGACGGACGGACGGACGGACGGACGGACGGACGGACGGACGGACGGACGGACGGACGGACGGACGGAGGGAGGGAGGGAGGGAGGGAGGGAGGGAGGGAGGGAGGGAGGGAGGGAGGGAGGGAGGGAGGGAGGGAGGGAGGGAGGGAGGGAGGGAGGGAGGGAGGGAGGGAGGGAGGGAGGGAGGGAGGGAGGGAGGGAGGGAGGGAGGGAGGGAGGGAGGGAGGGAGGGAGGGAGGGAGGGAGGGAGGGAGGGAGGGAGGGAGGGAGGGAGGGAGGGAGGGAGGGAGGGAGGGAGGGAGGGAGGGACAATCCCTGTAAGCAGATAACCAGCATCAATAGATAAGAAAGTTGACCGTAAATTAACATTTAATAATTAAGTTAACACAATGTGGATGGGCATATGAATTTTATCATTATACTTGTACCGATAAAACAAGTTTTATTTGTTCACATCAAATGTATTTTTCCATTAATACATAAACTTAATTTTATTATCTCAGTTTCATAATTATTAAACGCATACCGTGCATGCATTATAGCAATCATGTTGGAATATCTGGTTTGCTATTAACGAAACACATATTAAGAACAACGACATATTCGTGCCCGGCGGGATTTGGGACAACGACACCGTGCTACATCAGTTTGCACCCAAGTGTGAATACTTTCCCTTACAAAAAAATACCATTCAAATACCATTGAATGGTACTAGGGGGTATAATGGCCAATGGTATTTGAATGGTATTTGAATGGTACTTCAATGGTATTTTGGTGGTCTGCGTATATAAACAGTTGAATGGTATTTGAATGGTATTTGAATGGTCCTAGGGGGTATAATGGCCAATGGTATTTGAATGGTACTTTGGTGGTCTGTGTATAAAAAAAGTTGAATGGTATTTGAATGGTCCTAGGGGGTATAATGGCCAATGGTATTTGAATGGTACTTCAATGGTACTTTGGTGGTCTCTGTATATAAACAGTTGAATGGTATTTGAATGGTATTTGAATGGTACTAGGAATACTGTTCAGTGGTATCTGAATGGTACTTGACTGAATGGTATTCTGAATGGTCCAATGGTATTCTGAATGGTACTTATAAGAAACGTTTCAGCTTCTTCGTCAATGGTATTCTGAATGGTATACCATTCAGAATATCATTGACGAAGAAGCTGAAGAGCTTCTTATAAGTACCATTCAGAATATCATTGGACCATTCAGAATACCATTCAGTCAAGTACCATTCAGATACCACTGCACATTATTCCTAGTAACATTCAAAATACCATTGACAAATACCATTCAAAGGATAAACTAATCAATATATACCTAGCTTTACAGAGATCATATGCACATATAGATCAAACTGAAAACATAGTCAAGATAAATTAACAATGTTTTAATACGTTAAGTCTGCTGCTCTCGAACGTACATAATTATATACATGCACATCAAATCTGAAATATCATAAAATATTATGTCCGTCGATCAATCTTCACATTTGTCTTGATTTGTATTCACTTTGGATAGCTTTGTCCTACGCGTCCAAGGTAACCTCAAAGCCTTTCTTCTGGTCTTCGCCCAGAAGTGGGTATACTTCTCGAACATATTCTGGGAAAAAAGATTTATCAATCACTAGCTCGAATGAAATGTTTCTGTTTTTTTAAACAATGTACAATTAATGCAGCTATGAAGTGGTTTTCCATGAAATTATATTATACATGTTATGATAATTATATAATACAAATACAATAATGGAACTTGGTTTCATCTTTATTATGGCCACAATTCACTTCTAGCTAGATATTTTTCTTTATAAAATCTTTATACAATTGCAAAAGTACATTAATTATAAATTGATTGAGCCATAATAATAAAGCAAAGAAGTAAAAATAATAATAAAAGCACACTATGTTTTTCAATCTATGTTAACCAAAATATGTTATAGTGTGCTTGGAATATATTATAAAATATTAGCAGTTTTTGGATATATATAACAAATACATAAATTTTGTTATTTGATTAATCAGGCATTGACAGTAATTTTAAAGAAAAAGTGTTACTAGCATACAGTCAAATTTAATTTAACTTATTTAGAAAAACACATTTAGAAGGTAAACAAGTATGCAATTTTTTCAAGATATACACACACGGTTTCGTTAATTCGCTTTCAAACAATCCCTCACAGATTAAACAGTTATGCCGTCGAGTCAATGTAAACAAGCCGATGTCCACACAAAAGGGCCAGGCGCATATCAAGACCGCAAAGGCGATGTCTTGCGATTTATGAATAAATCCCCAAAACTAAGGCCACATCATTAATAGTTATTCTGTATCACGCAGATTTATTGTTTAAATTTTAAATGTATATAAGGTTGCTAATTGTTTCTATTTCGACTTCGCAATGCACACGCAAGACGTCGCCTTTGCGGCTCTGATGCATCTGGGATACGTTAACTGCTGTGAGTGAATGACATCGCCACGGCTTGTTTACGTCGACTCGATACGACTTACCTCAACACAATTTAAAAAATAATATCTTACTTCTTTGTACCGGAAATGATATAGAATGACATTCCGAATACATACACATTGAAAACAGGTGATAAAACGTTTAGAAAAGGTCGTCATAATTTAGGCCAGTTAACTGGAAGATTACCGAGCTTTCCGTCAGTTGCCGAATCCAAGTCGACGTCGAAAGTGGTCACTTATTCAATATTGACAATCTGTGTCGTGTTGTCATCCTCAAAATTTACACAGGCATAACACTGTACCTCCATTCTGCATCGATTGAGATGTAGATTTCTAAGATGTTTAACGTCCAAATTATGTGATCGACGGAACATTGCGAACACAAGTTCATTTCATACAGATTCAAATATCCCACGATGAGGCCCGCAGAAATCAGCTGTCGTATTCTGATTGGTTTATTATTTGTAGACTTAAATACGATTAAACATTCAATAAGATAGGGTAATCAGTTATAATAAAAAATAAGAATAATGTATCCCAATTGAAAATGAAGAATACATAAAATATATAACTATGTAACAACAATTGATTAATCAAGTGAGCTGCTGCGAACTCGAAGTCATGTGTGGTTCAATGGTATCGAATGGTATTCTTAAATATCATTGAGAGTACCATTGAAGCCTGATTATATCATTGAACGGTCCAATGGTATTGAATGGTACTTTTATATACCATTGAGCGTACCGCTAAAAATGCTTTAACACTGGATGGTCCAATGGTACATACTGAGTGATATTCTCAAATACCATTGAGAATACTACTAAAGTCTGATTTATTATTGAACAGTATGGTATTGATAGAATCATTGAAACAAGATATTATTATTGAATAATCCAATATATATATATATATATATATATGGTACTGAATGGTATTCTAAAATACCATTGAAAATACCACTGAAGTCACATTTATTGTTGCACAGTATGTTCAAATACCATTGAGAGAACAACTGAAACAAGATTTTATCATTGAATGGTCTGATTTATTATTGAAAGGAATGTTCCAATACCGTTGCGAGTACCATTGATGCCTTATTTTATCATTGAATGGTCCAATAGTACTGAATTGTATTGAATGGTATTACAAAATACCGCTGAGAATACCATTGAGTCCTACTGAAATACCATTGAATGGTCCAACGGTACTGAATGGTATTCAATGGTATACTATTGGCTCTTTTTTTGTCAGGGCCATTGGTAGCAATATTGTAATGGTATATTTTGTAACATGTTAAATTAGTCTATGACACTTGAGAATACCACTGAGACATAGATATATTACTTTAAAAGTTATATTCAGATACCATTAATTTATCTTGATTTATCATTGATCTGCACGGTCCAGTGGTACTGAATGGTATATTCAAATACTATTACTTGAGATTACCACTGAGACATCAATACACATTTTACCTTTACATATTAATTGTATGTACCACCGAAACAATATGTATCGTACATGATTACATTTCAAATACCACTGAAACAAGATGTTATCATTGAATGGTCCAATGGTATTCCCAAATACCATTGAGAAAACCACTGAAGTCTGATTTACTGTTGAAAAGTATGTTCAGATACCATTGAAACATGTTTTACCAATGAGTAGTCCAATGGTATTGTACGGTATTCTAAAGTACCATTGAGAATACCACTGAAGTCTGATTTATTGTTGAAAAGTATGTTCAGATACCATTGGTAGTACCATTGAAACATGATTTATCATTGAGTAGTCCAATGGTATTGAACGGTATTCTAAAGTACCATTGAGAATACCACTGAAGTCTGATTTATTGTTGAAAAGTATGTTCCGATACCATTGAGAGTACCATTGAAACAAGTGTTATCATTGAGTAGTCCAATTGTATTCAATGGTATTCTGAAATACCATTGAGAATACCACTGAAGTCTACCCTCCGAATATTCCGTAATTTGGACGGGTCGTGGCCGCTTGGCTCCCTTACCCCACGCTCCACTGTTGATAGAAATATTCGCATATGCAACCCCTTCAGGGTCACCAAAACTCGAATTTTGAAACCGTTATTTATGTGTGTATTATAAAAAAATATTCATAATATTATATATACAGCCTGTATATATATATAATGTTTATATATATATATATATATATATATATATATATATATATATATATATATATATAATATATAATATATATATATATATATATATATATATATATATATATATATATATATATATATATAATATATATATATATATATATATATATATATATATATATATATATATATATATATATACGCACACACACACACACACACACACACACACACACACACACACACACACACACACACACACACACACACACACACACACACACACACACACACACACACACACATGAGGTGCTTTGTTGTTTTGCTCTCTGACATACTTTTTTTATCCGTCACGGCCATTTCTCACATACGGCAATGATTGCACTAAGACTGTTTTGTTTTTGTTACAAAAATGTCCCTTGTCTAGTACTCGATGCTCATATGTATAGTTAATGTAGAATTACCATGGGAAAACAAGTAGCATCTGTGATAGATGTAAGCAGTCAAAACATATTTATAAACAGAGTCCCTCGACTGTGCGAACATGACGTGACTCAAAAAACGTACAGATTGAGTTTGTGGCTGGAAGAAAAGATAAGCTTCAAATCACACTGGTCGAGGGCAATGACACCGCCCAAAGTCCAAGCGACAACGTATTGAATTACCGAGACCTGTGTACACTGCTCGAGAGCAAACCGCTCGAATGCTACACTGCAACGTTGCATATGCCGTTTACAATTACAGTAATCAGCTCTGTTGGCGGTTTACCGCTTTGCCTTCGATGTTTTGCCGTTGCTGTCAAACAGTGAAAACGGGCTTTTACGCTTATCCACAGACACATAATTATATACATTCTGTCAAGTGAATGTCAAGGATGGACAGAATTCTTTATTGCACGTAGTAAAAAAGACAAGAACCTGTAACAATAACAGGTTGTAAAGAGGACACCCCGTCTGGGTCGCGTGCGCGGGGGGTGGCCATCTTCACGGCGTGTGTGGGCGGGTAATCGGTTATGTCATGTCGACAAGGCGCTCGCCAGAATCAGCTAGAAGATAATTATATGACTGATTCAATGATGGAAATATAAACGCTCGATTCCAGATACGATTTCGAATTTATTCATCGCTACGAGTTCAGCATCATACAAGCGACTAAGTCTACAGAACATTGCGTTGGTAATACACTTTATAACAGCATAGCTTGGAGATCCCTACTTCGGGTCTCCTACAAAACCTCTACAATTTTTCATGTTCGTGACCGTTCGTAACATAGCTTTCCATCCTCTCCCCTCTCTCCTAAAACATCCCCTTTTCAATCTCCCAGTCTATCCCAAGTCTCCCTGCTTCTTTCTCACTGCACATGCGTAGCCATGACCGCTTGTAACCAGGGGCGTCGATCCGGTTTTAAAAGTGGGGGGACGGGGGACCAATTTATATAGATATATATGTATGTATATATATATTATGTCATATAATATATAGTATAATATGTTATAAGTATTTTTTTAATATAAATCATAATTCATTGTTGGTCTGGTGCTAATTCAAAACTAAAAAAAGCCTTGGTGTTATGCTATTTATAATAGTTATGTTGACAACATATATTTGAAGAGGGGCTATAGCCTACCCCAATCACTGAATATTTAGGGGTAGACTTTGGACGAGGGCTTAATGCAGGATACAATTATTGCAGTTACACGTTTTGGTGGACACATGAATGTTAACTGTTAAGCTAGTTTACAAACTTTCAAATGTGCCTGATGACCTGAAATGGGCTAAAAACACACACACACATATGACACCATTTACACTCAGTTTCAAGGAAGGCATAACTAACGATATCTATGGTTTTCGAAGACTTTTTTACTCCGTCCACCACCCATCCACCCATATTTCTACCCGTCCACCTATATTTCTACCCGTCCATATTCGTTTTTACCCGACCAAATGACGGGTGGACGGGTCTCTACATAAAGCTATGCTTTGGACCCAACACTGCTTGCCTGATTCATAGAGTGAAAAGATGCAGAGCTTACAAATCCCACCTTTTGGCAAAGAAATTTTTCATCACTAAAATGAGATGAAATTACACAAAGTGTATCAATCCTCTGGTTCCGCCGTACCCCTTACAAAAAAATACCATTCAAATACCATTGAATGGTACTAGGGGGTATAATGGCCAATGGTATTTGAATGGTATTTGAATGGTACTTCAATGGTACTTTGGTGGTCTGCGTATATAAACAGTTGAATGGTATTTGAATGGTATTTGAATATATATATATATATGTATATATATATATATATATATATGGTTCTATATATTGTATTGTATTGTATTGTATTGTATTGTATTGTATTGTATTGTATTGTATTGTATTGTATTGTATTGTATTGTATTGTATTGTATTGTATTGTATTGTATTGTATTGTATTGTATTGTATTGTATTGTATTGTATTGTATTGTATTATATTATATAGTAACAATTACAGTCAAAAACCATGTGTCTTCAACGAAACAGAAACGGATATCACATGAGTCACGAGACGCAAAACGTGGGGATTTTCCAGTTTCTGGGAAATAAGGGTGGTTACTGGGAATTGTGAATTGTAGACTGTGCACACAGCGTATGAATACTAGTAACTTTCTTCCAGGACACAAACTTCCTTCGGGACTCCATTTCTTGTGGGCCTTTAATTTATGAAAGTATTAAAGTAGTTCGCTTGAACATTCAACGACAACTAGAGTTAATTTGTATGCGGCATCAAGACGTTAAAAACCGAAAGTTCGGCCACATCACTACCTCCTGTTTCCATCTGCGTGGCGCCACAACGAGGCTGCGTTTCAACGCGCACTACACACTGCTGACCTGTAGACTGACGCTGGTTGCAGACGTTTACATGCGTGAGTGCGTTGAATGCTTTCTAACTGAACTTCTCACAAATTGCGCTTCATCGCCCGATATAGCGATGGTCTACGCCCTAGGTGAGGTGAGTCTGGCCACATTGGGTGTCAGTAAATTGTCTCAATATATCTGTCGCTGTTAATTTTTTCCGGTTAGTGCACGTGCGCTCTAGTTGATTACGATTATACTAGGTCCTATGCCTATTATAGAAGTGTGTGAAACACTGGCGTGCATCGCAAGCCAGTCGCTCACCTTCTAATAACAATCAACCAGATAAAGTATCCAGTCAATGTCGTCACAGCAACTAATTTTTGTCACAAACAGATCCATATTTGTTTACCAAACAATTTTCAACAAAATAATAATAAATAGCATGCGTCGGATTCAGGTCAGCGGAGAAGCCATTTTGTTCGGAATTATGTCTCGTTGTTAGCGCCTGCGAGACAAAGCAACCTTGTCGGCGATTGTAATTTACTATTTTCTACCCGTCTGACGCGTTGGCACGTGTGTCCCCAAGCATCCCCATGTAATTTACAAAATGTTCAGTATAAAATATCTAAGCTAATACTAGGACTGCATGAAAAGTTAACTTATATATTAGAATTATAGAATATGGTTCTTGTCTTTTTTACTACGTGCAATGAAGAATTCTGAAACAGAGATATATAAGATATATATATATATATATATATATATATATATATATATATATATATTAAATATTATATATATATATTATATATGAATATGTATGTATATATATTATATATTTTATATTATATATATATATATATATATATATAACAACGCATGAGAGTAACAATTACAGTCAATAAAAATAAGGGAACCAAAACGAAACAAACGGATATCACATGAGTCACGAGACGCGAAACGTGGGGATTTTCCATTGTCGTGATATACGTCTATCTCCCATCACCCTTCGACTTCCCTCCAAGCGTTAGCCCCCTCCGTAACCCTCGTTGTAACCAAAACAATTAATCTTGTGGATTTTGCACTGGGAAAATTCCACATCCTATGGTGAATTTTTAAAAATCACAAATAAAATTGCTAATAATGTGTCCATTATGAATAGCCAAACACGTGTTAGATATAGTGATGCATTATATACAATGTACTGCTTTATCGTAATTATTGTTATGAAATATGGGGAAATACGTAATTATGAGAGCAATTATTTGCTGTCTCTAGATTCAAGTTTATGTATTAGTTAAGATTTCTTCATGCATACTTTTTTGTTTGTTGAATAAAATCAATTATATTCAATATGTACTAGCTTTATTTTCATATTAATAATTGGTGTATTACTTTTCCATTATTTATTTACACTTATCATTCATTTGAAATACAAACAAAACTCATGACTTACCAAGTGACACGTACTTTCTCTTATAGCTTAAACGTGGCCGTGGGTGAACACAAACTAATTTTATTGATATTTTATTACATAAGTTCGTTGAGATAAAATGGTGATGACACATTACAGACTGTAAGCACGGAATTCGAAACAACTACGTCTACGTCTAGGTTTAGCAAAATAGTTACCGATACTTATGTTTACCACGTGTACAATGTAAACACTAGCAGATCCACGTGGAAATATTATCACGTGTACCGTGTAAACAGAGGCTATCCACGTTGACACATGGTCGTTACTCACTGGTCGAAAAACGCCCTGTCGCCTTAACCTATGTGGTGAGCCAAAACGTGCCCCTCCCCCCGGGCGATCAACACATTCTAGCGTTTGCTCCGTGAGACTGGCTGTGCAGAGAAGCCCAATGCGCTGGTTGATGCCGCCTTCACCGTCATAGCCGTTTTTTTCAACGACAAGTCGCGTTTGTTTTTTTACGTTCGGGTACAGCTATTTGCAAAATTCGCTAAGTATCGCCGGTGCCGTGTACCAATGTGCACGCACGCACGCAGGCACGCGCGCACGCACGCACGCGCGCACGCTCACACACAAACAAACACACACACACACACACACACACACACACACACACACACACACACACACACACACATGGAAAGCGGAAAAAGGCTCGAATATTCGAAATTTCGAGTAGTTATAGTTTTTCTCAGTCAACTTATTTTCCCAGCCAACGGTTAATAACCAAATGTAAAATTGCCAAGCAATGATAGTTAGAATATCAGGTATCTGACACAAAAACAAACCAGCTTCTCTCTGCCTTATAGGAACACCCCTTTAGAACTATCATCTACTTTTTCCGACCATGTTAAAACCCATTAGCACTCAGCCGATTTTAACGTGACGCCTATCCCTCCTCAATTATTTGATCTAGATGTGTAAAAATATTCCTTGCACCATTGTCTTTGCTCTAGTGCCTTTAAAATATCTACACATAGGTATATAACTTGTTGTAATATGTTACACATTTTAGCTGTATACGTGGCCAACTCCTGGCTGGAGGACATTTCTAAATCTCCAAAAACAAACACTATTGTTGTTAACTTTTGAAAACGCGGTAAATGTTTTTGAGAACGGAAGTATCCAAAATAGCCACAATTTAATTTTATATGTCTAGATAGTTGTCGCATTTATTGCAACTCTAAATCACTAGGTGCAACTACGTAAACCGAATTCAAACGTTGTGCTGTATTCGCTGGCCGGCTGTGGCCGACCTGAGGAGATTCGTGGTGACCGTCAATGCCCGACTTGAGTGCTAATTGGTTAATACTGCAATGTTTTTGTTGTAGACAGTGTGTGGTGGTGCAACTTGACTTGGTGAGATTAGACTCCTCCAGCCGCCCCCCTTACGTGTTGACAGAGCCAGTCACAGTCACAGTCACACTCACACACAAGTAAGTGACTTTGAGACGTCAGTTGTTCTATTCTTTTTACCATTCTATATGTCTTCTAGTTCGATGAATTAGATGAATACTGGAAGTTTATTATCTGGCAGAGGATAGTGTAAGATAGGCAGACTTGGAAGCAGCATGCTGAGGCCTTTGCCCAACCACGATGTTTTATACTAAATCCTACATTATCTTATAAGTTATCCGACAAATAGTTACTGTAGTTATTTTTGATTTAATTTTGTAATGTCTGAAGATTGGTTCTTATATTTTATTAAATCAGGTTTGATGTCAATACATTTTAATAATTAATTGTAGATTAGTTTTATATTTTATTATGATTAATGTTTACACACTGTTTTAATAATCAATTTATCTGTTTTTGTATACTTCTCTACTCGTGTATTTTTTTAAGACGGATGATGCAAAATTAATTTCCCGGTCCAGGACAATAGAGTTGTATTGTATTGTACAGTTATTTTTAAGTATAATAAATGTTCACTTATGTCAAACAGATAAATGTGCTATGCAGGATCAACAGTTTCATGCCAAGATGTATTGATATTTTCACCGTTTCTCTTGAATTAATGAAATTAATTGACAAGTACAGCACCATTTTTATAGTAGAATCTGTCACAAGTATGCCATTTGTCAACAAATAATTGTGGCTGGGTAATTGGAGTTTTTCGGACACAACTCTTCCATTGTATGTGCAATTTGGAATATTCCTGAAAACATAAAAAAAATATTATCTGGGTTTATCTGAATGAATAATTCAAATTAAAGCAGGTGATGAAATGGGACAAAATTAAATGGGAGAAACTTATGGCGATGGTGCTACCACCTGGTGATTATATCATGTCCCTGAACTTTACATCGTGGCGTATGCGGTTCAGCGAAACCATGACTTAAAAAAACGTGACTTTGGAACTTATCATATGTATGTCAATTTCACAGCACCAGTGCAGTGCAGCAGACGATTCACGTAGGAATTTGTGATATTCTAACTAAAAGGCAAAAGGTCAACGGTTTGGTGTTATGCACCTAAAAGAGTTAACACAAACTTACCATTAGCACCTACAATCAAATTTTTCAGATAAGTTGTTTGCTCTGAAAGTGGTATTAAAGGGGAAAATATAGCAAACCACCGACACCTTAGTCGATGCAACCAATCAAAACCCAGGTTTTATTTGTGCTTTAAAAAATACATCGAGTTGACTGCTGGTTCAACTGTCATAACAGGGTAGCTAAGCGGTTCCTTAAAAGTGCCTTACGTCGGTTTTCAACGAAATCGCGACAGCAATATGGCACACTGTTCCTCATGCGGTTGTAGCAATTGGACGGTATCAGTGAGCTGTCGTTTTTGTTACCCGTTGAATAGACCAGAACTGAAACGGTGATCCAGTGGATTCGTTGGAACTGACAGTCACAGACACTATGGCCATGCCAGATGCCATAACAACGAAAACGACCACTAACAGCCGCAAAACTTCTACTCATACATAGACATACACACGGTACACATACGGTACAAAAGTTTCACTTGCATTCTTCTAACAAAGAAGATCCACAAAAACAAACGCACAAATCTCGACTCGACATTTCCAGTGGTACCGGCGGCTACACGCAGTTCCGCGGTTACTGTAAAATTGCCATTATAAGTTAGCTTTACACAAAATACCGCTAGACGGTGCGTTTATATACATTTCATAAACTTTACTCACGGCATTCGCACGCGCGAAATAGTTTAATTAATAATAAATAACATAATATTGCTCGATTATTATCATCACTATAATCTGCAAGAAATTATTATAATAAATTATAATAATATTTTATTTCATAATTTCATAATGTGTTAATGGAGAGACAAACATAACGTAATGGTTTATCCTAATTTATTCAAAATGACCACCAAATATTATGAATAATATCATACCATCACAAGACAATTATTAGTTGCATATGAATTATGATTACATATGGAAAGATCTTTCAAATTGACACAAAAATATGTGTACAGTATAAACATTGTGTGACATTGTATAGAACAATTAAGTGCTGGTCATCTTGCCGTTCCTCTGTCCCGTCTTTGCCCCCTACCAGCAACTGGTCTGACAGGCACCCGAGATCGAAAACGTCCATCCGATCATGCCTGCCTCTGCCAGGTTTTCTTTATTAAAGTCTTCAACGGGACCTTTCGTCCGTATCATTCGAGCTGGCATATCTGGTGTGTGTGTGTGTGTGTGTGTGTGTGTGTGTGTGTGTGTGTGTGTGTGTGTGTGTGTGTGTGTGTGTGTGTGTGTGTGTGTGTGTGTGTGTGTGTGTGTGTGTGTGTGTGTGTGTGTGTGTGTGTGTGTGTGTGTGTATATATATATATATATGTCATTCTCCCAATCCGTTCGTTCTATTCTGCCTGTCTGTCTGCCTGTCTACTGTCTGCCTGTTACACACACACGAACGCGCGAACACATGAACACACATAGGTGTACCATTACTTCGCACTAATTGTGTTTTCGTGTTTTCTTAGTTATAATACTTCAGTATCTTGTCGTTGCTACCTGACAAATTAACCCACATTGCTTTCGTTAACTATAGTTTATCATTCTGCTTTCAGATGAGCCTCATCACTTCGACACACCTCCGCTCGTACCAACAACACATACGTATATATGTATACAATTGACGTCGGTCACCATAGAAGACACAATGGGAGGAAATCAGTCAAAACGTCGACAACCAGTTGACAAACATTCGGAATATGTTACAGCTGCTACAGTTCTTACATTTACTGCAGCTGCACTACCTTTTTTAGCACCTGTTCTTGTACCTATTGCAATTGTAACAGCTATTGCAGCTGATAGAACTGCTGAAACTTGTGCAGCTGTAGCAGGTGGTGCAACTTCTGCAGCTGGTGCAACTTCTGCAGCTGGTGCAACTTCTACAGCGTGTGCAGCTGGTGCAGCTGCACCAGCTGCAGATGCACCAGCTGCGGCTCCACCAGCGGCACCAGATACAGCTGTACCAGATGCAACAGCTGCAGCAGCTGCACTAGCTGGAGCTGCACCAGTTGCACCTGGTGCAGCTGGTGCAGCTGGAGGAGCTGGTACTAAGAAACTAAAGACACAGCAAAACAGAGGGGAAAAAGAAAAAGAACAAGAACATGAAGGAGAAGGAGGGGAAGGAGGAGAAGGGGGAGAAGGAGGAGAAGCAGGAGAAGGGGGAGAAGGAGGAGAAGGAGGAGAAGGAGGTGAAGGGGGAGAAGGAGGAGAAGGAGAAGAAGGAGGTGAAGGAGGAGAAGGAGGAGAAGGAGGGGAAGCAGGAGAAGGGGGAGAAGGAGGAGAAGGAGAAGAAGGGGGAGGAGAAGGAGGCGAAGGGGGAGAAGGAGGAGGAGAAGAAGGAGGAGAAGGAGGAGAAGCAGGAGAAGAGGGAGAAGGAGGAGAAGGAGAAGAAGGGGGAGGAGAAGGAGGCGAAGGGGGAGAAGGAGGAGAAGGAGGAGAAGGGGGAGAAGGAGGAGAAGGAGAAGAAGGAGGAGAAGGAGAAGAAGGGGGAGAAGGAGGTGAAGGAGGAGAAGAAGGAGGAGAAGGAGGAGAAGGAGGAGAAGGGGGAGAAGGGGGAGAAGGAAGAGGAGGAGAAGGGGGAGAAGGGGGAGAAGGAGAAGGAGGGGGAGGTGAAGAAGGGGGAGAAGGAGGAGAAGGAGAAGAAGAAAAAGAAGAAAAAGAAGGAGAAGTAGCTGGTGCAGCTGCAGCTGGCGCTGCAGCTTGCGCTGCAGCTGGCGCAGCTGGCGCTGGTGCAGCTGGCGCAGCTGCAGCTGGCGCAGCTGCAGCTGGTGCCGCTGCAGCTGCAGCTGCCGCTGCAGCTGCAGCAGCTGCAGCTGGCGCAGCTGGAGGAGCTGGTACTAAGAAACTAAAGACACAGCAAAACAGAGGGGAAAAAGAAAAAGAACATGAAGAAGAAGAAGGAGAAGGAGGGGAAGGAGGAGAAGGAGGAGAAAGAGGAGAAAGAGGAGAAGCAGGAGAAGGGGGAGAAGGAGGAGAAGGAGGAGAAGGGGGAGAAGGAGGGGAAGAAAAAGAAGAAGAAAAAGAAGAACAAGAAGAACAAGAAGAAGAAAAAGAAGAAGAAGATGATGATGAAGATGATGATGAAGTAGAAGAAACGACTATGACATTCGCTTCTTGGAATGTCCGTACGTTGAACAATCCAAAGACGTCTGAGGTCGAGAAGACAGAAATAATTAACAACATGCTGTTGAAGCATGATGTCGACATCGCCGCATTGCAAGAAACACGGAAATTACGATCAGATAGCGTGGAAGAAAAGCACTACAGTATCTCTTGGAAGGGCAGAGAGGATATACAAAGGCACGGCGTAGGCTTTGCAATCAAGCCCCGACTTAAAAAAGAGACAGAACCTGTTGGAGTTGGATCAGAAAGACTCCTAACACTGCGTCTTAAAACGTCTGAAGGCCATCTCACCTTAATCAGCGCGTATGCGCCAACCGATGTGTCAAAACCCGAAGAAAAAGATCTGTTTTATAAAAAACTGGATTCCCTCGTGACAGAGATACCGGAAGATGAACCAATGATGCTTATGGGTGACTTCAATGCAGAGATTGGTCCGTACGGTCACACGTTTCAAGGGGTTATAGGAGAAAATAAGATCGGAGACCTCATGCGTAAGACGAACAATAACGGAGAGAGACTTCTCGAGCTTTGCGCTAAACGCAAGCTATGTATCACTAACACCGTCTTTCCTACGGATTTCGAAGAGACGGTTACATGGGAATGCCCCAGAACACAGGATTGGGTGCGACTGGACTACATCATCACCAGGCAATCTTTCCGCGAGAACGTTCTGGACAGCCGATCCTGCGACAACACTAACGATCACACAGACCACAACATGGTGATCTGCAAGGTCAGGTTGAATATGAAGAAACAACGTGAAGCACAGGGAGATATGAGTCCACGTAACCCGACGGGTGGTGAGTTATTTGACAAGAGCTGGTGACGTCGATGGGATGTCGCCGAGTAGTGCCGCCAAGAGAAACACGACTCGTTTCATCGTGGACGCAAAGGCGGTAGCAGACGTACACTGGCACATCCACCGACAGAGGCAAATGAGGCAAGAACATAAACGCAGGAAAGCCAGTTACAGTTACAAACAAAGGTTGCAACTAAAACATGCATTAAAGGACAGCAACACCGGTCACCGACAACGGCAATCATAACATGCGCAGAGGCGATGAACAACAAAACATCGTCAAAGAGAAGAACAAAGATGATGACATGTAAGGCTAGACATGTGAGGTAATGGGTGGAGTTTAGATGAATCATCCCTATATTTCTTCACCCTACCACCCGTGAGAACAGTGCTTGTTCGACCTTCTCTCACGAGCCGCTGGGCCGTATTGCGATAAACTCCCAAACATTACATAATATATGTAAACCGAGCAGTTTGGCAAGGTGGTGTACAAGAGAATATTGTGATTGTGTAATCAGCAGAATTGTCGCAAACGAAGGCGAAATATGTGCAGCCCTGTAGGACGCAGAAATATCCGACTGCATGGTATACACTATATATAAAAAAAAAGTACACTATATACAGAAAGAATCATACTCGATCAGGGTCAAATGGCCCGACCCAATGCCACCTTTCACATTCTCTCGAAGTCAGCGTGCGGTTACGTTCGTCTAAGCCAACGAACGGTATAGAATTATCTAACTTGACTTACATTAACAAACTCCATCACGCGATCAAAGAATGGCTGCCTGAACGCGTGATTCTTGTCGTACGTTTTGTTGAAATTCGTTTCAGAAGATTATCTTTTTATATAAAACACAAGGGAAAGAGGTTAACTTAGCAAATGTACGTAGGCGCTGATTTTTGCACTAGATGTCATGTCGCAGTAGTTATGTAATTCACATATTTAACAGTTATCAATATTGTTGGAAAAGGCAAAGCAGAGGTATTATATGCGAGCTGGGCACTCCCCCGATTGGACTTCAGCGGTATCCCGGACTTTAAGGAATACGTCGGACTTTAATTAATACGCTGCACTTATTTGAGATATTTTATGGTGCGATGTGACATGCTTTATATTAGCCAAATAGGGTATTGTTGTACGTGTTTGTTTTAATTGAATAACCCTTATAATATTATGATGTGTACAGTCTTTAAGACGAGATTGTTTTCCGATTGAAAAAGAGTTTGAACTTTTGCTACTTATAATGTGTATTGCACTGAAATACTACTGATAGACATGGCGCAGTGACTGTTTCTGTTGACTAGAGACAATGTGAGTGGAATAGATCGCTTATTAAGAATATACCAAGGTACACGGATGTTCAAGTGTGCATGTTCCTACTATTAAGTGTTGTTATTTGAAACCTTAGCCGTTTTAATACATTTCAATTGTATATTTTAGACAACGGTTACTTACAAGTTTGTACAAGCACGCTTATATATACACTGTATATATATATATATATATATATATATATATATATATATATATATATATATATATATTTAGAGAGACCGCTGAGTATGGTTTTACAGGGCCAAGTCCGATATTCTTGAACGACTTAATTGTTAGAGCCCTCGTAAAAGTGGCGTCAAGACATCGTAATTTACGATTATTTCATAAGTGCTTTTCTCAGCTGCAGTGAGAATATTCGCAATCAGTACGCTTTGTGTTGTCGTAGTTCTTTCAGACATATATTTGTCTATTAGCTTGATATTTCAACGTCGCATACCTATGCAGTGTGTTTAATAAAATTAGTGTGTGCTTCATTGACACTCGTGTCTTTGTCTATTATTACTCATCGTTGTAATTTCATAAATACCGTTTTTGAAAGTGGATTACGCAAATGCTCACGCGCACATATATTTTCGCATCTCTGCACTTCCATCAATATACGCCAGGATGTCCGCCTACCCAACATTTCCAAAAAGGCACTTGCACTTATCAGTGCTTCAGTTGAGTCCTCTCCTACTCATTTTGACAGATAAATTAGTGTTTGGCGTGAAACCGTTGAAGCGGGTGTGGATTAACAACATCTATAGCGGAGCCAACATACGAGATAACCCGGGTTATCTTACCTCAAGTCCGGTCAATAGTTGCTCAAGATTGAGCACTGAGACCGTCTCAAGGTTTATTTTCTGATTTTGCAGTTTCTCTAGTGATGTTTATGCTTCATATGCTTTTGTCCGGCTTGCATAGTCAAGGGTGATTACTTAAAAATATTATTATATAGGTCTGGGGGGCCTCTCCAATCTCTTCGGATGCGGGACTTAAGTTTCTTTATTGTCTTGGTCTGAACTGTGTCGTATGACAGAGAATTCCATACTTTAAACACTCGGGTCGAGAAGAGGTAGAGTCTATAGCCTGTCTCACTCTGGTTTTAAGTTTTTCACTGTGCGCGGTTGTGATACAGGTGGCTTTTTGTAATAAAACCTTTGATGGACCTATGAACATCTGCGGTCCTGGTTGAGTTTATCCCTTTGACAATTTTGAAAGTCTGGATTACGTCTCTTCTCTGTCTTCTGTAGTTCAAGGTAGGAAGCTGTAATTCTTTTAGTCTACTATTGTATGGCAATCCCTTTGTTTCCGGCACAAGTCGTGTTGCCCGCCGCTGAACTTGCTCAGTGAGGTATCTGCCTTTTTTTAGATGAGGGCACCAGATACATGAGACATATTCCAGATGTGGTATCACCATTGCTTGTAGAGCAGTATAATTGTGTCTTTGTTGAGATGTCGGCATGTTCTTGCTAGACATCCAAGAACACGTTTGGCCTTTTTAACATCGTTCTCGATGTGGTCAGAGAACTTGAGTTATTGGTCAATGATTAATCCATGGTCTTTTTCTGAGGTTACTGCATCTAACATGTGAATGTTTCCACTGGCATTGTTCATGTGGTAACTGTTCTGTGGGCTCGAGTGTCCGCGGTGCAGAACATAGCATATATCTGGATGGAAATTCATTTGCATCTTCATTGACCATCCCTGGAGCTTTGTCAGGTCTTATTGCAGGGAATTCGATGAGTTGATGTCATCTGTAACTGTTGCGTAGAGCTTGGTGTCGTCTGCGAACATTGATGTCATGGTCCCTGGTATATTGCTGACAAACATCGTGAACAATACCGGTCCCAAGACAGACCTCCTGAGAGAACAAGAGCAAACGATAAAAGGAGTTGAAAATTATTGACAGAGAACGCAGTGAGATAAAAATGAGGAGAGGAAAGAAAAGACGAAGAAAAGTAACAGGATCCATGGCCAACCTCACCCGTGACGGCAGGGACAATAAGAGAAAAATGACAACAAAATATGTAATATAAGAACATTTAGTTACAGAAAGTGAATTCACAAGAAATTACGGTATTGGGTATGAGGTCGTGAACAATAAAATAACATGAAGAAGCATGAAACTGTATTTATTGTTAGAGACCAATGCAAGACGTGAAGATGTTACACCATTGTTACGTGTGAATGGTGAAATAATTCATGGATGCCCACTTATAATCGATGTCAATATATAATTTGACACCTACTGTTGCGTATCCATACGTGTACTGCCAGTTCTGGTATATGTCATAAACAGAAGTGGCCGGCAACTATTAATGTTATCTCAATTGCCCGTTACAGCTAGAAAGACTGGATCTTGACTTGTACTGATAGCAACACCAAAGAGATTGTTTTTAATTTTAATACTTTTTCGAATAAACTGATAAAAATATGCTTACTTGACTGACCGTTCAAGCAGCTTACTTATTTTTATAATGCAGTAAGAACATGACATTCAAGTTTCCTCAATCACGATATATTAATATTTGAACTTTTATCTTTCCATTTCTTCCCACTTCTCCATTTTATATCTTCCATCCATACTTTCCATGATGTCACTGCCGTGTGAACAAAATAAAAGTTACGGTGAAAAACATTTACAACACTTAATTTGGAACCTAATGAAATGCATAATTACGAATTATTATAAGGCTGTTGAGAATTGATAAAAACGTCTATGTTGAATGATATAAATAACTGATGATAAGAAGAATTAATATTATTTTTGTTAGGTAACATTGATAATATACGTCATCTTCGACGACCGAGCCATTCATGCTTATTTACAACAACCAACCAGAAAATATGCAGACTAACAAAATAAAATACAAAATAATGATAACACATAATAAAATATTTAAAAAAATGTAATGTGCATTAATAATAATATCTTCAAGTATACACGCAAGCCTGGGCTGTATGCCATGCAAACTACGGAAGGAAGTCAAATGTAACTAATTTATTGACTTCTCCAGCCCGATTCCCTCTTTTTACTTCTGTCGCCACGTTCCCCGCTCGGGTCGGCCTGTGGGTCATCGCCACTTACTCCAGGTCGGCCTGGAGTCATCGCCACTTGCTCCAGGTCGGCCTGGAGTCATCGCCACTTGCTCCAGGTCGGCATGGGGTCATCGCCACTTGCTCCAGGTCGGCCTGGGGTCATCGCCACTTGCTCCAGGTCGGCCTGGGGTCATCGCCACTTGCTCCAGGTCGGCCTGGGGTCATCGCCACTTGCTCCAGGTCGGCCTGGGGTCATCGCCACTTGCTCCAGGTCGGCCTGGGATCATCGCCACTTGCTCCAGGTCGGCCTGGGGTCATCGCCACTTGCTCCAGGTCGGCCTGGGGTCATCGCCACTTGCTTCATGTCGGCCTGGGGTCATCGCCACTTACTCCAGGTCGGCCTGGGGTCATCGCCACTTGCTCCAGATCGGCCTGGAGTCATCGCCACTTGCTCCAGGTCGGCCTGAGGAGATCGCCATTTGTTCCAGGTCGGCCTGAGGTCATCGCCATTTGTTCCAGGTCGGCCTGAGGTCATCGCCATTTGTTCCAGGTCGGCCTGGGGCATCACCATTTGTTCCAGGTCGGCCTGAGATCATCGCCATTTGTTCCAGGTTGGCCTGGGGTCATCGCCATTTGCTCCCGATCGGCCTGGGGTCATCGCCACTTGCTCCAGGTCGGCATGGGGTCATCATCATTTGCTCCAGGTCGGCCTGGAGTCATCGCCATTTGCTCCAGGTCGGCCTGGAGTTATCGCCATTTGCTTCGGGTCGGCCTGGGGTCATCGCCATTATGTCAAAATAATTATGTCACGTGACAGGAGGTCGCACACACAAGCGGTTTAATAGGTTGAGCTTAACAATGGAGTCATTCAAAAGGTTCTGCTAGGGCTCACGTAATCAACCGAAGCACCTCTGGGTCACGTGGATGTGTTTAAGTGGATAATACAGACACATGGTAAAAACAAAATGTAGATACTTTTAAGATGATGACATAGCATTCAGATATTTATGTAGCGACTTTTTCGAAAGATGGGACAGAATAGCTGTTTTTAAAATCAAGCAATTCATTCCATAATTTCAAATTGAACATATTTCTGAGGTTGGCTGAGGGAAATGTATTGTGTGTTTTATACATGGACAGTGGTTTCTTGGAAAATGTGGTGTTATATTTTAACGAATTTTCCACGGCACTTTTGTCTGTGCGTTTTATTTATGCTGTGTCAATTTCAGGAAACGATCTGAGCAATTATTTTTAGGTTATGAAGATAACGTTGTAATAAACGCCTGTGACGAAACAAAAAGTGGTTTCACCCCCGTTTTTATTCGAATGTAAACGCACACAGTCTTGTGGGCGCGTACATATATGCGTACTCTCTCATACATACGCACTTACACTCTTATTTTTTCTGTATTTTCACTGGCGGAGAGTCCCAAAAATCTACTTTCAACGGTAAAAGGCTAGTGTTTCCAAGAACACGAATACACTCAGGAAGACGCGATCGCACACGCGAACGCACGCACACAGAAAATGTAAGAACTGGCTATGCGTAAAAGGTCCCTGCTTTGCCAGGAAGTTGCGCATTGCGCAATTGCGGATACTCACAATAAGTGGTCACGTGATTGCGGTTTCCGCCCAACAACGAGACAACGGTGTATACGAATGTTTAGCGGATCCGCGGCAGGTCAGTTTTCTTAACTGTTTCCTCGTTTTCTTCCTCGTCGCCTTTATGTGATAGTTATTGATACTGTTACTATTAAATCGCTTCAATATTATTGTGGTAAACGGCCGCGATAACATCAAGATGTGGAGAAGACTCTACAAGCTCTACAACGCGTGCGACACAGCCATCGGATTGGAACTCGAAGAGGCTTTCTTTGCGAATGTCGGTCGCAAGGGAAGAGACGTCGGATTAGATTCAGGTTGATTTCATCAAGCGGCTACGAAGCTTACGTTACAGTGATTTTATTCATACTTTTCGGACGTTATGCTAGGGTGTTACGATGCATAGATCGGTGTAATTTATTTTCGGTAACCATGGTCGGGAGGAGAGTCAACTCCTTTCGCTGTTGGAGCATTGGGAAATCAGACTTCCTCCTCCCCGAAAGGGGTTGGAGGTTCGCCGGCTTGCAGATTCCTTCCATGGCTTACCCGCCGTCTTCAACTGTCAGTCATTTTAAGAAGATATTTTCCATGTCTAATCTAAATGACTGGTTAATTGCTGATGGTGTTTTTCGTCATTCCATGTACTATTTTGTTTTGTAATAAAACTGCAAAAAAAAATCAAATGGTGTACCTATTTTTGATTCGAAGCGTTGTTCACTGCCACCAAGCGTGTGTAGACCTCATAATAGACACTAGCGATATGACGACTCCGCAATTGCACCTTGACAAATATTATGCAATCTATGTTGAGTTTTGCAAACATTCGGCTAGGTTGAGATGCATGTACGCACTAAGCATTGTGATAGTTCACCGTGAATCCGGATCCATTCGTTATACTCAGCACCAGGAAGTCCGCAAAACCACCAGGGCGGGTTGTAATAGAATAATTCGGGGGAGGAGTGAGAGAACCATCGGATAAATTGAGTTCAAGGAACAAAGATTGCAGTTATTTGTGACTATTGCAATAATGGCATACGCTGCACAGAATAATGAACAAGGCTACTTGGACTACGGTTGTGCATCTTAACGGATATATGTGGGTTTATAGACTTATACCTCAGAGCCCTAGAGGATTCTAAGGTTTGTTGAGGGGTAGCAGTCCCCCTATACCGCCACAATTTTGCGTCGCTATGTTTTCAGTAAAATAACGTATTCCATACACGCTTTGAAGCAGAAGTGCGCCCACCACATTTAGATGTTCCACCGTGGATATTCTCGAGTTCTGAACGTCGCCGCGATACATGATAAGTTGGCAGGTAATTAAATTGTTGGCGGTTTTCCCGCGCTTATTGCCAAAGCGAAGTGTTCGCTCTTGTCTGTTCTGCACCGCTTGGTCGCCAGGTGGTAGCACCACTCATGACACTGTCCCCAGAGGGGCTGGAAGTGAGGCACATGCAATCAAAAGTGATTTGTAATAACCTCCGTACATCCAGTGACATTGGTCCGCTTGGCGCTTAGTAACAGTTTGGAAAAGTGACTTAAAACATCCGCGTCATGCTACCATTATACAAATACAACAGCATTTTATCCCACCGTAACAGAGACAGACAGTCGAAGTTATATCACCATAATCACCTGTATTGATAAAATATACATTAAACAGTAAATCTGCGTGAAATCTGCAACATTTTTAAGCAAAGCTAAATTCAACAACGCATAAACATGAGAACCAATAATGTCACACAATGAAATTGTTGGTTTTGTCATGAACAAACTGTCAACTGGATTCTGGAATGGGTGGTGATGTGATATCGGAAAACAGTATTTGAACAATTCAAACTGGTGCGATGCTATTTATCACCGGACTTATGATTTGTTGATTATAAATTGTTCATAGCTGGAGTTTGACTCCAACTTTGCAGACTTCGTACGTGTGACAACCCGAGCACTCGTACACGGCCGGGATGTGGTGCATACCGACGAGATTTCGCGGCGACTGCAGTTAATTTGTGCATGTGACGACCCGTGACACGCGCGTCGGGTGACAAAGTGCGATTTCGTTGCCACTCAGCGAAGTCCGAGCGTCGACTCCAGCTATCTCGCCAATGTTTTATTCATTGTAATATAACGCAGGCGAAGCATGAATCGCCAATTACTTTCGGACATTGTATCACGGAATTTGGAGTGTGTTTTTCGTTTATTTCCATAGACGCGTAATTGTTTGAGCATGTGCGACATTAGCGCGTTGAAATGTCGTTTGTCATGTTTATAAGTCGCTTAAGTCTGTGTATGGCGCTCCAGAACGGGGCAGAAAGCAGAGCGTTCTGTGTTGTCGTTATTTGTATGAGTTGCTAGGCCTAGGACTAAGCCTTGCTACACATAGTCTTAAGTGTTGTTCTTCGCACAAAAGTCGAAGAGATAAGTTACACAAAATCATGGAAAAGTCACAGAAAGTAGTCACAACTTAATAATCTATTCAAACGAAAAATAAGGCAAATTATTATCAAAGTAAATCGCGGCTCATTCTGCTCGCCTCGGGGTTATTTTGCTTATCAATTTTTTGGTTTAAACTGGATGTTTTGTTTACCTTTAGAACGTGTTGCAGGCATATATATATATATATGCCATTTGTATATGTAGGCGCTGGGCTATATATTATAAGTAGGATTTTTTAAGAGTTGAAGTTGTGTACATTTTCTGTATTTTATGTTCACTATTATAAACATGTTGTTATATACAAAACAACGTTTAAAATTAGGTGAATAGTGTGGAAATGGCTAAAAGGTGGATCACATTCCAATAAGTAAACTATAAATTCCACATTAATAGGCACTCACTAAATGTGTTTTCACGCCGTGCAACGGTGAAGTAATTCGGCTTGTGGTTTATTAAAACAATACTGACTTTAATCCCTGTCTGATTTTCTTAGGGCTTATTTCAGCTCTCCGAATTTCTTTCTATGTCTAAAGGTCAATGACCCCAAGGTGGTTTTTGTGACGCCAGCTGCGTTGACACAAGTAAATAAGTGTCAGTCGCATGATCTACTTTGGCCGATTATTGACGTGTAATATGGACTCGGCAATCTATCTGAAGAGCCGTTTGCTATCTTTGGGCGCGGTGCGGTGACAGTCGCCGCTTCGCGATCACCCCATGCAGTCAGCACGGTCAAACTCTACCGGTTGACGCCAGCACTCGTCGGCCGCTCAGTGAAAGTCATGCGTAGACGTTGAACGGTTTTTGTTGCGGTTTGACATCGCGACGCTGGGCAGATAAGGGATGTTCTCAAGTGCGACAATATACAATATTTCATCCAGATTCACGTATTCCATGTAAAACGCCACTGTGTGTGTGTGTGTGTGTGTGTGCGTGTGTGCGTGTGTGCGTGTGTGCGTGTGTGCGTGTGTGAGTGTGCGCGTGCGGCTGCGTGTGTGAGTGGCGCATTACATGGAATACGTGAATATGAATGGAAGAAAATATTGAAACTACTGTAATGTGTGTGTGTGTGTGTGTGTGTGTGTGTGTGTGTGTGTGTGTGTGTGTGTGTGTGTGTGTGTGTGTGTGTGTGCGCGCGTGCGTGCGTGTGTGTAGGCATTCATCAATGGTTCCCCCTCACCAGAGGTCACCCGCCTTATACGGCCACTTACGGTTTGTCGAAGGGTTGGCGAGTAGCACTCTACTCATCGCATGGTTGTTGCTCACTCATATATACACATTATCTCGGTAAGAGAATTGACAAGTGGATTACGAGCGGACTTTCATTCGCTCGACCCCGTAAGAATTGATAACTCAGAAGATATGTCTGTTACTATCACAGCGAGCAGCATTAATGATAGACCCCGTGAATAGTGGATCTGTCTTGAAGACGACGACCATCTATTGGAGAAGATATTTGAAAGACATGATATACCATGCTAACTGAAAAGCCTTCTACGTTAGTTCGGTTTTGTGTATAAACGCCAGCATAATGAAAACTATTTGAAATACTCTCCAGTGTATTTAAATACTTTGCATTTCGACGTATTTGTAATTATATTCGTACCAACAAGACAATTTGTATTTTTTTTTTAATTCAGCGAATATCCCATATTTGCAACACGCTAACCGAAACGTGCATAGCCGACGCATCAGGGAACCGTTTTTGATATAGCTACTCCACGGCTTGACGTAGATCACCATTCTGAATACAATCCGCCCTAACTCTTGTATACCTAATGACAACCATACATAACAGAGCAGGCATAACGGGCCGACAAATATCATATCTTAGATTTGTTTCACTGCGCGCATAAATGTGACGTTTTGAACAGTGCCAATATGTCAAGAGAAGTGTGAACAAATATTGAATTAAGTTATTTGAATTTCCATTTCGCGCCTCCGTCGCCTTGTATTCAATAGTGCCCCTTATTGCCGAATTCTAATATAGACAATACAGTAATACGAAATGGATGGGGACCAGCTTACGAGAAGCCGGGCAGGCTTTATATGTAATTCCCTTTCTTTTAAAATTGCGATACGCTAGGCGGTCTACATTTTCAACCACTGAAACGACTATGCGTGGAACAATGTTCTTTCCGCACCAAATTCCTGAGTTTATTGCGCGCTAGTCATTGTTTTCAGTAAGGGTAAAAGAAACCATATGGACACGATTAATCTTGGTGTGCCGCAAGTTTTTATCAGCCACTGGTAAAAGCAAGTGCGGGGAAACCACAGACAGAATCATTAATCATAATGTTATCTATGAGCTGCGAACATTCTAATAAACGACAGGTCCACATGGGTTATCGCCACGCAAGAACAAACAAAAGAAACGCAATTGAATTTAAACGTTTTATTTCAGTGAAAAGTAATGAAAGATTGACAAATACTTATATTATTATTAAACTCTCAAACAGTCAGTTACAACAGTTTATAAGGCACAGAATTTTACATGGCCACTATACGAGACGTTCTGATTGGACATATAGCATCACGTGATATCGAGGTGAGGCGGTAATCAGTGAAACTTCTCCGAAAGCAATTTGCGCTGCAAACATGATCGCCAGTTTTCATTGTGGGTATTTCTGATTACCGAACTTTGTTGCTAAACCAATCATTGTGTTCACATCTGTGACTTATGGTTACAATAAACACCATTGGGTTCATACTGCATGGGTCTAATCCAACGCCGTTCTGTGCACAGAACGTCTGCTGTCTGTTGTCGAAAATGATGCATAATTCAAGATCGTTCCAAATTCACCTATCCTCACGGACTCAACCTCGGGTGATGTACATGCCATCAATGCAAATTAGCAACAGTTATCGGGGTTTTGATTGCCGGGTAATTTCTCAGACATTCGACGAAGGAATGGACCCACACAGTGCACTACGTACGGTTTATGCAACTATTCCTGACGTCTGTCAAAAGACAGTGAAATAACAGCGAGAACAAGCTCACACAAACGACAACGACGCCTCGCAATGCCAATGGTGGCGTGGCGTCTGCAAGAACGCAAACAGAAGACCGTTCCATACCCACCAGTAACGCAAAACTACTGTAAAAACGTAAAATCCTAAGCCCAACAAAAGTCGTCGAACGCGCAAAAATAAACTTCTGACGAAAATAAAAACAATACCATATTGAGCGTAAACGGCTCAAAAAAGGAAAATAATGCACTTAACCTTGTTCCGCATGCCCCCGGGCGGTGTCGCTGCGGAAGACAATGGAAAACATGACTACTTGAAAACAACACAATGAAACGCGTCTAGAAACCTGTCCCACTTCGACAGGGTATTCACGTACATATGTCTCGTAGTTGGCATGTTAATATCACAGTATCTTGTAATAGCCTTCATCAAAATTTGGGCCAATCATGCCGGGATGTTACTGATATTGTCTACAATCACCAGAGAGCCTATCGCGAAAGATAATCTCATACGTGTGACGAATTTGATAAACGAAACCGCAAAACTAAATCCTTAATTCCAATCAGATGTGCACAGTTGTTTTGAATTGACTTGGATTTCTTTGCGTGCACTTTACTTTAATCGCCAACTTTCACGATGCTTCTTCATATTTCAACTACGGTGACGCACACAACTACACCGCATGCGTACCACACGATTTCGGCAAATACTAACGTGAACGCAACGCGCCAAATCAACATCTTACGCATCGGATGGGACACACAGAGAAAGTACGCTATCCTAATGACAAACTGCTATTGTTTGCTCGTAAGGCGATGCCCTGACTGGAGTAACCACCTAAGTACATGACACTGTTTGCTATTCGCATACATGACTAAGCATATAATCGCTGGCTTCGGTCAACTCTAGAGCGACACGCGTTGTAATCGTTAGCACAGTTCTGTACTCGCCGACTGCGATAGGACGGCAGGACGAGATAACCAGATACCTACGATCTCAATTAAGACACGACAGCACACGACTGTCAAATGGAATAGGTTTCTACGCATACATTAAGCCATTAACAACCCCGCGATTAAACATCGGGTAACGTGTGACTATAGTACAGTCAGACGGCTAAAATAACACAATACAACGATTAAATGATTATTCAAGCAATGTGTCCCCAAAGCAAATTCCACCACCATCTACAATAATACAAACATAATTGCTAATAAACAAACTAGTAATGATTATATAACAGGAATAGTTATGCATATTATACCATTTTCTAGCCACTGGCTATAGGAATGCAAGCATGCAATACACCATAAAACAATACATAAGTTGAAACATCAATATACAATCGAGTCGGCAGGACTCATTAAAATCTTGCAAAAAGGCAGCACGAGGAAACCATTATGAATACGAAGAAAGCTTGGTTATGTATTGATTGCATAGTTGCAGTGTCCTGTTAAGTCAAGCAATGCCTGGCCATTTCATAAACGTTTTTAAAAACAACATCATGCTGATAAAATTACTAATACAATCAGACTTTGATTTACTTTCCGGCGATTTCCCATTGTTCAATCATCCCACGTTATCTTGAATTACCGTTTTCTGCTAACACCTGATGTTCAGTGAATTCCCTCCTGATTTCATTAAAGATGCCTTGGCCTATGCAAACCATTCAAATGATTATAAAAGCAATGGTAAGGCCTCATACAGCATAATATCGAGTCCACAGAACAGCTCAAGGTGCCATACAAGTATACCAGGTTGATGTGTCTCTGCAAAGCATGTAATATTTGCCCAGGTGCTGTCCCTTTGGCTTCATAAACAAACACAACTTCAGGGAGGTCCTTATCTGTGGGTGGTGTCAGATGAAAATATGGCTGGTGTCCACTGAACTAATAAAAAACACTGTAAAACCACTAAAACAAGTCAACTCTAGTGCCACTCTGCAATAACCACAGTTCGGTCAGAATTCTCACTAATTTAACTACAGCCTACGGAAACAAACAGTAACAATGTCAAAACAGGAATAAAAACAGTTTTTCACTGGATATGTTATGCCGATAACCAGCATTTAAAACCGATTAATCCACACTGCTTAACCACATTTCCAACCTTATTTCTACACAGAACGACATCACGATAAAAATAAGACAGGCCAGTTGTCTTTAACTGGAGAAAAACTTCACTAAAACCTATGTGAACCTGTAAAACGTGTCAATATGATAACACGACTGAAGCTGGCTAATATAAGAATACTATGAAAGCATGCGATAACATCAACACAGCGTACTGTATAATCTGACCCCGACACTAACAATGAATGTTTTTCCTCCTTCATCATTAGCCCCTGCAACTACATCATAGCAATGCATAATATGCTGCTTCCTACATCAGATATGGGTTATAACTTAACAGATGCTGAACGTTGCTTGGTTGTCTGATACAGCTATACCTGTTAAACACTGTCCTGCCTGTTACAATCATAGCTCTGTAACATTCCTCAAAACACTTCCCAATTAAAATCAGAACTGTAAAAGTACAGAAACACTTACTGCACACAAAATCATGTCAAACAATGATATTAAAACCAAAGGTATATTATAATGAGCTGAAGCTTTTATGAAACGTCTTTGACGTTTTTCCACTTCCAGATGAATTTGTGTGCAAATTGCAATCCTCAGGGTTGCGGCATCAAGCCATAGTGTATTCTATCACAAAATAAGTGATAAGCATATATGCAAGCTGACCGAACTGTAATGAGCTGCATTATGCCACTGCATTATGCCACTGCAGACCGTGCAAAATGAGACGCCACCATGTTTAATTTCCTGCTCAAATTTACTGTGAACGACTTCACTGGTGTGGGACACATTTCAGATTCCCTTGGCATAATCGCCAAACCGTCAACCATACAAACTAAACCTACCAACGTAATAACGTAATGATATTAGCACTATACACTGGAATGTCTTACTGAGCATAGTAGTGCTCTAAGTAGTAAAATAACCATAAATATTCTGGATACCTAACCAACTCAAAATGGAATGCTTCATGCACACAGGCAAACTTTTAAAATTAGGTTATTATGATTTGGATTGTTAAACAATGCTCCACATGATGTAGATTGTTTAAATATATAATACTGATTGTGTACTAATGTTGGTAAATTATCTGATGGACCAAACTTGTAGTAAGTGTGGTTCACCAGTGCCTGATCCTGCCAGAATTAAATGTTTGGATAACATCCAGATAATCTCAGCAACTCATCTTCAAGTGCTTTTACACCCATAATAGACACACTGGGGTTAGTTGGTTGCACTGAATTAGACTAGATTCATCTTAATATTTGGTTGTATTATAGCAATTATAGAAAATGGACCTCTGTCGAACAGAAGGTAATCTTGAGTCGTGATGTTATTTATCCTGGTTCATTTAGAGGATAGGCTGCTTTGCTAAAGGTAAAAACTATCGCAACGTAATTTATTTACAGATATATCCCAACTGCTTGGTTACGTCAAAATCTAATTCCAATTCCCTTGCGAGTAGGGGTTAACAGATGAGCGAAAAACCAGTGTCTGGTTTCAGTTCAACAACACGTAACTTTAAAGTTGCATAACATCATCATATGTAATAAATGTCAAGGCACGGTTACCATAAAATACATATTAAACTATAGAACTATGTAAACATTGTGCATTTCCGACATGGTTAAGCACGCACAGTCGCATGTGTACGAAGCACAATCTAAACAAGCACCCAAAGTCTGCGGCTGGTATCGATGTCAACAAGTCATGTCACATCAGCAAGTCACACCAAATCCCCAGGTCATGTCAGAGCTGCTTGCTTCAGCTTCATCTGCAGACCATGGCAGGGCTGCTTAGTAGGATGGCTGGTAGCTTGCCTGCATCGGTGTCGGGAACACAGAATAGGCTGGAGGTAACAAAGGACAGATAATTAGCAATGCTGTCACATACAACAACAAGCTTCTGAAGTAATTTAGCAAAGTACAACAAGATTGTCATCAAATTAAAAGTCCACATGGCAAACAATTTGGAAGTCAATGGCTTACTGAAAGTGTCAAAAATTCAATAAAGTATACCCTGCTTTTTGACAATTAACTTTTTTTTAACATATTCAAGCCATATGCACTTAGTTCATTGGTCGATCAGTTGTTCCATGACATTATTGTCGTGTAGGAAAATAAAATACTTTCTGATTTAAGCTACACTGTTCCTTAATTTACGTAAGCAATTAATGTAGTGGTGATGTTTTGAGTGATATATTTCTATCCTATTCATTTCCATTCAGACCTACTCTGATAATTACTATTTCACTTATGACATCGCTGTAAGTGTCACATGCAATGTCACACATATCCTTTCCTAACTAATCTTTCACTGACACCCTGGATAAACAGAACTCTTACAACTACAAGTACAAACACCCCACAATCAGCTACAGTGAGTCTGCCAAAGCAAACACATTAAGTGTAGGTGAAAGGAACAGCTAAGACAATAGAACATAACAGGAAGGCATTAATTATTGAAATGCTGTAAAGTTGGCAGAAGAGAAACATGCAAAGCATCCAAAGAAAGAACCTAGCAAGTCAAATTAAAATAAACTTGTTTTGGAATCATTGGGTCTTGGTATTTTTGTCTAAATCTGCGATACAGAATCTACAGTGTGCAAATTTGAAATCGCTAGTAATATAATAAACATTTCATCTTATATGAAATAATAATACTGTATTTCTATAGCACTAATTCCCGCATGGCGGATCGATGTGCTGTATAAGACATATAATAAATCTATTAATAAATATAAATTAATAAAATATATTATTATTTTATACAACATTGAGAAATGGATGTAATAGATAGGAAGTCAAGTTTGTTGAATTGTTGCTATAACTGATCAAATATTTTGTTGTTGTTTATGATGTGATGAAGATATTTATATTACGACTAATTATGTAATTGGTCAAAATATGTAGCACTGTATTTTTGGTCTCCCAAAATGTAAAAAAGAAAATTATACTGTATGTTTTGGAACATTTAATATTTCTACATACTGTATGATTATTATAATAACTCTGTTGTAAGACAACATATATATTTGTTGACTACATAGATATTTGTTGACTACATGTTTTCGATCAGCTGAGAACTGAACTATATTTGCTGTCTGAATACACATACCGTCATTACAGTAGCCGCCCCAACGTAATTTGACTCACTGGTCCAGATGCACTTTACAAAATGTGACTTGCTGGGTTGTTTCGTTGGACAACAGAACCCAAGTGGGGTGAACGTCAGTGGGATGGCGTGGGGAGCGAAACAGCAGGCGACAGGGGACGAACAAACGAACGAACGAAAGAAAGAAGAAGCCAAGCTTACTCTGCGGCGGCTGCAGTGGCGTGGAGCCAGTGGTGGGGTGTATCTTGGCATTCGCCATGGCGTAGGATGTGGTAGTGACGATGGGCACGGAGGTGCAGGCGTATGTGAGATCACTATGGGCAGGAGGCACCGCGGCGCCCGGGTGTATTCCATTGGTGAGGGAGTAGGCTGGGGCTATGGCTCGGTCCTCATATGGGCTGCCCGGCGGCGTGTTGCCCACGCCCGTGACAGGCACCATGCTTGCACATTCACTGCCTGCGTACAGAGACATTGTCTCACATTTAGTCTTCTCTCTTCCACGAGTTTTGGGGGGAATTTAACGTAAAAATGGCAAAATATCTATTAAAATGGAATTCCTGGATAATTTTTTTAATGGTAAAAAATTCCAAAACTGTAAAATTATTTTTGTGACAAGGTAAACAAACAAATATCAGTCTTGTATAATTTTAGACAAGTCACCACAACTTTTCAGCAGTTCCATGCTCCAATGACAACTTTTGCCTGTCCCCGTGTATGACTAGCCAAATGATTTTGTTTGTTGCGCCTCTTAGCTGAATATTTTTTAAGGATATAGGCACTATAGAAGTTTTTAAATTATTATTTTAATTTTATGAATTTCATGTCTGCCAAAAACAATGAAACATCTTGATGAATTTGTATATAATACTGGAGTAATATTATTCTTAATGTAAAAAAAATCCATTGCAAAATAACAATTTGGACCGAATTTTCATGAAATTACAGTAAAAAAAAATGTTATGCAACTTTCTTATTTCAGTCTACTTATTCTATGTTTACTATGAAGATTTCAACGACAGCTTATTCATATTTCTTCTTAACATATAAAAAGTTAGCCTAATTCATAACAAAAACAATGAAGGTAGAGCACAAATGTAACAAAACTCCAAAATATGCCAAATCAGATAAAACTGTGGTTTTTAGTAGAAATTCCAGAATAAATTCAACAAAAACATCGTTCATCGTTTCCTGGCTCACAGCACTGCACATGTCCACTGAGTGCAGGTGGGATTAAAGGAGACACAACACAGGTAGGACACAGGTAACAAGCCATCGACAGACACCTGTGAGTCAGTCAGGTGTACTGTATGCATGCAAGATCAAAGTACAGGTGGGTGGGTCTACAACCAGACAGGTGGAAGGAGCCAGCTCAGAAGCACAAAGTAAACACAGCAGTTAGTGGGGCAAAGCTGCAGGCCTCAATCAGCTTCAGACAGGGGGAGGCATATGCAGTAGTAAACCTTATGTAGCCATGTCTCGTTTACAGCTACATCATCACTGTATCATATCGTATTAAAAGTTATCAGAATCATCTTCTATGTTAACTGATGAGTTTTGGAAATGTTTAAATCATGTACACATCTGTTGAAGCAAATTTGTATTAGACAAAAAAGTCTAGATGTGACCTTCATTCCAAGGGGCTTTTTATTTGAAAAGAATGCTAGCTCATATCATTCTCAGAAAACTGCTCCGAGATAGATAAGAGGAAGCCAGCCCACTGTCCTGTCACTGCCTGGCTACACACTGAGGGCTGTTGTCACAGCACTTTGGATGTTGTTTGCCTTGTTACCGTAGGACATCAGCAACAGAAGACCATCTTAGCAACAAGTGTTTGCACAAGGTGACAGCAAACTGTGGACATTACGTCACCACTGAGTCTGTCTGCCTGGACCCTGCTTTATGCTTTACTGTCAGAACATCCCCTGTCAGGTACTACTGGCATATTACTTACCCCAACAAAAACCAAATTCACTGTTTTCTAAAATAACTTGTTTTGTAAGCTAATGCAGTATTCGGTTCAGTACTGTATTGATTTGGACAACATAATCTTTGGGTGAACATCTTTTGATGACTTTACTTTGATATAGGAGTCATCAGTAGTGGGTAAATCTATTAGAACAGGGGTATATTTGCCATACTCACCCCCCAAGCCCACTCCTAGCTGCATGAGGCAATGTTCAGCAGCGAAGTTCTTGGCTTCTTCGACTGTGCGACACAGCTTGTTTGGCTGGAAGCAGCTGTTGGCCAGGGCAGGGACAGATATCTGAAACACCAACATTGTCAGACCATCAGACGCAGCTGTTGTTTGGACCATAGACTGAAAGATCTTTTTAGTGGGATTTATTTAGCAGCCATTATATCTAAACTCATTAGCAGCCATTATATCTGCACTCAACCAGCAATGGTTCGCAGGCTGAGATCCCCCCCAAATTTAGTGGATGGTGACAGATCGAGACAGACTTATAACCCCAATATGTTGGTAAAGTTCTGGGTAGCCTCAGAACCTTCAAATTTTGTCACATTTCGGTGTGCACGACACTGAATATGTCCATCTCACCAAAACGAATCCCCAACAAGGCTGGGATCACTAACTAACTACCATAGACCAATAAATGAGAGGCTGTTGTGCGAACCTTGAAGAGGAAGAGCTGTATGTCGCCACTGCCATCCCGGCCTATGGTGGAGTGCAGTTGGTAGATGGGTGTGCCCCAGCCATTCTTGGTACAGAACTCATCCAGCACCTGTATAGCAAACTACAGTCTGCAGGCTTGTAATCACATCAAGCCTAGATGACAACGGTGATCCGACGACAACATTTAAAGGGGTACTGAAATGCTTGGACAACCATTACCCAAATATACCATTTACAGGATGTGTGACCATGACATTATGAGCACAAAGCCACGGTATGTTATAAAATAATTTTTTTACTTTTTCATCTTTGGCATTGATCACCGCTATTACTCGTGTTGCATTTGGTTTCACTCGTTCCTATCTAATCAACGCAAATTTTCAATTGTTTCTAAAAAACTTGTACTCATTCCATTGGCAAAGGTTGGAAGTGGCCATTATTTCCAATCCATTCAAATAAACATTTACGCATATTTACAATCACTTTGAATGAGTTTTGTCATATGACTTTAGCAAACTGAACTGCTCAGTGTAGTGAATGGAAACGTTATCGCACAGGAATTGGTTTGGAAATTTAGGGGAATTCCCCTTTCCGTGTGTAATGCATCGTTACATTTAAAATGTTTCGTTGGTTATAAATCATTTAAATTTAATTTCACTTCTTTATTTTGATTATGCATACAACTGATTTGTTGATATATAATAATATTACACCTACCAGATATAACAGAGCACCATATTATTGTTTTCGTGGATAAATGCCTATTAATGAAGTTATTCAGAAACATCAACATTTATTAGATAGGCGCATTGAATCAAACCAAATGTGGCTTGAGAGTAATGACAGCGATCAACACCAAAGGCGTAAGTTTGAAACATTATTTTAAATATACTGTGGGCTCATCAAATCATGATCATATCTTGTAAATGGTACGTTCTTATGTTTGAACAATGTTTGTTCAAGCGTTTCAGCTCCCCTTTAAAGGTTGGGCTCCTCCATGTCTCAGAATCAGCCTGGGTAATTAATAAACTATTTATTAATAATGATAAGTTTAAGTTGCAAAGAGAAAGTACTACAGATTGAAAATAGGAATGTTGTGCAATAAAAGGGAAACTGTGACTGTGCAGACCATCAAAGAGTGTTGCCTTTAAACAATCTTTTTTCCAATATGTAGTTATTTATCTTCTAGATATTTTCTTACTTTTCGTTGGCAATAACTTCAAATAGCAAATACTATGTTAGACTAATTAAATGCAATATTGCTGGCAGTGTATATTCAACATAGTTATTCGTCTTAAGCAACTTACAATTACAATAAAAAACAAGAACAGACACAGACAAGTTTAAAGTTGGCTGATACAAGTCTGTTTACTTACACTACTTTGAAAGAGTAGAATACTTCTATTAAAAAATATAGCCATAGAAACTATTTACAATTTCTATTTTTTTTATCTCCTGTTAATGTCCTTGTATATCTTTATGTATTAATTTTGAATACATGTAAAAAATACATCTTGTAGTATAAAATAGCTTTGAAATTAGCACTTATGTGTCTAGAATATTGTAAGTATTACAGTAAAAGTGGTATATAATTTAAAAGGACTTTGTGTAAATTGTTTTGAATATATTTATGTTCAGGCGGTTTGGATGACACTGACAATTGTTGTTAATGAGATGGTCCCTGCATTAATGACACCAGTTGGTCATATGACTACTCAGACTTTGAGATTGACAAGTTAGAATATTTATAGACTACTACTACACAGTGTAGATTTTAAATGACAGTGCACACAATATGAATGCCAAGAACAAGAGTGTTTGCACAACCCAAATATTTCTAGACAGCTATATTGTAGTTATCTAAAGGCCACATAGATAAGCTTCATCTACAAAAGATTCCCAAGATTGGGCATATCATGATAAGTACTACTTTGTCTCTGCATTAATCTGTAAATACTGATTATATTTATACATCAGTCATACTGATTACCACATTACCAATTAAAATAATATTATAGTAAAAATTTAATTAACACAAACAATGATTAACATTTTAATTCTGCAGTGTCAATTTCCAGGTGCACACAAATATTGTGAAATATTTAGGAAAAATACTTTTTGTTGGATCAGTTATAACAAACATCATAATGTGCCTTTACCAGAAGCACAGAGGAATTGTGTTGGTGGTACAAGTACTCACACATGCATGCATGCAGCTGAACTTACTAGCTGGTTGAAAATGAGTGATGTAGTACAGTACAGACAGTTGAACACGTGGGAACATTCACAGTACCTGGGCAGCAGATTTGACAGATTGTGGTTTTAATGTGATAGGGTTAGTTGGTGTAAGCTCCATGCCAGGCAGAATGTCATAAAGGTGCTCCTACAAGAAAGAAACAAGGCACATCCTAATCTCACAAGCATGCCTAACATTGCCTACACACATGCAGCACAAGCAATTGCATCAACTCATATTATACCCCCAGCCTACAACCCCCATATACAGCCACAAGAAGCACAAGCTGTAGTTACAATCTACCACGATTACTGGCCATGTAACTGGCTGGGTCAATGCTACTGCCACGCCAAATACTGTCGTTCAAGCTTCAAAGCTATTCAGCCATCTTTGTCATGCCATTGTTTTGAGTTAATTCACACTCAATCCGTATTATAAGACTCTAACGCAGACTCAGATAAAAACCCTTTGGATTATGAGGACTATATATTCATCCACAAACTCTACAACTATGTACTATGAGACCCAGAATCAGATCTTTATGAAGTTGATCTCCTTATGGCTGCACAAATTCATAACTTTCTCGCCAATGACCAAGCTGTTGTCCAACTCAAACTCTCCCTATAGTCAACCAACAACTTTTCCAGAGAATATCCCTCATGTACAGAGTCAGAGACCAACATCTGTAACTCAGACCTTCAGCCATCCTATAGGCAACTGTCAAACTAAGGATGAACCATGCAGCCACTATGAAATCTCTGGCTTTGCATGTCAACTGCTCTCAACACTGAAAATGTCCACATTTGTGAGTCGGCACCTCTCAAGTTGAAAATGTCCACGTTTGTGAGTCGGCACCTCTGAAGTTGAAAATGTCCACCTTAGTGAGTGTGCAACTACAAGACTGAAAGTGTCCACTTTCATAAGTTAAGATCTTCCAGACTCAGGATTTCCATCACTGCCTATCTCAGATTTAATATTTCATTCCAGTGAGTCAATAGACCCCAGGCTCAACATTTCCACCTTGTGAGTCCAGAGCCTCGGATACCAGATACCCAGTCATGAGTGAGTTCCTGAGTTCTACATATGCAATGCATCAGTTCCCAGACTCTAGATTTCTACCTCTGCGAGTCAACAGCAGTAATCAGCCTCATAATAGTCACCTCGAATTCTTTGATTCATGGTAATGTCAATATCCATCTCTGAGTCAACAGCAATCAGACTCATCTCATCTGAGTTAGCAGATGTCTACCTCTGTAAGCCAATACTTCCAAGAATTTAACTTTTCAAGTCAGACTCTAAATGTCTACTTATGTGAGTCTGCACATCTGTGATTTCCTCAACTGTCAGTCAATGTTCACCTCATCATACAGCAACTGTAAAGCTTCTCTTCAAGCCAGCATTTACTAAGCATGGACAATGGTCAGCAACTCAATGAATTATCCCTGCCTTGAGCACCTAGACGTGTGTGACGCACACTTAAGAAACGACACTGGTTCTACGTGGAAGTCGACTACTAGCACAGTCTACCATGCTCCTGTAGGCAGGTACGTGGGAGTCATGCAGGGGTCGCACACTGCACACATGCAGGGATAGCGGGAGAGCCGACCTACGCCACTCACTACCTACACAGACAACCCACACATACCTTGCAAGGCAGCAAGGTGAGGCTCTCTAACATGAGCTTTCTCACCAGAAGTGACACCTCGAAACAGGATTTAACCACGACGTTATCAACCGTGTTATGTTTATTTACCATGCACATTTCAAACGGTAACCATCGCTGTTACTATTTATCTGTAACCAGCATGCTATTAGTTAGATTTCATTCCCGAGTTTTCAGAGTGATTATTAAGAAATGATCAGAAAGGTCACATGCACTGAATAAAATGTACTGATGTTTTAATAAAATAAACGTTTCAATTATGACTCAAGTTTTAATCAAGGAAAGAAGATATTCTGTTTGATTAGAACATCTTTATTAACACTAATAATCATACAGAAAAACTTGGTTAACTCGAACAATGACAACTTGAATACAGTTCAGAAGTTGGTTCAAGCATCAGGGGACTGTATCACAAGAATATGTAAGGACATCTATCATTAAACAGAACCTATTGTTTATTTAAGGAACTTTTTTAATACAAAAAGCCACTGCTTTATCACACAGGACAATATTTCCATGACATGTCAAAAAAGGAGTTGACAGTTTTCAGATGGCGGTTAACAAGCAAAATCAATTTTAAAGGGCAAAATGTTAGTGACACAGTCCCATGACACACCCCATGTGATGACACATTATTCCCTGCCCTGAGCCCTGATTTCGAGTTAACCGAGCTATACTGTAATGTTCTGGGAGCACACATGCAACTTGCAAAATACTACAAAACTCATACCTCGTGAGGGTATTTGCGGTAAGCACCAGCTCGCATGTAGCCGCGACCCACACCACCCGCACCCCTTGACCCCGCGGCTCCACGCCCCCCACGGAAGGGGTTACGGTAGCTGACCGCACGGTTGGGGTACCTACAACAGGTGACAACCCTACAACTGTAGCTTTGTAACACTGGTCAGTCATGTGACAAGTAACAATGTTGATAAACTTTCAATCGAAATTAGCATAAACTGAATGCTTGACTGAAAAGAAACAAATCTGTCTATTCATTCATGTGGATATCTGGATGGAAATGACCAGGAAATATGTCATATGTTCATAATTAATAATACCTCAAGACCACTGACACGCTGGAATAATTCTGGCAATAACTTTTGACAATTACGAAATCAACTTTATTAGAAGTTAACTATGCAAGCACAGATATACAGTTTGAAATACACAAATGAAGGGAAACAAACACGGTTTTAAATAAAGACTCATTAGCAGCAAGACGTACCTGATACCAACGGCCCCAGGCGCTGTGGCAATCTGACCATAAAAAGGTGTAGCGCCAGGCATGGCTTCCAGGGCAAATGGGGAAGCTGCATAACTAGGCTGAAATTAGACAAATATTATTCGAATGTAATGATCCGGTTTCTTGGTTCCTTGCTAATTAGTAAATGTTTTACCTCTCAAGAAACTGTTTTTCTTTTTATATTTCGGGTGTCTCTCACAGCCTCTTCAGCGGACTGAATTTAATGTTCACGTCACATGACTTATATCATGTGACACAAACTGGAGCTTGACCAGCTGGAGTTCTTGCCCAATGTAAATTAAGAATCCTAGACCGTGAAGAGAACTGGCAGAGGAAAAAAATCAAAGAGGCCATCAACATACACAGGGTAACCCGTCTCTAAATAGAGACACTGGACAAGAACTGCCACCTGTCATGCTTCTGCTTGTGTCACATGTTGTAAGTCATGTGACGTGAACATGAAATTCAGTCGGCTGAAGAAGGCTGTAAGAAACAGCCAAAATATTCTGATGCCAGGCTAGGAAATAATCATAACAAACCGTACAAGTTTCTAAAAGTGTTATTAATATGTCTGATGAGTAAAATGGTTTTGACTCCCAAAGATTAATATTTATACAGGTGACACAATCTTTTTAACCACTGTTGCCACGTAACAGCCATGGACGTTGTACTGCTGATCTTGAAAGTGGATAAATCACTGGAACAGGAGTCAACAGGGTGAATAGTTGTGCAATTAATATTATCTTCCTTGAGCAAACACAGCCTCAGTCAGCACATGAGAGGGTCGGTCCACTGTCAGAATACTCACTTGTGACTTTGTACCACTATTTCAAATTGAAGCACTGTAACCTACCAGAAGTGTTTAAATAAAGCAAACTGTCAAGCCTGTCCAGACAAAACTGTGAAGGTGTAACTATATGTAATGAAAGTCTGATGTATTTTGCTGTCTCCAAAATATTTCAATTTCACAAATAATGCAATATGCATTACCTAGGCTATGTAATGTATTGTTAGTGCTATTGTTAGGATGTTTTCTTAGATCTAGTTAAAGTGTATAGATAGATGATGGGACTTACAGTTTTTAAGGCTGCTTCTACTGCATGTGATTCTTCCATGTAGGATATTCCACACTGTTTACACAAACTCACATTTATTTTTATGTGGTATGTCCATGATGACTTTTCATACCGTATGCTGAGACATGGTTTAAACATTGTTTACAAACTATTTGGTGTGCACTTGATTGTGATGAGCTGCATTAAATCTAAGTAAGTCTGCAAACATCAAAGTTCACAGTTGACTAAAGACAGTGCTAGTATGCTCCAAGCAGTTTGGGTACTCAATCCGTTTACACCACAGATCAGACAAACTGTTTGTTTCCGACTTATAAAAATGTATATCCATATAAAAAACATACATCAAGTGGATTGTCAGACTTCCGAAGACAACACAGTAAGCAATATATGAATGAATGTTTGTTAAAAAAATTAACACAGTTTGTAACAACATCAAACTTACGCTATAACGTGATGACAAGTTGTGTAAAATGTAAAAACTGTTATAATATGCAACAATAATTCCATTCAAACTGTTATTTTAACTTTGATTTGACTTTAATATCGTTTTTGTTCTTACAAGGAAAAGTTTCAAATATTTTTGAAAATTGCAGTGTATAATTTGTTATGTTAGTTTTCGTACTACTTTTAATGATGGGTATAACCTTTCGCAATTTTCATGTGTTGGGTAACACCTTTGCTAAATTAGGACCACCTTTTGTTTTTTTAAATTACAGTTACCTTCAATGTGTTTTCTTAACCTTAAAACAGTAAACCCCCAATACAACCCTTCCAATGGCAACCCTAAAATGCATAAGTGTCTGTAAGTCCAATGTTTTTAGCATTTCCGTAAACATTTTAATTTAACTGGATGTCCTAGTAATTTTGCCTTTTGATCAAAAATACTCCATATTTTATAGCCATTAAGCTCCCAGTTGTCAAAACAATTTGCTACAAGGGTAGTTGTCAGTCAGCGTAGCCAATTGATCAGAGCAACCAAGATAAACAATGGGAGGTCTAAGGGTGGGTGAACCTACCCACCCCATTAATTGGGCCCCTGCTGGGAAGGTGCCACAGATGATTGGGGTGATCAAGTGGTTATCCAACAGATAACAGGAAGCCAGCTGCTCTTCCTATGCAGGGGTCAAAGTAGAGGGTGGTTACTGGTTACCAACAAATCACCTTTACCAATGGGGCAGTTTCAGCCTTACCCTACCCACCAAGCATTAAAGTAAATATTTACCAAATTACAAAAATAATGCATTTGATATGGCTCAGGAAGCAGACATTTATTAACAAAACCAAATGTCAATATGTAATAGGAAAAGATTACATGTTCACATAAAGATGTTGGGATCAGTGTTTACATTACATATTTAGGATGGTTATTATGAAACCACCCCCTTAGAATCAAACTAGCCATTTGAAGCATCTGTCACAAATAGTGGGGACCGAAGCTTTCAACACGTCACCTACATCTATCCTACCTGGCGAGTGATATTCTGCCCAATTTCTTCTTCAAACTCGTACAGCTAAAAACAGGAGAATGTATACACTACACGGTTCACTAAACCTGGTCATATAAGCATGTGTAGTATGTAGAAGGATATAAATAGCTGTTGTCAGTTTTCCATGTCTAGTAAATTATAATCAATCTAATATTTAATTATTACTTTAAATACATTTTGTCAAATCTTTTTGTTCTTGTAAACAAACTATTAAAATAAAATATGTTTTTGTAATAACAATTTTCTTGGGTGGAGTTTTTTCCTAAACAGCATTTTTATCCAAATAAAGACAGCCTACATAATTTATAGTACATTTATGTGGCCTCATATCAAATTTAAAACATTAATTTCATCAGCATTGCTCACACTGTAAGTGTTATTAGAGACATTTTGCCAACCTTCTACTCCACTTTAAAACACAATTCAGATTTTTTTTAATTACCCATAAATTGCATTTTCGTAGAAGTCTAACAAACATATACATGAAAACTGATGTAGGATCTAGAAATTTGAACCACGACCCAGTCATCTAGTACGAGTGATCTGTTTATATGATCTGTTTACATAATTTTGGACTGGCGTTACATAAACAGTGAACCACATCAATGACACTGATTGCACCACAAAATTGCACCACAAGAGGGTCGGTTTCTTGGGACAATTATATAAAATGATAAAAAGGTAACTTTTAAAATTGAAGAGACCCGATATGTACCATTTGAGAAAATGATCCACTGCGTACCCCGACACCCCCGCGAGTGTAGCGGACATAGTCGTTCTTGTCCACCGGCTTTGCAAGCACAACTTCGATCATGGACCCATCTAGGGAGGTACCTGGCCAACAGAACAGATGTAAAGATGATTCTGCACAACTGACAGAATATTAATAATAATCATTGTTTAGATAAAAAAGGCCAAGAGACAGGACTGGTCTTTAGTGGTTTTAAACTCAAGATGGAGTTATCTACTTCCACTCCACTCAGCCAACCCAGTGATCAGAATACAGTTGATATAAATAAAGTGTATGATATTTCATTCTATGGTTGTTCAGAATATACATTTTATGTTTGTCACATATAGGTTACAATGTACCACAGTCACACCATTTTAAAGATAATTAAATAAGCATCAAAATAATCACAACTTGCGGATATACTGAATTTTTTTTAATCAGTTCTGAGACCTTCAGAACGATCCAATCAAATAACTATTTCTCGTGTATAATAGCAGTGCCCTATAGTACATCTAAGTCAAATAAAAAAAATAGATCCTCAATGACATCAGAGATATGGGACCTAACGGTGGACGGTTGATGTAAAGTGATGCCATAAGTCCATTGGACATTTGGCCTAAAAATGGGCAACAGATTTTTTTTTAAATAGGATAGCCTAAAATGTACCAGCTTTTAGGCCCTTGAGACCCATAGGCGGCTTTTAAATAAGTCCATCAAACTTCAGGTTTTTGTGCATAGTGACAGTACCCTAAGAAACATCTATCCAAAATTGTGAAAAATAGATTTTCAATGTTTTCTGACATCTGAAAGCTAATGGCAATGATGCACACAGAGTGATACCGTAAGCTCATTGGAGCTTCAGCCCATAGTACTGAGATTAAAAAATGTGTAATGAGATTAAAAAATTATATACTTGTAATTGTGTTATCTTTATTTAATGAAGATGTCATATAATTAACATGTTTTCTTTGATAACAAAATTACATCCATTTATCCTTGAGTGACGTATCAACTTATTCAGTGCCTGTTGATGTCAGTGTCTGATACAGGAAACATTTTCATGATCAATCACTGGTTTACATACCTGATCAATATTCAGATGTAAGTTATATAACTGTACAGAATAATCCCCCACACAAAAGAATGACACATAACACTAAAGTGAAGATAATAAAATGACACAACACTAAAGTGAAGATAATAAATATTTGTATTAAAGATTAATATTTCATTCCTGACCTATATCAAACTTGAATTTACTTCCTACTGAAATGTATTTGTTTGTACAGCTCATTGTTGTAACAATATATGAGCAAGCATGTGTGATAGTTTTAGCTGCTTTTATTTAACATTTTCTTTTCCTCCCATTTAGGTAACTATAATGCTGGACTATTCATATATATATATATATATATATATATATATATATATATATATATATATATATATATATATATTAATACTTCAACTTTTATATTAATAATTTGTTTCTTCTTTTCAAATATTTCATAACATTTTAATTTTTTTAATAGTTGAAATTAGTATTACAAAATGTAGTATTATTATAGAGGATATATACAGCACAAAAACACCAAGACTGCAACATGCCTTTTTATCAATACCTGCCAGTACTACTGTTCTCCTTATAGCCCCTGGGAAACCAGTCCCGGGAAAAGAAAGCCTGTTGTCTTACAAGGCAGTAGATGCAACACTTGCAACAATCATACCACATCAAAGACATGCTTGGGCACAAACCAGACATCATTTCTAAATAGCCCTCCCACGATGCCACCTGTTACACAGGGAAACTCCTCAACTGCAATAATTGTGCAATCTTTTTACATTGTTACAATAAGCTGTTGATTCTAACTGGATCATTCCAGTAAAACGTTGAACACAGACACCAAAATGGTAACACTCTTACAAAACAGAGGGAATCCATTCACATTTTTTTAGCTTTGACAGGGACTGATACAGATCTTTTTTTCTCTATTACACGTCAAGCTTCAACAAAATGCAGTGACTAGATGGATATTTTTATGCAGATTCTGACGATGGACATTATTATTTAAATGATCTTAAATATACAACAGTTTGGATATGAAGTACTTGTCGCTCATACTCATTGGTACTCAGTACACATTTTTCATACTTTTCTATATTATAAAACAGTGTTTCTGTCTCTTCATCAGTTTTCCATGTATCAGGCTGAAATGATGCATGTTATCTAGCAGACTCCCTATGATGGTTCTTAGACTTACTTTTTTTATTTGTCTAGAGGGTGGGGAACTTGAGGACTCAACATTAAACTCATTAAAAGGCTATATTTGGAGTTCATGTTTTTCTATATCATTGCAAAGATAATTTAATTATGCCATCTACGACTATGTTGGTGGATGTTGGAAGTCATTACACACACTTTTTAAATGATAGGCTTTTGAAAATCGTCATCACTTAACACAGGTAGTAAATAGTATTTTGACCCACGTCTTCAGTTTTACCTTACAATTTTGAATGCTTTTATTCTTAGCATTATCAATTTCATCTTGTGATTATTTCATCCAGTTTGTCAAAAACAGGCATTCTTTCAATAATATCTACGCTTGGTATATAGGTTTGTGAACTATTTTTTAACATCCAGAATCGAACGATTGATAATACTCTTAGCCCCCTATCCCAGTGTTTACCAATATTCCTGGCTGTTCCATTCAGTGTTCCATCCCATCTTAATGTTATGTACTTAATTTTAAATCATAAAATAGTCATACATCTCATACACATTCAAGGAATGTTGGACTTTTTATACTAGAGGGAACCCATAAAAAACGTAATCAATAGGTTGTTCACCTAAACGTGAAGGCAATTGACTTTCAAAAGCTGAAAGTCAAGGACAATTAGCTTTCACGTACGAGGTAAATTGGGTTTTGTTCACCTTAAATGGTCTTATGTAGAGTATTTACTTTACCTCTTAGAACAGTAAGCTTTCTACACCATACAGTTGATGTGTGAAAGTCACATGGAGCTTTAAAGTTGCATTCTGACTTCCGCCATGTTTAAAATACAATTTCCCAGTAAACCAGCATTCCCCATACACTATATATTGTTTTCCTCAACTACCCATCAACTTATTTTCACATAATATGCCATTTTAAGATAAAAAGCAGCAAAAGTCGAAAAAAATTCCTGATGAGCCTCATCAGTTAGAATTCTCTGATTGGCTTAGACCTCGATGAAGGGAATTCCAGTGAAATAGCTGTCGGGAAACCACACTAGGGCCACACTAAAAGGCGGATCACAATTGGCAGACCGCACGGAAACGACATACCACATTCACAAAGATGCCACCGCTCGATACGCTCCATATTTACGGCATGTCCAGTTGTCCACATACAAACTATCGCTGGCTACGTGCCTGTACGGTCAATGGCTAATTGAGGATGATTTAAATAACTAGGGTATTGTTGCCTAGTGGCGCCTCTAACGACTAACGTGGATATGTGGAACCGCCTTTTAGTTTGCTCCATCGTTTACTTACTTTGACCGGAGAGTTCCGATGGTAAAAATAGATCGACTTTTGGGAAACTCCAGAGCCGTTGTTTGTTGCAAACTTATAGTTGATCAAATAACGCATAAAACCACAAGGTAAGACATGTGGTAGGAAGTATACTAATAAGCAAATATCGGTCATGGTGTACATTGACTTTTCTAAAATGCGTTAAAAAGGAGAAATTATGTCAGAATGCAACTTTAAATGATTAACTCCACACACAATCAGAAGTGGTGTGCTACTGAGACTCAATTCTCACACCTCCATGTGCTACTGGGGTGGGGGTGGGGGGCAGAGACCCTGGGGCTAGTGGATGTTCACCGACTGAAACAGACTGCCACAGCATGTTCAATTTCATATTTCGTGGCACTTACCATTAAGGAATTTCATTGCTGTCAGGGCATCGTCACGCTCCTTGAAGTGGACAAAGGCGTAGTCACGTATCTTTTTGACCCTTTCTACAGCTCCGTCTGTGCCTGATGCCTCGTTGAACACTTTCCCTATGGTCTCCTCTGTTGTGCCCAGCATCAAGTTGCGTACGTATAATATTTTAACCTGTAATCAATGGCAAATGATCTTTCAGATATTATTATACTTGGTCAAGCTTCAAGGTAAATCAGACATACAGTGTATTCTGAATATAATTAACCCTGCAAGTGACCAGGGCCGAAAATCGGCCCAAATGCACCTGCCTCTGTTGTAACAATTTTCATTTCCATCACGCTAAACTGACACGCGAAAATTTGGTATTTGATCATTGGATAGCTGACAGATTTTTCTAGATCGTGTATATTTTTCCTTGCATATATTCAGTGACAGATTCTTTGCAGTCGAGTTTAAAAAGCACGTGATACAGTTGCTGCCCATATTTGGGAGATTTTACTTTGTCCAGATGAATGAATTTACGCATCCATTCATGAAGTCGACACCCCAACACATTCGGTATCAAAAGAAAGCTCTGTGAGTGGCCAATCTGCCAAAAATAAACCACGTGGGTTCAGTCCATTCAGCCAATCAGAACCGTGATTTCAAATGTAGCGTCATACCAAGTTGCGAAGCCAAAGTTGAAGACAAAATGGCGGCGCAGTAAACAACTGTTTATCCGCTTCGCAACTTTCATTTGGACTATCTCAAGTTTCTGCGTTGATATTTTGACAACATGCTTGACAGTATTCATAAACAAGGTTATTATATTAGTACATGAAGTTTGATTGACTTTGGAGGCGTTTTTGGGGTGAAAATTCACCAAATTAGCAGCGCGATATTTCTCCGGCCGGGCGCCTGGGTTGCAACGGTAACGAGCGCGGCCGCAATCGGCCGCCTTGAAACAACGTATTTTTATGTCGGAAAAATCATAAATATCATAGTTCTCAACGGATTTGTTTCATTTTTGTTTTATTTCGCAGCTAATATATGAATCTACATTTGTCTAAATGATGAAGTACATTCGTCCACACGATCATTTTCTGGCAGCAGGATGAAATTAGTGTTTTTTTTTAGTTCAATTTCAAATACAAATATCCGCATGATTTTCATTTGTTCTACATATATTATAATTTTATTATAATAAAGCAACCTTTTAGCGTTAAAATGATGCATCATTCATATTTTTATAACCGATATTAGCGACGTTATGATTTGTATTGGAACAGTATGCCACAGGATTTTTTCCTTGGTCACCTGCAGGATTAAAGCATAAATTTATTTCAGAATTAAAACAGACTGGTCACTCACTCAGGTGTAGTTTTACAGCCCTGAAAGTTTATGGCAGATCTGGTACATGGGGTGCACTGTGCAGGGGGGGGGGGGGGGTACTGTTGCACAAATTACCCTATTCTGTAAGATGTGTCACTGTCAGTCACAAGTATAAACAACTACTTCATTGTCAGCACCAGAGTACTTGCTTGGCAGCAGAGATGGAGTAAGCATACTCTGTACTCATAGTACTTGTACTCGTACTTTCTGAGTACTTGTACTCGTACTTGAGTACATTGGTCCAAAAAACAAAGTAATCATACTCGTGCTCGAGTACATTAACAATGTAATCGTACTCACGATTACTTCTCGCGATTAAATTTGTTTGTCATATGAACAGTTGCAAACTAATATATTAGACATACATGTTGTAGAAATGTCAATAAAATATAAGAAGTAATCTAATAAATGTAATATTAATTGAGCTAATAAATTTCTATTTCTGTTGAGCATTTAAGTTTTAAAAGCAAATATTAAGTCAGATTCCTCAGAGAAGCCACATCTCATAACCCTCCTGCTTACTGTACTACTGGTAGTACAAAGTTATATTGTGATAGTCCCTTTGGAAGCACTGCAGTAGATAAACATCCCTAACATCTTGCTTTGTAAATCTTGCTTTGTAATTTTAGAAGCCATGCCACAGCCCCACCTGTACTGTTTGCTCAGTCACTGTCAGTACAGTGTGAATGACTGGCCATGGTTCCTGTAAACCTGTCCAAATCAACAACAATTATGTGTTTGGCCCATCTGATATATTACATAGTTGAAGAGTATATCATTTTTAATATGATTCCCTGGATTTAACATGTTGTTATTGTATTTTATCATGTGTATTTAACATTTAAAAAGTGGACATTTGAAATTCTTTATTGTTTCATATAGTGCTGGTTCGACACCAGGTTTTGTTCGATACCGATCGATACCTGAATTTTGTTCGATACTCGATACTCGATACTTACGTTGTAAGTCTAATATTCACATAGAACACAGTTCCCAGTAGAAACAGTATGCAACAGAAGTAGTACTGGTTCGATACCAGAATTCTTCGATACCGATCGATATATTGCTGGTTCGATACCAGAATTCTTCGATATCAATCGATACCAGATTTTTATTCGATACTCAAAATTTACCTTGTAAGTGTAATTCAGTACATTAGAGATCTCCAAAGAAACACACTACTATCCACTTAGACTAATGCCACAGAAACACACAATTTTTCACTTACAAGTAGGGAAATATGTGATAATTTTATAGTCATGCAAACAATGATTAAAATGCAATTTTCATTTTATGTAAGTAAACAAACAACAGTTTCAATATAATTTATTACTGTTGTAAAACTAAAAGGTAATTGTAATATAAAATTTAAACAATAAAGACAACTGCAATAAAATACCTAGTGAAAAATAAATTCATCAATTGCACTGAATTATTTTAAATTAATAACAGTACTTCACCCCAGCTGTTTGTAAATACACTATAATACAGCAGCTTAATTTCAATTCAATGTGTCTCCTAAAGTGACCATCAACAAATACAGCTGAAACATAACTTACAAATAATATGTTATTATTATATTAAATATAAATACACCTATCACTTATAATAGTGCCACTGCCAGCACAGCTGCACACTCACTGTTATGACTATTTTATAATTAATTGTATCGTAAAGATAATTGTGATTTAATATCAAAACTGTATAGATGATTACAATAAAATAACACTAATTAATAATAGAAAAAATAATAATAAAAATTACAATTGCACTTCCCAGTTCACATCAATTTTTTTTATATACAACTTAAATTACCACGTTATCAAGTACACATAACAAGCCCCATAATGTTTTTGCAACTGTTTTCAAGAACCGGTCAGTTTCTTCCTCTACCTCTGGCTCTGCCTGTGGTGAATCTGTTTGGCCAGTGCCAGTGACTGGCAGTGTCACAGTGAGAGTGACAGTAGATGCAGTAAGCACATCGTCATCGTTAATCAATCACGTCGTCATGTATCTTGGCGATGTTTGCCGCAGTTACTTAGTAGATTCGGCAACCGATGGCGATTCGCTTCGACTGTAACTAGATGTCCATTGCTCGCTCACTGTCGAATATTTCGATAGAATACGTTCTCGAGTCAATGACAATGCGACGTTGTCCACGACGTCGACGACGCCATACGATGAAAGTTGATCATCACGTTTTGGTAGCTTCTTGAATGGTGACATGTTTCGTCAAATTCGATGTATTTCCCCCGCTATCTTTGAGACGCCTCTAGCACAGCAAACACTCTTTGTTGGAAAACTGCCAAATTATTAGCGATGAACGTTGCGACTTGTTGTCGTTCGCCTTGGTTGTGGGCATCGTGTACGGCAAATGGTGGCGCCACCAAACGGAACCCGGATAAACATAACCCCCGCATCGCGCTCGAATAAATATTTATATTAATGATATTATTATTAAACTAGTTTCATAAATACTAGTGCGTGCAATAAACATTCTATACAAATACTATAGGATGTGTGTTTTTGTACGCGTAACCGTAAATAAAGTAGGGAGAAAGATGGCATGGTACTGCCACCAAACAAGAGCGTCACATACGAACCTTGCCAAGGTTTGGGCAACGAGGCTAAGTGAAGGCGAAGTCTGACCTACGCTAAGATAGCACACAGAAAACAGTTATTATAGAGACTAATTCTACAATAAAGTTTTAGAAAACAATTCACATTTTATGTTATATTATTTTTAAACAACCACGCCTAAGTCAATTTAGGCTGCGAAGCGCTGTAGTGTAGTGATAGCTCCCGTAAACAACGTCGTCATCAACAACGATGTTGCGCCTTGGCATCGACTTCGTCGAATGGACTCGATGTCGAGTATCGAAGGTATCGAAGGTATCGTAGGAATCGAAGGTATCGAAGGTATCGAATAGTGGGCGTTCGATACCAAAAATATCGAAGTATCGCGATACCACTAAATATCGGTATCGAACTTTCGCAAGTATCGCGATACTTCGATATTTTTGGTATCGAACCAGCACTAGTTTCATATTTGTATTTGATTCAGATCCTCAAATTAAATTATGTCTCCAATCCTTCAGACCAGAATTTGAGATAAATGCATCATGTTTTTATTTACAACAATATTTGTTTTTGCGGAAACAACACAAAGTAGAACTGTTTCAACTACATCTTTTTGTGAGACAATTGTGTAAATTTATACGTCTAATTGGGTGTTGTTTTAAAATTTAGTTCCATTACAATGTAGTTATGTTTTATGTATATGACATTGATTGTTGTCGTCTTGCTTTTACATTACTAATGAACATGCACTGAATATTGAGCCACCACTAAATTGGCACTCACTATAAAACTTGTATGCGAGTTGTAACAGTTTAATACCTTTAATTTGTAGTATCTTGATATATGGGCACCTTGAGTATCAATCCAGTATTAAATTATTCTTTCAATACATGAAAATTCTTCTGATTATTAGTAGTAACAACACCTGGATAGTGGATAGCCGTAATCAGTTAGTTAGTCACACAGCAACAGAAAAAGAATAACACCTCCAGTGGGATTCCATGGAGGTTGCCTTTACGTTAGGAACAGGATATTCATTAAAGTAATCATGAAAGTAATCATAATTACTTTCTAAAGTAATCGTACGAGTACATTTGTTTCTGATGTACTCGTCCTTGTACTCATGAATCTTCATAGTAGTCGTACGTACTCGAACTCGATTATGTTTGTATTGAAATCACTCCATCTCTGCTTGGCAGACACTCTGATTGCTTTCAAAGTTGCAGACTTCAAGTCAATTAGCATTTGCAGTAGAACTATTAAATTTCTGAATAACTAAAACATTTCTACTATAGAAAATTATTTGCTTTCAATCTTGTTGAGGAAATGAGCATTGAACATTTTATGTTACTAAAATGATAGTGAATACCAATTATTAAAAAGCCTGTCTGCGGGTTACCATATTTTTCAAACAAGAAACCCTGCTGTCTATAAGTTGATTTTTAGTTATTCTTACAGCTGACTGATACTACAAAGATTAAGCAATATACAGGGTAGCTTGTGGTATTTAATAGTCATCATACTAATTAAAATGTCATGATGTTCTTATAGGTTAGACTGGCCAAAACAGTACACAATTGTTTGTTGTCCTTGTACAACAGCTGTTTCACTGGTGCTTGTGATGTGGACAGGGGTGAACATCTGACACCTGCCCAGCAGGAGTCTCTGAACCTGACTGTCAAAGTCAAAGGTCATACTCTGTGCACTATTTATCTGTGACGTTTCACCACACACACAGGTCCGATGTTGGCTACGGTTGCAGACACCACTGAATAAACATTACTGATGGTGCATTTAACTAGTTAAAGTCATTAAAGTAACCTGCGAGGTTGCTTCACTTCCTACCCAAGGCATAAAGCTAATTAACACAAATTACATGTTCGTGAGACATTGTGACTGTCACTGAGTCTGAGGGCCAGACACGATCATATTTGATGAGCTCGTCACGAAGGTCGACGTCAATGCAGCCCAAGCTACGACCGCAGTCAATATTTACTACAATAGTTACTGATGTTTTTGATGTTATCAACTTCAAAGGCAGGTAATTTGGAACTTGAATTACCCTCGGCATTGAACATGTCGATAATCCATCCACTCTAGTCTTAGTTTTACTTTTGTAGTTTGAAAGTTCGGTTTGAAATTGCATTTTTGAAGTTGCTTTGTGTTAGTTACTCGGAACATGTCAAAACGCACGTAACTTGTGTTTTTAACTAAATACGATTATAGAACTAACCTTAGACATGACTTCCTCGTCCACTTCTTGTTCGGGTTCTGCCCAATCCACAGCGATTTGGTGGCCCCAAAGTTGAATCCTTCCAGGGATTAACTTTCTGCGTGCCATCGCTGCCGCTCTGTGGCTTTCATACTCGACGAAAGCAAACCCGCGATTTTTCGTCTTATCTTGCGCGCTTGGGTACACAATAACGTCTACTACCCCGTCCGTGACTTTCTGCATTTCTTGCAATATCTCCTCCTTCTGTTTGTTTTTAGGAATGCCACCGACAAAAAGCCGACAGTTATCTACACTCAGGCAAACTCCCAAAAAACGACCTTTGCGAATTTCATAGTTGTTCAAGTCTCTCACGCAACGCAGTGCATCGCGGCGGTTACTGTAAGTCGTGAAGCAATAACCACGATTTGTTCCACTGAAGTCCATCATCAACCGGAGTTCGTAAAGTTTCCCAATCTTCTCGAACACTGGGACTAATTCGTCTTCGTAACAATCGCGGGGAATCTTTCCCACGAAGACTTCGCAACCGCGCGGTGGGACAGGCCCCTCCCAAAAGGGTGGCGGCCCACCATATTTCCGCTGTCCATTTTCTTGTATCATACTGTAACCGGTTCGCTCCATCAGCGAAAGGAGGGCGGATTCGTTGGGTGCACCGGCCACACCATGTGGAACGGTTTTATTTTTCGCTTCTCCAGCCATCCCGACTTCGGCGTGATAACTGAACAACGCAGCGTCTTCTGCTGGCATTTCCGTACGCTGAACTTTACACGGCGGGAGCTTAGCATTGCGCATGCGCAATCTGTAAACGTTAAACAATATCGCCATCTACCGGATTATATTTTATAAACGAAGTGGGGCAATATCATAGATTTAATGTTACCATAAAACGTACATTGCCAATAAAACTCTTACGCTTCATATTAACATGTGGACTAGGAAGTTTTCTACAGGCTTATCGAGATTGAAACAATTGTCCACATTCTTCTACGTTTTATAAAACTTTTCTTTACCTCTAATCCTCGTCCTTCCCTCACATTTCTGTTCCAGTTGCCACCTCTTCCGTCCTACTTCCATGTTCATACTCCTCCTTTCCCCGTTGTTTTAACAGACACTCCAGAGAAACATCAACTCACTAAAAGCATGCAAAAATTAAATCTGCGTAAGATAACAAATGGTGCTGCCACCTGGTGAACAATGTCAATGAACAAAAAAGTACTTCGTTACATACCTGCACGTGGTTGGTTACATGAGAAATCTGAAAGTCTGTGTAAGTCAATCTATTAGTAAATCAGAACAGTTACATACTTATTCAGAATCAAATCATAGATGGAAGACACTGGTAAAGATGAACTAGACGCAACCACCCGTGCTCCAAATCTTCAGTGAAGTTGCGCCTAAATATGTCATACATTATTATCATGTGTGTATGATGGGGCAGTCTGGGAGGCATACGATGTGTACATGCATGGTGAGAGTAGTCTATTGGGGGGGGGGGCATAAACACACACACCCACGCACCCACGCTCCCATGCACCCACGCACCCACGCACCCACGCACCCACGCACCCACGCACCCACGCACCCACGCACCCACGCACCCACGCACCCACGCACCCACGCACCCACGCACCCACGCTCCCACGCACCCACGCACCCACGCACACACGCACACACGCATCCACGCGCCAACGCACCCACGCTCCCACGCACCCACGCACCCACGCATCCACGCACCGACGCCCCCATGCACCCAAGCACCCACGCACCCACGTACACACACGCACGCGCACGCGCACGCGCACGCGCACGCGCACGCGCACGCGCACGCGCACGCGCACGCGCACGCGCACGCGCACGCGCACGCGCACGCGCACGCGCACGCGCACGCGCACGCGCACGCACGCACGCGCACGCGCACGCACGCACGCTCGCACGCTCGCACGCTCGCACGCTCGCACGCTCGCACGCTCGCACGCTCGCACGCTCGCACGCTCGCACGCACACACACACACACACACACACACACACACATGGCCCCAATATAATGTAGTTAATGAAGTCTAGTGCGATCCGGATAGTTGTTTGGGTTGTTGCTAGGGCTTACATCAGGGGTCGGCAACCTCTTTGAATGGCGGGTCAAACAGATTTGCGAGCATTTCCCCTTAGATGTGCGTATAGAAGTTTAATTGTTTCAAACTCCAGCTTGGCTATAGGGCAATGTCTATTGCGCAGTGGTTGCCAATTCGGTGATAGACCTAAACATCGCCTGACAAACGGCTATTAGAGGAGTTTGGTATGTGTGCACCTGTGTGTCTGTTTGATACAACAGGAAGGATTTTTAAGTCCAGCCAATACTTTGATGTCATTTTTTTCAACTCCATTGACACTCTATCTCATAACTACGGCAGAGATATTTTAGCAAAAGACAACGGAGACCTTATTTTCTTCCGATGTCGATATCGAAATCTCGTAGCCTTCGCTTAGTTGTTTTGCTTTTAAAGCGCTATAAGGCAGGTATATGACCACTGCTAACACGTCGGACCATTAACCAGTGCTACACGAAACGAAAAGCTAACGTATACCCTATGAGAAAAAACTTCAAAACTCTTCAATCGTAGGCGGGTCTATACGCTGTCTGCGGAAATAAGCACAGACAAAAATTGAATATTTTAAAACAACAATTAGTTGCAATCAAGATAATGATGAACGAACATAGTAACATCATAGAAATAGATAGTTAACATTACACAGAAATTGACGCCCCCAAGCCTACATATTATCGAGTGTATGTAACCATCGTTCCCTACGATAAAAAGGTAAGGAAATATTTTTATCGTTTGTGACAAGACGAAATATGAAAACCGAAATCACCAGCGTTTTCAAACCCAATCCGACAGATATGAACTGTCACTATATGCCACACCGGGATTGTTTGATAGTTTATATGACTTCTGGTCGTCGTGACAGCAATATGTGGCCAATTTTATCAAACACGCAGCTTGTTCAAATGTCGATAAATGCGTTGATACGTGCAAAGCAAGGTTCATGTCTACAAATGTCGTGATGTTGGCATGAGGATAGACGTAAGCTAAATGAATCAGCGTCCTCTTCATATGCTAAATAACCTAGCCCACGACACTAATAAGCAGCCCTATTGTTTCTCTCATAACCTAATAGTCGATGCGCGTACAAATTATTTATTTCAAAATGCCACGAACAATGTGTTTTATGCACTCGTGAGTCATTACGCTTTCCGTTCCGAACAACTGACTTAGGGAAAGTGCCTATAACGCACCATGTTCCTATTGCCATGCCATCGGCAGCTACTTGTGTTTGGCGATCTTGACAAGTAATGAAGAATGCCATATTTTGCAAACTTACACATGTGTTATGATTATATGTGTTTAGACAACCTGTCAGATATGTGCTTATCGAACTGTTGTAAAACCACAGCGTAGAGCAATGTAGCATTCACGGTTTTTATCACGAGCAATAATCCATTGTGTATATATTTTGATTATTGTTTTAACACTCATTGTTACATATCTGTTAATCCTATTATGTAACAAGTATGATTTCATTTAATATTATAAAGACATATTTTTGTATCATTCTCTAGCTCTCTCTCTCTCCCTCTCTTTTCAGCCACGATCACCGTCACTCTTCAGACATGTACACTATCCCCCTCTCTTTCTTTCGATCTCTCACTCACTCTCTCGTTCTCTCGTTCTCTCGTTCTCTCGTTCTCTCGTTCTCTCGTTCTCTCGTTCTCTCGTTCTCTCTCTCTCTCCCCAGCCAATCTTGATATGTCGGATTTAAGACTCCATTTTTCTTATAGCAGCAGATATAAAACATGAGGTTTCTTCAGCACATGGTCCATCACTTGGATATGGGCCTTGACTTCTTGCAACTACCTTACTTTGATATCGCTACTGCATTCCTCAACATATTCTACGCTAACCTTTACAAGAGTTATGATTCTTGTGTAACTTGATAACCTGGCAGAACTCTGACGCTGGCCATATGATGCTGCCAGCGAGAAACATGTTATCTGCCTTCTTCTACAGCCCACATGTAGGTATTACGTTGTACTTGTGTGGGTTGGGTAGTAATCGCTCTTTGTTTGGCAATCAAGATGCACAACATTTACAAAGAAACAACTCATATTCCTACTTATGTATACAAGTAGTTCATTGCATTTCTAAAATACCATAAAACCAGCTAAACTTATTAAATGGAATCAATGTGTGTGCACACAACATGTAGTGTTTGCAAAAGGAACACCAGCAGGGTATGAACCTGCCACACACAACACTGACCCAACATTACTCTAAACTATGCAAGTGAACAAATTGGTTTAGAGAAAAGAGGGTTTTTGCGTTAAAACAGTATTTTTATGTTTGCATTGTTCTAAGTATTTTTTTAAATATTGTTTTGAAATAATGGTCAAATAAAAACAAATTCTTTTTCTTATATAATGAAACTGAAAATATGTAAGTATAAGATATCTTCGATATTTTCGTTATGTGTCATAGTGTTAGAGTTGTTTTTACTAATGCAGGTACTTTGTCACGTGTTGTGTACGCGTATGATAGGGTGGTAATGTACGCGATTATACTGACTGGGTAGTAATATTTGTATTTCCCTGTTTCTTAATGATTAAGAAAAATATTAAGTTAACATTAATGAATATCTCATTTAAAAGATTATAACCAAAGGTTATACTAGATAACATATACATGTATAAATAAACGTAACCAAATTTTAACAAGTATCTTAACATTGAATGATCCCAGTTATTTATTCATACATTGAATGTATTATTGTTAATATATTATAGTTCGATTTATTTATTTATTGACGATTAACGATGTAGTAGTATATTTAAATAGTAAAAATTATTGTATCTTAGCTATTTACTATGAATAAAATAGTTATGATTTAATGCATGCTATTAACTCTTTCACAATTAAAAATAGTTCCAGCATTTGTGTAACTTTCAATAATATTGTTTACCGTACGTGCAAAACAATTACTAAAGCTTATCGTGAAGCTGAGATGTTGTGTACGATTAATACAAAACAAAATGTGTTTTAGAGTGAACCATTAAAAGCCTTGAATTTAGTTAAATTAATATTTTTCTTAATACCTTAAAATAACAGTCAATGTCAATGTCACACATTGACTGTTTTAAAGAAAAACTTTGAAAAAGAAAAAAAGAGGGAATGAGGAAGTGGGAGACACTGTGTACATAGCCTGTAGTACAATCTAATGTACTAGTGCGACCAGAGATACCTCATCGGTTGCTCCTCATAACGTTCCCTGGCACGGTTGGTCACAATCCTTACTCCCTCACAACTGACCGACTTCCGCCGGAAGTGTTCCTATGGGAGGGAAATTACCTGGCCCAAACCCCGGTTCGCCACACCGGTTGTGACCTCCATAGGATGAGCGTCACTGGTAACCCCTTCCGCCACGTGCGGTCGGAACACTCAGTTGCAATGAAGGTAGCCATTTTATTTGCTTATAAACCCATGTCGAGCCTTAGCTGGTGAAATTGTGGTGTCAACTTGTAAGACACGTAGGCTGATATATCTGACGTTATTTATGTTATAGCATTACATTAAAACTCTGGTTATATGTTATGTTATATCATATGAAACATGTTAACATGCATAACTACAATTATTATTTTTGATTTATAGATAGTTATGTTCTATAGCGGAAGTCGGGCAACAACATGGCGCGCACATCGCCGATGTTTTCTTCTTCATAAAATTAAATAAGGCATTGTTTTTAAACGCAGCTACATAATACAATACATCATACAGTGAACAGTATAGCTCAGATTGATATATGATAATTCATAATTTAAGATAATAAACAGAGGTGGATTAAATATATTAGCTATTTGTTATTTTATTTAAGATATAAATGCAATGCTTACCTAGGATTTACATCGACGCAAATCAGCAAGTGCATCTATTCATTATCTGCGTAATTATATTCATAGTAGAACCACGCTAATATTTATGCATAACGATGATAATTGTTGTCTTTCGAATGCGTGCTGGTTTGACTAATACAAATTAGCAATATAGAATGTTGACACTGTACCACATGGCAATATACGTGTAATGTACTACCAACAGTTGCCGTTATGAATACCACAACAAGTTGCCGTTATGAATACCACAACAACATATTACACACATAGTCTACCTTCAAGCAATTGTCTGTAGCCGCCGTCGCTCTCTTTTTTGGCGACTAGTTGTATATCCCTATGTTTGATGACTCCAAACTGCAACATGTGCAGCTCATTCGACAACAACTGTCAAAGCGTCAAATGTGTATCGTTTGCTGAATATCATACGATACGCTGCACCCGACCCAACACGAACCATCTATAAACACGTAAAGTTGATCTCGTACTGAAAACCAGAAGAACTGCATTTTGACTACAACTGCACTTCGACAAATCCATGCTTTCGATCGAATGTTTAAGTCATTTGTTTGTAGCAACTCTCAGGTGCAACGCGGCAGAGGTCACCAATCATACGTTGTCAATGTGTGCGTTCTTGCGCGGGACCAAGAACATAATCATTGTCGGAGGCCGCACGTCAGGCTAAGAATGTCCACGGCAGTGAAACATTGCATTGTCTGTGTTAACTGACAATGAAACATTACAGGTATTACCGACCGACAAAACCAGGTTGCCTTGCACAAGTAGTTTCACTCGTCTTGTCGAATGTGCAAATACCCATGACCGTACTGAATTGCGGCTTAATTAGAATGGCGGGAGGGGTGAAAAGGATTGGTGGATGAAAGTATGGAGGAAGAGGGGTGTAGAAGAACAGTGATAAGGGAAATAGAAGAGGATAATGAAAGTGAGGGAGTGGGAGAAGGAGAGGGCGAGGGGCCGCCAGACAGGGAGGAAGGGAGATAGAATTTGTTTAGTATGTTTAAGGGAAGGGATGGGGGAGGTAAATCAGCAGGGAGACAGGCAAAGAGAGGCAAACAACCAACTTGTTCACTCTGACACATTGCGCATCAGAACGATAACGGATTGCAACGCCACTCATTTATTATTATGCATTTCTTTCATATGTTTGCTAAAATGCACAATGAACGGTTTAAATCATAATCACAATGGGATTCTGTGTGTGTGTGTGTGTGTGTGTGTGTGTGTGTGTGAGTGTGTGAGTGTGTGAGTGCGTGCGTGCGTGCGTGCGTGCGTGCGTACGAGCGTGTGTGTGTTGAAACATACCCCTTTCCACCAACACTGTGATGTGTAATTCATAATTGTTGTGGTTGAAAATAAATTACTTCTTCCGAAGGGACATGCTTCGCAGTAAAGGGTTTACAGTGGTGGGAGGCAATGTAAGCTTTATGAAACTTGTCACAGCCTGGGCCATTCTTACTGGTTATCGTGTAGGCCTAGTCGGAAAGATAAACAGGCATTGGTGAAGTGCGAGTAGATATGCTGGCGGTGGCTGAGCGAGTTGGAATATGATCGACAAAACAAATTGCAAGAGAGAAGGGACGTTCACACAGGAATTAAGAATGGGGCTGATAGTCCGAATATAGAAAAGAAAGGGAGATGTGAGTGACCCAGGAAATATAGAGGCACTACATTGCTAAGCCATGTGTTGAAGGATATGGCAATTAGATTCATATACCTGGAGAAGACCTATGCTACAATCCCAAGAGAAATGACAATGGGAATACTGGTGTGGATGGGGGTCCCAGGGGGAGGTCAGATTGGTGGAAGATTGGTGGAGGAGACACGAAGAGCAGGGAGCTGTGTGGACCGGCAGTGTCAAGAGAGTCCAAAGTAAATGTTGATCTGATACAGGGGAGCGCCTTGAGCCCATTGTTGTTTATCGCTGTGGTGGAACTGATAAGCAGAAAGATTTGTATAAAAGTCATACTCCAAAAACTACTGTACGCAACTGCCCTGTCAGTGGTAGAGGATGGGGAAGCAAATCTCCAAGAACAGTTGATAGAGTGGAAAGATATTTTCCAGCAGACATGGATTCAGAGTACGCTTGGTTAAGACGGAGGTAATGTGGGTGGGACATAGAAGGAAAGAGCTGTAAATACATTTGGATGGGAAGAAGCTTAAGCAAAGAGACAGTTTTGCCTACCTGGGTGGAGCGATATGTGGGGTTGACAGTTCGCCAACCTCAAAAAGGGAAAACCTTTGGGGTGTTGCTTGGACGTTGGCGTGGGTGTTCAGTTAACAAAAGGTAAAGGTAACTTCTTATATAGCGCAGTATCAATTCTTCAGAAAAAATTATCACTCTGCAATCTGTGCTGTGCGCACGGGCGTCGATCGATGGGGGACGGGGGGGATTGTCCCCCCCCCACTTTTCAGGTCAGAAAAATTGCGAGGCATATAGCCTGACTCAACACTCCTCTATCTTAAAAGCCGCTACATAGGACTAGCTAGACAATAAACTCGCGATATAAAGTTCAGTAAAGCTATTTATCGCAAATTAACACGAGGCAAACCAGTTTTGAGGCATGTTTTGCGCCATAATCCGTGGTAGCGAAATTTTAGATAACCCTTCACAGCAGTCATCACAGGAGAGTTATCGAACAGCCCGTAGCATTTATACCAAAAATCCTTTGTTATTTCGCTGCACACTGATGATTTTAAATTTGTCGCGCATACGCAGAAAGGCCAATCGGAAAGTTTATAATTACCGGGTAAATGTAAGCCGCTGCCGGGCTCTATCAACCTTATGTTGTTATTATTAATAGGCTCTAACCATCACGCACATTTTAAATGATAAAATTTGTGTTGCACTTTCACCCCTCGCTTGCTTGTTGCTAATCGCCTACGACAGAAGTGGCGGATTCCTACACTTTTTGTAACCTATTCCCACTTGACTGATGACAAATTTCTTTGCCAAAATGTTGGATTGGGAAGTTCTACACAGGCACAGCATGGGCGTCGACCAGTAGGGGAAGAGGGGGACGCTGACCACCCCACGGCCTGAGGGGGTCAGCATAGGAAATGTCCTCATACTTGTTCAGTTCATAAAACAAATTTATAGGCATATATAGCGAGACTGATCACTCCCCTCTCTTAATTTAAACCCTACATCTGACTAGTAGTAAAATTAATAATAAAATAAATTGCTTGGTTGGCAGCAGCCCGCAACTTGATCTAAGTAAGTCCAGTAAATATTAATCTTGCCGGGCTCTTTCATTTTGCACCCTTGTATTGATATATAACCATCAAGCACATAATAGATTATTATTTTTGGTTTGCCCTGTCACCCCTTGGATTGCAGCCTGGTCGCTCTGGTGGATATTTATATCGCCTACGGAGGAACCAGAGGATTTATGCACTTTGTGTAATTTGATCTCAATTTAGTGATGACAAATTTCTTTGCCAAACGGTGGGATTGGGCAGTTCTACACAGGCACCCCTGTACGCTCTGCATCTTGTCACTCTATGAATAAGGCAAGCAGTGTTGGGTCCAAAGTCTACCCCCAAATGTTCAGTGATTGGGGTAGGCCATGACCCCTCTTCAAATATATGTTGCAAACATAGCTATTATAAATATCATAACATAAAGGCTTTTTAGTTTATAATTAACACTAGACCAACAATGAATTATGTTTTATATTAAAAAAATACTTGTGTATTTCAGGTCACACACACACACACACACACACACATATATATATATATATATATATATATATATATATATATATATATATATATATATATTATGCATGTCATATATATTATATATATATATATATATATATATATATAATATATGACATGTTATTATATATATATATTATGATATATATATATATATATATATATATATATATATATAATATATAATTTATTATATATGACATATTATATATATATATATATATATATATATATATAAATTATGCATACATATATGTGTATATAAATTGGTCCTCCGCCCCCCCCCCCCCCACTTTTAAAACCGGATCGACGCCCCTGGCTGTGCGGCTCCATTCATACATCGGGAGTCTTACCTCACTACAAAACAACGTGGAAACATTGAAAACAATGGCATATCCATTTCTTTGGAACAGTAAACCCGAAGCTTTGAAAAGAGAATCACTATTAAACACATCTGCTGACGGAGGTCTTAACATTGTAGATATTACAACTAAAGTATAATCTCTATTTGTCAAACAAGTTCTGCAATTAATTAAAGAGCATAGCGGCAAGTGGACCTTCTTAGCAGTGTATTGGCTGGGTATACACCTTAAAGAGTATGTAGTTCTGCTCCGCCTTTACCCACCTTAAATGTCATGGTTCACGTCCGGGTAAACTAGTCGGAGAGACAAGCCGTCAATCGATGCCTTTTCGAAGATTCAATGTTATTAGTAAGATCATTTCTTTCAAATTAAACCATTGCTTAGAACTGTATCAGCTTAGAACATGTTAAATGCGCTTCTTTCGAGTTTGACTTGCTCCCCGCAACATAATCGGCAAATCCCATGATCGTTCGCCAGACAGTCACACGTGCGTGGACAGCCAGTCTCTGCCACGCCCCATGACCGTCGCCCTGCATAAAATTACGCAACATGTACTGGAGCGCCAGCGACCGATGTCGCTTCGATCAGCGCAGCAAGTTGTCTCTTGTTTCGGCCGGCCGCATCTATTCAAACTCATTCAACCGGATCGGGTTTACAAACACGCCGAACGCTGACATAACCATGTGTATTATATATATATATATATATATATATATATATATATATATATATATATATATATATATATATCTGCAAAGTTCAATATGTACACATCGCGCTGTGTATTCATATAATATATATTATATAAAAAACACAGCGCGATGTATACACATTGAACTTTGCAGATACTTTATACACTCTGCAACTTGACACGCATATACAGTAGTCTCCTTCTTATACGGCCCCCTCGCCATCGGCCACCAGGATTATACGGCCACATTTTCATTGCAGTAGCATTTTCTAAAACAAACTACGTCTCACCAGCGGTCACCCGGCTAATGTGGCCAATGATCAGGGTTGGATGAAGAATCTTCCCCTCTTCAGCCAATCGCTAATCATAAATTGCAACCTTTAACCACAAGTCAAAAACAAATTAAGAGGGCCTACCATACACACTCGTCGTTCTTGACAAAGCATCACATAGACGGTATTGTTGCAATGTTAGATGTCTCGAATGTTGACAACGTACATGTATGTGCTTTAAAAGGAGCGGCCAGTTTGCCTTGAAACAGGGGCATTTATCGATGGTTCCCCTCACCAGAGGCCATCTGCCTTATAACGTCACTTTGGGTTTGCTGAAGGGTTGGCCATATAAGAAGTTGACTACGTGTATACAATTTACAAAGTACATTTTCTACCACTCCATTGGTATGGGGATTAGGAGCAACAGTCAAGAATTAATTGTAAACAGCTCAAAATCATATAAACACACGCACGCACGCACGCACGCACGCACGCACGCACGCACGCACGCACGCACGCACGCGCACACACACACACACACACTCACTCGTTCACCCATACACAATGGATTGAAAGGGATGGGAAGATAATAGTAAGGGGTGGTAAGGGATGGCCACCGAACTTCCACCCTATTTCGGGAAGGGGGAGATGTGATTTCCCAGTGTTTCAACAGTGAAAGGAGTTTACTCTCCTCCCGACCATAGGAGCCAGACTACTCTATAGTTATTATATACACAGGTTACAGGGGCGGGTCTTGAGAAGTTGTCTGGAGGGTATTGACCACCATGTCCATTATTGTGTCCAGCGTATACTATTGTTTAACCTTCACAAACGAATGCATTGCTTATACATTAGACACACGTCTCTCAACCGACCCGGGAATATTGTACAAAAACCCGGTCTGATCCTTTCTCGGATATCGTTGTGTTGAAAATAATGAATGGATGACTATGACTATCAAACTGCGCCGAACATAAACATCTCAATGGGTGCATGTTAGCACAACTCATGATATGTTATATTATGGAAGTGAAGACTTGTATCAAGTTTGGTGCGGTGCGTTTGGTGAAACGTCAATACCTTCGTTCGTGTCTATTATAATCTTCCTACCCTTACATTGTTTGGACGACATTTAGAAACAAAACGGTACACGACTTCACTGTTTTTTAGTTTTAGTATGTTATGAAATGGTACATGGAATGGTGTAAAAGCACCGTCAGCAATCAACCAGTCATTTACGTAAGATAAAAAGTACATCTTGTTAAAATACCTGCAGTTGAAAGAATATGCAAGCCGGCCAGCCAACCTCCAACCCCTGTCGGGGAGGAAGCGGTGTGATTTCACAGTACTTCAACAGCGAAACGAGTTTATTCTCCTCCCGACGATGGTTACCTAAAATAAATTACGACGATCTGCACATGTTAACTCTTGAAATGCAACATACGATATTATGAATAATGTCACCGTCTCTAAGGATTCGCAACCGCTTCGTCATCTTGAATGGTGTCTGACGTCTCGTCTCTTGCTTTCGCGAACAATGCTTCATCGAGTTCCCGTCGCCGTGACGCAAGCATTGAAGAGCGCGTAATCCATACCTCGTTGTTATCGTGGATGTTTTCTGCAACAGCAATGAAACGACGTATTAGTAATTAAAAGTAATAAGACAATAAAGCCATGGAATGAATGGAAAACGAGGAAAGAATTGAGAAAATGGCTTATCACGGATCCACTTCTACTTCGTTCACGTTGGCCAGCGGAAGCGGCAATGACGTGATCACTGATTATGTCAATCCGCAGCTGCGCAAAGCACAACTTCGTGATAACGTCAATGTCGTGCTAGTGTACGCATGCGCCAACACACAGAACGGTGCTCATCCAAACGCCTGTGCTAATGGAGCGCTCGCTGTCAACTTGGTTGTGTGGCCGATTATGCCACAGTTACACTTCCCGAATGGGAATGTGTAATTTGTATTTTAGAAATTACTTTTTTCTCTCGACCTACACCTGATGTGAGGTCAGTTCATTTGAGAAGTCAGATTTCCAGGATTACTGCTTGCGTCAAGTTCTAAACATTGAAGGGTGTCGTACATAGAGAAGAGGCGTTTTACGACTTTCGAAGAAAGTACAGTTGCTGTTGAGACTTCTTTTGCACGGTTGTAACATGCTCTGTACAGGACATTGGTGCATATATTTTACAATCTTCAGTTTGTGTCGCTTTATAGTTCTGCTAGACAGGGAAGCTATTTACTTTCGCTATATTTTCTTTCCATTTCTTAGTTATGAGAAAGGCTACTCCTGCTTGGCCGTTGTATGTCCTGCAATGGTCTAATAGGTGGCCACTTTGTATTCTGTTCTCGGTAAATTTATAGTTTAGTTCTTGTATCTGTTCATATCTTAATAGTGATCGCACGTTATATGTTGCTATTTTTGTTTAGCAATTATGCAAACAATGTTTCGGTTATATTGAGTGAATTTCAGTGAAATTCGGTAATGCACCCTAACCAAGTATGATAGAGTAGAACATTTGCAACATACTGCCAGCAAGACTACCGAGGCTCCTTTATGAGAAAAGAGACCTGATGCTGCCCTTCGCAAAAAATGGGGTGTTCACTCACCAAGCCGCCCCGGATAGGATGGCTATGGTTATGTTTTGACATGTTTCGGGTTGCCATATATATAATTTCGCAAAACACCCCGTTGTCGACGCCCAAACACTTGGGTGAGTATGGAATGCAGCCGTTGACACAGTACTCCACGGTCGGCGCATCCACATTCCAAGGTAAGATTATGATAGTACTCTACAGAAATCTTTGATCTGTTTCGGTCTTTTCAGTCTTGGTTACTGTTTATCTAGAAGCCTACCATGGCTTTAACCAAATATTGGTACTGACGACAATAATTATTATTAGTTAAATAATGACTGGTTATCTTTGTATTTCAGGTGCCTCGCATGGTCGTCCTGTTCACTGGTGGAATCTCTAAGCTTCGACGCGGTGCTATTCAGATTCGGGTTTTTACACTAGAGCGGGTTGGCATGAGTACGACTGGAGTGGGCCTGGCGATATGTCATTAAATCATAAAAACTATTTTGTCAGCCAACGGATGTGACAAAACAGCGACCAATATTTCAAGGCGACGAATACTTTCCAACGACACCCGACCTGATTTCAGACAGGCGGCTAAGGATGTTACATATTAGTTTAAAATGTATAACTTATCGCATACAACTAACACAATTATAATTTGATTGAACATACGCCCATACAGTTTCAAGTCCAAATCCAGGGGAGTAGGTGCTTCTCCTTGCAGTCGCCATAAAAAGTTAGAATCTCCACATACACGGGGGTCTCTCGAAAAGATGGGTATAAATTAATCCCTAAAATCCCGACTATAATTAATTGGCTGTCTAAATCTAGCAACTATATAGCGTACGATACAGCCACCGGCTGGAATGAACAACGCGACGAACGAAGTGTTTCAACATAGTATACTTGTTTACGGTTTGCACACTGCACAACATTTATAATTATATATGTACACATATATAAACTGTAGCGCTGCGTGAACGTGGATTATCCAAAACCACGCCTTTAATAATAAAATCATTAACGTCTTGATTGTTCAGCATCCCACACGCACAGCATGACACCCACAGCAAGCAAGAGGACATCGTTAGCCAGAGGTTGCTGACAGACAGTCCATGCTAGCACGGAGGGAATAATAAATACTGCTACATACCGCGATGCTGTAAAATGCATCCGTTTCACACGTGCAAACTTAATTCATCACCGCGTCGCAAATGTACAAGAACTGTCGTTTACAATCAAATCTGGTAATTGAATTACTTTCTAACATAAATGTCGTTATCAGTGTCACTATTTAGACATTTCACATTGTTGGCAGAACTTTGCGCCCGGTAAAGTCTCAAAGCAAACTAGTAGGTACTGCCTAGTATCAGAGTCACGTGTGGCTAGTGTGACAACTTTACGCCAAGATATACATACACAACTGGAGTCATCCATGCTTCTTACTCTAGTCAGTTGTAACCACGTTCAAACACCAAAGAACACAATTTAGTACAGCGACAACAGCTGGCGACAAACTGGAAAAATACATTTACACGACATAATTTACCCTTCCGGAGCAAGCTTGATTACCGTTCAGAGCCCACTTAATACGGCTTTAACTCATCTTTGGTTGGTTCTAAATCCAAATCCAGCACCTTTAAACAGCCTCCTGCTAAGACTAGTTAGTGTCACCCAAAGATGTTGTACAAAGACAGTGAAGACAACGAACCATCGTATTGCATGGTTTTTACGGAACAACAAACCGCTAACACGTTTATCTTTGGTACAGTGGGGAAATCTATAGTTGTATAGTTTACTTAACAAATAAATTATAAGTGATTAGATGTCTTCAGTAACCTGCAGAATACACAACAGTGAAGATGCTCCCACCAATATTAGTAAACCGATGGTCTACTAAATAATATAGCAAGTACGTGCAACCTTGTCTCAGGTACATTTTCAATTCTTTGTAATGTTGAACCATTCTCATGAATATACCTTAAAAAAGATAAATACACGTTTTACCTCGAATGCTTTTGTGATAGCATCGGCACAGTACTGTGAACACGAGAGAGAAGCACAAATAACTGAAAGTACACAGAACCACATAACACAGATCATCAGTTATTTTCAGGTGCTTGTTAATACACTTTCAACACCACGCTACTAGCAAAGTAGACAAAATCAATATTACACAGGTATAGCCAATTTTGAATAACATGATTGCATCTGATAACTTGAGTTCATATTGGTTTTATAATTTATATATTTTATTTACCCTTTAATAGTGTAAGATGTCCTTAAAATAAATGTAGAATGTAAAAACAGAGTAGAATGTATTAATAATAAACAAATCCTTTGACAACCCCTATTTCCTTTAGGTGGACATGGCAGTTTCATTTTGTCAACTTTGCATCAACGTTCCATAAATCTACAAACTCTTTGTCATACAACATTGGGCTCAGTCGCTCATGCACAAGTTTTAGGGTTACAAAATCGGTGCTATAGAAATAATAAATACACATCTGCATTTCCGAGTAACACACCAGTTTCATTAATATGCATATTGGAGATACCGACTCAGTTAGTTATAATCTTTTACGTAAGTTTTCATAGCATGCAATGTCCAACCCCTAGGACTGGTTAAAACGCTAATCACTTCACCCAATGGCAGATCTGGTCAGTCAAACAAGATTCTGGCTACTCTAGTGAGTATTCAGCCACAGGTGATATTACTGATATTATGAAGCCTTTTTTCTCATGCATCCTTCCTGACTATAACACAGTCAAGCAAATCAATTGATTGGGAGTTGATGTAATAAGGTAAGTTCCCATACAGCGTAGTAACCAGTACTCAAGACTGCTCAAAGTGCTATACTCTACTTCCATGGAAGACCTGTTCAATCAAACACCATCTGAACTTCTGTGGGAAGCAATCAGCCATGCTGCAATTAATGCACAAAGGCTGCTCGTATAAATATCTGCCAGTCTATAACCAGGTACTCATTCATACAGCTGAGTGAACTGCAACAAGCAGACTGAAAAATACATGCCCAAAGTTTCACACGGCAGCACAGGATTCAAACCTGGGTTCTCTTAGTCGAGTCCGAAGCTCTACTCTTGAGCCACTGTACTCCACTCTACTGAGCCACAGTGTTCTAACATAAACCACCATGTCACACCATCTCAACATGGGTAGCAGACTCCTACAAACAACATGGGCAGTTCTAAACATCCATTAGGTTATATGTTATCAAATATTTTTTTACAAATATTAAAAGATTGTGTTCGCACAATATTTTAACAGACGATGTAAGTCACCAGTAGTATGGTGGGTGTTAACATAATTCAGAAAAACTGGACACTATATCAATACAGAAACACATAACATACATGCAATTACTGCACAAAGAACATTCAGTCACACACACCCATCATTGTCTATAGCCAGGTACTCGTACCCTTCACTTACACAGGTGAGGAATACACAAAACTGCCGAAGCTTTGAAACTGCCCAACTAATCTACCTGTGAGAAGCGACGCCCCACATAGTCACTCTCCAATGTCTGTGACACTCCAAGTGAATAAACACTATTTAGGCGCCAGTTATAAAATATATGACATTGTTGCTATTGCTAAGTTTTTTTTTTGTACACATAAGCAGCAACAAATGACCTCTGCAGCTGGACAGCAACTCAGAGAATGTCTAAAGCTGACATTTTATCGCAGGCTCAAAGTAACCGGTCAATGAACGGCCAACTCTTGTATGCCCCAATCCAATGACGACACATGTCTAGTTTTGTTGTATACAACATGGGCCTACAAAGCATTCCTCTACGTATGAAAAGACAAAATACTCTCTGTATCAACTGTGTTTCCAGTGGGATACATTTTGTGTGATTTGACATCAGTGTTGAGTGCTGCTTTCAGTTTCTCACACGTACACATTTCATTTCGCTATTGTTTCTACTAACATCAACCACAAGCTGTGATGTGTTGGATAAAACATCCACACATCGAACCATCATGGTGGTGAGTTGACTTCAAATAGATGTGTTCTTCTAAAACAAACACGTCAAGTTGTTCTAACTCCTCGTGGTGTCGGGTTTGTTGGACAGTGTAATGGAGACAATCTTAGCACTGTCGCTCTGAGCCAGCAGTGTCTCGGTGGCTGTCGTCATCACTGTCGCGTTCGCCTGTCCAGTGCCATTCTGAAACATAGAATACATTTTTTACTTTATTCATATTGGAGGTATTCTTAGGGTATGATTGTAAGTATGGTGGCTTGATTCCACTGCTGCTACTTGTGGGGAGCAGTGGTCGTGCGGTAGAACGCCGGACTGTCAATTGAGGGGACGGTGGTTCAATCCCACCTGCCGCCATTTTGAAACTTAGGCAATTTCGTTCACTGTACATTTGCCTGTCTTTCGGAAGAGACATTAAAAGCCGGTAGTCCCTTCTATCTGGTGTCTATGCTAGGGGATAAATGTATAACCTGTAGTGGACTCACTAATTCTAGAGGATACTCTAAAACACAATGACAATAATGGTCAGCAAGTTGACCGAAGTCATTTAATGGTCATAACATTCTCAATGATACAGCTTTTTTTTATTTGAAACAAGTCTTATTTAATATTGATTAATGATGGATATCCACTATGCAGTCACTCTCTCGATGAAACAGTACTCTAGTGTTACTGGGAAAAATAAGGAAGCACTATAGGGAACATTACATCTAACTGATCACTTAAATTGAAATTTTCCCCCAAACTGGACTTTGAATTGACATCAAATTATGCAAGTCTGAATTGACAAAACAAATTAATTACACAATGAAACGTTTTTATACCTGAATCTGGCCTGGTATTTTAACAATGGAATTGGTCCCATAAAATAGACTTTCTACACCTTGAAAATAGAATGACAAAACAGAAAATGTAGAATTTTACACCAAATGTAGTATTTCGACTCACGCATTGCTTTCGATTATGAGATTGATTAATCCTTTGGTTTTGTCACGCCACTGAGCTTGATTTTCGAGAATATTGGCACAAAAGAAGCTATTATTATTATTAAAAAAAAAAGTCTGAAAATGCGTGGACACACACCTGGTCACCGTCCTTCTCCAGTTTGAACATGTTGGCCCCCAGGAGTCCGTCGGCCCCGGCCCCGGCCTGCTGACTGGCAGCTGCTAGCTCCTGTAGCTCCTCCGTCGAGTAGAACCTCCCTCCGTCCCCTCGCACGCGGTTCATTGCGTGTCGGTGGCGCGACTCGTGCAGGTATTTCTGGTGGTTTCAAAACAAAAACACACCTGAATTTTTTTCTACCAGTGGCATTTCAACAGTGGAGTCTGATTGACTGATGCTATGGATGGTGGTAGCCATCCATAGGCATAAATAATTTGATGACAAGTAACTAAATTAGATAGGTATATTTTACAAATATAATTTTCACAGGAATACATTATAATTATGATAATATGAAAATATTAAAAGAGAAACGTGTTAATGCAGTGAACACAGCTATAACTAATAAAATAAAATAATATAATTAAAAAGGTAAAGTTCTTTTATAGCGCAGTATCCAATTCTCAGGATTGCTCAAAGCGCTTTACATTTTACTTCCCTGACAGACGTGTTCACTCAGACACCATCTCAACTCCTCTGGAAAGTATCCAGCTATATGCTGCAATTAATGCGCGAAGGCTGCTCGTATACATATCCACCACTGTCTACTGCCAGGTATACATTTATACAGCTGAGTGAACTGTTAAACTAAATTAAGCAAGGTAATATTAAAGGTATGGGTAAAATGTTAACAGTGTTGCTAAAATTAATGTTACATCAACAATGCATACCCGTCGTTCTTTTGGTATTTTTCCTTGTGCCTCAAGCCTAGCGCGAGCTTGCCGTCTCTTCAGGATACGATGATACTGCTTGGCATTGACGTACAGGGGCTGGTCATCCAGAACGTCCTGTTCAGGGATTGGTATCCGCTGGACTGTGGGCACTCCTCCTGTCCCCGGCACCACCTGGCAACAACAACCAGTACACTTTTACGGTGGTTAAGTCCTCAAAGCCATCATGATTAGGGATGTGTAAAAGTCATCACCGGTGCAAGAGACCATGTGATATATGGTGGAATTGCAAGTTGTAATAAATATGTCTAGTTTTGTGTAAACGGTGACTAACATTTCTTATCTAACATACATTTTTTTACATTTTATCCCAACTACAACTTTTTACTCTTCATTCGCATCCTTGCAGTGTCAACCTCTGACCTATGAAATCATTATGTATTAAAACATTATTTACCTGCATGAAAGAAATGCAGAAATAGTACGTGGCAACTCTCCAAAGAGGGCGCCACAACTGTTTGCTATACAGCCACAACTGGCAAAAACCGACGTTCGATATTCATTGGGTAGATTTTAAAATTAAAATATTGTAAGGGTGATAACTCCTGCCCTTGGTTAGTTGCTCCAGGGGTGGGGTGTAAGCTGATGACATGAATGAATATACCAGCACAAGTTGCCCGTTGGCATTGGTAGCTCCATTAGGAAGTGCTACGGCGGCAGTTGGCATGGCTGTACCGGCGGTACCTGCTGTCGTCTGTGCCGGCAAGGTCATTGGCACCTGAATGATGCCACCTACAACAGGGTACGCAGCAACATACAGTGAAATGGAAAAAAACAAATTCTCCAGTGAATCCAAACTTATTTGAAAAATGTTGCTGTCACAGTTACTAAAACACTGAGAGAGTTTTTTTTACCAAATATGGTAGACTTTTTATGAAACACGGTTTGCAAGACTTAATATAGAAATTGACCGGTCTCAGGTTATTAACTCCAAACAGCCCAATCTTGGGCTAATGCAGGAGTCACTGAGTCTGAGGATGGTCACTGCCAGGGTGCTTGTCGTCCTCAGTGGTTCTTTTACGTCCCAAATTGAGATGGGACCGACATTAACGTGATTCTCCAATTCTTATTTATTGAAGAATCAAGGATGTTTAACTAAAAGCTGACAGATGTTTTCGAAATACCTTTAGACACATTTCTCCATGCAAAAGCAAGTTCTAGGATATAGTAGCTGGACGGTCCGTGCGACTTCCCTTATGTCTATAGATGGATGGTCTGTGCATCCTACCTGATTCTAGCCACGACCTACCTGATATCTGGATGGTCTACGTGACCTACCTGACGTATGTAACCAAATGGTCCATGCGACCTACCTGACATCTGTAGTTGAATGGTCTATGTGACCTACCTGACGTATGTAACCAAATGGTCCATGCGACCTACCTGACATCTGTAGCTGAATGGTCCATGTGACCTACCTGACATCTGTAGTTGAATGGTCCATGTGACCTACCTGACATCTGTAGTTGAATGGTCCATGTGACCTACCTGACATCTGTAGTTGAATGGTCCATGTGACCTACCTGACGTATGTAACCAAATGGTCCATGTGACCTACCTGACATCTGTAGCTGAATGGTCCATGTGACCTACCTGACGTATGTAACCAAATGGTCCATGTGACCTACCTGACATCTGTAGTTGAATGGTCCATGTGACCTAACTGACATCTGTAGTTGAATGGTCCATGTGACCTACCTGACGTATGTAACCAAATGGTCCATGTGACCTACCTGACATCTGTAGTTGAATGGTCTATGTGACCTACCTGACGTATATACCTAAATGGCCCACGTGACCTACCTGACGTCTGTAACTGGATGGTCTGTGCGACCTGTGCCTGGCCTGTGTCTGCCGTGGTGGCCTGTACGGGCTGGTAGATGATGGTCTGTCCGTCCTGGGTCTGTATCACCTGCCCCAGGGACTGCTGCGCCCCCTGCTGGATGGTCTGCTGGGGCGCTTGCTGGATGATCACCTGAAACATGTCACGTCAGTGTCACAGTGTGGATCATGTGACGAGAAGGAGTGAAAGGAGAGACACGAGAGCTGCCACGGAGATGAAGACAGATGGGAAACAAGCGAGAGGGAGGCCCAAGATGAGATGACGGGAGACAGCGAAGTCTCAGGTGGTTTCCTCCAAACAGCCCAAACTTGGGATAACGCAGGAGTTCTTCTCTAGAATTAGTGAGTCCACTACAGGTTACACATTTACCCCCTGTGTGGGATATTTTACTTCCCCTGGTATAGACACCAGATAGAAGGGACCACCGGCTTTTAGTGTCTCTTCTGAAAGACACAGGCAAATGTGGGGTGGATGAAATTGTTTCAAAATGGTGTTAAGTGAGATTGAACCACCGTCCCCTCGATTGACAGTCCAGCACTCTACCGCGCGACCACCGCTCCCCACTGTGAGGATAGATTTAACGTGATGGAAGATGACATAAGAATGGAAGTGGAAGAGACTGTACAGTGTACACACAAGATCTGCCTCCCCGCACGGGGATAAGGCAGGGAAAGGTGACAAAGTATTACATAATGTATGCACACTCCGGATGTTAATGAATAAATGTTAATTTCTATACATTTCTTGTGGAGATGGAGATTGTTTAAATAGTGTATTTCTTAAACACAGTCCCCTTTAGTTAATAAAAAGTTTACTTTAAACGGGAAGGTTTTTTGCATTAACACAACCATAAAACATAATGTATTTCACACCTGGTCAAGAGTGGGCAGGCACCATTGAGAAAATTGGCCTACAGTGAAGCTGGTCAAACATTAGCAACAATGAATGAATGGGAAGCCAGTGAAGCTTATCTACAGCCATAAAGGCAGGTATTCACAGGGAAGGTGCTTCAAAGAATCCTGCTGTGTAAACATCCTGGGCTAAGACAAAGGAACCGAGGTTTTCTCCAGTGCAGGGGAAGAGCTACCCACTAGTTGGTAAAGTAGTACATATGAGGACAGACTAGTAAACCTGCCTGCCAATTAGTCTACTTTAGTCAACCAAACCAAAGACAAAATTCTAACAACTGTGATATATTTGAACTATAATGGAAACACGGGCCAGTATTTGAATCATTTAAATCAAATTTCAAAAATGGCAATATATTTGAATCATATTTGAATAAAAAAAATGACAGTGTATTTGTATTTGAAATCTGTAGTTGTATTGAAATCTGGAAAAGCCATGTATTTGTATTTGAAATTAATTTGGCCGAGTTATATATGTGTATTTAATACCAAAATGTGTGTTTGAACCCAACCCTTGATTGCAACAGAACTAGTAAGAACAACGAATGATTGTGCGGTTTTGAGGGACATGATCGCTGATGCCTGAAACACCTAGAAATTGAAAAAAAATTATTGTGATGTTGTGTCATCACCAGACCCATACATGACAGGTGACAGTGTTGAGTCCTGCTCACAGGTCCCCACAGTGAGCTACCCACCTGTTGTAGCTGACCGCCCTGGCCCTGTATCTGCAGGGTCTGACCCTGCTGCAGCGTCTGGCCCTGAGACGGCAGTGTCTGGAGCACAATCTGCTGACCAGCCTGGGTCAAGATCTGCTGACCGGCCTGTGTGAGTATCTGGTTGCCTTGGCTCACCTGTAGGATCTGAGAACAAACAACAAAATCATGTGGCTAAGTTATCATGTTGTGATCTACATTAATAAGATTATATACAACCCTCAAATGTCCTCATGAACCTGAATTATGACATGCAAAAAACCAGAACATCATTCGGCATGAAAACCAATGAGTACAGAGAAGAATATCAACAATTTCTCCAGTTTGTTTAGTGACCAGTTTGTTTCAGAAAAATACACTAACATTGCACTGGTAATTTATTCATTTTAATGTTATGATAGGCCATACACAGATCAAGCCGAATCTAACGCTTCTGTTTTCCCCAACATAAGCTCTGTAATTGCCCCACTTTGTGCTGTTTCTCACCTGTGGTTGTCCCGGGGACTGTGTGCCAGACGCCACCATCTGAGCAGGCATCGTCTGAAGTATCACCTGGCCCTGGCCGTCAGCCGGACTACTGGTCACTTGGTACTGCTCCATTGGCAGCTGAAACACAATGCATGAAACAGTAAGGGTCCAGGACCAAACAAGAAATAATATCCGTTTTGTTAATAGAAAAAGTAACTACTGTTTGTTGTCCAATATTTTGGATAAGAAAGATAGACTTTTTTAACTTTGGAAACATGCAGTTGACATTACCATCTCATCAACAGTCACTAGTTTTGTAAATCACAAAATGTGTAGAAAGGTCAGAATTTTTTTTCTGTTTATTATACACATGACTCAACACCAGCGTTTGTCCGGGAAAAGTAGTTATCCATGTTGTATAAGCACATTGTTCAAGGCAGGATAAGCTGAAGGACTCACATAATATACTGTTTATAATAAAAAGATTGAAATATTTGACTCGTTGGCTGAACATTTTTTTTAACTGAGAGCTGAAACTTCCCGTCTGTTCAATTTCGGACACATGTTCATCTTCACTAACTGCTTTCACGTCACCACGAGACCCACACCAATCGGGTGATTCGGGTCACCAGATATTGCCAGATGCACTTTTTTACCACTCAATCACTACTTGGAGCATCAGCATCAAGTTAAAATCTCAGAAGTCTGCCATTCAGCACCAAGAAAACCTGCCACCAGAACATCTCTGACATGTATGCCCTTTGTCCCGTTCTGTTTAAAAATGTGAGCATTTCATGGTACTCTTGGAATGGAAGAAATTTGTCCACAAAACACAGATCAAAGTAAATGCTATGTTAGTGCTGCCTGTGTTGTGGCTTCTGACGAGATACACATATATTTTAACACCCTTCGAGTGCAATGACATTGGCATTTTATGTTGAACGTAATTTGTTTTGTGGGCAATTAGGTTTCTGAAAGCTAATCTCAAGTTCTGATCAGGAAGTAACTGGGCATGACGCAGAATCCACACGAGGGATCTATAGTTGGTTGCATGGTCTTTAGATCGAGTACTTACTAAGTTTCATGCAAATGTATCAGCGACATATGCAAATTATTGTTTTCCGGGGAAAATTATAATTAATACTATAGTGCTGTCACCTACTGTCATGTTGAAAAATTCAAGTGGTGCTGCTATCGGCTGTTGTGTTGAGGTCGTAATTTTAAGCCTCCTCACACACATTACATCCTCAATCAACTTGCCCGCTTTGGCTCATTCTGGTCAATATTGAAAACTTAACGTCTGTTCATCATTCAATGCCAGTGGAAATATGTTGTCAAGGCCAACCTTCCTGCCCAATAAATTTTAGGCCCGTAAATTTTATTTCGTCGTGATTCTAGCCCCGCCACTACTGGCACTAGTGAAGTAGTCTAGAATAAAGACTCTTCTCTAGACTAGTAGTAGTAGTAGACACAGTGATAGTCTAACGCAAGTCACGAAGCTGGAAGGTTTGAATATATTATACGATATTATAATCTGGTAACAAAGACATGTTGACGCGGTTGTAGTGCAAGAAAACATGTGTTGTTTCACAGATAACGTGTTGAATTATATCCACGTGCTTGTGTCACCGAATGAAACGACCCTAAAGCATCGAAGCGGGTGTTACAAAAGCGGCCTGTCGCGCTACCAACTATTTTTTCCGATCGCCCGTCTGAGTGACCTACTTCACAGAAATGATCATGACGACATTCCTGTGAGGTTTTGGACTTTATTATGCGTCTTGGTACTCGGTGGGCTAAACTTTTTCCTTAAACTTATCACACAAGTTGGCTTCTAGGTAAACATAATTCGTGAACTTACATTGGGCCAAAATCGACGGTGATCAGAGGTGATTGGCTATGGGGAACCAACGTAAACGGACGACGAATCAACAGCAATCCGACCGGCCAACTTTACCTCCATTGGTGCAGTTCCATCTATTGAAGTCACTCCCACTTCTCGGACGTTCTGTTGGCGTGTCATATTGCAAATATTCTTATATGGCACCATTGGATTGCTATATTGTGTCTTCTTTGGCAAAAAAATGTGTACATGTAAAATAACTGTTTAATTATGTATTTACATAATAGCCTATATATAAAGGTAAATTTATATTCGTCGTTCAAGTACACATGGGTGTGTTTGCTAAAAAGACCTGGCCATCATTTCGCGCACCTTGCTTAACCAATGCGGAAACGATTGTCATCACGTGACCTATTGGAATCGCGGTGAACATGTGTTCGGGCTTCATGTATTTTTAGAGTGGGCACTAAGTTCAGGCGTTGTTTTGCAGAACATCCGTGCAATAAATTTCGATTTGTATAACTATTCTGTGCACCCAGGGATTATAAATTAGTACAAGCGGAATATGCATGGCTTGCACCAGATTTGTGTCGGTTCGCTTAGCCTTAGGTAGCAACCGGTGCTGTCAGACGACGACTTCGTAAATCTTGACAAACTGTGGCGCCACATAGCGGTGACTGGACTATCGACAGTACGCTGAGTGGAGGAGACATCAACTGGCAGTACACTGAGTGGAGGAGACATCAACTGACAGTACACTGAGTGGAGGAGACATCAACTGACGGTACACTGAGTGGAGGAGACATCAACTGACAGTACATTGACTAGAGGATACATCAACTGACAGTACACTGAGTGGAGGGGACATCAACTGACGGTACACTGAGTGGAGGAGACATCAACTGACAGTACAAGTGGAGGAGACATCAACTGACGGTACACTGAGTGGAGGAGACATCAACTGACAGTACACTGAGTGGAGGAGACATCAACTGACAGTACACTAAGTGGAGGAGACATCAACTGACAGTACACTGAGTGGAGGAGACATCAACTGACAGTACACTGAGTGGAGGAGACATCAACTGACGGTACACTGAGTGGAGGAGACATCAACTGACGGTACACTGAGTGGAGGAGACATCAACTGACAGTACACTGAGTGGAGGAGACATCAACTGTCTGTACACTGAGTGGAGGAGACATCAACTGACAGTACACTGAGTGGAGGAGACATCAACTGACAGTACACTGAGTGGAGGAGACATCAACTGACAGTACACTGAGTGGAGGAGACATCAACTGACGGTACACTGAGTGGAGGAGTCATCAAATGACAGTACACTGAGTGGAGGAGACATCAACTGACAGTACACTGAGTGGAGGAGACATCAACTGACAGTACACTGAGTGGAGGAGACATCAACTGACGGTACATTGAGTGGAGGAGACATCAACTGACAGTACACTGAGTGGAGGAGACATCAACTGACTGTACACTGAGTGGAGGAGACATCGACTGACAGTACACTGAGTGGAGGAGACATCAACTGACGGTACACTGAATGGAGGAGACATCAACTGACGGTACACTGAGTGGAGGAGACATCAACTGACGGTACACTGAGTGGAGGAGACATCAACTGACAGTACACTGAGTGGAGGATACATCAACTGACGGTACACTGAGTGGAGGAGACATCAATTGACAGTACACTGAGTGGAGGAGACATCAACTGACAGTACACTGAGTGGAGGAGACATCAACTGACTGTACACTGAGTGGAGGAGACATCAACTGACAGTACATTGAGTAGAGGACAGAAGTTAAGGTGACATTCATGATATTTTATGGCTATTGCAGTTAGGGAAATGAAAACATCTAATTTTTGTACACGTGCTATAACTGTCAGTAGTGTCCATAGGCAGATCTGTATGGGGTTAGGAGATATAGATGGCTTGTACCTCTCAGAGACTCAGACTATTGAAATTTTCCTCTGCTATGCCTGTGCTTTACATGCCCCATGCATTTCTGGGGGGGGGGTGCAAGTTGCATTTCGAAATTTGTGGAGGGTGGAATTGGAGGTTTGTGCCCCCGAGGCTATCATTTCTCGAGTTCGCCCCTAGGCTAGTGTCTGTGTTTTCCTGCATCCATGTTTCCAAATAGCCTAACTAATGGCAACTTCTGGTCATGCTAAACATCACTGTACATAATGCAGTTAAATCTGACAAATAATTAAACACGAATAATACTACAGTAAACATGTGAACACAAAGGACAGACAGAGCATTTGAGGTTTATTTGCATCACAAAATAAAAAGTGGCACAGAAATTTTGCGTATACATCATCTTTTCTAAATCAGAGACTTTAACTCAACTAAGACTGCTCAACTTAATAAGCACTTGAAGTAGTTACATAAATGGAACAATTAACACAACATACTGGCAGAGAATTAAAACATGTTTCTTTTGGGCAATGGAAGACGCCACTTACAACAGAAACTGTTAGTGTTGTATGCACTTGTTGGTCAGTAACGTGCTGGAACATCCCACAGTGTGTACATATTAAATGACAGTCACAAGGAAGACATGAGAAAATAAAAACCGTCATCAGCTTAAAATATCACCTTTTAAGCAGCAAGGTGTTGCTATAGAATTAAATAACCCATTCACAAATAAATCAATAACCAATGCGTCATCATAATGCAGCCTACCAGCATACAGCAGCATTCAGGCCAATGACCACAGTGCCTAGCCACATAGACAACAGTGGGTGTGGTCACTGGCAGAAGTCTAACTCAAAAGTAAGATTTTTTGGGGAAAACAAAATTAACACACACGAGCAAACCTCTTTCATCCATAACTTCGTACTGATGAACACACTCCAGGATATTATGACTATGCACTGCATCATCCGTTTATAATACTTAAATGCAAACTCCCCAGCTAAATGAAATGATGTGGTTTGTAACTTTGTAAGATGGTGAATATTTAAATGCAAACAGAGTGATCATACAAAAACACTGCAAAACAGTGAGTATACACGCCTGTCACAAGCTATCTAATATTTACTATTTTTCAAGTCAATCCTCATAATAGTTGTCATGCTACCGTATCACATATAGGTATAAGTGATATGGTTTTTACTTTAATTTTTGTATCTCCTACAACATGCAATCCTGTTTGTGATTAAGACATCAGTAACAAATACACTAGTTTATTACTGTTACTGCTGAATACTGCACCTTCACAAAGATGTTGGTCTCAATTACTAGAGTTATTCCTCAAGTGCTAAGCAATAGTATGTTCCCCAAACCATTCATATATCCATTAATTCCATTTGCGTGTCAAACCGAACAAAACCAAACAAAACTATATGTGATTTCCTCCTGTGGCCTTCCATGAACACAGGCAGCAGACGTCAACCGGGACAAAGCACGTTGCTTGCTCTGTCTCTTACAGTCTGAAACAACAAGTTAGCAAAATGTCAAATGTAGCAACACTGGAATGACATGGGACAGACTATCGCTATGGCAACTGGAGTCTGGGTGAAAGGAGCATCTTCTACCTAACAGGAATAACTAAAATCGCTGTTCTGGTCTGCATTTTTATTCATAGACATATAAAGAACAATGGACATATGAACCAGACTGACCCAGCATGCTCCTTTATGCATGTGTCTATTTTAGTCAAATCCTCCCTCCTGGTAGGCGTGGCTAGTATTTGTGAGGTGAGATTGTGCAAGGTTACCAATTTTTTCACTAATGCCAATTCACATTAATGTTCCTTGGGAGAAGAAAAAATAAACTGCACACATAATAAACAATCAGGTTTTCAGTTGAAATAACATTGGTAAAATCACTACAGTATCTGTATATAATTGTTATCTTGGATTCCAAATATACACAGACAGATACATTTTTATGCTGATGTGACAAATTGAATCGCTCACTATAGGGAATTAAATATCCATGGAGGTATCCGATACAAAGGTATTTCCATTCCACATGTGGCATCCATGTGCATTTTCATACATTTGTCTTAACTTTTAGTTATCCATCAAAGTTTCACACATGAATTTCCATCTTGTAACCTTTGTTCTTGTGGTGTACGCATGTTTATTTAAACACTGACCTTCTAACAAATGTAATAGTTTACACACCAGTAGGGGTCAAGCAACTACTTGTTTTTATACATGTGTTGCTTTGAAAGAAATAACATACAATTTTACCATAACCAGTAAAGATATTGTTCAAATCACAAGACTGCACAAGGCAGTAGTGATTTACACATTTTGTGTCTAAATACTGTGATTAATGGCACATTTGACAACCAAATCAACTTTTTGCATTCACATTTTGTTTTCGAATGAGATGTGATGATGTTGACAACAATTAGAGTAACTGATCTGAAGTGTGTAAGTAACTGATGTCAAGTGTATAAGTAACTGATCTTAAGTGTGTAAGTAACTGATGTCAAGTGTGTAAGTAACTGATGTCAAGTGTATAAGTAACTGATCTCAAGTGTGTAAGTAACTGATGTCAAGTCTGTAAGTAACTGATGTCACGTGTGTAACTGATGTCAAATGTGTAAGTAACTGGTGTCAAGTGTGTAAGTAACTGATGTCAAGTGTGTAAGTAACTGATGTCAAGTGTGTAAGTAACTGATGTCAAGTGTATAAGTAACTGATCTTAAGTGTGTAAGTAACTGATGTCAAGTGTGTAAGTAACTGATGTCAAGTGTATAAGTAACTGATCTCAAGTGTGTAAGTAACTGATGTCAAGTATGTAAGTAACTGATGTCACGTGTATAAGTAACTGATGTCAAGTGTATAAGTAACTGATGTCAAATGTGTAAGTAACTGGTGTCAAGTGTGTAAGTAACTGATGTCAAGTGTGTAAGTAACTGATGTCAAGTGTGTAAGTAACTGGTGTCAAGTGTGTAAGTAACTGATGTCAAGTGTGTAAGTAACTGATGTCAACTGTGTAAGTAACTGATGTCAAGTGTGTAAGTAACTGATGTCAAGTGTGTAAGTAACTGATGTCAAGTGTGTAAGTAACTGATGTCAAGTGTGTAAGTAACTGATGTCAAGTGTGTAAGTAACTGATGTCAAGTGTGTAAGTAACTGATGTCAAGTGTGTAAGTAACTGATTTCAAGTGTGTAAGTAACTGATGACAAGTGTGTAAGTAACTGATTTCAAGTGACCTTTTCTTGCTGATGAGTCTTGACTTGAGTCTTTCATCCATCATTTCTCTCTCCCGTCTCCTCAAGTCGTGAATGTGTCGCACGTCCTCCTGGTGTTCATGTACCAAACTAGTCGCTGAATCTCGCACATCTGAATCCTCCTAGAGTGACAAAAGTTTATGATGATAAGAAAGTGCATGATAAGAATGTACATGAAAATGCACTGGAAAGATTGTAAAAAAAAGGCAAGTTCTTATATAGCGCAGTATCCAGTCGTCAGGACCACTCAAAGCGCTTTACACTTTACGTTGTAACAGTAACGCAAGGGACCACAGCATTGATATAGACAGAGAGTATTTATTTCAATAATAAGCATAAAAATGCAAAGAAATATTCATCTTAAATATAGAGGAGGCTCCCATTGAGACAATTATATAATAGACATTTCTTGCAACAAAGTACTTGCTTGTCACACACTGTATGTATGTATATGTATATATATATGTATGTATATATATGTATGTGTGTGTATATATATATTATATATATATATATATATAAAATATTATATATATGTATGTATGTATATATATATATACATATGTATGTGTGTATATATTATATACAGTGTATATATATATTTATACATATAAGTTTAACTTGTCTCACAAACATCCATATATAAACAGCATCAGCCATACTTTTTAAGTAACAAAATTGCTAACTGTTTGCACAACTGTGCTAGTGAAGCCTACAAGATGACTCATTCTTTTGCTTAAAATGACTTCTCGCTAAAACAAACGGGTAACTTGGATACTTGGTAGTTGAGTATAAACACACACCATCTGCCTGGAGGCTGATCTGTGCTTCCTGGTCCTCTCTTCCATCACCTCATCCTCTTCCTCCTGAGAGCAAGACAAGACTGTTACTAATGTACCCACGCAAATCTCCTCCATCCAGAAGATGCCACATACAAATGGTTTCCCAGGCTATTATAAATTGTGTTTTAATGACATAAATTTGAAACAGTTTTTTTCATTAACAGAAGTTATGTAAAATGTCTCTAACTAACTGCCACTCATAGGACAAACTGCAGAAAATTTACAGATTTACATTTATAACACATGGTCAAAACTTTAAAAACCATAAGGAACTCTTAGCAATAGCAGTTTTAAAAAAGAAGGTGCCATGAAAATGTTGTGTCCAAGATGGAAACTGTCTTTGAAGAAGCGTCAACAAAAACATTTACATTAGACTGATTTGAGTTAGATCATGGAATACGTGTGGCTCCCTCTGTATGTTTGTGCATTATTTTATAAGTCTTGTGTTTATATGAGCTTATATACACTTAGTATAACATCATTACCTTCTCTTCAGTCGCTACCTCCGGCTTCTTCGCAATTTTCTGAAACATGACCAAAAAATAGTTAATTAAGCAATCTACCCATTTTGTATGCAAAGCAATTCATGTTTTTTGGCAAAAGTGCAATTTCACGTTAATTCACATATAGTGCACCAAACACTGCACATAGATAGAGATGTATTTACGTGAGACAAAAGAACTTAAATCATACATGCATTAGCCAGCATAAAACTGTCAATGAAAGTATATCTGTTACATCAGTAACAATATAAGTAACATAGTCTCTGGGTGAAATGACAAGAAGATGGAGGTGTTGACTCAACCAGAGGCTATAAATGAGCCGTCTCCACAAATAATCCACTAGTTTTCTTTACAATGTTTTTTCCACCTGTGATCACATTCCTAGTGGCACAGAACGTGTTCACAAAATGTTTCATGATTATCCTGAATATTCATAAATGTCGTTCACCAACACACATGATATTATTTTAGAAAAATGTTTCATGATTACCCTGAATATTTATAAACGACATTCACCAACATATTATATTAGTGTCAGTAGCTTCTAATAATCTACTCAAACACCTGGAAATTACCTGTTTGCGTAACCTTTCAAGCCTCTCCTTTAACACCTCTTTACTGTGTTCCTTCTCGGCTTCTTTCTGCTTCAATATCTTCTCCTGTTTTTGGCGAAATCTTCTGAAGACATCCTCAACATCAGCTTCATCCATTTCGTCTCTTTTGCGTAACAACCTCTTGTGAAGTTTGCCTTCCAATTTTGAAATTTTCTATCAAAGATAGAATATAATCAGTAGTAAAATTACATTTTCACAAAACAAACGTACGCACAGTTTTCATCAATGTCTCACATGATATGTTTTATATTCCTATTTATAAAACAGATGACCTGCGAAGAACAATTGATCTGATATGCTCTGATATTTGACCAATATGTCTTAAATAGCAATAACCCACAGTATATGAATAGCAAGAATCATATATCACAATTCTAGAGAATTAACAGAGTTTTCATAACTTAATCTCATAGTACCAATAATTATAGAAAATGTATATATAATTATATATAAGTGCATCTATCAGTGACATATTTACATTGCCTGCCTTATTTCTCAAGGTAGTAATGTACACATGGGTTTGTCATAATCTGTAGTAACTAATAAATTATTCACAACCATATATGCCTGCATGAATTGAGAACATTAATCCCATTTACAATCGATCAATTACACACTTACTTCAGATATTCCTGTGTCTTCTTCTGGCTCGGACTGTAGAAAACGCAGAACACAACACAATCAGACACAATGTTTCCAACATATAAATTATAAAACCTTAGTAAAAGATTATTTGAAGATGTAATATGCTACCTTCTGAATCCTAGTTTGCCTAGTCGGATTATCTAAGACACTCTCGATGCCTCCATCAGTGTTGAGTTCAAAGGTGACGAATGACAGTATGTTGAAAGCTCCAACAGAGCAAACCAAAATTCAGGGACACAGGGCAATAGATTATATTTCCAAATCATGAATTGAAATAACAGAATCCGGAATTAATGAATGAGCATGACAGTGGCAGTAAATGATGGTTTCCCATCAAATGCCAATGCTTGTCAAACATATTGTCAACCTAAACAGTCTTTTACAACACTGAACACGGTTTCAATGATTATTGTAATGGTAAAGTGATCAGTTGATGATTTACATAGCTCAAACAATTGTAGAAAATACTGGAAAAACTAGTTTAATTTATGGTACAAATCCTTTAACTGAGAGTGAAATCTAGAAAGCATTACTCAGTGAATGTATGAGAATATAATTATTTTCTGCATGTATGTTTTGGACACCTTCGTAAATATATCAGTGATTTTGTTCCAAGAAAAAGAAGTTTGGGAAAGGATTAAAGACGAGGGTAGATGCCCTGAGATTAACCGGAATAAGAGGAAGACTGTGACTGAGCCAGAAGGGTTGTTGACAGTAGATCTGGGGACACTGGGATGGAAGATCAAAAGATGGCAACAGAGGAGAAAAACGTGTCAAAAAACACGTGACAAAAACAATGCCAAGGCCAGCTGACCAGGAACAAAAAGAGAAACAATAAAAACACTGATAACTGGAAATACCTTCTCCTGGAAACTGTTGTTTTCACGGTCTGTCAGTGTTGACTTCATCTTATCGTTGAGCCGTTGTTTCTCTGCATTCCGCAGCTGTCGCAGGCATTCTGTGTCAGACAGATGTTTCGACAGCAGGCTGGCAAAGTCGTCGTCACTAAGTCTTTCTCTCTCTCTGACAAGTCGACAAATGAAGGATGCGTCTTTCTCCTTTATTGCGTCTTTCTAACATACAAAAACAACAATGATATTTAATGTTATCTGGAGCACTGGAATGTGGATATTTAAAATACATTACTGGCATGTATGATAGTCATTATAATATGGTGTCAATGTTCTGTTGTTTAAAACAATCTATGTTTATCATGTTTGAAAAAAATAGATATAAATGTCACCACTACACCTGTTCTTAAAATTAACATGTTTTTTTTAATAATTAGACTTAATATTAATGTTGTTTTAGTAGTTGAACCTCACTTTGCTGCAATCTGAGTAATAGGGCCACCTCACAATTAGGACCACCTCACAATTAGAACCACCCCACAATTAGGGCCACATCAATATTAGGGTCACCTCACAATTAGGGCCACCTCACAATTATGGTCATCTCACTATTAGTGTCACCTCACAATTAGGGCCACCTCACTATTAGGTTCACCTCACAATTATGGCCACCTCACTATTAGGGCCACCTCACTATTAAGGTCACCTTACATTAGTCCAAAATTCCTTTGCAATTGAAAAGTAAAAGAAAGTAGTTCTGCCAATAGTTATGGTCACCTTGCTAGTCACACACTATTCACCCAGTCCACAGAGCCGACCCAGGGTACATTTTTAATAGAATTGGAATTTTATTGACAGAAATTGAACTGTAATTTAAACGAGGGTGTCTGCTCCTAATTTGTTTTCTTTTAATATTACGTTCTTATGACCACAAAATACATGGTGAAGCTCAAGTGCTAAAGTCAGAACAATGTTCAAAATATTAATGATTCCACATGCAACACATTCAAATGGTAAACAAAACATCCAGTTTCAAAACAAAACAATTGATTGGCAATAATGCCGAGGCGAGCAGAGTTAACCGCAATACGCTTTGATGTTTAACTTCCTTTTACAAATTACTGCTCTGCCAATACTGCCAATCAAATAAAAAATTCTTGAAGTTGAATTAAAACCGAATCCCACAAAGTATGATGAATTGAATAAATTGAGCAACAGAGGAAATCTGTAATTATTACAAAAGTTGTTATACAATATTCTATGCATTTTAACTGTAATGCATAAAAAATTCAACTGTATTTTACTGAATGTCACAAAAACGGCCAATGTTGCTGATTTGTAGCTAAATTAGAATTGGATAAATTAATATAATTATTTGGATAATTTTGTTAGTCCACTAAATTGAATTGGGATGGATCTTCAGTAAATACACATTAAAAGTAAAGACAAACATGAAGGTGAGTGTTGACAGTCTCCAGGCCACCCTACCTCCTCTAAACCAGCACCCGTGTCAGTTGTGGTGACGCTGCCACTGTCTGTCGGTAAGTCATGCAAGTGACCAGGTTTATCCTAGGCAGAATGACAAAATAAGGACATCTGGCGTCACTGATCAAACTGCATGCACATGACTGTCCAGAAAACAACATGAAAGCAACTCGAGTAAATTTCCAAAATTAAGGTTATTTTATAACCTTTATTTTAGGAATTTACTCAAGTTATAAAAATAACCACACCATGTTTATGCAACTCACTATAGTGCTCTGCGGTGTTTTAGCCATTCATAATAAATATATAATTCTGATTTCTTTTTAACAAAGACAATTAAATAAATGTTAAAAATTAAGGTGCATATTACACATAATAAAAACATTCTACTGCATTTCTATGATACTGTGATGCAGGGTTTAGGCAGGAGTTTGACTGAAGGACCCTCATCTGTGTGGGGGTGGACCCCTCTGAACAGTGCAGAAGTTACAGGTGTCTGACCACTGTTTGGTGGCACACGGACCCAAGGCGTCTGTGAACACTTTCTGCCATTGCAGACAAGTGTAAGTTCTGGCATGACAACACGGTAACGGGGAACACATATGACAGTAAGCTGAATGCGTGTGTGTGTATGAGTTTGTAGTGTGTGTTTGTGTGAGTTCTAGACCTCAAGCATGACAATAAAATATACTGTCAATGAACACATATGACAGTAACCACAATGAGTGTGTATGTGTGTAAGCATGCGTGTGTGTGGGTCTCTGTGTGTGTTCTAGTATGATGTTTTGCATGTTTACCTCATCGTGACTATGCACATGATCCTCATCCGAACCGCCCTCAAAGTCTTCAATCTAAACATGCAAGTGCAATAATATTAACCGTGTATGGTGGGAAAACAGCTTTATCTAATGGTTGCATGGTAGTCTTGATCAGATATGAGAGGTCAAGAAGTTATCATGACAGTAAACTGGAACAGGAAAATACTATGATTTCATTATTAATATCCAACTATAAAGTTATGAATTATTAATTATTAGTTTATTATTAGTTAGTTATTACTGTTATCAATATTTCGTATAACTTAACCTGATGCTTATATTATTTCCTGTAGTATTTGATTGACAAAGTTAACTGCATATAATTTTGAACGAACAGTCATACAAATTTAAGGATTCCAATGAAGTTATATTTAGTTCTATACAAGCAGATTGCTGCAGAGTGCAGTCAATATTATTTTTTCAAAATATTCCCCGATAGTTGGAAGTACTGCGATATGCAATCTAGAAAAGGATGGCCATCAAAATGATTGCGCATTTATGTAGTGTATATAATTTACATTTGAGAAGGTTAAACAGATTTGTATAATTTGTGTACAGTAAAACTGCAAACCTGTTATCAACTAGCACTGACATTATAATATCGTCAATGTGAACCAGTTGTGTGAATGTATCATGAAACCCCAAATACTTGTCTACTGAAGACGGCGTATTTCTTAGCATGTTCCTGGATAGTTGTGTTGCTAGAATATCTTACATGAACCACGCTGTATCACATGACATCTAGCTACAGTTAGAAGGTGCAGGTGGAGGAGAGGGAGGAGGGAGGGAGGAAGGAGGGGGAGAGGGGGAATAGGGAGGTGGGAGGGAGGATGGAAGGGGCAGGGGGGGGGAGGTGAGGGAGGAGAGAAGAGGGAGGAGGGGTAGGGAGGATGGAGGTCGGAGGAGGCATGAGAGAGGATGGAGGTGAGAGGAGGGAGAATGGAGGTGGGAGGATGAAGGTGAGAGGATGGAGGTGGGAGGAGGGAGGACGGAGGTGAGAGGAGGGGGGTGGGGGAGGAGGAGGTGGGAGGAGGGAGGATGGAGGTGAGAGGAGGGGGTGGGGGAGGAGGTGGGAGGAGGGAGGATGGAGGTGGGAGGATGGAGGTGAGAGGAGGGAGGATGGAGGTGGGAGGATGGAGGTGGGAGGATGAAGGTGGGAGGATGGAGGTGAGAGGAGGCAGGAGGTGGGGGAGGAGGAGGAGGAGGGAGGAGGGAGGAGGGAGGAGGGAGGAGGGAGGAGGGAGGAGGGAGGAGGGAGGAGGGAGGAGGGAGGAGGGAGGAGGGAGGAGGGAGGAGGGAGGAGGGAGGAGGGAGGAGGGAGGAGGGAGGAGGGAGGAGGGAGGAGGGAGAATGGAGGTGGGAGGATGGAGGTGGGAGGATGGAGGTGGGAGGAGGGAGGATGGAGGTGGGAGGATGGAGGTGGGAGGATGGAGGTGGGAGGATGGAGGTGAGAGGAGGCAGGAGGGAGGAGGTGGGGGAGGAGGAGGGAGGTGGGAGGAGCTCATGACATTGCCAGTACCATCTGTCCGAAGCCATCCACGGGACAAATTTCATATTTTATGGCTATTTCTGGGTTCATCACATGTAATGCACCCAACACATTTAGGGTATCAAACAACACTTGTTATGATGAAATGTGCTTTTTGCTTATCTAGGTGGCCATCTTGGCATATGTTACATGTAAAATGTCAATGACTGATATATAAAACATAATTACTTACATTTCAATCATCCAGTTTAATTTTGGTGTCATTCTTTATCATTTTAGACTTTGCGACACACTTTTATATTTAGTCACACTTTATTCATGTGCACAATAAAAATGGTTCGGTGGGGGGGGGGGGGTAGTTTGACAAATTCGGGGGGGGGGGGGGTAGTTTGACAAATTCTGACGGTTACTATACTGGCAATGTTTGAGTAGTCAGGGAGCTGTGACAAGCATCGTGTGTGACACACAAAGTGATATTAATCAACAAACTCATGCACAATCAGTTACCTGCACTCGGCTGCTTTCCTGTAGATGTACAAAGAAAACAAGTTACTTTTCTGACAAGATTCTTTATAGTAAGTTAGTAACACACATGCACGCACGCACGCACGCATGCACGCACGCACGCACGCACGCACACACACACACACACACACATCAAGCAGACTGTGCAAATGATTTTTACTACACCAAATGTGAAGCAAGGGCTATGACCGTAATGCCAGTAATAAATAAATTTATTAATAATAAATGTAAGTCATAGTAAGAGATGTGGCAAAATAGGAATTTTACCACTGGGAAATAATCGTGCTTTGCTGCAAATTGCAACATTTCCCTTTACAGTGAGCAGCTTCTGGATCTAGAAAGTTTTATCTGATCTTTATACATGAACTTTTAGTTTTCGCTTACACTAAAACCACGAATATGTAATATTACTACCTCGCACACTGATTACAACAATTACAAACAATTCCCACCTGGATGTCATTGTCACACATGCTGGCACTGTGCTTGCTGGAATGTTTCGCCCAATCTTCTTTCTCTTCCACATCTTCCACCCTGCTATGTTTACTGTCACCACTGTCAACTGGTGCCGTGTCATCGTCGTCTGGCGACACGTCACCATTCATCCACACCTCGACACCAGTATGACCAATGTCTCTGCGCTTCCTCTCATTCCTGCCACCAAATCCATGCTCCCTATTTTCGTTCATCCCATTCTCCAGCCTAAATTTCATCTCATCAACACTACTTCTAAATATGTCGTCTGCTTTCTCAAACGACCTTGACACATGTTCATCGTGACCTCCTCGTGCTTTCCCAGTTGACCTTGACAAATGTTCCTTGCGACCTCCTTCCTCTTCATCATCTATGTGTAGTGCTGAGTACAAATCATCAATGCGTTGAACTACATGACCTCTGCTGTAACCATTGTGACCTTGATGTTCAGCGTGCTGGTCGGCCATCTTGATTTGACGCATACCTGGTTCTTCGAACATGACTAATTTAGAGGCAGCTTCATTTGCGTGAGGCGGTCGTTCCACGGTGGTTACTTGTTTGCATTCTGACCTTCTTAACAGGCGCTCGCGTTTCTGAGCTAAACTCTGTCTAATTTGTTCCTTCTCCCGAGTCTGTTTGTCTCTCAGGGCCTGCATGCTGAGTAGATGTGCATTGAGAATGTGATCTATGTCTTCATTCATCGGCTCCAGGCCAACAATCTCATGGGCGTAGCGCGTCACCACATTAGCCTCTTCCTGAAAATAAAAGATCAGCAACTCAGAGCATTCCGCTGTATCAATACTTCACCATGTTCCCAGCAAACATGTAACTTTCCCGTAACGTTAGCAGAAATTTATAATTAGGTTATGCAGTAACATTCCTATATATAACATTTAGGGAACGTAAAGAAAACTTTCCGAAAAAACATTAGGAGAACGTTACCTGCTAACATTATCGTAATGTAGAAATAACGTTCTGCTAACATTCGAATAACCTGATTTTGTTAGCTGGGTTCGTTCTAACAATGGTGCAGTATGTGGAGACAAAGTACACAGTGTGCCAAAGGGACCAATGTCAGTGTTTTCCATCAGTCCACCAGGTGGCGTCACCACATAGTGAGGGGCATAATGCCAGCAGGTGGCGCCACTCAAAGGGGTTGGTTGATCGATGCTACATCACAGCGTTCGAACTGAGTTTAGTTATTCGCTGATTTCACGTGCACAAGCAGTGTTCGGACCCGAAGTCCAGATGTGATCCACAAATCCTTCAAGAAGTGTGAGGTCACAATTGCACTGGGTGGAACAGGGGAAGATACCGTCCATGCAGGGGACATGTCGGATGAAGGTGATTCGTGTGAGACCTTCCCAAGGGAAGAGACAGAGAGTGAGCTGGGACACTAAGACAATGTCATCAGAGGAGTTGGGATTGTTGTCCCAGCTGAGAGTCTAGACTCTTCAGTGAAGGACAATGATGATGATTACTACGGATCAACTAGCCCAGGCCACTGAACACTGCTAATGTAATTGAAGACTATATTTGATACAAAAAACTTACCGTTCGTAATGACTATAAGGATTTTATTACATGCTGTAATTATAATAAATATATCAATCGATGTTTTTTAATTTTTACCATGAACTCGCAGGAAAATGTTGGAGTGGCTCAGAAATTGGATTTCTTGCTCCACAGATCTTAAAACGCAACAAAATAATTCTTCAACACATTTCTGCCAGATATCTCACCTCGTCGTGTTTTCTCTTCAGATCCGATTCAGACAGTACTTCGACCTTGGTGTTTTCACCAAGGTCACTGGTGTCAGTTCCAAGGTCACATGAAACTGCGCAATGCCATTGTGGGGAAGCATCTGAACTTGTTGCTGAATCCGTGAAGGTGGTCGGTGTCTGTCCAGTGGTGCTGGAATCGACAGTAGTCGGCCTTCCGTCTGCAATGTCTCTCGCATTCTTGTTCAACTCCCATAGTTTCTGTACAATTTTTGTATTTGTAGCCACAAAGTTTTCAAGGCCCTGAAAAGCACAATGACAGGCTTCATAGCATTCTGTGGTGCTGTGAAAGACAGCGTCCGTACCGTTCTGAAGATTTGAAACTCAAGTTTATTCATGACTCCCTCGGCCCTGTACAAACCACGGAGAAAGTTGTTGGTGATTAGAAAGGCTTGGGAATAAGAACAAAAGTCTCAGGTCTTGGGTGTTTCCTACAAACTTGGGCTAACACAGGAGTTCTTCTCTAGAATTAGTGAGTCCACTACAGGTTACACATTTACCCCCTGTGTGAGATCTTTTACTTCCCCTGGCATAGTCACCAGATAGAAGGGACCACCGGCTTTTAGTGTCTTTTCCAAAAGACACAGGCAAATGTGGGGTGAACGAAATTGCCTAAGTTTCGAAATAGCAGTAGGTGGGATTGAACCATTGTCCCCTCGATTGACAGGTCGGCGCTCTACCGCGTGACCACTGCTCCCCACAAAAGAGAGGATATGGGAATATATTTGTTTATTTCCATAATGAGAGTTATGAAAATTGGTTAATGTTTTGGGCTGGCTAGTGATGATAGTTTCTGAAGTGTTAAACAATGTCTCAACATGCTTTAGTCACCATTATATTCTGTATTCACATCCCGTAAATTGAAGTGTCCACGAACTGTGTAGATGTCCATAATATAAAATAATGTACACATGAAAGTGATACGATAAACTTCAGAACTACGTGTTTCAGCCTGGATTAAGTTACTTTTCCTGGGAGAACCCCCCCAGAACGTCCACCCGACACATCCATTCCCACAAATGGGAAAAGCAATTCTGAATAGACATGTCTACCATTTGTTAGAGCGGAAATCATTCTATTCATATTTCTCGCAGGGACTGTGATTAGACTGACCGATAAGTCTGAGTCGACCTCCACTATCATGTCGTGGATGCGCAGTAGTTCGTCCTGTAGGTGACCTCGGATGGCGAGTAGCTCCTTGATACGTGGAAGATGCATCTCCCTCTCCACAGCCAGGTTCAGCTTCTTGATGCGCTCATCTCCTTCATCCATTTGCTGAAGGCAGAGCAGATGTTTGTGTTAGAAACAGTGGTCAGGATGAAACTATGTACTTGTTTATATCAGATGTGTGTGTGTGTGTGGTGTGTGTGTGGTGTGTGTGTGGTGTGTGTGTGTGTGTGTGTGTGTGTGTGTGTGTGTGTGTGTGTGTGTGTGTGTGTGTGTGTGTGTGTGTGTGTGTGTGTGGTGTGGTGTGTGTGTTAGTGTTTGTAGTTTGTGTGTGTGTGTGTGTGTGTGTGCGTGCGTGCGTGCCTGCGTGCGTGCGTGCGTGCGTGTGTGTGTGTACCTCGGTATATATGATGTATGTCTTTGTGTGTGGAGTTTATGTGTGTATATGTGTACTGTGTGTATGTGTGGTGTATATGTGTGTGATGTGTATGTGTGTGTCTGTGTGTATGTATATGATGTATGCCTTTGTGTGTGGAGTATGTATATGTGTGTATGTGATGGGTGTATGTATGTTTGTTTGTTTGTTTGAGCATACCCAGTACATACAACACATATTCTCAGAAAAAGAATATTGCAGTAACTAATAACACAACAGAGCAGGGTGTAGATGTGTGTCTCTCTCTATGAGTCTGAGACTTTTCTATTACTGTTGTTTGACAAAATGGAAGTTTATTTGGCCATTGTTATTGCCCATAATATTATATGGATTCTACATGTCGTTAACCACCATGAACAATCACAATTTGATCTGGTGCTATATTACTTATTAAATAAAATATATTATATTATATAAATACATTAACAAGTTAGGTTAATACAAAAATCACAAATTATACTTTGGATATACGCCAAACATAATAATCCGGTAACAATCCCATGACCTGTACTTCCTATAGAATTAAGACTACAAAAGCTTAACTGCAGACATCCATTCTCCTTCAGTAAACAGTGATTCATAGATTTCATTCTCTCCAGTTTTTAATCCTGGTGGCCTCGTGTAGTGTATACTAACTGAAATAGCCCACTGGTCAATGTAGTGTCTGCTGTTGGACAATGGCCAGAATATGCTGGTTATATTGACCAATTTGCTGTACTGACAAATGTGAGTCTGCACTAACAATGACCAATATAATATAATGTGCCAAGTTTCTATTACCAGTTTGCACCAGCACTAAGCAAACTTCCTAGATGTTTAACAAGCAGAATGACAAACGTTCAGGTGGCACGCAACAGTCTGTAAAAACAGTATAGAGTCAGTGGTCATATTTAACTGACCATCTGAAAAAGAGACTGTATAATTTAAGAGGCAGAGAGGTGACACAGACGCAGGGTGGAATTTGAGAGTGATGAGACATGTGTAGGACTTGTAAGATGCTACACAACCAACACTGACTAAGACTGACAACACTCAGCATTCTGGACACAAAAGACAAATACCCCCAGGGTAGATAATACACGAAACACCAAACTAATAAGCCCAATTTGCAGGTTACTGTTTGAAAGGCAAGATACATTTAATTGGCAATCAAGACATGGACAGGTGACCATGCCTAACTTATCCTAAACTACTCACAACTGAACTCTGGATAATAGGTTGATGCATTCTGTGTCTAAAATATTTCTCTAAATAAAAAAAAGTTATCAGGTCAGCTCTTGTGCAATTAATTTGTGGTATGTTACTTTACTGATCATTATAACCTTCACTTTAGTGAAAATAAAACAAAATACACATGATACAATCTATTATGAACATAAAACTTATGACCAATAATATATTATAACATCAAGTTCAACACATTGATTACTGAGATATACATACCCCCAAATATTCTTCGGCCGTCCATATCTTTGCGAGGATGTCATCTTTTGAAGTATCGCAAATGGCTGCTGCACCAGAGCCATCTGGTGGCAGATTTACTCTCAAGTCTTGCACAATTTCTGCATCAGTTTCATTGATATCCTGACCACCAGACGTCAGGTCAGGATAGACTTCAGTTCGCTGCAAGGAAACTCTGCCTCCAAGTGGTGGGGTTGGTGCGTCTTGATACCTTGAGTACTGCCCACCAGACGTCACAACTGAGGCAGCATCATCATTGTGCTGTCTGGCAAATGCGCTACTTGTTGGTGACGTTACGACGGCTGTTGTATGTTGACCACCAGAGGTCTCTGATGGTACCATGTCATATCGCTGCCTGTCATAGCTGCGACAACTACAAACAGTGCCATAATTTAACATGCCATTTAATAATACATGCAATAACACAATAATTTGATAACACTTTTTAAAAATAATAACAACATACCAAAATCCCAGTATGTTCATGAAAATATCATAAATTCTGACTCGTCTTACTGTTACACTTGTCATGTGGTCTCACTGGTCTGTCCTCTAAGAGACACCCAGTCTTCTAAAAGTATGTTTTGTAGAACTAGAAACAAGGATGTTTAAAATGTAATGGGACGCAGCAAAGCTAAGTAAAAGAATATTCCAGATGTAAGCCGATTCATGAAGTGCACTGGTCTGATCTGAATGGCATATGTATTGTAGTGGAATATATCATTCATGGTTACAAGATGTTTTATTCTGTAAGAAATTCACTTACTTTGAAGCATAATTTGTGAAACGTACGACCTGGGTATGAAACTGGCACAAGAGGAAAGTGAATATGCCACTTACATCAAACAGAGAGCTGCTACCATGAACAGAGACCAGGGATACCACCTGTCTGCCATCTACAGCCAAATTATCCCACCGAAATCTGAGCAACTGACACCAGTACGTGACACCGGTACGTGACACCGGTACGTGACACCGGTACGTGACACCGGTACGTGACACCGGTACGTGACACCGGTACGTGACACCGGTACGTGACACCGGTACGTGACACCGGTACGTGACACCGGTACGTGACACCGGTACGTGACACCGGTACGTGACACCGGTACGTGACACCGGTACGTGACACCGGTACGTGACACCGGTACATGACACAGGTACGTGACACCGGTACTTGACACAGGTACGTGACCAGGACCCATAATTGCTGGGTCGAAATGTTGTATACATGTTTCAAAAATTATGCTCCAAAATGAATTTTTACAAAGTAATGACATTGCTGTATGTTGCTTACCCTATACCATTACGTGACTCTGCTGGCATGTCATGACCATGTGTCATGAGACCATGTGACATGTGCCAGGGCAGTGATGTCACTGGCTGCTGTACTGCAACAGGTGTCTGACCAGATGCACCGGCTCCCATTTCATTGCACCTGGCACAGACAAGACTTTGTATCCAAGTTTGTAAATGGAAAAGTAGTAGTGAAATTGCAAAGAAATGTACCAAACATAGATAAACAGTTACTGCTTTAATGATAGTAATGTTATGTCGTTTGTATAATTTGTAATGGGCCTTCTATTATAACTGCTTACGTAAATTATGATGGATAAGGATATATGATCATATATCACTGATGTACGTATCATTGATATAGTGCATTCCAGACATGGGGTCAAATACATTTGTATTATAAAGTATTTAAATACTTTTTTCAAAGTATTTGATCTTTAGGAATGAAAAGTATTTGTATTTAAATACTTTCCTAAAGTATTTGACTTTTTCAAATACTTTCAAAAAAGTGCTAATTACTGATGAAGACACTTAACAGCAGGTGTTCCCATGGCCCTGGCAGTGACCACAACTTTTGTTTGCTCAAGGCCAGAAGATGGATTAGCACCTGACAGTGACCATAGGTCAATATCCCCTTTGTTCTTTAGCCAGGCTCCAAGCTGGCACCAGGCTATTCTGGTTTCCTGGCTGACTTTGAAGTTGGGCTGTCACACTTCCTCACAACATCTTAGCAGTGTCTCTACTAAGGGCAACATCTAGGCATTTTATTAACAAACAACATATTTTGTCCTTTACCTCTGTGGTTAGAAGTTTTTGAGTCAATTGTCACTGTGATGTAGTTAGCAATAACAATACACCCTAGGCCTAGCTCTGGTTTGCCTGTCAATGTCATCATCTGAACAAAACACTAACTATGCCATAAACTAGATGTCTCAATATACGAGTTGCTTTTATTTTGCCTACATAGTAAAACATCCTGAAAATGAAATGTATTTGAAGTAGTTTCCAATGTATTTGTATTTAAATACATTTGTATTTAAAAGTATTTGTATTTGAATCCTTCAAGAGTATTTGTATTGAAATACATTTCAATGTATTTGACCCCATGTCTGATGCATTCAAATATTGATAGCAATGACGAGGATTAGGGTGAATACGTTCTAAAAGATAATTTCCAGTTTCAATTAATTTTAATCAATTAAAATTCCTTTACAGTCTTTTTCAATTCCAATTCCTGCTAAAAAATCTTTCGACTCCAGCTCAATTCCTGGTCCGAAATAATTCAACCGAAAGTTTTTCAATGGTTTTGATAGTTTTTAATATTAATGTTGTTATCTATAAAGGGGAGTGAAGGATCGAGTTATATATGCTATTTATAAATGAAAGCATTCAGTATGTTCTCATATAAGTGTCAGCACAAGGGAAATACATTATATAGGGCATATAATAGGCTATATAAAATACTGGCTTATTTTTTCCGCTCAAGCTCACCTCAAGAAAAACAATTTTGATTAAAAAAGGCAGATCACTTCCCTAAATATCCCTCCACAAATATTGAGAACTAAACGGGTACGGAAATCACAACTGTTTTAACTTTGACCTGGGTCCTCGCATACTTTCGAGCTTTTTGACCTGTGATTGTGTCTGGCCTCTCCTCTGCCCGTGAATGATATCAGTCTCAGATATGGCACTTTGTCTTAGTCTTAGATAGCGCGTTATAATCTCGTGTTTTTTGTTTTATTTCATGGAGAATCTACGATTATGACACCGCCGTCATGTCAAGCAAACGCAAAATGAACATCATTAGTAATTCGTGGATTACCTTGTTCGCGCGATTAATGTCGGCGCTTCGCCTTCGGTAGCCTGTCGATAATCTCAACCTGGTGTCAGAATGTACGCAGCCGTCGCTTGTAGGTGATCTTAAACACCGCGCGCGGACACCGTACAAGCACGATATTTCATGCAAATCAAGTCACAACAATGCATTTACACCTCGTGACTATGTCACTTACGGTAGCACATTTATAAACCATATGCACGTCCAAACAGACTTCTATTTCGAGGAACTATACGATGACACATTGCTGTATGATTTTGCAGAACGGCACGACGCACCTGTGTCACGTGACTTCGTTATTTACCAACGTTGCTAGACGATCGCCAGTCGAGTCGTGACCTAAGCCTTAGCCTGAGCCGATGATCGCGAAACTAATAATCGGCGTGAATGATTCACAAACTCGTGACGTTTGCCACACCCGTAGCGTTCGTTTGTTTTTGTATTTCAACCTATTCGCAAAAAACAGTCAATTATCTCACTAACTATGCGAGTAATAATGGCTCGCACGAAGTCGAAGACGAAGGCCGTATCGTATATACACGGTAGCGTATTATAGTATACAGGCCAGGCTACAGCGTATTCGTCGTTAACGTAGCTAACTTGGCGATAAAACAGTCTCAGTCTCAGACTAACTGTCTGAGTCTCTCAGACTTAGTATTTCGGTCGTTATAGTCCATCGGATCAATACGGAAACGGAAGAATGAGTACCTGCGTACTAAACGTGTAGCGTTGCCAAAACTGTTCGTACAATCAATTTGTGACTGCCATAAATGACGACGTACATGCAGTTAGCTGTGTATTGTGTCTGCTTTGTTGACTTAGAGTCCTAGAATAAATGTAATCATAATCAAATAAATAATGCAGTCATACTAAGCAAGGGACAGAGGGTTTGGGGCGCATGCTGGATAAGACCCTCAACTTATGACACTTTGATATTTAAAAAAATGTGTAAGTTTAATAAGTTCCAATACATTTTCATAATTATTTATCATTATTCTACCGTAAATAAATGTACAGGTACCAGTTGTGAAGAGGTTATCAGTTGAAAAACTTTGTGTTTGGTAACCAATTATAACTATTAATTTTATACAAATATATTCATTATGCAAGCAAGCTGACACAAATCCCAAATCTCCCAAATCACAATGATGACTTAATCAGTATACCTGATTATAAGTTTAAAGACAATTTTGACAGTATAGTGCGTTGTGTTAGTATGACATACTCGCCACAAGAAAGCACAGATAATCTTTGTGAAGTGGGCCTATTAAATGTACTACATTTTAAGTAAAATCGACATACTATACTGACGCAATGGAAGAAACTGCATAATTCCCACAGGTGTATTTAGCACACCAGATCTAAAAAAAATGCATGAAATATTTAAATAGACAGCATTACATGCAATAGCAAAGCTTGTTGATTTTGTGGTGGCATTTGAGCAGTCTTGGCACAATGCCAAAGATAAAATATAGATCATTTATATGTCTATATTTGGATTGTAATTTCGGTATGTAGTTAACCTAAATATTATTATTCCTAATAGAGGAACACTGCCTAAAAGAAGCCTACCCACATATTTTGGTGTGAAACAGTGCATGAAAATGATATTTTAGGAGGGATGGGACTTATTTTTTAGAATTTATTTTTATATAATTTTGTATTTACCTTAGCTATATATAGTTAAACAGTTGTCTTAATATTTCAGAAACAATATCATACATCTTAATTATTTGAGATATATATATTACTCGTTTTTATTATAATATACAATTTAATTTTTTTTAGATGATAATACATGTTCTTGTAACTTTTTCTTTAAAACTGTTGTATGGTTCCATGTACACTTTATTGTGATGTGTACGTGCCTATGAATGGGCTGGTCCCAGAGACCCGGCGCTCTACAAATGCTTGTAATATACAAGAAAGTGCAATTTAAGCTAAAGACGAAATCATGTATAAGTGTACTATTCTGTTGAACACGAATAGGTTAAATGTTCACCAAGTAATAGTTCAGAAATTATGAAAGTAGTCATTAACTTGGAGGCGCTGTACATATTGTGTACTCCAGTGGCGCCACACTGCAGATTAGTTATCTGCTCTATTTAAAAGCTGATATAGCAAGTGACCACATTCGGCCTACTTTTGAGAAATTAGGCATCCAAGCCTTCACAGTCACGCACTGTGGTAATAATAAATTTATTTAATAACCGTCAAATCTGGGCTGATGCTACATTTATGGGTGTGTTCAACATAAATTGAAAACTAGTTAGTCAGATAGTCAGGAGAACAAGTTATGACTTATCTTATAAAGAATATGTACAAATAAAAAATGATCACTTTGTAATTATGTAATTGTACAATAACACTGCACAATTGGCTAATGTCGTCCCTTGCTATTGAATAAAGTAATGTTATTAAATTAACTGAAACAACGTTTCTGTATAAGTTTAACTATGTTCGTCTTTAGTGTCACTATTTCTTAAACACCATAAACAATCTCACAATAAAACAAATACACAAGTAGCAATATTCTTCAATTGGAACAGAAATCAACAATACTGCAGAGAAACATAATTTTTGATCTGCTGTTGTATTTCATGTATTGTCTTAGCAGAGGTGTCTCTGTTGGTATTCTTTTTGTAATAATTATGGACGTTATTATTTTACCAATTGATAATTCTTTGTTTAACGCCACTTTGTATTATTTTAAGACTAATGTTTCACATGTGTCAAGCAATGCAAAGTTCTTGTTTTCTCTTCATCCATTCCTTCATTCAGAATGTCTTGTCCATATCTGAAACAACAAATATTCACATCAGAGTTGATATACTGTATTTGCCTTCTCATATATCATACTGAATGGCAGATTAAAATCTTGTAATACTAAGGAAGCATGTATGTGACACGAACGATTGTAGGTAGATTATTTTTACACATTTACTAGGTCACAATAAATACATAGAAATAACTAAATGTATCAAAAGTAATAACCAAATGTAGCTAACAATAAAATGCAGTGCTACTCAACATGTAGCACAAAATATGTATAGCATAGAGGTCCTATATACACTGTGTTGTAATGTAATTTTTACATTCGTAACCTATTTTTACATTTACATGTAAGCACCCCTGAATCTACTTTACAGAGAAATGTGGTGTTGAAATAAAATTGATTGATAAAACTAACTGCATAAACTGACATTAGCTACGTTTAAGAGACCTGTTTGAATTGAATATTTAAAAATTCATGTACAATGTAATCATAGTGTTTGTGTCTTCATTTTATAAATCACAGTGCTTTATAACTTAACAAATGATGCTAACCTACTGTTGAAGACCATAAGCCACACCTACCACTCTGTTCAATCAGTCTGCCTCGCCACGTTCCTTCCAGTTTCTTCAGAAAGTTCTCAAACACAACCAGGCAGTCCTTCAGGCTTGTCTGTTTTATGTCTGCCAAACAAGTTACCTTCTCAGAAATCTCCCCACAATATTGAGAATAAAACTATGCATTCCATATGAAAAACATTCACCTTTCCTAATCAATATACTGCATTGTTCTTGCTAAATTTACAAACAGAAGACTACAAATACATTTTCTGTGTTCATGACTTGTGTTAAAGTTGCATTCTGACTTCCGCCATGTTTAAAATACAATTTCCCAGTAAACCAGCATTCCCCATACACTATATATTGTTTTCATCAACTACCTATCAACTTATTTTCACATAATATGCCATCTTAAGATAAAAAGCAGCAAAAGACGAAAAATTATTCCGGTGAGCCTCACCAGTTAGAATTCTCCGATTGGTTTAGACCTCGATGAAGGGAATTCCAGTGAAAAGCGCTGTCAGGAAATCACACTAGGGCCACACTAAAAGGCGGATCACAATTGGCAGACCGCATGGAAACGACATACCACATTCACAAAGATGCCACCGCTCGATACGCTCCATATTTATGGCATGTCCAGTTGCCTACATACAAACTATCGCTGGCTACGCGCCTGTACGGTCAATGGCTAATTGAGGATGATTTAAATAACTAGGGTATTGTTTCCTAGTGGCGCCTCTAGCGACTAACATGGATATGTGGAACCGCCTTTTAGTTTGCCCCATCGTTTACTTACGTTGACCGGAGAGTTCCGATGGTAAAAATAGATCGACTTTTGGGAAACTCCAGAGCCGTTGTTTGTTGCAAACTTATATTTGATCAAATAACGCATAAAACCACAAAGTGAGACATATGGTAGGAAGTATACTAATAAGCAAATATCGGTCATGGTGTACATTGACTTTTCTAAAATGCGTTAAAATGGGGAAATTATGTCAGAATGCAACTTTAAGGAGTATGCATCGCCACTTAGTGTCACACTGGGTACTCATTCTGTTATCTTTCACACTAGATGGCAGCACTGGCTACATGCCTATCACAGGCAATGATGGCCCTCCATCAATCATGCTTGTGGTGTTCTAATTTTTATGATGTCTTTTTGCTTTGGCTGTCCTAATTAGGATGACTTATTATGTTTCGTTTCTGCCCGTTGTGCTCTCAGCATTCTTCTAAAGATCCACACTTCAGAGGTTTCTATGGTTTGTTGTGAACTTTTAGTCATTGTCCAGGATAAAACAAATTACACTAACAGTAACAACAAATACCTTTCATTTTGATCTTCTGGGTTCCATCAGCAGACGTCTCCTTCTGGTCGAGCTCTTCACATAGTTCGCTGGAGAGGAAGAAACCAATGTGAAACTGTCAACATACTTATGTTTCCTTCCGGTGGCCGAAGAAAGTTGCAACTCCTACACTTAGTTACTCCCTAGTTACTTCGCTAGTTACTTAGTTACTTCGCGATCCAACAAATGACAGCAAATTTACAGAAACACAACTATAGTTGTTATTTTGTGAAGAAATGGAGTGGGCAGCAGGTTTTATTGGTGTCATTTGCAGGAATGTATATGCTGCCTGTCGTACTGTCAATAATGACAACATCAATGAAGTCGTCACTGTAACAAGTCCATGGTACTGTTTGGCAAAGGTGACAAATATTGCTCCTGGTCTGTTGTTCCTCAGGTTAGTCCAAACTAATGTAATATGCCAACTTTTGTAGCAATCTGATTGCATCTTTTTCTAGGTATCTACCTGATGGTGGGAACTGTCTGAGGGTTGAACTGGTCCACGTTGTCATGGTCTATTGGTACACAGACGCGACCTGAAAGTACAAGACAACTTTAAAACAAAACACTTAGACAAAACATTTATAACTTTATTCACTGGTAGCGTTAATAAAATGTGATAAATGTTGGTTGTGGTATCCACTGTTGGTTTTTACACTGTAGCTGTAGTTTAAAAAGAAATTACAAGTCACACCCACACACATAATATTTGTAATGAATATATTATTTGTGAACCTTGTTGATAGGGTTATGAAATCTCTTTGAATAAAATTATCCCATTTACAGGTGCATAACATATCACTTCAAATGTTATAATAAAAATGTCTATCGTATTACAGGTGTATAATGTATAATTTCTAAAGTTTAAAAATGTCTATTAATGACCTGTCTTTGGATGGACACAGAATGGACTCTTGAGGAGGTGGTTGAGGCCCTTGCTCACGTTGATGTCCAGTCGGGGGTAACAGTACTGGAGCATGATCTCCTCAACAACACACGCACACTTGCGACCTTCACCCTGTAACACATTTATCACACATTAAATTTAGGACTACACATCCCACGAAACACCCCTCTCCAGAGTAACATTTACCCTCACAGTCTAGGCTGATTTATTATTGTGATAAATGCCCTCAGACTTTCCGTTACGTTTTTATTTTACTCTTAACTCAAGGCCAGGTAAAATGGTCAAACATACCCACATCTAGATTTATGCAAACCCTCCCCTCTCCAGTGCCGACCAATGAACTCAGAACTATTTTAATGTGTTCCTGTGGATAAAACAATGGATGAGGTGGTAGGGTGGCTTGAGCAAGCGCTGAAGGCGTGAGACAATGCTATAAGGGTCTGGGGACATGCCCTTGGAACATTTTTAATTTTAAAACTTCCTTCAAAATGGTGCATTACTAACATAAATTGGTGCACTATGAAATGTGTTCCTTGGCATATAGTAGGGAATGAAATTATAAGTTAGCCCATGAACGTGTTTGTAGCATTACTTGTAAATCAGCAAGTCAGCATGGACAAGAAACAGCCAAGACAACTTCAGCATATTTTTGGCATGTCGTAGAAAAACAGAGAAATGGCCCCCTCACTTATCACACGGCAGGGACACATTGCTTTTACACATTAAGTTTTCTTCAGTCAAGGCCGACTTTACATCAGCCTACTACATGAAACTGGTCAACTAGAGTGTATGCATGCCATCATTGCAAAGAAGTTTGTGTTGACCAAATGTTTTTGAATTACATGTTGAATTAACCTGGTAATTGTTTTTTGTCATTTACACTTAAAGAAACTAACGGCAAGTTCTTATATAGCACAGACTGTGCAGTATCCAGTCATCAGGAACATTCAAAGCGCTTTACACTTTACTTTCCTGACAAACCTGTTCACTCAGACACCATCTTGGCTTCTCTGGGAAGCATCCAGCCATAGGCTACAATTAATGCACGAAGGCTGCTCGAACACAACTGTCTATTGCCAGGTACTCATTTATACAGCTGAATGAACACTTCAGATTTGGATTTACTTGTTTACCCCAATTATAAACAAGAGATATGTAAATGCCCACCTTGCTTGTGACTTGTTTGACCCTATCCTGCAACACCTGCCAGCGTTCTCTCGATGTCTTCACACGTTTGAAGTCGTCCTCCACTGTGCGCCGTACGGCTGTCACATCGTTAAGGCACATCAAGTCACGGTTCAGACCTTTCTATATTTTACAAGTGTTGAACACGCATTGATTGTATGTCAATAATAACAACACTGCTTTACTGTATTGCATAAAGAATCTGTTAGCTGTTGTAATTTAAGTATTTTAAAAAGCGTTTTCATAAATTTGGGCAAGATGTTGTCATCAAACTGAAACAGGTAGGTGAACAGCGCTAATTCAGCGAATATAAATTTGCCACAGAATATAAAAGGAAATTTGCCAACACAGAAGTTCAAAACAAGGAAGTTTGGAATAAACCAAGAAGAAACAATCTACAAAACCAGTGTACATCGCAGAAGTGTTGCTTTGTCCCAACTCCAATTGGATTGAAATGGTGAATGTTACAACTTACTGATGTAGTTGAGCAATATTTGTATAATCCTCAAACTGAATTTCAATTTAACTACTTCAATCACTGGCCAATTATTTAGTTTTCCAAGTTTTTTCTACGTTTAAACGTTCAGTCGTGTGATATGATTTATTCAACCTAAGCATGTTTTCTTTAACTTTATGCACACATCATTTTGAGATCTTTCTACAGTTAAATATTTCCCATGTGACACAGGATACAGTCGTCTGGAATGAGGGCGAGCACTTTCTTCATCTTGGCGTCGGACCCAAGGAAGTCTTGCTTGTCGACGGCGTACTGCTCGAAGCCATCCCGCACTATTTCGATAGCTTTCCTGCAGTACACAGACAACATTACGCCAGGTTTGTATCTGTTAATTTAATAATTACTAAATATTAAGTTACACAGACGGGTGTTGAATGCTAAGAAAAGACACCTATTACGATTTTCTAATTAATATCTAGATCAGAGAGACTACTGGCATATGACATGAAATGTGTGGATAGCTACATTGCTTCTGTAGTATATCTCACTGGCATTTGTTGCTTGACATATGTGCCATAAATAGCTCACACTCATATTGAAGTAGACAAAATAACTATTAAAGACTTGTGATATGTGAATAATTATCTTCTCACTGGCAAAAATGAAGAATGGCACATCCCAATTTTTGAGGTCATGTCCCAAGCGAAATCCCAGCATTAAAAAAAAAATTACCTATATTTCTTTCCTTCCATCCATTTTGTTAGAAACAAAAACAAGGAATCTTGTCAGCATGCACTTACTGGATAGATGGGTGCATGGATCCTTCCCGTAGATTCACCTTCTTTGTCATATTTTCACCGCCCTGAAGTAAATAACAGATCATCAAATTACTTTAAGCAATGTGTCGCACAAAATAGAAATATCTATTGTTTACCTTCAACAATAATAAATAATTTAAAGTAAAATTTCCACATATACCTAAAAGAAGTAACACAATTGTTGCACAAGAAATTAAGCACTGTTCACGTTTACACCATTTTTAGGAACACCATAATGGTTTTCGAGGCAAGACCCAGTTGCATGAGCTCTCTCACGCAACTCTACAGTTGTTGGTGTTTTGGGGCCTCTTTATGCAGGTTGTTTATAAGGAAATACACTATATATTATATGAAATTCCAAAATGTGTCAAACATTACATGTTTGTTTTGCAATGGCAAAGTGATGCCATCAGCCAGAGACTAAACCATGAAACTGTGTGTGTGTGTGTGTGTGTGTGTGTGTGTGTGTGTGTGTGTGTGTGTGTGTGTGTGTGTGTGTGTGTGTGTGTGTGTGTGCTTGTGTAATTTTTTTTATATGCACATGCATGTGTACGCATGTACATGCTGCCAATGGTATACAAGTGTAGCTATAAGCATACAAAATCACACCGAGCATCACTTTTAAATATTTGGATTTAGGAATCTCTAAACAACGTTTTCACTGTGGGGACCCCGACACTGTGTTGCCTCATAATCACCCTGATGATGTTGAGGTACTCTGCCACCGCTGTACGTCCCTTCTGCTGGAGACGTTTCCGTACGTCGGGATCACAAACCCAGCAGTGGACCCCTCTCCTCCCAGAATACACCCACAGGATGTGATGGAAGCCAAAGTCTTCTGCAAACCCACATATGCCAACAATAATGGAAAAGCAACATATTCTGCATTATTGTAAGATTTGACTTACTTTGGAGCACAAATATGTCGATGAGTACGACATTTCGACCCGTCAGCTACGGGCCATGTTCTTGTACTGGTGTCACATGTGTTGGCTCAGATTTCAGAGGGATAATTTGGTTGTAGATGTAATCAACACACGTGAACAAGGCCCATAGCTGACGGGTCGAAACGTTGTACTCATCAACACATTTTTGCTCCAAAGTAAGTCAAATCATACAATAAACCATTCTTGGAGCCATGATATTGTTCAATAACACATTCTGCAGTTTTATCTATCTATCTTTCTTTAAAAAAGTTTTATTTAAACTATTTTGACATCACGATAATATAACAAACTGAAGGACACCAAAGTGTGTGAGTGAAGTCAATACAAACATTGGAATTACTTGCAAACATGATGCACCACCATGGTAACTTTATAATGCACCACCTGATAACTCTATAATGCACCACCCGGTAACTTGAATGTAGGAAATAGAGAAACAGTGATTTATAAATGGAAAGAAAAACAGACAAACCTCGCAAAGCCCGGTCCAAGATCTTGATGGCAAATTGCATCAGCGACCAGCACTTCAGGCAGATCTCTGCGCCTCTAGAGAGAAGCAGAACAGGTTATTTTATTTCTTCTCTACTTGCAGGTTGTTGGTTTTGAGATGTTATGGCCGTCATAATGTGATAGGGTAAACAACCTGTTAGGGTAAACAACCTTTCAAACGTCAATTTTTACATCGCACAGTTTTAATTTTACAAAACAGACTGCATTTGAAATTACTGTTGGACATTAAAACCTATTTTGTATCAAGAGTATATTAAAAGTATACAAATATTATTTTTTAAATAAGATCTTATTAATGACATGTTAAAGTGTGCATTTTTTATTAAGTGTTGGGGTCTGAATTTTTCCAAAAACATGAAATCCTCCACTTCCAGTGTCCAGTTTTAATGGTATAAACAAAACTATTAAAGTTCACTTTTTATAGCTGTGATTGATATAAAACTAGACAAATAATGTACTTCGTAGATTTGCAATGAAACTAAAACTGGTAAAAATGATCTAGACATGGCACTGTGGAACTCACGAACAACAGAAGCGGACATCGTCGTAATCCGTCATGTCGATGTCAAACACCAGCTCCTTCTCTAGAGCTTGGAATGCTGCGGCCTTCACGGTCTTGTGGTCCTTGGGCTGGGCAAAACACAGCAGAGATCAATTAATTCTATTCGTTTAATTTCTACAACATAAGTTTATTCATGTTTTTAGGTGGTCTTAATGTTTTTATTATTTGTGTTCATCTTTAATTATTACAATGTACTGTTGTGAATTTAAAATTTTATTTATTGAACTATAATATAAGTGTGGATGTAGGAATGAATGTTTCAGGTGGTCTGTTGAACATCATGATGTAAAAATTACATGATCTAGAATTTTTTTGCGATATAAAGAATTTACTGTTATCAATGCACCGCCTGGCGACACAACGATGATAAAATGACATTCTAAATACGGTATTGGAAATCATATATTTTTAGATTTTTCTGACAATACTGTATTTATTAATAAAAAATCATTGCCTTCTGATTGGCAGCAGTATGCTTACATAACTGAGAAGTTTATAATATATAAAAAGGTAAAAAATAGCTTGCATTATTGTTATATTACTTTACAATAAAACGTGGCTGTAATTATCTGTGTAAATGTTATGATAACACACCCTATGAGAGAATATAGCTCCGATGTCAATCTTATATGGACATCTCTTCTGTATTTCCTTTTCCAGTTCCTGTTGGTCGGAAAATGACTGGTAGCGCAGATAGACATCGTCTTTCAATGTGAACGAAAACTCCCTGTGACTGAAGTATGTCTTCGGAACTGGAAAGATGCATACAACATATTTAGGGGAAAAAATACAATGGCTTTATCATGAGATATGGCATGTTTATTTGTACGGCGATACTCCCATCCTATTTTTCAAGCACTGTTTGCATTTTCTGGTTCATAGTATTTGTTTCTGGCCAGTGAAAATATCGATGCACAGATTATAGCACTTGTTTAACACTGGAAAATTGGAGCATAGCATTGACCATTAAGAATATTAAAAGTATTATTAACCATGTACACCTCAGCCGGTTGCTGTGTAAAGTCTGTGGTTCCTCAGGAAAATAAGTAATTTTTTAGGGGTCCGCTTTTTGGGCATAGCTCTTTTACTATTGAGTATGTATTGTTGCAAGTTATAATTATTTTAAAGGGCATGTAAAGGCAAAAAAAAGGTAAGTTCTTATATAGCGCAGTATCCAGTCCTCAGGACTGTTCAAATCGCTTTACACTTTACTTCCCTGACAGACCTGTTCAATCAGACACCATTTCAACTTCTCTGGGAAGCATCCAGCCATATGCTACAATTAACGCGCGAAGGCTGCTCGTACACATATCCACCACTGTCTATAGTCAGGTACTCATTTAAACAGCTGAGTGAACTGGAGCAATGTAGAGTGAAAAAACTTGTCCAAGGTTTTAACGCCGCAGCACAGGATTCGAACCCGGGTTCTCGTAGTCGAGAGTCCGAAGCTCTACCCCTGAGCCATTGCGCTTGTAATTATCTTCAGATGGGATGTAAAAATGTTTTGTATGAATATAAAAAGTTGACCATATCTCAGTCAGTGCACCAGCCTGCCAATATTTTACTATAATATGTCAACTTGTGTGACAACACTTTTATTATGCTTGACTACTTCCTGCTAGAAGTGGTGTTTATTTGAAAGAGTATTTATTTACCTACATATTGGTATCAACTTTTTTATTATATCTTAAATATATGTTGCACATACTCAAGTACAATGAAAGTATATTATAAAAAACTAAAAAAAGCGACACAGAAAATTGACATGGGGTATTTCACTGTATGTAGTCTAGATTCAATGCACACTATGTTGCACATGATAATAATTATTGCAGTGCTGCAGTTTAGATGATTGTAATTATGTATTCATACAATGTGTATATATATATATATATATAATCATTATATGATTTTTGTATCAGAAGTATATTCTCTATTTATATAAATAACCACAGGACCACTATTTCTACAATGAATATAATCAATGTTGCTGTGTAACTATTTTATTATCAACATTGTATTGCAACAACTTAGTTTCATTACAAAGATCAGAAAAATGCCAACACGATGCTACATGAAATATAAAAGTTGTATGGCTAGAACTACCACCTGCAAACACATAAATTCCTACATGAATGATCACGCAAATGTGGGACAATTCACCATCCTCTATGTCAGTGCTGCTCTAAGTAGTAAAACAATAAAGAATGATTATATAAAATGCTTGATTACATATTTTCTACTGCAACTTTAAAAATAACAATGATTAGACTCAAAAATAAAATGTAAAAAAAAACAGTGACCATTCATGACACTGAACAACTCCTGCCTTGCACAACAGTAATCTACAATACAGTTTAAACATTCAGTGTCGATGTCTCCAGCGTTTCACAAGTAGAGTTCAATCGTCCACTCATTTCTTGTGAATCTTTCTAATAATCTAATGTCGTTCCACACAACCGAACTGTGTTACAGTTAAAAAAATTCGACTGAATGTTTCTAATCTAACTGCAGCCTTGCATAACTAAACTCAACTCATCACTGCAGTTTGATATGACTACTCATGGGATTTCCTGAAGCTGACTCCAGCCTTGCACAGGTATACACGGCAGGTGGAACTCCCAAAGCTGGACTCCACATACCGGCCAGCTGATGTCTTCACCTTGTCGCGAGAACAGACATAGCATGTCCGCTTACGACCAGCAACCTTCACCAGTGGGCGGCCTTCAATGACAATGACATTGTCAGCCACGACATGGTCGACCACGAGATTGTCGACAGCGGGTTGCATGCACTGTGCCTGGTACATGTGACCATCGCACACGTTGTGGATGGTGGTGAGCTTGAAGCTTTTCAGCCCGAACAGTCAAGCAGATGCAGGAACAGGACGATTGGCGATGGTGCACAGAATGTAGACATTGATGAGACCAACATTTAAGAGACCCCAGAACATGTTTTTCCACCAATGACGACCAGCTCGCCCTACACTGTAGTACGCCTGCATCTGAATTGGTATCATGGTAGCTCAGCAGATGGTGGTGCATAAGCCTCATCACTACGCGATAGCCAAGGTCAAGCTTGGCAGCTTCGTCGGACGATGTTCCTCTATACATGGAGAAGACGAGGCAGTAGCCAGTGTGTGAGTCACTGACACCACACCTTCACACATGAGGGGGGGGGGGTCCCACTTCACCGGCTTCTTTGGCATATACTGCTTCCATGCCAGTCGTCCATCAAAACGGATCATTGCTCATCGATGCTGAGGTCATGTCCTGGCTGGAAGCAACGGCCAAAGTTCTGCTCACAAACAGCGGCCTGATCTTTGTGAGTTTGTCAGCCGCATCTATCTTCATTTCCTGCCAGCAGTGAAAAGTGAACAGTGAAAATACTGGCACAGCTTTTCATACCTGCGTTTCGGCATTGTCTTCGCTGTGTATGCACTGTGTAGGAATGGTTCCTCCAACGAGTAGTCTTTGTACTCCGGGAGATCGCTAACCCCCATGGCGATGTTGATGCCAACAAACGCTTTCATCTCTCCACCAGTTGTGGGCTGCCAGTGGGGATCAGCTCTGGCAAAGACATCCATTGTTGGCTACAGTGGTGGGCATTTCGCTGCAGCATTGGCCGCAGTATTCAAGCTCTCAACAACAAAAAAACAAATATCTGATAGAAGACGTCCAGAGGACTGACAGAGGGGTGGTCAGTCTTGTCTTGTGTGAATGGCCGCATGACGGGTGCCTGAACATCGGCTGTTCTCTGCCAACCTGGCTCCATCACCAATGCATCTGTGTTGGTTTGACCATGTCTTCCAGCAACATGAAGAGTTCATCCAACCCCACGAGCCTTGCCACATTCAGCCGTATCCTTGGTGTCATCAATGGAATCAGAGTCGTCCTCTGATGCAGAATCACTCCACTGCTACAAAGATCGTCGTATTATGTCATAATCAAGCGCAAGAATATAGTATACTGGCCATTACTGGGTATGGGACTTGTCTCATACATGTTTACAGAAAAGAGGGCGGTCCCATAAGCTTCCCTGACAACCATAATTAACACAGGGTCGGAAATTAAGGACCGTCCGCTAGTCCGAGACTACCAGATTGTGCCACGGACTAGTAAATATTACAACTCGGTAGTCCGGTGGACTACTGAATTCATCAGAAATTTCAGTGGCACCACCTGGTGTTACAAAAGTTGATAATTTCATAATTGAAATACGCCGCCATTTTGCACCAATTTCGCGTAATTTTTCGTAAGAACAGCAACGTGTATTATCGGCCGGGCTCGAAATTGGCACTGGCGCAATGACCCGACGCGTGTTTTAAAGCTGTTGGGGCAGTTCGGGCCACCAGTTTTTAAATTTAATATCAAATGGTTTCAATCCCCTACTGACCACCGTCGATGTTTCCGTAACCCGACCCTCACAGAAAAATTGAACGACTTTAATAACATGAGTCTATTTATTAACGTTCGTTTTGTTACATTTTATATATAACTTATTACGCAATATGTCTAAAATGTTGTCGTGCGAACACAACTATTTCCATGTACTGTGGAAGTCATATTTTATAAATGCTTGCGTGATTGGCAAATTGCGGGAGTCACTCATTATTCATCCAATCAGCGATTTTGTTACACATTGCCGTTGGCTATGGGTGGTAGGCGATGTCATTGTTGTCTGCATGATAAAACGCTAGTTCACATTCCGTAGTGGAAAGATATCTACGTAATTATACTATGAAACGTTTGATGGTGTTGCAAACGACCATTCCTGCAGCGGTAGATTTTGTAAAACAATCTTGGAAGAAAGAGGACAAGTGTTTTGGACAGCATTCACACTATCACCGGCGCACGTGGGCTCTCGGCCTCACACACTCTGTGAAACACAGACGCGATGTTTACGTAGTCATAGGCTAGCTTGTCATTAGATGGGGCACGGCCGCACTGGTTATATGCGTTCTAGTGCTAGTTTATCATGGTATCATGTATGCCTGATTCTGCAGTAATAGTTTTCAGGCACAACCAAAAGTAAGAAATGTTTTTCATGACAGACAGCTATAGCTTCAAGCCCCAAGCATGTCAAAACAGTCCAAGACCAAGTCATGAATTCGACTTCGCCGACTTTGCTTTAGACTAGTCTCAATGCGGTTAGGCAAAACCAACTATTAATTAATATATATTGCCAACGAGCAAATCAATTGTTAATATTAAATACGAAAACACGTTTTTGTTTTATATTATTTATCAAATTTAAACTGACTTCATTATTTAATATTTAGAAGACACACAACACTGACAGAAGACGTTGACTGTTGTCATTGAGGTTAATATTTAATTTCTCATAATATGTAGTCATTTTAATCCATGTAAAGTTTATAAATAAATGTGCTAAAATTGTATAGTGTGAATGTTGCCTCAGATTTTATATTACTAGACTTACACCACAATTAAAACATTTCATTTAACGTCGAGTTCTCTCTTTTTATTGTTGCAATCTGAATAATGTACATTAAAAATAAATGCATGCAACATAAGAGCTTCAGAAAGTCTTCATGGTGTCACTCCTGTTGAAACTTGGTCTTATAAAGTGATGGGCACCTCGGTAGCAGCATATTTTGTTTACAATATTCGGGCCAGTAATTTTTTTGGGGCAGTAACTTTTGAAATATACTGGCCCCCCGGGCCAGTGGATGCAAAAGCTTAATGTCAAGGCCAGTATTGTGTAGAGTGGGACAATGATGCCAATTATGACAAGTACTTGGATGATGCAGATTGAGAGATGTGTATTACCTGGTATGTTTTTCGTAAATAAATTTTGCATATAATTTGGTCATCTTGACTCCGTGTTGATGAATTTGACGGGACTAGTGGATTTGGCTGCGGACTAGTGAACTTTCCTGGCCACTAGTGGTAAAAAAAGTTAGTTTCTGTCCCTGATAACAACAACGATCATTGAGCTAAACAGTCAACTGAAGTCATATATATTTACCTGGACATCGATGTCTGATGCTTCACTTTCATCGTCGCTGTCCTCAATGCCAGGGGCGCAAACCTGTTCTGCTGTCAACCGACTTGGTCCAGCAGACGCCATTTTGTTAGTGAAAAACTGGGGCAACTAAAAAACGCGTCTAGTTTCACTAAGTCATATAATAACAGTGGGCAGAAACACCCACAATGCATTGCCAATATGTTTCAGAAGTATCCTCCAGAGAACGCCTCTTGATTAGATCAAACCAGGATGCTAAAACCGTTTATGGGTGACTTGAGGAGTAAACAGCCGGCCAGCTACGGCTATTCACATGCATTGATCAACTGGGAAGTCTGCATAATTAACTACATATATTCATTGATTTTTTGTGCCCCATACCATGCCAATGTTTTGACTTGTGTCGTGGAAATATTTTAATGCAACTTTGTCTTGCGGTCATTATTTGTATTTTCCCCCAAAATATATAGTTTTATTTGATCAAGTTTAATTAAAAAAGTGACAAAGAGAATCAGAACTTGTTTCCAAACAATGTCTTCCAATATTTCAAAATAATGAGAGAGAAATGATAATGAAAGAGATTTTGACTAATGTATCTGCCAGCAGTATATATTAACACACATAATATATTTGGTTACATTTGTGATCTTCTGTATCTGTATATCTGTATCTTATTTTTATTTGCAAGCAGGGCATCGTTTTTTGATGCAAATCACTAACTTATGGAATGATTTATCGCTCGCACTAATTGACAGAATTGCCAGAATTGCTTCCCCCACTAGTGACTAGGCTCGCACAGTCTCTAGTAGTTCTTGTATAATTTTTCTTATGTTGTTATAATGTTAGTCTATGATTCTGCGCTGATAACTGATTTTTTGGCGGTGTTTAAAAGGTGTTAATGATTTTTTCCCTCTCGGCGTCGTATTTCGGTTTTCATTGTTTACGTCCGCGGCCATATTGGATGACGATGTCAGGCCTCATCTTCAAAAATTGTTTGCGAGATTATGTTAATGAGTACGGCCATTTTGAAAAGTTGTAATTAAAGAAGAAAGATAAATGAGCGTGATCGTACACATATCATGATAATCCGTCGATAAAAAGTTGTAGTAATTAGTCAGTTATGTTTAACGATGTTTTGTGATTATTTTGGTTGCTTCAACTTGCTTCATACGCAGAAGTGTAAAGTATTGTGTGGACGATAATATGATTACAGTGATGGCTTACTAATTGATAGCGCATTTTGCCACAAAGTCCGTTTATGGAGCCCCTGTCTCAAAAGACATCGCCATTTTGCCTTGTACCCCGTGCGCGCGATGCATTGTGGTATGCAAAGTTCTCTGATATCGACAGCGGGTGTCTTTGATTAATACTATTATAAATAGTTAGCAAGTGTCTTATGCTTGCACATGTAACTGTGTAAAAAAATTAATTAGTGCCATGTTTAATGTAGCTAATTTACATTAGTTTGTTTATTGATATTATTGTATTATTTCCCTTTTTTAGCATACTATTCATACTTTTGTGTGTTGGTTAGGCTACATTAAATATACATTTTTTTAAATAAAAATTGATAATTTATCATTAATGTTTATAAAATTATATTATACGTGACTTTTGTATGTCGTTACTGGGGTATTCTTTGATGACAGTTTTACATGAATTATTATTTAGTTTTGAGAATATATGCAATTTGTACTTCCTGTTGTTGAAAAATTATGATACTTTATATATATATATATATATATATATATATATATTAATTGAAATTTTAAAATAGGTATGTATTGCCCTTTATCATAGTTTACACAAAAATCAGTATAATAAAAAAAATGATCTTCTTGTGATTTATAAAATAGGAGAATGTTCAGAAAAAATTTAACAATTTTTAAATAAAATTGCAGTTTCATTAATGATTAATCTATATAGATGTAATTGAAGGCAGCACCATTGCATTTTAATTAATTACTATTATCAGAAGAAAAATGGAAGCAATTCTAAAGATTTATTGGCAAGATTAAATCTGTCAGAAAATTGGCGGATATTTTTTTTTATTTGAAATTTCATAAAATTGCAGTTTCCTTAATATTTCATCTACATACATGAAACAAGCACAGTTACACTTCAATTAGTGACCAGGGGGAAATAGAAACAAAAATTATGTGTGTGGTTTATAAGCAAAATTACACGTTAGCAAACCGTCAGAAAATGTCATGATATTTGTAACTTTAAACATCTGTAGTTTGCTTAATGTTTCACATAAATTCATGAAACAACTACCGTTATACTTCTTATAGTAACTACTATCAGGGAACATTTTTTGTTTATTTTGTTTCGAAAGAAGAATTTGGTCCGACCACCCTATCTCTTATTCTCTAGACCTAGTCCTAGTATTTCCAGAACCATGTCCATGATTAGGAGTTATGTTCTTATTGTCTGCCGACACTCAGGCAATAGAGTCACTGCGAGTGTTATTGTCACGTGGTCACGATGACTGAATGGCTTGTTAAATGAGATATACTCACGCTGTTACTGAGACTGTTAGTGTTACTGTCATTCAACTCATTGTGCCTGAGTCTGACAGACAACAGTGACAGGCCGGTTGAGACAATCTGACTCTCACGTTAGTCATTTACACTTAACCACACTAATAACTGTTGTACCTTATGAACCGACCTTTGTATTAACTCACCTCCACCGTAGTGAAGCCACTTGTAGTAAAGGCTGTACGGAAACAATCTTTTATAATAAATTGGTAGCAAATCTGGCAAGCAGTTTGGGTCGTATGAGATATTCCCCGCCATGTTTACAAAAGTGGCGGGAATACGGCCTCATTTTCAGAACTTTGTCAACAGCGCAGCTGAAAGTTCCCAAACTATCCACCAGATGATAAATTAACGTAATCCAACAGGTGGCGCTATATATGAGAAAGCACGCCAAACAAAACCTTTTATTTCGCTGAACGGAACCGTGTACAATTACTCATTCTTCAATATACTTATTGATCCATAACGACCGAATACTGAGTACGTCAATTAACGACTACAGCCTGTATAGGGCTAGGCCACAGCCATGCTTGGTTACAAAGCCATATGATACGCCTATTATTAATTATGCCTAGGCTAGGGCCTAGGCTAAATTATGGTCGTGTCCGTGCGAGGCATTATCCCATTAGTCGCTTAGCCTTAGTCGCTTAGTCAGTGAGATAATTGTCTGTTTCTGAAAATAGGTTGGTATACAAAAGCAAACAAACGCCAAAGGTATGGCAAACGTCACGAGTATGTAAACCATTCACGCCGGCTAGGCTTAGCGGCTTAGGTGACGATTCGACGGGCGATCGTCTAGCAACGTTGTTGGTAAATAACGAAGTCACGTGACACAGGTGCGTCGTGCCGTTCTGCAAAATCACGCAGCAATGTGTCATTAATCCGGCGAATAAGGTAATTCACGCTTTAGTAATGATGTTCATTTTGCGTTTGCTTAACATGACGGCAGTGTCATTTATACAATCGTAGCTTCTCCATGAAAAAAAAACATGTATAATGGGCTATCAAAGAAGACTAAGTCTAAGTAAGACAAATTCAAAGTCAAAGACAGTCAAAGTGTCATGTCATTCATTGATCTTAACAATAATACACAGGCAGAGCCAGAGGCCAGACACAATAGCACCCACAGTTCAAAAAGCTCGATGGTAAGCCAGGACCCAGGTCAAAGCAAAACCTGATTTCCGTACCAGATGATCTTGCAATATTCGTGGACAGATATTTAGTGAAGTGATTTGCATGTTTTTTTATCGAAATTGTTTTTGTTGGGGTGGGAAACAAAGCCAGTATGTTATACTATATATATATATATATATATATATATATATATATATATATATATATATATATATATATATATATATATAGCCTATATTATGTGTTTCCCTTATGATGACACTTATATGAGAACATACTGAATGCTTTCATTTATAAATAACAATATAACTCAACCCTTCACTCCCCTTTATAGATAACAACATTAATAAAAAAAATATCAAAACCATTGATAAAACTGTTGGTTGAATTATTTCGGAACAGGAATTGAGCTGGAGTCAAAAGATTTTAGCAGGAATTGGAACTGAAAAAGAATGTAAAGGAATTGGAATTGATTAAAATGAATTGAAAGGAACTAGAAATAATTTTTTAGAAGGTACTCACCCTAACCCTCATCAAAATGATCAATAGTTGAATGCACCAGACATGGGGTCAAAAACATTGAAATGTATTTAAATACAAATACTCTTGAGGGATTCAAATACAAATACCGTTAAATACAAATGTATTTAAATACTAATACATTGGAAAGTATTTCAAATACTCCACAAACACTTTTAATTTTCAGGATGTATTACTATGTGGGTAAAAGAAAAGCAACTCATAGATTGATACATCTAATTTATTGGCATAATTAGTATTTTGCTCATATAATAACAGACTGACCAGTGCTAGGGAGCATTGTTATTGCTAACTATATTACAGTGACACCTGACTCAAAAACCTTAATCCATAAAGGTAAAGGCCAAAATAACATGTTTGTTATGTTAAGCCAGGAGGTCCATAAAAATGCCTATGTTGCCCTCAGAAGAGACATGGCTAATGACTGCTAGGATCTTGTGAGGAAGTGTGACAGCTCAACTTCAAAGTTGGCCAGGAAACCAGAATAGCCTGGTGCCAGCTTGGAGCCTGACTAAGAACAAAGGAGATATTGACCAATGGTCACTGTCAGGTGCTAATCCATCCTGTGGCTCTGAGCAAACAAAAGTTGTGGTCACTGCCAGGGCTATGGGAATACCTACTGTGAAGTGTCTCCATCAGTAATTAGCACTGTTGGGTGAAGCTGCAGTGAAGGTAATCAGTTTGGCAGACATTACTTGTGATCTTGAAACAGAAATGTTGATACTGACAATGTATTTGAAAAAGTCAAATACTTTAGGAAAGTATTTAAATACAAGTATTTTTCATTCCTAAAGGTCAAATATAAATACTTTGAAACAATTATTTAAATACTTTCAAATGCACATGTATTTGACCCCATGTCTGGAATGCAATATATATCACAGATAAGTACATCAGTGATATATCCTTATCCATCATAATTTACGTAAGCAGTTATGATAGAAGGCCCATTACAAATTATACAAATGACTACATTATTATCATTAAAGCAGTTACTGTTTATATATGTTTGGTACATTTCTTTGCAATTTCACTATTACTTTTCCATTTACAAACTTGGACACAAAGTCTTGTCTGTGTCAGGTGCAATGAAATGGGGGCCGGAGCGTCTGGTCAGACACCTGTTGCAGTACAGCAGCCAGTGACGTCACCGACAGATGTAGTAACGTCACCAACAAGTAGCGCATTTGCCAGACAGCACAACGATGACACTGACTCAGTGGCGACGTCTGGTGGGCAGTACTCAAGGTATCAAGATGCACTAACCCCACCACTTGGAGGCAGAGTTTCCTCGCAGCGAAATGAGGTCTGTCCTGACCTGACGTCTGGTGGTCAGGATATCGGTGAAACAGACGCAGAAATTGTGCAAGACTTGAGAGTAAATCTGCCACCAGATGGCTCTGGCGCAGCAGCCATTTGCGATACTTCAAAAGATGACATCCTCGCAAAGATATGGACTGCTGAAGAATATTTGGTGGTATGTATATATTTCAGTCACCAATGTTTTAAACTTGATGTTATAATATATTATTGGTCATAAGTTTTATGTTCATAATAGATTGTATAGTAACATGCCATAAAAGTGCAGTCCATAAATATAAATAGAACACACTAGTAGAACAATGGCGAAATAAACATCCATTTTGTAAAACAACAGTAATGGAAATGTATCAGGCTCATAGAGAGAGACACACGTCTACACTCCACTCTGTTGTGTTATTAGTTATTGCAATCTTCTTTTTCTGAAAAAAATGTGTTGTATAATACTGTTTATGCTCATACAAACATAAATACACCCAGCACATAGGCATATATATACACACTCCGCACACACACATACATCATATACATACACACAGACATACACAGACACACACATACACATCACACACACACACACACTATACACAGATACACGTAGTTTTTACATATACATCACACACATACATACATGTACATACACACACACACACACACACTACACATAGGCACACACATACACATCACACACACACATACACACTACACATATACACACTGCACACCCATATATATATGCATATATATGCAGTCCAGTCATCTATACACACATGCACTATTTTTACACACACACACACACACACACACACACACACACACACACACACACACACACACACACACACACACACACACACACACACACACATATCTGACATAAACAAATACATAGTTTCATCCTGACCACTGTTTCTAACACAAACATCTGCTCTGCCTTCAGCAACTGGATGAAGGAGATGACCTCATCAAGAAGCTGTCCTTGGCCGTGGAGAATGAGATACATCTTCCACATATCATGGAGCTACTCGCCATTCGAGGCCACCTGCAGGACGAATTACTGCGCATCCACAACATGATGGTTGAGGGCGACCCAGACTTATCGGTCAGTCTAATCACACTCCCTGCGAGAAATATGAATGGAATGATTTCCACTCTAACAAATGGCAGACATGTCTGTTCAGAATTGCTTTTCCCATTTGTGGGAATGGATGTGTCGGGTGGACATTCTGGGGGGGTTCTCCCAGGAAAATAACTTAATCCAGGTTGAAACACGTAGTTCTGAAGTTTATCGTATCACTTTCAGATGTACATTATTTTATATTATGGACATCTACACAGTTCGTGGACACTTCAATTTACGGGATGTGAATACAGGTCATAACAGTGACTAAAGCATGTTGGCACATTGTTTAACACTTCGGAAACTATCATCACTAGCCAGCCCAAAACATTAACCAAATTTCGTAACTCTTATTATGGAAGTAAACAAATATATTCCCATATCCTCACTTTTGTGGGGAGCGGTGGTCACGCTGTCAATCAAGCGGACAATGGTTCAATCTCACCTACCGCCAATTCGAAACTTAGGTAATTTTATTCACCCCACATTTACCTGTGTATTTCAGAAGAGACACTAAAAACCAGTGGTCCCTTCTATCTGGTGTCTATGCCAGGGGAAGTAAAATATCCCATGTTTGGGTTGTTTGGAGGAAACCACCTGAGACTTTTGATCTTACATTTGGTCTTACTTCCAAACCTTTCTAATCACCAAAAACTTTCACCATGGTTTGTACAGAGAAAGAGAGTCATGAGTAACCTTGAGTTTCAAATCTTCAGAACTGAACGCACACTGCCTTTCTCAGCACCACAGAATGCTATGAAGCCTGTTATTGTGCTTTTCAGGGCCTTGAAGACTTTGTGGCTACAAATCCAAAAATTGTACAGAAACTATGGGAGTTGAACAAGAATGCGAGAGACATTGCAGACGGAAGGCCGACTACTGTCGATTCCAGCACCACTGAAGAGACACTGACCACTTTCACGGATTCAGCAACAAGTCCAGATGCTTCCCCACAATGGCACTGCGCAGTTTCATGTGACCTTGGAACTGACACCAGTGACCTTGAGGAAAACACCAAGGTCGGAGTACTGTCTGAGTCAGATTTGAAGAGAAAACATGACGAGGTGAGATATCGGGCAGAAATGTGTTTTTATTATTTTATTTTTTATCATATTATTTTGTTGATTTTTAAGATCTGTGGAGCAAGAAATCCAATTTCTGAGCCATTCCAGCATTTCATCTGTGAGTACATGGTAAAAATAAAAAAGCATCATATCGATTGATATAATTATTGTAATTACAGCATGTAGTAAAATCTATTTAATCATTATAAACAGTAAGTTTTTTGCATCAAATATAGTCTTCAATTATATTAGCAGTGTTCAGTGGCCTGGGCTAGTTGATCCATAGTAATCGCCATCATTGTCCTTCACTGAAGACTCTAGACTCTCAGCTGGGACAACAATCCCAACTCCTCTGATGACATTGTCTTAGTGTCCCAGCTCACTCTCTGTCTCTTCCCTTGGGAAGGTCTCACACGAATCACCTTCATCCGACATGTCCCCTGCATGGACAGTATCTTCCCCTGTTCCACCCAGTGCAACTGTGACCTCACACTTCTTGAAGGATTTGTGGATCACATCTGGACTTCGGGTCCGAACACTGTTTGTGGACGTGAAATCTGCGAATAACTAAACTCAGTTCGAACGCTGTGATGTAGCATCGATCAACCAACCCCTTTGAGTGGCGCCACCTGCTGGCATTATGCCCCTCACTATGTGGTGACGCCACCTGGTGGACTGATGGAAAACACTCACATCGGTCCCTTTGGTGCACTGTGTACTTCACCTTCATACACTGCACCTTTGTTAGAACGAACCCAGCAAACAAAATCAGGTTATCAGAATGTTAGCAGAACGTTATTTCTATGTTACGATAACATTCTCCTAACGTATTTTCGGAAAGTTTTCTTTACGTTCCCTTAACGTTATATATGGGAATGTTACTGCATAACCTAATTATAAACGTCTGCTAACATTACGGGAACGTTACATGTTTGCTGGGGACGTGGTGAAGTATTGATACAGTGGAATGCTCTGAGTTGATCTGATCTTTTATTTTCAGGAAGAGGCTAATGTGGTGACGCGATACGCCCATGAGATTGTTGGCCTGGAGCCGATGAATGAAGACATAGATCACATTCTCAATGCACATCTACTCAGCATGCAGGCCCTGAGAGACAAACAGACTCGGGAGAAGGAACAAATTAGACAGAGTTTAGCTCAGAAACGCGAGCGCCTGTTAAGAAAGTCAGAAAGCATGGAACGTCCACCTCATGCAAATGAAGCTGCCTCTAAATTAGTCATATTTGAAGGACCAGGTATGAGACAAGTCAAGATGGCCGACCAGCATGCTGAACATCAAAGTCACAATGGTTATAGCAGAGGTCATGTAGTTCAAGGGATTGATGATTTGTACTCAGACCTACACATAGATGATGAAGAGGAAGGAGGTCGCAAGGAACATTTGTCAAGGTCAACTGGGGAAGTACGAGGAGGTCACGATGAATATGTGTCAAGGTCATCTGGGAAAGTACAAGGAGGTCACGATGAACATGTGTCAAGGTCAACTGGGAAAGCACGAGGAGGTCATGATGAACATGTGTCAAGGTCAACTGGGAATGCACAAGGAGGTCATGATGAACATGTGTCAAGGTCAACTGGGAAAGCACGAGGAGGTCACGGTGAGCATCAAGGTCACAATGGTTATAGCAGAGGTCATCAAGGCATTGATGAGTTGTATTCAGCGCTACAAATAGATGACAAAGAAGAAGGAGGTCGCAAAGAACATTTGTCAAGGTCAACTTGGAAAGCACGAGGAGGTCACGATGAACATGTGTCAAGGTCAACTGGGACAGCACGAGGTCACGATGAACATGTGTCATGGTCAACTGGGAAAATACGAGGAGGTCACGATGAACATGTGTCAAGGTCATCTGAGAAAGCAGACGACATATGTAGAAGTAGTGTTGATGAGACAAAATTGAGGCTGGAGAACGGCATGAAAGAAAATAGGGAGCATGGATTTGGTGGCAGGAATGAGAGGAAGCGCAGAGACATTGATCATACTGGTGTCGAGGTGTGGATGAATGGTGACGTGTCACCAGATGATAAAGACACGACACCAGATGACAGTGGTGACAGTAAACATAGCAGGGTGGAAGATGTGGAAGAGAAAGAAGATTGGGCGAAACATTCCAGCAAGCACAGTGCCAGCATGTGTGACAATGACATCCAGGTGGGAAGTGTTTGTAATTGTTGTAATCGGTGTATGAGGCAGTAATATGACATTATACATAGCTTAATCAGTCCACACATTGAGCATATTTGTGGTTTTAGTCTGAGCCAAAACTAAGAGTTCATGTATAGAAATCATGTAAAGCTGTGTAGACACAGAAGCTGCCCAATAAGTAATATATTCTCACCTTAATTCTGAATGATGACATCACATAAAAAGTATTGCAATTTGCAGCAAAGTAAGATTATTTCTCAGGGGTAAAATTCCTATTTTGCCACATTTCTTACTATGACTGTTACATTTACTGTTAATAAATTAATGCATTACTGGCGCTAAGTTCACAGCCCATGCCTCATTTGGTGTAGTAAAATCATTTGCACAGTCTGGTTGATGTGTGTGTGTGTGTGTGTGTGCGTGCGTGCGTGCGCGTGCGTGCGTGCGTGCGTGCGTGCATGCATATGTGTGTGTTACTATAAAGAATCTTGTCAGAACAGTAACTTGTTTTCTTTGTACATCTACAGGAAACAGCCGAGTACAGGTAACTGATTGTGCATGAGTTTGTTGATTAATACTATTTTATGTGTCTCACCAGATGCTTGTCACAGCTCCCTGACTGCACAATACCTCCCTGACTACTCAATACCTCCCTGACTTCTCAATACCTCCCTGACTACACAATACCTCCCTGACTACACAATACCTCCCTGACTACTCAATACCTCCCAGACTACTCAATACCTCCCTGACTACTCAATACCTCCCTGACTACTCAATACCTCCCTGAGTACTCAATACCTCTGTGACTACTTGATACCTCCCTGACTACTCAATACCTCCCTGACTACTCAATACCTCCCTGACTACTCAATACCTCCCTGACTACTCAATACCTCCCTGACTACACAATACCTCCCTGAGTACTCAATACCTCTGTGACTACTTGATACCTCCCTGACTACTCAATACCTCCCTGACTAGACTACTCAATACCTCCCTGACTACTCAATACCTCCTTGACTAGACTACTCAATACCTCCCTGACTACTCAATACCTCCATGACTACTCAATACCTCCCTAACTACACAATACCTCCCTGACTACTCCATACCTCCCTGACTACTCCATACCTCCCTGACTACTCAATACCTCCCTGACTACTCAATACCTCCCTGACTACTCAATACCTCCCTGACTACTCAATACCTCCCTGACTACACAACACCTCCCTGACTACTCAATACCTCCCTGACTACACAATACCTCCCTGACTACTCAATACCTCCCTGACTACTCAATACCTCCCTGACTACTCAATACCTCCCTGACTAGACTACTCAATACCTCCCTGACTACTCAATACCTCCATGACTACTCAATACCTCCCTGACTACACAATACCTCCCTGACTACTCAATGCCTCCCTGACTACTCCATACCTCCCTGACTACTCAATACCTCTCTGACTACTCAACACCTCCCTGACTACTCAATACCTCCCTGACTACTCAATACCTCCCTGACTACTCAATACCTCCCTGACTACTCAATACCTCCCTGACTACTCCATACCTCCCTGACTACTCAATACCTCCCTGACTACTCAACACCTCCCTGACTACTCAACACCTCCCTGACTACACAACACCTCCCTGACTACTCAATACCTCCCTGACTACTCCATACCTCCGTGACTACTCAATACCTCCCTGACTACTCAATACCTCCCTGACTACTCAATACCTCCCTGACTACTCAATACCTCCCTGACTACTCCATACCTCCCTGACTACTCAATACCTCCCTGACTACTCAATCCCTCCCTGACCACTCAATACCTCCCTGACTACTCAATACCTCCCTGACTACTCAATACCTCCCTGACTACTCCATACCTCCCTGACTACACAATACCTCCCTGACTACTCAATACCTCCCTGACTACTCAATCCCTCCCTGACCACTCAATACCTCCCTGACTACTCAATACCTCCCTGACTACTCAAAGCCTCCCTGACTACTCCATACCTCCCTGACTACACAATACCTCCCTGACTACTCCATACCTCCCTGACTACTCAATACCTCCCTGACTACTCAATACCTCCCTGACTACTCCATACCTCCCTGACTACTCAATACCTCCCTGACTACTCCATATCTCCCTGACTACTCCATACATCCCTGACTACTCCCTGACTACTCAATACCTCCCTGACTACTCAATACCTCCCTGACTACTCAATACCTCTCTGACTACTCAATCCTCCCTGACTACTCAAACATTGCCAGTATAATAACTGTCAGAATTGGTCAAGCTCACCCCCCCCCCGAACCACTCTCAAAAAGGATGGATTAAAAACGATACATTTTCGTGGATAAAGCATATACCCCATAGTCATATTTTTACAAGAGATCATCTTAGAATGTTGATGTCCAATATGAAACATAATTCCTTCATTTACTCTCAGTCTTACCAAATGAATGTTTGTAAATATTAATACAATACAGTAACACTTATTGTTTGATCTTTGTTGAGTCACCTGTGTGTATTAGCTTTGAATAACAAGATTAAAATATTTGTTTAAATAAATAAAAACTAATTAAGCCACAGAACAAAAGCTTTTCTTCAGTGCCGCCAATTTTCTATGTACATATTATGATATTCTCACCTGAATTCTGAATGCTAGCAGGTCATTTTTCGTGAACGTGAGCAAACTGAGATGGCGTAAAAAGTCTGAAATTATAAAGAATGACACCAAAATGAAACTGTCTCTGGATGATTGAAATGAAAGTAATCATGTTTTATATCAGTCGTTGACATTTTGAGGTGGGTAGAATGCAAATAAATAACCTTTAACATGTAAAATATGCCAAGATGGCCACCTAGATAAGCAAAAAGCACATTTCATCATAACAAGTGTAGTTTGTTACCCTAAATGTGCTGGGTGGATTACATGTGATGAACCCCAAAAATAGCCATAAAATATGGAATTTGTCCCGGGGATGGCTTCAGACAGATGGTACTGGTAATGTCATGAGGTCCTCCATTATCCCACCTCCCACCTCCCTCCCTCCCCCCCACCCCCCCCCCCTCCACCTGCACATTCTAACTGTAGCTAGATGTCATGTGATACTGCATGGTTCATGTAAGATATCCTAGCAACACAAATATCCAGGAACATGCTAAGAAATACGCCGTCTGCAGTAGACAAGTATTTGGGGTTTCATGATACATTCACACAACTGGTTCACATTGACGATATTATAATGTCAGTGCTAGTTGATAACAGGTTTGCAGTTTTACTGTACACAAATTATACAAATCTGTTTAACCTTGTCAAAAGATATAAACTGAACATAAACTTTTTTTGATTGCCATACATCTTTTTTCTAGACTGCATATTACAGTACTTTCAAATATCAGGGAATATTTCTGAGGCAGATCCAATCTGCTTGTATAGAACTAAATAGACTTACATTAGAATCCATAAATTTATATGACTGATCGTTCAAATTCTATGCAGTTACCTTTATCAATCAAATATTACAGGACATAATATAAGCATCAGCTTAACTTAGGCGAGATATTGATAACAGTAATAACCAACTAATAAGAAATTAATAATTCACAACTTTATGGTTGGATATTAATAATGAAAATAATCATAGTTTTTCCTGTTCAAGTTTACTGTCATGATACATTCTTGACCTATAAAATATGATCAAAACTACCAACCATTAGATCAGGCTGTTTTCCCACCATACATGGTTAATAACATTGCACTTGCATGTTTAGATTGAAGACTTTGATGAGGATAATGAGCATGGCCACGATGAGGTATGCATGCAAAACATCATACTAGAACACACACACATGCACACACATACAAGCACAAACATCTACCCAAATATATGCACCCACACACACACATTCTGCTTATTGTCATATGTACTCACTCTCAATATATGGTCACGCTTGAAGTCTAGAACTCACACAGACACACAGACACACAGACACACAGACACACTCACACACACCCACACTCACTCACACACACACACTCACACACACTCACACACACACTAACACACACACACACTCACACACACTCACTCACACACACACACTCACACACACACACACACACACACACACACACACACCCATGTTCCCTGTTAAAACAAATTCAGAAATATATATATTTTTTTTTAATGGCTAAAAAGCCAGAGAGCACTATTGTGAGTTGCATAAACATGTTGTGGTTATTTCCATTACCTTCATTTTAGGAATTTGTTCAAGTTGCCTTCATGTTGTTTATCCATTTTCTGAACAGCTGTGTGTATGCAGTTTGATCAGTGATGCTAGATGTCCTTATTTTCTCATTCTTCTAGGATAAACCTGGTCACTTGCATGACTTACCGACAAAGAGTGGCAACGTCACCACAACTGACACGGGAGCTGGTTTAGAGGAGGTAGGGCTGCCTGGAGACTGTAGGGACTCACTATAATGTTTATCTTTAATGTGTATTTACTGAAGATCCATCCCAATTCAATTAAGTGTACTGACAAAATTATCCAACAAAATTCAGTTAATTTCAATTCTAATTCAGCTACAAATCAGCAACATTAGCCACTTGTGTGACATTCAATCAAGTCCAGTTGAATTTGTTTATGCATTACATGTAAAATGGACAGAATATATAGAATATTGTATAACATCTTTTGATAATAATAAAAGATTTTCTCTGTTGCTCAATTTATTCAATTCATCGCACTTTGTGGGATTCAGTTTTAATTCCAATTCAGTATATTTTTATTTTATTGGCAGAATTGGCACAGCAGTAATTTGTAAAAGGAAGTCTGCTGTCAAGAACGTGGGAAAGTAAACACGAAAGGCTATTGTGGTTAACTCTGCTCGCCTCGGCATTATTGCCAATCAATTTTATTTTGAAACTGAATGTTTTGTTTATCATTTGAACTTGTTGCAGGTGGAATCATTCACATTTTGAACATTGTTGTGACTAGTTAAATAACTCAACACGCAGGCACTAGACCTTCAGCATGTGTGTTGTAGTCATGACAACGTAATATTAAATGAAACAGTACAACTTAGGAGCAGACACCCTCGTTAAAATTACACTTCACTTTTTGTCAATAAAATTCTAATTCTATTAAACATTTACCCTGTGGACTGGGTGAATAGTGTGTGACTAGCAAGGTGACCATAACTATTGGCAGGACTACTGTCTTTTACTTTTAAATTGCAAAGGAATTTCGGACTAATTGTGAGGTGACCCTGATTGTGAGGTGACCCTGATTGTGAGGTGACCCTAATAATGAGGTGGCCCTAATTGTGAGGTCACCCTAATTGTGAGTTGACCCTTATATTGAGGTGACCCTGATTGTGAGGCGACCCAATAGTGAGGTGACCCTAATTGTGAGGTGACCCTAATAGTGAAGTTCAACTACTAAAACAACATTACTATTAAAAGCCTAATTATAAAAAACATGTTTATTTAAGAACAGGTGTGGTGAATTTTTTATTTATTTGGTCAAATATGATTGTTTTAAACAACAGAAAATTTGACATTGTATTATAATGACTATCATACATACCAGTAATGTTTTTTTTTAATATCCACATTCCATTGCTCCAGATAAAATTAAATATCATTGTTGTTTTGTATGTCAGAAAGACGCAATAAAGGAGAAAGACGCATCCTTCATTTGTCGACTTGTCAGAGAGAGAGAAAGACTTAGTGATGACGACTTTGCCAGCCTGCTGTCGAAACATCTGTCTGACACAGAATGCCTGCGACAGCTGCGGAATGCAGAGAAACAACGGCTCAACGATAAGATGAAGTCAACACTGACAGACCGTGAAAACAACAGTTTCCAGGAGAAGGTATTTCCAGTTATCAGTGTTTTTATTGTTTCTCTTTTTGTTCCTGGTCAGCTGGCCTTGGGATTGTTTTTGTCACGTGTTTTTGACATGATTTTCTCCTCTGTTGCCATCTTTTGATCTTCCATCCCAGTGTCCCCAGATCTCCTGTCAACAACCCTTCTGGCTCAGTCACAGTCTTCCTCTTATTCCGGTTAATCTCGGGGCATCTACCCTCGTCTTTGACCCTTCTCCAAACTTCTTTTTTTGGAACAAAATCACTGATATATTTACGAAGGTGTCCAAAACATACATGCAGAAAATAATTATATTCCTATACATTCACTATGAGTAATGCTTTCTAGATTTCACTTTCAGTTAAAGGATTTGTACCATACATTAGACTATTTTTTCCAGTATCTTCTACAATTGTTTGAACTACATAAATCATCAACTGATCACGTTACCATTACAATAATCATTGAAACCGTGCTCAGTGTTGTAAAAGACTGTTTAGGTTGACAATATGTTTGACAAGCTTTGGCATTTGTATTTTGGGAAACCATCATTTAATGCCACTGTCATGCTCGTTCGTTAATTCTGGATTCTATTTTTCTATTATTTCAATTCATGATTTGGAAATGTAATCTATTGCCCCATGTCCCTGAATTTTGGTTTGCTCTGTTGGAGTTTTCAACATACTCTCATTCGTCACCTTTGAACTCAAAACTGATGGAGGCATCGAGAATGTCCGACTGGGCAAACTAGGATTCAGAAGGTAATATAGTACATCTCCAAATCATCTTTTAGTAAGGTTTTATGATTTATATGTTGGAAGCATTGTGCATGATTGTGTTGTGTTCTGCGTTTTCTAGTCAGAGCCAGAAGAAGACACAGGTATATCTGAAGTAAGTGTGTAATTGATCAATTGTAACTGGGATTAATGTTCTCAAATCATGCAGGCATATATGATTGTGAGTAATTGATTACCCCCTGGGTAGTCACTACAGATTGTGTCATCTCATGTGTATATTACATTGAGAAATAAGGCAATGTAAATATGTCACTGATAGATGACTTATGCATATTTACACATCAATATAATAAAGTAAAATTGTAAGAAATGCATTGCTATGTACCCTTTATATGTCTGTGATTTTTTTAACATCAATATTTTCTATAATTATTAGTACTATGAGGTTAAGTTATGAAAACTCTGTAAATTCTTTTGAATTATGATATATGATTCTTGCTATTCATATGCTGTGGGTTCTTGCTATTTAAGACATATTTTAATTTGTGAGACATTGATGAAAACTGGGCGTACATTTGTTTTTGTGAAAATAAAATGTTACGAGACTGATTATATTCTATCTTTGATAGAAAATGTCAAAATTGGATGGCAAACTTCACAAGAGGTTGTTACGCAAAAGAGACGAAATGGATGAAGCTGATGTTGAGGATGTCTTCAGAAGATTTCGCCAAAAACAGGAGAAGATATTGAAGCAGAAAGAAGCCGAGAAGGAACACAGTAAAGACATGTTACAGCAGAGGCTTGAAAGATTACGCAAACAGGTAATTTCCAGGTGTTTGAGTAGATTATTAGAAGCTACTGAAACTCTAATATAATATCATGTGTGTTGGTGATCGTCAGTTATACATCTTCAGGATAATCATGAAACATTTTGTGAACACTTTCTGTGCCACTAGGAATGTGAGCACAGGTGGAAAAACATTGTAAGGAAAACTGGTGGATTATTTGTGGAGACGGCTCATTTATAGCCTCTGGTTGAGTCAACACCTCCATCTTCTTGTCATTTCACCCAGTGACTATGTTACTTATATTGTTACTGATGCAACAGATATACTTTTGCAGTATTGATAGTTTCATGCTAGCTAATGCATGTATGATTTAAGTTCTTTTGTTTCACGTAAATACATCTCTATGTGCAGTGTTTTGAACACTATACGTGAATTAACGTGAAATTGCACTTTTCCATAAAAACAGAAATTGCTTTGCATACAAAATGGGTGGATTGGTTAATTAACTATTTTTTGGTCATGTTTTAGAAAATTGCAAAGAAGCCGGAGGTAGCGACTGGAGAGAAGGTAATGATGTTATCCTAAGTGTGTATAAGCTCATATAAACACAAGACTTATAAAATAATGCGCACACATACAGAGGGAACCACACGTATTCCATGATCTAACTCAAATCAGTCTAATGTAAATGTTTTTGTTGACGCTTCTTCAAAGACAGTTTCCATCCTATTCATGGCACCTACTATTTTTAAAACTGCTATTGCTAGAAGTTCCTTCTGGTTTCTAAAGTTTTGTACCATGTGTTATAAGTGTAAATCTGTTAATTTTCTACAGTTTGTCCTATGAGTGCTATTTAGTTTGGGGACATTTCACATAACTTCTGTTATTGGATAAAACTGTTTCAAATTTATATCATCAAAACATAATTTGCAATAGCCTGGGAAACCATTTGTATGTGGCATCTTCTGCATGGAGGAGATTTGCGTGGGTTCAGTAGTAACAGTCGTGATCTTGCTCTCAGGAGGAAGAGGATGAGGTGATGGAAGAGAGGACCAGGAAGCACAGATCAGCCTCCAGGCAGATGGTGTGTGTTTATATTCAACTACCAAGTATCCAAGTTACCCGTTTGTTTCAGCGAGAAGTCATTTTAAGCAAAAGAATGAGTCGTCTACCACGGGGGTGCAAACAGTTGTCTATTTTATTGAAATCATGGCTCATGCTGTTTATGGATCTTTGTGAGACAAGTTAAACTTATATGTATATATATATGTATATATATATGTATATATATATATATATATATATATATATTAGTTTAACTTTATATATATATATTAGTTTTATATGTGTGTGTATACATGTATATATATATATATATGTATATATATATATATACACACACACACATATATATATACACACATATATACACACATATATGCATATAATATATATAATGTACTGTATATATATATATATGTATATGTAATATATATATATATGTATATATATATATATACTGTGTGTGACAAGTAAGTAATATGTTGCCAGAACTGTCTGTATTATATGATTGTCTTAATGGGAGCCTCCTCTTATCTTAATATGAATATTTATGCTTATTATTATTGAAATAAATACTATCTGTCTATATCAATGCTGTGGTACCTTGCATTACTTTTACAATCTTTCCAGTGAATTTTCATGCACATTCTTATCATGCACATTCTTATCATTGTCAACTGTTATCACTCTAGGAAGATTCAGGTGGGCGAGATTCAGTGCACGACTTGAGGAGACAGGAGAGAGAAAAGTTGGATGAAAGACTCAAGTCAAGACTCATCAGCAAGAAAAGGTCACTTGAAATCAGTTACTTACACACTTGACATCAGTTACTTACACACTTGACATCAGTTACTTACACACTTGACATCAGTTACTTACACACTTGACATCAGTTACTTACACACTTGACATCAGTTACTTACACACTTGACATCAGTTACTTACACACTTGACATCAGTTACTTACACACTTGACATCAGTTACTTACACACTTGACATCAGTTACTTACACACTTGACATCAGTTACTTACACACTTGACATCAGTTACTTACACACTTGACATCAGTTACTTACACACTTGACATCAGTTACTTACACACTTGACATCAGTTACTTACACACTTGACATCAGTTACTTGCACACTTGACATCAGTTACTTACACACTCGACATCAGTTACTTGCACACTCGACATCAGTTACTTACACACTTGACATCAGTTACTTACACACTTGACATCACTTACTTATACACTTGACATCAGTTACTTATGCACTTGACATCAGTTACTTACACACTTGACATCAGCTACTTACACACTTGACATCAGTTACTTACACACTTGACATCAGCTACTTACACACTTGACATCAGTTACTTACACACTTGACATCAGTTACTTACACACTTGACATCAGTTACTTACACACTTGACATCAGTTACTTACACACTTGACATCAGTTACTTACACACTTGACATCAGTTACTTACACACTTGACATCAGTTACTTACACACTTGACATCAGTTACTTACACACTTGACATCAGTTACTTACACACTTGACATCAGTTACTTACACACTTGACATCAGTTACTTACACACTTGACATCAGTTACTTACACACTCGACATCAGTTACTTGCACACTCGACATCAGTTACTTACACACTCGACATCAGTTACTTGCACACTCGACATCAGTTACTTGCACACTTGACATCAGTTACTTACACACTTGACATCACTTACTTATACACTTGACATCAGTTACTTACACACTTGACATCAGTTACTTACACACTTGACATCAGTTACTTACACTTGACATCAGTTACTTACACACTTGACATCAGTTACTTACACACTTGACATCAGTTACTTACACACTTGACATCAGTTACTTGCACACTTGACATCAGTTACTTGCACACTTGACATCAGTTACTTACACACTTGACATCAGTTACTTACACACTTGACATCAGTTACTTACACACTTGACATCAGTTACTTACACACTTGACATCAGTTACTTACACACTTGACATCAGTTACTTACACACTTGACATCAGTTACTTACACACTTGACATCAGTTACTTACACACTTGACATCAGTTACTTACACACTTGACATCAGTTACTTACACACTTGACATCAGTTACTTGCACACTCGACATCAGTTACTTACACACTCGACATCAGTTACTTGCACACTCGACATCAGTTACTTACACACTTGACATCAGTTACTTACACACTTGACATCACTTACTTATACACTTGACATCAGTTACTTACAGACTTGACACCAGTTACTTACACACTTGACAACAGTTACTTACACACTTGACATCAGTTACTTACACACTTGACATCAGTTACTTACAGACTTGACATCAGTTACTTACACACTTGACACCAGTTACTTACACACTTGACATCAGTTACTTACACACTTGACATCAGTTACTTACACACTTGACATCAGTTACTTACACACTTGACATCAGTTACTTACACACTTGACATCAGTTACTTACACACTTGACATCAGTTACTTACACACTTGACATCAGTTACTTACACACTTGACATCAGTTACTTACAGACTTGACATCAGTTACTTACAGACTTGACACCAGTTACTTACACACTTGACATCAGTTACTTACACACTTGACATCAGTTACTTACACACTTGACATCAGTTACTCTAATTGTCAACATTACCACATCTCATTCAAACACCAAATGTGAATGCAAAAAGTTTATTGGTTGCCAAATGTGCTGCTAATCACAGTATTTAAACATACAATGTATAAATCACTACTGTCTTAAATGGTTTTGTGATTTGAACAATATCTTTACTGGTTATGCTAAACATGTTGTTATTTCTTTCAAAGCAACACATGTATAAAAACAAGTAGTTGCTTGACCCTTTCTGGTGTGTAAACTGTTACATTTGTTAGAAGGTCAGTGTTTAAATAAACATGCGTACACCACAAGAACAAAGGTTACAAGATGGAAATAAATTCATGTGTGAAACTTTGATGGATAACTAAAAGTTAAGAAAAAAGTATGAAAATGCACATGGATGCCACATGTGGAATGGGAATACCTTTGTAGTGGTGTGTTAGGATATCCTATTGGATACCTCCATGGATATTCTTCAATTCCCTACAGTGAGTCAATTTGTCACATCAGCATGAAAATTAATCTGTCTATGTAGTTATGGAACTACAGGACACTGTTTATACTTTCACACTACATCCACACTGTTTACATGCACATGGAATCCAAGATTAATATTATGTACGTATAGTGATTTTACCGATGTTTTTCAACTGAAAAGCTGATTGCTTTTGATGTGTGCAAATTTGTTGTTGTTTTTCACCCAGACTCCAGTTGCCATAGTGATAGTCTGTCCCATGTAATTCCAGTTTTGCTAAATTTGACATTTTGCCAACTTGTTGTTTCAGACTGTAAGAGACAGAGCAAGCAACGTGCTTTGTCCCGGTTGGCGTCTGCTGCAGGTGTTCATGGAAGGCCACAGGAGGAAATCACATATAGTTTTGTTTGGTTTTGTTCGGTTTGACACGCAAATGGAATTAATGGATATATGAATGGTTTGGGGAACATACTATTGCTTAGCACTTGAGGAATAACTCTAGTAATTGAGACCAACATCTTTGTGAAGGTGCAGTACCAGTAGTAAACTAGTGCATTTGTCACTGATGTCTTTATCACAAACAGGATTGCGTGTTGTATGAGACACAAACATTACAGTAAAAACCATATCAGTTATACCTATATGTGAATGTGATATGGTAGCATGACAACTATTACGAGGATTGTCTTCAAATATAGTAAAGATTACACAGCTTATGACAGGCGTGCGTACTGATCTTTTTGCACTGTTTTTGTATGATCAATGTGTTTGCATTTAAGTATTCACCGTCTTACAAACCACATAATTTCATTTAGCTGGGGAGTTTGCATTTAAGTATTATAAATGGATGATGCAGTGCATAGTTATAATATTCTGGAGTGTGTTCATCAGTACGAAGTTATGGATGAAAGAGGTTTGCTCGTGTGTGTGTTAATTGTTTTGTTCCACAAAAAATCTTACTTTTGAGTTGGACTTCTTCTGACAGTGACCTCACCCACTGTTGTCCATGTGGTGCTATGGATGCTGCTGTATGCTGGTAGGCTGCATTATGCTGAAGCATTGGCTATTGATTTATTTGTGAATGGGTTATTTAATTGTATAACAGCACCTTGCTAGCTGATGAAAAGGGGTTATATATTGAGCTGATGACGGTTTTTATTTTTTCATGTTTTCCTTGTGACGGTCATTTAATATGTACACACTGTGGGATGTTCCAGCACGTTACTGACCAACCAGTGAATACAATACTAACAGTTTCTGTTGTAAGTGGCGTCTTCCATTGTCCAAAAGAAACACGTTGTAATTCCATATATATTATATGTCAGTAAGTTGTATTAATTGTTCCATTTATGTAACTACTTCAAGTGATTATTAAGTTGAGCAGTCTTAATTGAGTTCCAGTCTCTGATCGAGAAAAGATGGTGTATACCAACAATTATGTGCCACTTTTTATTTTGTGATGCAAATAAAACTCAAATGCTCTGTCCTTTGTGTTCACATGTTTACTGTAATATTATTCGTGTTTAACTATTTGTGAGATCAAACTGCATTATGTACGATGATGCTTAGCATGACCAGAAGTGACCATCAGTTGGGCTATTTGGATCTGTGGATGCACGACAACAGACAGCAGAGGACAGCTCTAGAAATGATTGCGTGGGGCACAAACCTCCTGTTCCACCCCCCATAAACTTTGAAACGCAACTTGCACCCTCTGATCGAGACACATGGGGACATGTAAAGCTAGCACAGGCAAATCCCCTTAACTATGTCGATACTCAAGATTATGTTTTTGTTTTACACTAAGCTGATGGCAGCTTCTGTCATAAGACTGGCTCCTCGACTCAATGACAATGTACCGTCAGTTATGACGCTGCCGAACGATGTTCTTAACGGGCACACGACGTCGTTACGACGTCGATTGTTGGTTGAATATACACCACGAAGTAATACAACGTATTTACAAAGTCGGTAATCGAGGAGGAGGACATCAAAAATTGACATTGTCGCGACGGTGAAATCACGTCGTTAACCAAACCCTACGTCTCCACATTGTCAAATCATCGCCGTTGTGATGAAGTCGAAACTTGACGTTGTCGTGACGTTACAGTTACAGTTACGTCGGCAACCAAACCCGATTATATTTAATTCTTCGACACAGTTCAGAATTGTACCGATTGACGCGCAACTTACTCTGTGACTACGGGTAGATTAACCCTATGTCCATACCACCTTCAACTGGGATTCCGATTGAATCCTGTTAATCTCCCTCCCCGGTTCTACCGCGACTATGACGTACGTCATAACGACCTGGATTCTTGTTTTTTGTTGCACACAATGAAGTTTGTAGTTTTGTCATCGGTAGTCTTCACAAGGAATTGAGGAATTGACACAGCGGAGCACTGGGACTTGCACGCGACGGGGTGAAGTAATACCGCTGTCACACGCCGCCAATTGATAGCCAGCACTGGGTGAAGATTAACGTACGTATAATAAGAAATAAGTGTAGCAATTAAGACTTCTAAAATATTTCGAGAAAAAATCGAAATATTGTCCTGTTCCTGTTTGTTACGTCACATATCTGCAGTCACGTGGTATGAGCGTTCGTTACATTTAATATTTTTCAAAATGTTAAATAAATATGGAAACTTGTCGACAATACCATTTATTATTAGCCTATACATTGATTTAATGATGTCGACATTGCATTAATTAGCCCAACGACCATAAATAATTTGACAATGATATATATATGAATCCAGGACAAAATCCCCTCGGACAAAATCCCCTCCAGATAAAATCCCCTTATTAATCCCCTTATTAACGTTTCAATTCGAACAACGTATTGTGTAAAATCACTGTATCCCTCAAACAAAACCCCAACACCTAGCCATGACCCTAACACCTAACCCTGACCCCAATACCTAACCCCAACACCTAAACCTAACCCCAACACCTAAACCTAACCCCAACACCTAACCCTAACACGTAAGTGAATTAAGGGAATTTTGTCCGGAGGGGGTTCCGGATTTTGACTGAGGGGATTCTGTCAACCCTCTCCAATTTCCCGGGAGTGTTCGGATTTTTGCTATTTTTTTGGATTCTCAGAAGAGAACGGATATTAGGTTGAAATCTCCAACAGCATCCCTTTCCGAAGTCCGATCCAAACAATTATGCGACTCACTATAAACTTTTGAAATGACAGTATAAAATCGTCGCCTGTATTGTGACGTCATCGACCCATTGTTGCCTAGTTATGCATCATGCGGTAGCCTACTTTCACCAACTTCTTCTTGCCCACTATCACATTATAACGGATTATTCTTAACATTCGAAGTGTAGAGAATGAACCATTTCGAAAATAGGGCCTTCTTACTTTTAACCGGCTGTTTTACATGTAAATAAAAAGTGATTGGACATCAATTAATGAACCTATATAATATTCGCGACAGTCTAAATAAATTGCTATACTACTAGTGTTTAACAAATGGTAATAGATTGCTTAGCCAATTAACAACTGCCAACTGAGGTGCATTAAAAAGAATTGGGCCTGTAGGCCTATGCAGTTACTAAGCCATAATGCCATATTAGTTCCTACATGAAAGTGGATAATTATATCAAGCAATCGTATCCGCGTTACGTTCTGGTGGACGTGGTAGCGTCTATGACGTAAAAATGCACGTAGGCTAATCCACGTGACAGTAAATATCGTCATTGACGTGATCTATTTATTGTACATTGGACGCAATAGCCGACGAAACCAGAGTGATGTGGGCAGCGCCACAATATGGAATGGCCTTGTGCACTATGACGACATTATCTGGGGAAGCCCTTCCGGCGCAATGCATTGTGCATTTTCTACTCGTCAAAATTGTGTTGTGCCGCCATTATCACATGTTAGAAGGTCCGAGTTTTGTGGTAGTCTCGCTTAACCGACTGTCGGTCGGCTGCGGAACTACGCCGAGAAGACAGTCTGGCCCCATTAACGGCTTTTGTTTGGTATCCGCGTGATCTATACAATGATGCCACCTCACGGACACTGCCGTAATATATATTTTCTATAAACAACTGCAAATTTGTATTTCTATTTATTTTGTGTTAATATATGTTTAATTCTGAATAGTTTTTTTTATAATACACCATTATTGGATAAAAAGGTATCCTTATTTAATTGATATGCTATCCGTGTGGGGCTAGACAATGCTGCCACCTCACGGATACTGGTTAATCCTGCCGTAATTCTTATTTTATAAACAACTGTAAATTTGAATTTTTACTTACT